>JASFAU010000014.1:0-600000 GCA_039704465.1 Plasmodiophora brassicae
CTAAAAAAACCTAAAACTAAAAAAACCTAAAAAAACCTGAGGAGATTCGACGCGTTGAGACGGCCACCATTGGCGCCCTGCAAGATCGGGTCGCCGCGATCGAGAACGTGCTGCAAGCACAGGTGACGACAGGAGAGAATGCAAGCGAAGATGATGATGACGGAGGTGACGTCGACGAAATGGATGAAGTCCACGACGACATGGGAACGACGAAGAATGATAATGGAAACGGTGATCCTGAGAAAGACGACGGCGCCAAAGGCGATTCTACGTGGGCGAAGGTGGCCAAGCGCCGGTACGTCCGTCGCCGCGAACTTCGCAAGGCGCGCGAGGTGCAGAAACGGCAGGACTCTGAGACGACTCAGCGCGCCGAGGCGGCTGCGTTTCTGAAAGGTGATATACGGCGCCGAGTTCAGTTCACGAACCTGCTGATTCCGTTTCCGAAATCGATGCCGTACTCGATGTTCCGGAGGAACTCTCTACCAGCTGGGAGTACCCGCAGGAAGCCTACACCACCTGAGTTATATTCATGAGTCGAAGCAGCTGCAAGTCTGGACGACGACGACGCTCGTGGACCAGGTGATAGCGGCACTACGCGGCGGCGACGTGGCCGTCAGGATCGGGATTGAACCTGACGACCCCAGCTTCCTGGCCGGATCGCGCTGGGCCAAACTGAACAAGGAAGAGAAGGAGATCGAGGCGAAACGCTGGTGGGCGAAGCGCGCCGATGACATGTCGTTCCACGCGAAGCGGATCGGCATCACCGGATATTTCAAGAGAATGGCCGCGCAGGCGAGGCGCGAAGTCGAGCAATCAGATAAGGCATCCCAAGAGCGCGCAGGCGTAAACAGCGCAGGACAGCAGCCGGACCCGGTGACGCTGAGCGACTTCCTGAACAAGTCGCCGCCGTGTGCGCCCCGGTGAAGCTGACAACGACTGCGAAGACCTGGAGGAACGCGGTGAGGATACTGATGTTATTGACGAGAACGAGATGCGCCTCGGGAACAGTATCGTCGAGGAGATGGAGCGAAGCGCACAGAGACAAGGCTGGACGTCCGAAGGAGATGAGGCTGAAGAGTCGTCCACTGAGGACGATCGAGTCCCCCCACGCCGAGTCGGGGTCCCTGACATGCCTGATGATGTTGATGCCCGTGACCTGATGAGTGACCGCGACCCGCGCCAGCGTGATGGCGAACAGGCGACACCACCACCTGGTCGGCTCACCAAGAAGATGAAGGCGATGAGCGCTGCAGCCATGTCCCAGCGCATCACCAGCTTCATGAAGTCATCGGGCACAGACAGTCAGCAAGGATGCTGAAGGTCTCCTACACGAACGTCGAAGGGCTCACCAAGGTGAAGGAGGACAAGCTGACACGACACGCAGACGACAATGGCATCGAAACGATCGTTCTAGTCGAGACCCACATCAAGTACAACACGGGGATGAGGCGACCGAGTGACCGCACTTGGCAGAGACTTGACCTGATATGCCCGCCAACGGCACTCACCAAGGGCAAGGGAGGAATCAGTATCCTGTTCAAGACCGCAGTCCATGTTCAAACTGTGGCGTTCTCGATGAGGAAGCGGTGGATCATCTGGCTCGTCAACCGCTGTGTTCTGGTGGCTGGCGTCTACCACGAACCCAGCGCGTTCGCAGACTTCCAGGCCGACCTCGGCATGCTCGGTCGCGCGCTGCAGCAGGCGAACCCCGAAGGCAAGTACCGCGTTCTCGTCGTTGGCGACTTCAACACGCGGCTCGGCTACTTCACCGGGGACCACGACCAGCACCCGCAGGAACGACGAGACGACTTCTTCGAATTTATCGGCAAGTTCGACCTCACCCTGCTGAACGTGTTCCACAAGAGGAACCCGGACAGGTGGACGTGGCGCTCCGACCAAGGCAAGAGCATCGTCGACTACGCCATGGTATCTAGATGCCACTACGCGCACCTGGAGATTGTCGCAACACCGGTGGAGAAGCCCGGGCACCAGATGTTGATCGTGACGACGGACGGCGCGGCGCCGGTTCGCGAAGACACCAGCCGCTGGAGCTGGAACAGAAAGGCGTTCCAATCGGAGCCGATGTGGAAAGATATCCAGAAGGAGATGGACGAGAATTACGACGCGCCGGAACCGCAACTCATCGGGCTGCTCGACGAGGCGTTCGAACTGACCTGCGAGGCGCTGCGCCACGATATGATCGACATCGCATGCTGGCCGCCTCACCGGTCGAAACGACACGAGCGCGCCGTGCCGATCATCAACTGGGACGACATGGAGGACTGCACGAACCCGTTCATGCTGACCCGAACCAGAAGGTACCTGATGGCATCGGCGCAAGCGATGAACAACGGGATCGAACAGCAAGCCCCATCGGACGAGGAGCACGTCTCGCACTATCAGCAGCTGTACGCAGCACCGGAGGGCCACGAACCGCCTCGATCGCGACGCGTTGCCAGAAAACGAGACGATGTCGACAAAGCTGAGCTCAAGTACTTCAACGCGGCGTGGGTGGAGGGTCGCATCCGTCGGGCGCGATGGATGAAAGCGATGGGCCCGGACAACATGTGCGCTGATCTGCTGAAGGCGCACCCTGAGGCATCTTCGAAGCTGCTGAGCGTCATCAGCGAGATCTGCTGGACGCACCAGGTCGCGCCGACGGTGTGGAACCGCGGCTACACCAGGCCGATACCGAAGAAGAGCGAAGACCGGAGGCATCCGGGCAACTGGCGAGGACTGGCCATGTCCAGCCACATTCGAAAACTGCACGAAGTCGGCGTTCGAGCTGATGCGCGACAAGGGCCTCTACCAGGTGCACGAGCTGCAGATGGGATTCCAGCGCCGGATTGGCCCGATCGAAGCCGTCTGGGTCGCTGATGAGCTTCTGGAAACGTACGCCAGGAAGGGTGTACCGCTGATGGCGGCGCTGCTCGACGTCAGGAAGGCGTACGACAACGCGGATCGCGAGCTGATCTGGCGGGAGCTGGAGTCCCGAGGAGCTGAGGCGACCATCGTCTCCAACATGCAGTCGCTCTTCGACGTGTTCGCGGTCGTCCTGCTCGTCGATGGTCGTGCACAAGAACCGATACCAATGGCGATCGGTGTCGCTCAAGGCGTCGTCAATGCGCCCGACCTATTCAACCTGCTGGTCAACCCGCTGCACGAACGGCTCCGGGCGATTGCTGGCCCCGACTGCCCAGTACTGGTGAAGATTCGCATCCCCATTATCTCGTTTGCTGACGATCAGACGTTGTTCTGCCGCGCTGACCGCCCGGCGGTTATGCAGGCAATGCTCGACGAGTGCCACAAGTACTCGATCGAATACCACTATAGGTACAATGTCAACAAGTGCGTCCTGAGCGTGCCGAAGCACCCGGCGCTGCCGCCGCTGCCGACCCTGACGCTGGGTGGTGAACCCATTGCCGATGGCGAGGATCGCGCCGTGAAGTTGCTGGGCGTCTGCATGAAGAACGGGCGGATCGATCACGCGGCACAACTCAGGACGAGGACGGCGAAGGCCAGGTCGACGCTATTCGCGCTGAGCCAATCGGGCTGCTTCAAGACGAAACACCTGAACGTGAGCAAGAAACGCGTGGTGTTTATGAGCTTCGTGCGATCGCAGCTGGAGTACGGCCTCTGCATCGCCAACCACAGCAGCTCGACGCTGAAGGAGATCGACTCGTGGGTCATGCGAACGTGCGCCGAGTTCCTCGGCGGCCATCGCAACGGGTCGATCCTGATGATGCGCTACGCCGGCATTGTCCCGATGGCGATCCGGCAGGCACAGCTACGTGGCGGGTTCCTGCTCCACCTGAAGGAGAAGGCCGACGAGTACCCGAGGACCATGAGCGGCAAGATCGCCAAGGCCATGTTCGCGAACCCGGCATCGAGGCTGTCGACGATCGTGCAGAAGTGCCCGGTCTGGTCGCGGGTGCAGGCGCTGATGCGGCAGCAGGCCCGGGTGAAGGACCTGCGCGAGTGGAAGATCAGGCACGGCACCCGATTGGAGGAGGCGGACAAGAACGAGGGCGGACCCGGGGACGCGCTGGTCCAGGCGCTGCAGGAACGGGCGTGGCGGCCGTGGTCGCGTGCGAAACTGATGCGGGTCCAGAAGCAGGAGTGGAACAGACCGCACGCGACCGCGTTCAAGCGACGGCGGACGCGTACCGGATCGCCAACTGGCTGACGAATCGCCTACCGGGCATACCTGTTCCATGTCAGAACTGCAACGGGGCGTACGAGACGAATCGATACCATTGTACGATTTGTGTCGGCGCCCAGCAGCGGCTGGAGCATGTATCGCCCGGAGGTGCATCTGAAGTGGTTGACTGATGCCGACAACGCGATCGACGCCTGCCTGCTCCAGCTGACACGGCCGTCGATCATCCAAGCGCCGGCGTATGATGGGCGACCTAGGAAGCAAGCGTCAGAGGCGGCGTATCGACTCGACGAGCGAACCAGACCGGTGGCGACGGCGATCGCGACTGTCCTCAAGGACATCGACGAGCTGTGCAGGCCGCGACAGGGTCGTGATGGCGGCGACGACAATGGCGGCGACAATGGCGACGACAATGGCGGCGATGATGGGGACGGCGGCGGCGAAGATGGACCTGTCGAGCTCCGCATCCAGGACGGCAACGGCGACGATGATGGCAGCAACGGCACGGCGGCGACGATGATGGCAGCAACGGCAACGGCGACGATCAGGGCAGCAACGGCAACGGCGGCGACCAGGGCAGCAACGGCAAGCGGTACGAGCGGCGCCCGCCGATCTGGATCCGGGTACCGTGACGATCGCTCATGCCCGGCCGGATTTTTCCCATCCGACCAGCGTCTGACGCCCGGATGGGTTTTTTCATCCGGCCGACGAGGCCATCACCAGGCCTACCGCGACATGCTGGCGACGACGACCATCGGCGCCGCCAGCATCGACACGCACCACCCGCACTGCGCAGTCCGTCACAGGCGGCCACTGCGTAGCGCTATTTCTATCATGTGACCCTTCATCTACCTACTCAAGACGACACTGGCAATCGTATTATGCTCGGCATCGGTTGGAAAAGGGTGGTCTACGCCTAATACACACAAGACTAAAACCCTAAAACCCCTGTCAACAGCCGCGTCTCGAATCGACAGGCAACCGGCACACGTACTGAAAGGGCGTTCGAAATGCTGTCCGATGCACCTGGTTTCAGAGCAATATGGAATTTCCCGACGGCGAACAGCACGCAGATGCACAGCAGATCTCAGCGGACGCCGTCACCGCCGCCGACCAACTGTCAACAGCCGCGTCTCACAACGACAGGCACCCGGCACACGTTCTGGAAGGGCGTTCGAAATGCTGTCCGATGCACCTGGTTTCAGAGCAATATGGAATTTCCCGACGGCGAACAGCACGCAGATGCACAGCAGATCTCAGCGGACGCCGTCACCGCCGCCGACCAACTGTCAACAGCCGCGTTTCGCAACGACAGGCACGGCACACGTACTGGAAGGGCGTTCGAAATGCTGTCCGATGCACCTGGTTTCAGAGCAATATGGAATTTCCCGACGGCGAACAGCACGCAGATGCACAGCAGATCTCAGCGGACGCCGTCACCGCCGCCGACCAACTGTCAACAGCCGCGTCTCACAACGACAGGCACCCGGCACACGTTCTGGAAGGGCGTTCGAAATGCTGTCCGATGCACCTGGTTTCAGAGCAATATGGAATTTCCCGACGGCGAACAGCACGCAGATGCACAGCAGATCTCAGCGGACGCCGTCACCGCCGCCGACCAACTGTCAACAGCCGCGTCTCACAACGACAGGCACCCGGCACACGTTCTGGAAGGGCGTTCGAAATGCTGTCCGATGCACCTGGTTTCAGAGCAATATGGAATTTCCCGACGGCGAACAGCACGCAGATGCACAGCAGATCTCAGCGGACGCCGTCACCGCCGCCGACCAACTGTCAACAGCCGCGTTTCGCAACGACAGGCACCCGGCACACGTACTGGAAGGGCGTTCGAAATGCTGTCCGATGCACCTGGTTTCAGAGCAATATGGAATTTCCCGACGGCGAACAGCACGCAGATGCACAGCAGATCTCAGCGGACGCCGTCACCGCCGCCGACCAACTGTCAACAGCCGCGTCTCACAACGACAGGCACCCGGCACACGTTCTGGAAGGGCGTTCGAAATGCTGTCCGATGCACCTGGTTTCAGAGCAATATGGAATTTCCCGACGGCGAACAGCACGCAGATGCACAGCAGTTCTCAGCGGACGCCGTCACCGCCGCCGACCAACTGTCAACAGCCGCGTCTCGAATCGACAGGCAACCGGCACACGTACGGAAAGGTCAGGAGAAATGCTATCAGGTGCACCTGGTTTCAGAGCAATATGGAATTTCCCGAAGGCGAACAGCACGCAGATGCACAGCAGTTCTCAGCGGACGCCGTCACCGCCGCCGACCAACTGTCAACAGCCGCGTCTCGAATCGACAGGCAACCGGCACACGTACGGAAAGGTCAGGAGAAATGCTATCAGGTGCACATGGTTTCAGAGCAATATGGAATTTCCCGACGGCGAACAGCACGCAGATGCACAGCAGTTCTCAGCGGACGCCGTCACCGCCGCCGACCAACTGTCAACAGACGCGTCTCGATTCGACAGGCAACCGGCGGACGTACTGAAAGGGCAGGCGAAATGCAATCAGATGCATCTAGTGCAACGGCAACAGAGAAATCACAGGGTGAACAGCAGGCATGCCCGGACAAGTTAAATCAGCGTCGCCTGGATAATAGTGTATGGCATTCCGCACGGTGGCCGATCGGGTGGGTGCGGTTGCGCAGCTTCAGGGCCTCGTGCATCAACAGCAGCGCAGGCTGGGCACGGATGACACCTGGACACCGAATGCCGAGCGGTTACATCAGGACAGTGTCGTAAACCGACGGATTTCATAACGACGCCGGCACGCACGCCAGATGTGGAGGTAGTACAAACGGAAACGCGGGACACCTGTCAGGGTCGACCTTCGCCATGTGAGTCACGCCGGCTAAACGAAGTACTAAAGGCGCCGACGCATCGTGCCCAGACCATGACTGGAAATGCGACAGGGCTGCAGCGTGCGGTCTAGCCATGGTTGATCATCAGGGCGCAGGTTTGCTGGAGAACGAGACGCCAGGCGATGCCATCCATGATTCGCAAGTGCCAAAACAGTCCACACTCGGCATTTTGCGCACTCCCACGGAGTTCAGTTCTGACTTAGTGAAATCAGGAAATCTGCCCAGTCGCGCTACATTCTTGGCGATACGAGAGGAACGGTGGCACATATGCCAACGGAAACATCCCAGCTGCCTCTGATTTTCCCTGCTCTTCCCAACGATAGCGTCATGTTCAACTGACGGTGGCCCAAACTCGCAAACAACCCCTTGTAAACGCCGATCTCTCAGACGCATTAGCCATGTATTCATAATACATTACAGAAGTCCCTAAAGGTATCGGACAGCCTGTTCACACCCGTAACTCAGCCGTCGCCGCCGTGCAACGCAATAACACTGCGTTGCACGGCGGCGACGGCTTCAGGGACAGCCGTTTTGTTCAGGGCGGCGGCGCGACATTTTGACGCAGGCGGGCAACGTTGTTTCTCAAGCAATTAATGGCCAGATGAGCGGCCGGGTCCTGAATGAAGCGGAGCATATTGACCATGGACCGCCGGGTGGCGTCTTGAATCTCCAGGCCGAGTAACATGCAGATAGTGCTTCCCAAGCACGTCCAATCGAGTTCCGGCACGGCATGTGGCGTCTGGAAGTCCAGGGCGAATGACACGGTCTGTTCGACCAAGGCATCGCCACTGCGAACGGCGGATCCGAGGTCAACAAGAACCGGAAGCATTTCACGATGGTCGGTGAGCATGATGTTGGCTGGTTTCACATCACAGTGGCAAATGTTCTTCTCGTGCATAAACAGAAGCGCATTGGCGACAGCTTCGCCAATGGAGCGGGTTATAGAGCGTGGGACAGTGGCTGGAGGTTTGCACACCGACAGGAGATCCGATGCACTTCGTGGAAAAAACGGCATAATGATATAGCCGAAATCCTTGTGGCAAAACGTTGCCTCAACCTGCACGATGCTTGCATGCTGCCCGATCGTCTCGGCTGCCTTGACCTCACGCTCATAGTCTTCCTGAGCCGCCATGCGATAACGCTTTGCGACCCGCACGACGCCATCCCCGGTTCCGTACGCATAGAACAACGAAGACTTCGCTTGGCCAGCGACTGGGAGCACGCCGTCCAAAATGAACCCGTACGTTTCGCCAATGTAGTGACGGTCCGTCGTGATGAATTGAGACCGCGCCTTGGTTAGGATTCGCTCGGCCTCGTTCTGATTCGCATGGCGCAGCTCGCCATATGCGGCAACGTCCTTGTCAATTAAGAAATTAAGGTCTCTGGTTGTGACCCGGACGTTGAGCCGTCGCAGGCGATCGCGAATGCTCTCGTCTATACACTGGATTTAGCAAAACGGGCGGAAATGGCGTGTAGCCGGTCTACGTACCGACCGGGCGAACGGCCTGGAGGGCGGCCAGGGCAGCGTCGCGGGCACGCTCGGCGGCGGCGGCGTCGCGCTCCATGTGGGGCAGGCGCGGGTCATCGGGGTTGGCGTCCCGCACGGCCCTGTTCGCGGCCACGGCGTCGGCGTCGCTCTGCTTGAAAAGCTCCTCCAAAGACTGCGACATGATGGCCGCCCACGTCAAACTGGAGTGAAAGTCCGTGTGGACAGACCTGGCCAGGAAGGTTGTGAGCGTCGCTCCGAGGCTACCAGTCAGGCGCTCCGAGGCCACTAGTCAGGCACTTCAGGTCGCCATCATGTCCGAGGGCAGTGCCAAGCGCATGTCGATATCGGGCACGCCAACGCCGGACATGCAGGTTGTTGGTCGATGACGATGATGGCCCGACGGCCACCACAGATGGGGCTCTGCCAGATGTTGTTGGCGCGAGAACCATGGCACGATTGTCGACAATAGAGTGTACTTACTCAACCGAGAAGCCCGGGCCGCCCGCATGCGAAAATGGGCATGTCGGCGGAGGCTTGGTACGCCAGCATTATCGTCTGTTGGTGGCGCGCGGCGCCGGCGGCGGCCCACCTTCGCACCGCATTGGGGCGTCGCCCCCCGTGACGACGGCACGTGGACGGAAGGATGATGCGTCGCCCGATCGATCCGCCATCGTGTGCCGCACGAATATGCTGGTGCCGAGGGGCGGGAGGGTGCTTGTGGCGTCGAAAGAGAGGATGAACGACGAGTGAGGATTTAACTTCATCGGAAAGGAGATGTACATTCGGAGGTCAGGGGTAAGTACTGTTGCAGGGTTGCTGGCCTATCTTGCGGCGACCAGCACAGCGAAGAACCACGTCGCAGCTTGGTGTCCTGGTTCTGACGAACTTACAGCAGGTTCTGCTGCTCGATGCGAAGATACTGATGCACCACGACTGTGGAAACAGCTTACCCCACCGAATTAATGAGGACGTTGTCGCCAATGTCGCGTTGCTGGAGAGGTACTGCGTGTACGCCTTCATCGTGACGCCCGTGTCTTGCTTGAATGCGATAGGCCAGCCTTCGCGACCGTGCCAAACCATAATCAGATAGGAAAGGGCGTTGTACAGCGGGTGTGTCTCCTTAACGAAGCGCAGTCCGCCACCACGTACATGTACATAGCACCAAGTTGCGTCCCTTGGCAAGCGCGCCCATCGACATTGTCTGCATCGAGAACGACAACATCGAACTTAGGGACCGTGGGCTCGTTGTCGCGCCGAACATGTTCCCTGCTGGGGCGCTGGCAATGACAACCACGCGCAGATTTGGCGACGTGCACATGCGGCCCTTCCAACCGATTTCGGACCGGGCACCAAGGTCGGATAAGCCCTGACAGCGGGGTGCATTTATGCAAATTGTGGAGCTGATTGGCCGGTGCTCACTATCGCTCTTGAACTATGCACTCCGCAGCGATCCCAGTCGCTGGACATTCGTGGTGCCCAACGGCAACGGACGCTCCGTCGTCGATCTCGCCTTGACCCGCGGTCTCGACTCTGCGCGCCTCAGCGTGGTTGACGCACCGATCAGCACGGCGCATCGCATGCTGGTTGTCGCGAGCGATCACGTCGTGCTGGAACGCGTTGACCCGAAGCGCTACTCCTGGGCGCGCAGGATGTTCGCTGACCCGGACGATCGCCCAGCCCTGTCGGTCCTGCTGGCCCCGGCCTACAATTACCTACGAGCCCTGTGGATGGATGCCACCCTGGATTTCGACGACATCGCTGACCACCCTACCGCAGCCCTGCAGGACGCCGTCGACAGTCTGTACCGCCACACCACTGACGTCCTTCGCGCCGTTCTCGAGGACATCGCCTGCTGGCCCAGCTCCCGGTCCAAGCGAGGTCGCACGGCAACGATGCGTCCCGACTGGCAGGCGCTGCAGCGCTGCGACCTGCGCTTCTACCTCAGTTCGATGCGACGCGTCTTTGCAGCCACGTCGCAGCTGCAGCCCAGCCAGCGCCCGTCCATCGAGGAATTCGCCGACCATTGGAAAGCGGTCTTCGAGAAGCCGGGCGTGGACGACGGCCCGCGCCTGCGTTGCCCGCGTCTCTCCACCGACCTGGACGACGAGGAGCGCCATGCGTTCGGCCCCGCTGTCGTCACCGCCATCATCAAGCGGCATGAGTGGATGAAGGGGGTCGGCCCGGACAACATACCGATGGACCTCCTATATGAAGCGTGACCCGGATGCCGCCGGCCCCTGGATATCCTGCATGTTCACCTGTTTGTACACTGTGCAGCTCGTGCCGTCTGACTGGCGGTCGGCGCTCGTTGTGCCCGTGCACAAACGGAACACCGAACCCGCTGACCCGTTGAACTGGCGAGGCATTGCGCTGCAGTCCCACCTCCGGAAGGCATACGAGACGTGTCTGATCACGCACATGCACCTGAAGGGGTGGCTGCAGATGCACTTCCTGCAGTTTGGATTTCGGCGAGGCATCGGTGTCCCTGAAGCCGTATGGGTGGCTGACGAGCTGACCACCCACTGGGCGTCACGACGCAAGCCACTGACCGAAGTCCTCCTCGACATGAGGAAGGCGTACGATAGCGCCCGCCGCATCCACGTCTACAACAAGCTACAGAGGCGCGGTGTGCCGGCCCATGTCATCGCCGTTCTGCAAGCCTTGTTCGACGGCTGTCACTTCATTATCGCCCTGGACGGGCAGCTCTCCGAGCGGATCGCCGCGCTCGTCGGCCTCTTCCAGGGCGCCATTGGCTGCCCTGACTTGTTCAATGTTTTGATTGACGACCTACCGTACCAGATCGTGTCGCGTTTCGGCGACGAGTCCCCCATGTTTGATTACATGCCGGTCCCGTGCCAATTCTACGCGAACGACACGCTCCTGCACGCGTTCACCGACGACATGGCCCAGGCCATGATGGACCTCTGTCAGGAGTACGCGCAGCGGCACGAACTCGAGTGGAACTCGACGAAATCGATCGTCTCCAGGCCGAGGACGTCGACCGCCGCGCAGCCGGTAGCCCTGACCATCGGCGGCAACCGCGTCGTCGAGGAGCGCGAGCTCGACAAGCCGGTGTGCTTCCTGGGCGTCGTCATGAAGGATGGTCGCCTCGATCATCGAGCCCAGCTCGCCTCGCGGACAGCCAAAGCCGAGAAGGCCATGATCGGGATCATGCACTCGGGCGTGTTCAGCACGAAGCACCTGTCGATCGTCCGGAAGACGCGCGTCGTCGGCGCCTGGATCCGTTCGCGCGCCGAGTACGGACTCGCCATCAGCAACAGCCACGTCGGCCTGCTGAAGAAGCTCGACCAGCTGCAGAAGTCGGCCGCCGCCCTGTTCTTCGGTGGGTACCGCCGCCGCATCGGATCGTCCCTGATGCTCCGGTACGCGGGACTCGTGCCCGCCGCTGCCCGCCAAGCCAAGCTGCGCGCCCGGTTCGCCTTCAAGCAGATCACGTGGTCGGAGCAGATCAAGGATGGCGATCGCGTCCCGTTCCTGGTCCGCGTCACGCGCTGGGCGCTCAACAACCCGCGCAGCCGCTTCAACATGATGCTGAAGGGCTGCAAGGTCTACGCGGACGCGACGGCCATCTACAAGAACGGCGAACAGGCACGCGCGATACGTAACAGCGATGAACTCGCTGACGTCGAGGCCGGCCGACCGACACGAAAGCGCCCACGCCTGCCCGATCGGCAAGACGCCCTGCTGCAGGCGCTCGAGCTGCACACATGGACCGCTGCCAACGCGACCTGCAAGCTGATGCGCCTGCAGATGCAGCCGTACAATCTGCCCTTCCCGGCCGCGTACCACTCAGGAGACGACGCGTACGCGGTGGCCTCCTGGATCACGAACCGGATCCCGGGCTCGAGTGCTCAATGCCGAGGTTGCAACGACCGCAACCTATCCCGGTACCACATGTCGGAGCGGTGCACTGACTCGACCCGGTTGCTCAGGCCCGTCAGCGATTGGCGCATCCGGGCGCTACACTTCAACAGGGCCGACACCGGGATCGCCATCGACTACGTGGCCATTCAGCTGAAGTACGATTACGCTCGGCTGACGGCGCCGCCCGCCAGCGAAGCCGACCGCCTGCGCCCTCGTCGGATGCCGGATCCGCGCGACCCGACGTTTCGGCTGAGCGATCGCCAGCGACGTTGGCTGGCCATCCTGGGAACGTTCATCCACGCCGTTGCCGCCCGATGCATCCGCGGCGAGCCGCTCCCGATCTCCGCCCAGGGCGACGCAGCGCTTCCTGGGCTGGACGCGACGCTCTGGAACGAGATCAGCGACGATCGATGAGGAGAACGAGAACGCGCGCGTCGCCGTTGAAGCCGCTGAACGTGTCCTCGACGACCCTGCAATGGCCGGGATCCTGGGCGATGCGAAGGCAAGACCACCCGGCCGCGCTCGTGACGATCCCGTGCTGGCCGATCGCGAACATGACGGCGCGAACCCTCCCGGGGACAGCATTGCGAACGGCAACACTGAAGACGACACCATCATGCCCGAAGATGATACCGCCGATCCTGGCGGTGACACGGATTATGATTGACTCGACGAACAGACTCTGGGGAAGCACAGACAGGACGAATAATCATCATTCGTCATGTCTGTGCTTCCCCAAAGTCTGTTCGTCGACTCAATCACGACGCGTCAGCTGTATCCTCACTAATACATATAGAAGCCCTTAAGCTCCTACGTTTCGCCACCACACACCACACTAAACGCGTCTGATAACGTTGGGTAAGCGGGTTTAACTCTTCCGCAGCGTCGAGCAATCCACAGAATAGACCAGAACCTGAACCCTGCAAAGGTCCCGGCAGCGAAGCCTGAGAAGCCACCGGACACATCGAGATCAATGCGCCTAGCAGCAGTCGTCCACGATGGTCACCGTCCGCGACGTTTCCATGGGTGTCCGCCGGCCATCAGTGCACACGACGCACGCGAGAAGCTCTTTGGCGGTGGTGGCTGCGCGAACGTCGACGCGGTCATCTACGAGGCCGACACTGCCACAGTCCATTCACGTACGTACCTGATTGGGGCATTCCAGCAATCAATCCTGGCACAGCTGGGCTCGGGTTCGTGAAAGCTTGGGCAATCTCGTCCAACACCTCGGGAAGTACAGTCGCATCCTCACCTCGGTCAACTGGGCTGTTGCCCATGCGAGATACGACAGAACCGCGAGCCTCCACAGACAACAGCTCAAGACTCTGCTGGATGTGTTTGTCCGCTTGCTCGAGGTGTTCCAGAGCATCGTTGTACAGGACGCCCATGCACTCAACCTGGCCAATCAGCAGGTGCACGCGGCCGATTAGGGTACGAAGCGGTGACACCATCTTCGTGGCTTTCGTCGGCGACATTCGTTCGGTGTCCGCCGCAACGGCATCCTCTGCCAGACTGCAGACGGAGGAGGCCAGGTCCAGAATCCGGGTGTACATGTCATACAGGATCAGTCGGTCAACGATCAGCTGATGCAGCATCAACCGCGACGCCGAGATCTGGTTCGCGGTCTCGGATATCGCATTCATCAGGTCATCGACCGACACACGGGCCACATTCCAGAAGCGTTGCACGGGCAAGTCGACGAAGTTTGCATCGCGGATCGCGAAGTCGTTCCTCGTATGGAGATCGCGACCAAACCGAAGCATATGGTCGGTCCCGAGCGAGCGGACGATGGAAACCAGCTTGTCAAAGCGGTCGCGAGAGACATGATGGTCATGGCGCGGTGGCGCGACCGTCTGTCTTTCGGGGTCGTTCAATATACCGTCGGCCCAGCTGTGCACGCGGGAGATCTCCCGCGTGGAAGATAACACGTTTTTGATCAGGCGCTGCTCCAAGAGACGGAACACGGTCGTGAAAGCTGGTGCGTTTGGACCATGACGAATAGGCTGGCGAGACGCGCGATTGTTGGCCGAGCGGTCACCCGACGGCCTGGGGACGCGCTGGAGCCGGTCGGTACCGAAGGACCGGCCAACGTCGAGAACGGTGAGGTCAGCTTCGCAGAGGGACGATCGCGCCGCTTCCAGTAGCACGACGGCGTCAGATATGCCCGCGCGGCGGTCGGCAGGGCCGCCGACATTCCCCCTGTACGGTCGTGCCGGCACGTCAGGTACGCATCGACAACGGGCGCATGGCGCGGGAGGACCTGGTATCGCATCGTGTGCCGGGGTTGCAGACGACGAGTGGCAGTAGGACGGCGAGGGCGACGCGCATGATCCCGAAGTGATTTGGTGAATACTGACACTCTCTCACGGCGTCGCCAGGTTTCCCGGTCCGGGCACTCCGGTGACATCTCCGCACCCAACAATCCCAAAAATAGGATTACTGTGACGTGGCGTGCCACGTCTGACGAACACTCGCCACCCTTCTGTCCCTCGTCGCTCTCGTCGTCGTCATCGAGCATGTCGCTTCTGCACACAAGTGTAGTGGGAATAGACCATGCGGGCGATGGCCTAGCATTATTCCGAGTCGTCCGAGAGAGATATGTCACCATTCTCGACGTCGTCACCAGCAACTGGGCCCTCCTTTGAGAAGACATAGACAATGTACGTTCCGTGCCCGTACCTGCATCGCCTTCACGACAAGCCAACCTCATGTGTTTCCGCGCCTTATGGTCCAGGTTCGACAGGTTCACGGTGAACAACGACACGTTGGTCTGCAATTGCAGGCTACCCACTCCGTGACGGTAACCGCCTCGAGCAATTACCCGTTGGCGGCGCTGACAATGCTGCGCTGGACGGTGCCCGACATTACCGTCATCGACATGTCACCGTAGCCGGCATCGACGAGCATCGCATATTCGATATCGCGGGATCGCGGTCGGCTGCAGGTTCACCTCCACGACTCGATGCTGTGCTCCTGGATCCACAAGTCGAGGAGTTTTTGAGGCGATGTGGCACGTACTGGCCTGACGAAGACGTGTGACAAGGCCGTCATCAAGCGTTCTGTTGGCGCCCGGTCGCCCTGAATAGGTGCTTGTCGTCGTAGCGTCCAACCAGTTCTACTTCGACGCTCGATCGAACAGAACCGCCCGGAGAAAGACGCACCCGGTACGGGCAACGCGCAACGAAGCGAACTTGCGACGTCATGACCCACACACACACTGGTGTACAGGATGTCGTGCCAGGACTCATTTGGTTGTTGATGGCGCCCTCCTGCGGCTCCTACCTAGGACTGGTGGACCGGGTCGGGGATTACGTCGATGTGTGCCACTACCGCGCATGGGCAACGGAGGTCGACTTGGGCCACTACAGCGCACGGCCGTGCACTGTAGCGGTGGGGGGCGGGCAACACTGAAAGGGGGCTGGGCTGACTGCGACGCCGACCACCTGGATCACTTTTCCGATCGGGATATAGAGCCACTGATCGGCCAGCTCGCTAGTTTGACGACGTCCTACGAGCACTGCTAGCTGTAGACCGTACCGCCCATCTAAGCCACGAAAAGCGGCCCGCGAACATCGCACTCGTTTCGAGGGCACGCAAGTGGACAACCAGCAGAGTAGGCAAGCGCGCGCAGCCGGCCAGGCAGACGCTGAAGCCGGCGACGCCCCTGCTTGCTGGGCTCGCCATCGTGGGATGGTTCAGGTCAGGCAGACGCACAACAAATTGCAGCGGTCGACGGTGGGTGGGGCAGGGCGCCGTCCCATGTGGGGAGCAGCTGGCCGCAAAGCTGCAGGTCGAGCCCCGCCTAGGCAGGACCACGACTACCCTGAAGGCTTTCGTGATGGACAAGCGAAGTCACACGACAGCGGACGACTCCTGTCCACCACTTGTCAGAGGCCCTGGTCGCCCAGGCGACAACTCCTACCCATGTCCTGGAGCTTCAAGAACGTCACCCAGAGAACACGATTCACATGTCCAAATCGTACCGGCAGCTGTCGAAGCAGGTCAGCAAACTGGTCAAGGACGTGTCCGGACATTGGCCGTTGCCGGTCGACCTGTCCAAATGGGGCCTGGAGCAGAGGATCATCCTGATGATCTACCATGCGCGCAGCCTTGGTTCCTTGACATATCTTGGTCCAAACAGGAACTCCGCCGGGGGCAGGTCGTCGAACACACCATCGACGTCGCGGCGCTCCTCAAGTCGCTGAACGCCGGCCTCATCGAATGGGGAGACTTCGCCCACGAACTTTGCCCGATCGGCGCTGTCGGGGGCAATCTCAGCGAGGTCGGGTGCGCCACCAAGCACACCTTCGAGGTCCTTCGTATTGCGATCGAGTTCGTCGTTCTCACGTCGAGGAGTCAGGAGGACGCCGCTGACGACAGGATCGCGTCGCTCGTCGGACGCCTGCTGATGATGTTCCAAGACGCACTGAGGAAACGCAGAAACACTATCGACCTGGCCGGCGACGGCATGGCGACCGATGGTGTCGATGCCGACATCGTCGATGAGGGTAACGCCCCCGCCCGTCGAACAGCGAACAGTCGGCGCGCTTCCTTGCTGCAGTACCGAGCTGCAACGAGGTCCCGGCGAACTGTACGTGTACTGCTGGCATGTGCACATATTAGTACGACTCTGCTGAACCACTTTGTGTTTGAACAGAGTAAGAAGGATTTGGATCCAATGTCCAGCGACGTCGACAGCGAAGAACCGTCCCAGGACACCAGCGTCGTCTGCGAGTCGTGGGTGCGAGTCGTCGTCACGGTCGTCGACGTACACGTTCCAAAGCTGATGTTGCTGCGCAAGCGAGCCGCCCTGCGAAGAAGCCCAGAGAGGTTCGAATCTGTCAATGCCGCTACTGAGGCGATTAACGCGTGCGCAATCTCAGGTAAACGAACATACAGCTGGCGGACGCGCGAACCGCCCCGCACGAAAGGTCGAGATCGACCCGGTCCAACAGGTGCCACGTCCTGCACAGGTGAGAGAAACTGTGCAATTGGCATCGACGACGCTGAAGGTGATATTTAGGAGTCGGGCGCTGAGTCGTTACTGACAGGGGGCATAACGAATACGGACGCGGCCGGCGTTTGCCGGCAGATCTGCTATGCGATTGCACCGCTGCAGATCATGCGTGCGTTGCCCGGCTGGGAACACGTGTCCGGGCAAGTGCCCTGGGTGGACCTGTATAACCATGTCATGAACCTCCGCCTTGATGCGCAAGTGGCGTCGGATCTGCTCAGTGAGCTCATTCGCCTGCTGAACGGCGCCGACCGTTCCACCAGATCGTTCCCGGCCGGGCAACAGCATGACGCGGACGACTTCGTCCTGGAGGTGCTTGCGCAGATGGAGGCGTACGCTGTCGTCAGATCGACCGGACAACCGATCAGTCGTGAGGTCATTGGATTCGTCGAGTACGTGGTCGACACGTGCATGATCTGCGCGCATGGATCTGCGCGCCCGCCCTGCGAACTCACGGTGGTGATGCTGGGTGGTTCGCAGGAGCGTATTACGCTCGCCGAACGCGCTTACCCGGGAGCAAACGACGATAATTTCAAGGAGGTGCTCCTCCAACCGGCGCTGCAATTCTGGCCAGGATGTGGAGCACCGGTCCACGACGTTTCGTTCAATCAAAGGAACGCCGCGGCCGGGCTCGGTCATGATCGTTCGTCAGGACCCGATGGAGATCGTCCGGCAATCCGGCCCTGACGGCGAGGTCATGACCGAGCCCGGCCGTGGCGTTCCTTGCATTGAGCGAAAAGTCGTGGACCGGTGCTCCACGTCCTGGCCAGGCTTGCAAGCCCGGTTGGAGGACCACCTCCTGGAGATTGTCGTCGTGTCCTGCCTAGGCTGGGCGAGGCCAGCCTGGCGGCCACCTGCTACACACCGATATACCGTCAGGGATGGTGGATGATCGTGGTCGGAAGGCAGTCGTCCGCGAGGCGGTCAGCAGCAACGGACGCTGGGTATCGCTGCCGTGCTGCTGGACAACCAGCAGAGTAGGCAGGCGCACCTGCCCAGGCACACGAGAAAGCCGGCGACGCTCTTGCTTGCTGCGCCTGCCATTCCTGGATGGTTCACCTTCGGGGCGCGAACGTTCAATTGCAGCCATCGACTGGGGATTGACAGGGGACCGAGTCAGGTGTGTAGCAGGTGGCCGCACTGCTGGCTTCGCCCAGCCTAGGCAGGACCATAGCTGCTTGAAGGCTCCCATGATGGACAAACGACGTCACGCGACAGCTGGCGTCTCCTGTCCACCACATGTCACAGGCCCTGGTCGCATCGCATCAGGCGACAGCACGTACCTGTCCTTGACCTGCAAGAAGATCACACAGGGATATCGATCGCGTCTACAGGAGAGAAGCAGGGGGCGTTGTCTTCGTAGTGGATGTGTTGGCCCGTGCAGATACGATCGGCGGCGACGTCAGGAAGGCGTATCCGGGCGTCAATGGCTACGGTAATCAGGATGACGACACGCCGCTGACCAGGAGGTGAACAGGCGGCCAACAGGCCCTGTTATGGTCGTAGGCTGCCGCGTCGGCCCGTGGCGCCGGTCGACGACGACCACTGCGAGGACGCAAGCAGGGCAGACAGGCGCGACAGGTCGTCTGCGACACGCGAGGTGCGAGTCCTGTGCAGAACGTGTGAGGCCCTGGTCCTTTGCATTAGACGACAGTCTGTACCAGTGCATGGCGTTCGCCCAGACATGCTCGGCGCGTCAGCAGACATCCTGCGGTATGCATCGATGACGTCGCAATAGTCGCAGGTACGGCGATCAGGCGCCTCGGTACATCGAGGACTTGCGACATGCGATGCCGAACACAACGTAGGCAGGCAGGCACCGCTCGACGCGCAGACAGGGAGGTCGGCGACGACCCTGGCTGGTCAGCCAGCCACCGTCGCATGGTGCAGGGCTGGGGAGCGGCATGTCAAGTCGTAGCAATCGTTGGACGACGAGCGCGTCACCAGGCTCATCCCGCTTCGACGGCAGACGACGGCAGACCTGTAGGGATCTGCGGTGCTGGTTGCTGGATTGCAAAGTCAACAAACAACACCTTGTGACGGCGGTGCCACAGTCTTTGCGGAGTGCGTGGCGGCGTCGGCGTCGTCCACGAGTGTGCTGCTGGACGTACTGGATAAGTTGTTTGACACGCCCCCTCCAACAGCACACGGTCGCCTGGGTCAGGTTCGTATGAAACGACGTGCTGGCAGCAGGCTTTGTCAGGTAGTCGGCAGCCATCATGGCGGACGCGCACTTGGCGACTGCTTCCCGGGTGTAAGCCTTGGCGCCTTGATTGTTCTCGTACACGATCGTCGGACCGGAATGCAGGTAGCCGATCTCGGCGAGGAAGGAGTGGGAATCCACGCGAGCTAACGTGTAACAACATACAGCGATTTGATCTCAGCATGCGTTGACGATAGACTGACTTTGACGACTCCCAGGTCCCGACGCCGCAACTGCCAGTGCACGGGTCCACCAGCCAGCAATATGATGTGGCCGGAACGGGAACGTCGGGTGCCTGGGTCGGAGGCCCAATCAGCGTCGACATACGCAACCAGGCTGTCTTCGTTCGTAGCGGATGCCTTGCATCTTGCTCGCGTCAGCGCTGTCCCTGTTTCAAGCGGGTTCGGCAGCCAACTGCTGGCGAGTGCTGTTCCAGGCATGCAGCCCGTCGTCCCTGGCATCGGTCGTGCGCGCCGTTCGAGATCTAGTCACTATCCAGCACAAGCCGGGCGAATCAGTCACCCGCTTACGCCACCCGAGTTTCCGCTCATCAATCTGGAGTCGCCGCTCATCATTCTGGAGTCGCCGCTCATCAATCTGGAGTCGCCGCTCATCAATCTGGAGCCGACGCGCATCGAGCTCCCGCCGCAGTTCCAGACCGACACGGCTGTCCCGAGGACAGCATCGGCGATGACTGCAATGAATAGGTATGATGAGAACGCTGTTCATCGGCCGGTTCTTCACGGAAATTGTTTACTCACGGCAAATGTTATCCATGCCGATGTGGTACCATCATCTCCCTACATGGCGCCAGAGATCTCTAGAACTGGCGGTGGGCGCAATATGCGCGTAGCGGCGCCCACCGCCAGTTCTATAGATCTCTGGCGCCATGATACCACATCGGCATGGATAACATTCGCCGCGGGAAACAATGCGGCCGATGAACAGCGTTCTCATCGTATTCATTGCAGTCATCGCCGCTGCTGTCCTCGGGACAGCCGTGTCGGTCTGGAACTGCTACGCGGATCGCCAACTGCGGCGGGAGCTCGATGCGCGTCGCCTCCAGATTGATGAGCGGCGACTCAAGCACGAAGAGCATTCCACCGTGATACAGTTGTTCCTGGCTTCAGGGGTGACGGCCAACTACCGCATCAGACGCTTGAAGGACTAGAGACCTTCCTGAACTGAAGGGTCGTCATGCACTCTCGGCATATTTACGAAACGTGATACGGTCGTCGTCTTACGGATTGATTTCGTTCATCTCTGGGCCCAAGGGGGCACATATTGTGCAACCGCGCCCCCGTCTTATTTCTTGGACACAACTGGCAACCAGCGCCACGCGCGACCACGGATTCCACTCAGGCCCTGTCTTAGGAGCGAACGAACGTGTGTCGTGACGCGAGTGGCGGCGGAATATGAACTATGTGTTTGTTTACAACAAAGTATTGTATACTTTATCAATATTTCCCCGATCCGGCAGCCGAGCAGATACCGTGCGGACGACATCAGGAACATTCCAGGGAGCAAGGAACGTTCAGTGGTAAATACGGAGGTCGGCATCTAACACGACCCCTCAGTCTAGCTGTAGTAGGTAGATTGGCTGGACTTGAGCTGAGAATGATGGCGACCGACGAGGAGTATATGGCTGTTAGGGGGACACAGGCGCAGGTGCTAGCGCACTACTGTCGGGTTGCAGGCTGTGGAATCGGTGCTCGGCAGCATGCAACTACCCAGTAAAACCCGTTTACTTGGGACCTATTGAGTTGATAACGGGACTGGCTTGACGCTGAACCGTGACCTGAGCTCTTGGAATTGCGGCTTGCGAAAGTGCCTTGCCCGCCATCAACATACCGCATGAAGGTCTTCACCAGCAGTATAAACATGGCGAAGATCATGAACACTAGATATCAAGAGTGTTCAATGAATAGATAA
Organism: Plasmodiophora brassicae; assembly: GCA_039704465.1. NCBI lineage: Eukaryota > Endomyxa > Phytomyxea > Plasmodiophorida > Plasmodiophoridae > Plasmodiophora > Plasmodiophora brassicae. The sequence goes on from JASFAU010000014.1 coordinate 21,571, forward strand.
TGACCGTCCCAGCAACGATCGGCAGACGGCCTGGACGCCGCTTCAGTTGACGAGTATGTCGGCGCGCGACGCTGGTCCTGGTCCGTCTAGGCAAGTACCTAGACGGCCGAGCAGCAGCAGCTGATATATATGCTACCGGGGACGACAGGCGTATCCTGTCCAGCGTGGTTTGAGGACCTGGCCGCTTGTGTACCAGACGACGGCACGCACCTTAACTGGAGGTCCATGGCGAACGTCCAGACGCGTCTGAGTAATCATCGCGAGGCGTCCAAGCATGACGTGTTGTGGTCGTAGTGGTCCGTTGGGATGTGCCGCTGGTCGGCGGCGATGTCGGGGCGAACGCAGGGCTGGCGCGTCAGAGCGTCGACGGCCTGCGACGTCCGATGACGGGCACAACGACAGGATGGCGGCAGTTGGCAACGTTGCAGTGGACGGCGTTGACGATCGGCAGCATCGGCTGGACGTCAGTTTTGACCGACATCCGCTTTCGTTCGATGGCCGCGTACAGACCTGGTACCTGGCACGCATATGGAGTTGTCGCGATGTGCCCTGCCCTGCATCATTAGCACAACCACAGGCTGACCCGCTGTCGTGCCGCACAACCACGTCGATCGTCGGCGGTATCGATCGCTGCCGTTCGGCTCAGGCTGACGCCACGACGACCTGCATGGTCGATGTACGCAAGTGTCTACCTGATATGCTTCTATTGAACGGATCTCGTTGTGGCAATATTCCGGCTTAGGGATGGCGACGGGTCGTCGACGGCAGGCAGGCGTGCGCATGTCGACCGGCGACATCCGGCGCTGGATGTTGTCCCGTTGCTCGACGACATGCAGGCAGCCACGCCCTGCTGACCAGACGCATGAGGAGCTAGGCGAAGTCATCGGTGGGGCGGCTCATCGTCGATGCATTATGAGGACGTTCGTCAAGTTCGTACGAAACTTTTTTTGTGGAATCACCAGTCTTTTGATGATCTGTTGTTCGTCGTCATCGTGTCGCCGTCAGCCGTACACACGACTTGACTCGCAACCCTCTTTCCAATTGCCTTTGACGATGACGAAGATGTTTGTAGTTGTTGTCACTTTGCTCTTGCAATTGGCGACGGCAGAGTATGGTGTCTGGTCTACGTTCCGGTATCATTCTCCCGGGCACTATGTCATTCCTTTACAAGCATCCGGCTCCGGTTATCGCAAGGCAGCGTTTGCGGTGAAAGCCGACGATGAGTTCCAGGTCGACGACGTCTATCCGTTCAAGTCCGCCGTTCCAGGCCTTACTCGCTGTTTCCCGGACAGATGGTTCATGTCCATGTTTTCTTGTGAGTTCCCGCATCGTCTTCCTAAGAGGTGCTTCCCACTGCTTAACGACGTCACCCCATTGGCGTATGGCCCATCCTCAAACAAGACTTTCTGGTTGGCTCCGATTGACCTATTTACTGGCAAAAGCGCAGCGAATCCTGGCGAACATACGGGCGGTCTTCTGGTCATCATACGTTTCAATCGTCCTAGACGTTTCATCGAGAACACACGAAGGGCGCTGTCTCGAGGGCTTGTTACACGCAAGGCGTGGTCTCGACTGTGTACCATCCGTTTCATTGCATCCACTGACCTGCGCCCTTCCGAAGGGTCCTCTTGAATGAGACCTCAGCAATGATTGTATTCGTGAATACACTACAGAAGTTCCTAAACCGGTGCCGCCCAGACTTATAGTTAGTTCCGCATAAAGGCTGATGCTGACAGTCAAGCGCGCACGTGCTGGAGGACATTGATAACGGACAGACATCGAGTGCCAACAGGTGTCCTACGTGCGTGCTACGACGCCCCACATGACTGTGATAATGCTCGTCTTGTTTGTTCAGCCATGCAAGTCGACACGCACGAGGGGGCGATATCGGCGACCTCGATCGGCGGCGGGCACCAAGCCGTGCACCCGCTGTAGCCAATACCGCCGAGGCGCTGGTTGGCGCTTAGGGACCTGCAGGGTCAGTGTCCCCGTGTTTCGATCTAGTCTGCTTGTTTTGAAGGGCTACGCTTGTGAGGATACGAAAGCAGGGAACGTGACGGGCACCGGCGGCAGCGGGCGCTGGCGGGCGCTGCCGTGCTGGACGCCCTGCAGGGCTGGAAGGCGTCGCTCTCCACGCCGAAGGGATCTCGACAACGTCCTTAGTTGATCGCTCTGCCACCGACGCATTCTCCAGAGCAGGGGCGTACGTGACAGATTGCAACGATCGGCGAGCGGCCAGGGCGACGCCGCCGCTCTCGATCGTCGACAAGCGCCCGCCGCTTCATCAATTGCAGGGAACGCTGCCGTTCTGTGCCACCTGACGCCAGGTCGATCTCCAGTGACGTCATACGCGCGTGTTGATCATGACATGGTATCTTTGTATTGAACGGATCTGGTTGTGGCCGTATGCCCGGGAGGGCTGACGATGGGTCGTGTCGTCAAACGCCAGGACAATCTGGTTGAGGCGGTACGCCCGGCAGGCCTGACGACGGCCGGGTCGTCGACGCCAGGCAGACGCACTGGGCTTCGACGCCCAGCTGGACGATCTGCACGGCGGTCAGCGCGCCGATTACAATGCGGACGGGGACCTCGGCGACGCCCTTGCTTGGTCGTTCCGCCATCGACAAACGGTGCAGGGCAGGACAGCGCGACCGATTGCAACGACCGGCGCGCCGCCACAGCTGAGGAGAAGGTCGACACGACGTTGTCTCCACCTCGCCTAGGCAGGATAACAGCTGCCTTGCAGGTGCTCATGCTGGACGGGAGACGGCAGGCGACGGCAGGAGTACCCTGCCCTGCACGTATTAGAGGGCCTGGCTCTGTGCGTTACGCGAAGAACCGTACCTGTTATGGAGGTGCAGCGCGTTCGCCCTGACGTATGGGGCTTGCTGTTGTAAGGCGCCCAGCAGGATGTGTGGTGGCTCGTAGTCGCTCCGGGCATCAGCGCCGCTGGACGGCGGCGACGTCAGCGCCCGAGCACGCAGGTCCGCCAGACGCGTCAAGAACAACATATAGGACGGCGGTCGGAGTGGCGGGTTGGCTCTGTACGTTGCTCAGCCGTGCCAAATAGGAGACATGGTGCATCTAGACGCACGATGACGGCTTAACCGGGCGACACTTCTGCAGTAGTCATGGTCAGATTCGTATGGCGGGTTGGCTCTGTGCGTGCCTGCAACTGGCGGTCACGATGTCGTTGCTCTCCCAGGCCATATAGTAGAAGTGGCGCAGCTAGACGCACGATGACGGCTTCACCGGGCGACAGTCCTGCAGTAGACGTGGTCAGATTCGTGCACCGAAAGGGATGGGCGAGTAACATACGTGAAGTGACACAGCGTTGTGAGGTGACGAGCGATTCCAGAACGGTCCCTGCAATAGAAGCAGAACCGTTCAAAAGCGATGCCAAGGGGAAACGACGGGCGGCGTACCAGAATGGAGTGGTTCAAGCAGATCGCAGACACGTGAAGGTCGACCAGGACAGAAACTGGATTACGCGACGACTGTCGACCAGCATCAGAAAGACGCAGTCACCAGAAGTTCAACCAGGACAGGAACTGGCTTACAGGACAACTGTTGACCAGCGTCAGAGTTACGGCCGCATCAGCGGCGACGCAGATCTCGGCACGATTCTTTGCAGCATCGACAGTGTCTGCCAGAATGTCGAGGATGTCATGGACCAACACATCGCAGAAGACCAGATTCATCGGCAGGACGAATGCTCGCTGCAGGCGATCATGTTGGTCTGGCGACGGCAGGCGAGTCCTGTCCAGAACGTCAGAGATCTACCTAGGAGCCTCTGCATCAGACGACAACTCGCACCTGTCCTGGAGGTGCTGAGCGACATACCAGACGTATCTGGCGCGTCAGGATACGCCCTGCAGGACGTGTTGTGGTCGTAGTGAATCTATTGGCCCGTGCAGTTGGTCGGCGTCGACGACGGCGTGGGCCAGGCAAGGCAGGCAGGATCGTCAAGGCGGCGACGACCTCCGATGCCAAACAAATGGCACGTCGGGCGGCCGCGTACAACGTTTGCAGTGGGCGGCGTTGACGACCGGCAGCGCCATCGGGTCGTCGGTCGCGCCGTCGATGACAGCCCATCACGGAGTTGGCGCCTGCTTCGCTTGAACGGCCGCCACCTTGATTCGATGGCTGTGGATAGACATGGTACCGGACACGACCCACGACTCGAAACGATTTGTATCGCCTCCATCGGAACCATCGCAAGACACCCGTTCCCGAACGATGTTGTGCGCATAACCAGATCGACTACGACCTGGTCCGGGGGCATACCTGAGCGCATCAGCGGCTCGGGACGCGAAGCGTTTGCTGGGAGTCTGTCGCAACCAAATGTCCTGCGCGCGCGATATGATTCCCGGCCAGCGTGCGCCGCTCGTGTAGTCTGGTCTGCCGTGTAATTCGACACGTAGGTCCGGACGGCGTCGGCGCCCTCGATCGGCGACGGGCGCGGGCCAGGGCCCTCATTGCAGCAAACGCTGCCGTCCGACGACACGGCTTAAGCCAGAACGATCTTCAGGGTCGTTGACACGGTCTGCTTCTATTGAACGGGCCTGGCTGTGGCGACATTGTCGGCGGCCGGTCGTCGGCGTCACGCAGGCGTTTGCACGCTGAACGGCGGCAACGGGCGGTGGGCGCCGCTGCCCTGCTGGACGACGTCCTGAAAGGCAGGCACGCGCACACCTCAGAGAGCCATGGGCATGCGAGATCGCCGAGACAGACAGCCGTGGAAGAATTCGCATAATGGATCTCCGTGCAACATACCAAGCACCTGTGGGCCAGTTCGTTGGACCAACCAGCGTTGGGGTCGCTACCGTATATTGCAGAAAATAGTGCCCCCTGTTGAATAGTACCCGTCCTATCCAAACCACTAAACCGAGTGGCGTGATCGGGCCCGTAACCTGCAAGGGGTTGCGCTCAACGGGGTTGTTATAGTGGAGGGGGTTGCACCTAGGAGGGAGCGGGCGAAGCGCAGCGAGCCCCGAACGACTAGTAGGTACCTATTTCCGAACCTTGCTGGGTTGCGCGCCCCTTACTTCTGACGAGTGACTGCTGGTGGGCGATGGCCAATGGACGATGGCGCAATGGAGAGCAACGGAACGCAATGAAACGCAAAGCAGGGCAATGGTGCGCAACGGAGCGCAATGCGGTGGCGCAATGCTCCGCGTGGGGCGTGCGCCGGACATTGCGCGTTATTTTTCATTCGCGGGTGGTGGCCGCGGCGACGTACGATGTCCGGCACACTGGCCGATCTACTCGCGCGGGCGAACCCTGACGGGACGATAAATTTCAGCGAGTATAAGCAAATGATGTCACAAGTGCAGAAGCGATCCCTGTCAACGTGCGCGAACACGCCGCCCGGTTGTGCGCTGTTCTGTCGAACTGCGCTTGATGTGATCGCGTCCAACATGGCCATTGCAGCGCAAGTTGGCGATCCCGAATTCTTGTCGCGAACCATTACTATTGACTCATTGAATATGATCGAGAGTATTGCCGAATACGCGGACGAACGCGCCGTCCTGGCCATGTCTCTGCTGATCCATGCATCGAAAGCGACCCGGTTCCGGCAATGGAAACGGTTTGACGATTTTATCATGGTTCTCCACGATCACGAGGAATTCCGCTTGGCATCCGACGATGAGAAACCTTCGCACGATGTCGAATATGTCGCACGATCGATCGTCGAATTGGGCGACCGCATTACAGCCTGGATTCTCTGCACCACTCGCGATCGTCTACAGGCAATTCCTACTATATATTATGTGGCTTGTTCAGCTGCGGTTCGCGGATGGTCTACTCCGATCGGCATCGTCATCAACGTCGTTGCCGTGCCACGCCGACGTTATCACGTGCTCACTCACCCAATTGCGCTTGCCTGTTTGATTGGACACGAAAATGCCCACTATCAACTACGCCTGTTGAGCAATGATCACAACGTATCCAGTCCGGCTAAACTGCCTGCTCTGAACGAGGCTGCTGGTCCCGCCGGATGGACCCAAGAACAGGTTCATGACGCACTCCGTTTTGAAGCCTTCAAAGCGGGACACATCGAAACGGGACTCATGTTTGAGATTCTGTTCTTCGGCGAGAAACTCAACTTTATCCGGTGTAATCTAGCTGATCAACTTCTGGAAGACCTGAATCACAGGCTACAATCATTGGATCCTTTCCCACTGTTGCGAAATGGCGATCTGGTGAAATACAGGCGGCTAACCCTGCCGTGGAATGACGAAATGGCGTTTGAACCTGACCCGTGGTTCCAGGACCTCCCGTTCGAATGAATTCCTACACTTCCGCGACTGAGTGGTCGCAACGTGCAGGACTTTGTCCAATTATCCAACGACGCTGCTTCCAGGCATGCGGCAGCCGTGTGCCACTCCGGACCTGAAAATGAACGGCCATTGTCTTCTGACGATATGTTATTGAATCGATCGCGACCCCGATATGCTAAACAGTCTGACGACAATGCGGCTTCGGTGGTATAGTGACGGCGTCCGCATGAATTTGTTGAAGTTCGCCGATGTCGGCTCCGGTTGCGACCACAGGAGCCAACCCGAGTCCGCCCATCGGCGGACCGGCTCTATACTAGTGCTGCAGGGTCCCGAGTTGACAGGTCGACTGAACAGTATCCGCGGCAGGGTCCCATCAACCCATCCCTTCAGGTCGAACGAGGTGGCAAACGTTCGCGGTTTGGTGGCGAAGCAGAGAGGTTGGTATGATACTCTTTTTGAGATCGGTGAAGCAACTGTGTCATCCTCGACCAGTTGTGTAGACCGGACCGCCCAACTAGGCCACGAGAGCAGCCGCTCTTGTGGCCTAGTTGGGCGGTACGGTCCGGTCAACAATGGCGCTGATACTGATCACGGAGATGATCGAATCTCATGTGATGCGCCACCTCCGAATGACAGTGACACAGCGATTACTGTGTAAATCGAAATCGAGTGTACATATTGGGGTTTCGTCTCTTCAGGATACAGGAAAGTCTCTCCTACGCCTAGCTTCCACATGCATCCCTTCAAAGAGTAATATGCGACTCATTGCCATTTCGTCACCGAACGCTGTCCACCCTTTATTAGGACTGCACGAGGCGCTCCTATCCAGTCGATGGTCGCCACTCTCATGTATAGCTGTATGCTATACGGACGACGTCTGATGTCGTTCAAACAGCTCGCGTCGATCCCTCTATGAGTGCAACTTCACCGACGTTACTGTAACCCCTGCTGGCCTACCAGTTACTGTTCGGTCGGCTGGCTGCTGTTGCGAAAATGGAGCAACCCCGCAAGTGACTGACACACGACCAGTGCTGTCGCTCTGGGCGCCTGCTCTGCGCTCGCTCTCATACGTATACCGGAGCGATGAGGACGTCGACGACATCGCTCTTGACGACAGTCATCATTGGGGGCAGCCTCTTGGTCGCCGTCGCGACTTTATCGCATGTCGTTTGGACATGGGCCTCGCCCATTCATGATCGCATCCAGTTTAGCGTCCACCACGACCTACTCTGCCAATCGGCAACCAAGTGTCCAGAACACTTGTGGGTGGATGCAGGCGTTGCCGATCCGCTAAAGGAGAAGCAGTTGATATTTGCGGTGGCTCATTCTCATCCACTGTCATCCATCGACGCTGCCCTGGAAAAGGTTTCGAATCCATCTTCTCCACTGTACGGCCAATGGATGTCTCTCCAAGAGACAGCTGTCTTTACGAAGAACGACGAAGCGTTCCGTACAGTGACATCGTTCCTCCGAATGAATGGCGTCCCAGACTGGAGCATGAATGCGACGATCAATCGTGACTACTTGGTTGTGACCCTACCCGTCTACAATGCGAACCGATTGTTGGGTGCTGATTTTCGTATCTACGAACGCGGGCAGCAGAGGTACATCCGGACGCGGACGTATTCGTTGCCGGCGTGGGTTGCCCCATACATCGATTTCGTTGGAGGGGCTATCGATCTTCCTGATGTGCGGCCCGTCCGACACAAGCAACGCGTCGATACCACTGAGGTTGGCCCTGGACCCGTCATCAAAGGATACGTGACGCCCCAGGCCCTCAATGACGTCTATCATATCGATGACAACAAGGCCAGCGCATCGAACGGTGCAACTCAGTCCCTGTAAGTACTCCAGTTGGGCATTCGCGCCGCCATTCATCATACGCGGGCTGGCCGCTGATGTGTGTACCGCAGGTTTGAAGCCCTGGGGCAGAACTTCTCACCGGATGACCTGGCTTTGTTTCAGGACAAATTCCATTTGCCTGCGGTGCCAGTTTCGACAGTGATTGGCCCTAATTCCAAAGATGCCTGCAAGGTCAATGCAGGGTCCTGCGCAGAAGCGAACCTGTAGGACCACAAGTGGCCTCGTTCCCTGTACGGTTTCTCGTGTTTCTCACATCCTCCGTCGTACAGGGACGTTCAGTACATTATGGCGGTGGCCCAGCATGCGGAAACAACCTTCTGGGCGATCGACGCCAGCGACTGGGACCCGTTCACGACCTGGATCGTGGCGTTGGCCAATTGCACCGACCCTCCCAAGGTGGATCCAACGCCACTGGGCAGTCTACAGTTCGCTCATCTGCTCGGCAGGTGCATTCCATCTCCTACGGAGGTGTCGAGCGAGAAACCCCCGCCCTGCATCGGTTCAATAAGGACCTCGCCCTGCTCGCTGTCCGAGGTATCACAGTGGTCGTGTCGTCGGGCGATGACGGTGTCGGCAACTTCCCGATTCGTGACAACCCGCAAGCATGCGGTTTGAATCCATCGTTCCCCGCCAGCTGCCCATACGTCGTTAGTGTCGGGGCCACGCAGGGTCCTGAATCAGGACAACCCGAAATCAGCTGTAGCTCAGACACGGGTGGGATCATCACGAGCGGCGGCGGATTCTCGACCGTGTTCCCTACACCATCGTACCAAGCGGGAGCCGTGCGACGCTTCCTGCACACTTCGAAGAGTGACGATTTGCCGCCCGACGAGATGTTCAACCGCTCAGGCCGTGGTTACCCCGACGTGGCTCTCCTCGGGTACAACTACATTGTCACTGATGGCGGCCAGTTCGTCGCAGAATCTGGAACTTCAGCATCTGGTACGCTCATGGCACTGGTCATCGCAGACAGTCGTAACCGGCCGCTAACCGTGAGCTATCAGCCCCCGTATTTGCCGGCATGTTGACGCTGATCAACAGCGTCCTCATCGATCACGGGCGCCCGGTTGTGGGCTTTGTCAACCCGATGCTGTACTCATTGGCAAAGCACGCCGCCATCTACACGGATGTCACCCAGGGCAACAATCATTGCGGGGCCGGGCGCGCGCCTCAGATCACCTGCTGCATGTATGGATTCAAAGCCATGCCGGGATGGGATCCTCTGACAGGGCTCGGTTCCGTTCATTTCGCCAACCTCAAAGCAGCTGTCCTGGCAGGCGCTACCAAGGCGCCCAAGCATCGTGCTCCTGTCGCTGTACAGTAATTGCAGGCTACATCGATGCTGTCGTTCTTCTGAAGTGGAAGGTGGAATAAACGTCCTTTCCAATGCATGGTCACTTGGAATGATCAATACGATATATATGATTAATGACCTGTTGATGGATGCCTGTCGATGTCCTGTGGCTTGGCGTACATTGCCACGACAAAAGTAACCGCACCTCGGGAAGCTATGTAGAACTCTGTCCGATTCTTTCAAACGCCGACGTGATGCAGCTGAGAATTGCAGGGTCAGCTAGTATCATGCCGGAATCACATGCCACCTGATGCACCAATTGAACTGACGTCAGGCAGGAGCAGCGAGCAAATGAGTCTACAAAGGCGCAGATGACTGCTGGCGTCAGCAACGTGCATCTGCCCTCCGCAAACTTCCATAGCATCTGTAAGTCTACTAAACGGCGAGGGTGCCCGAGGGCAGTGACGATGGAAGCAAACGCGTCTGGGTCGTTGCCGAAGCAGGAGTCTTCTAAAACACTCTGGGCAGTCATCGTCTCACCACATTGGGTATACGCAGAGACAATGGCGCTGAGGACCCTGGGATCACCGAGAAGGTTCCGCTGGCGCGCCATCTCGTGCACTGACCGGACGGATCCCAGGTCAGAGCACCGTCCATACGCTATGGCGAATTCGCTGACAAGTAACGGACGGTCTAGTGAGGCCTGCCCTGACTGTTTCGCGTAGACAAACAGCATAAGAAGTGGCTGGAGGGCCGAGTAGTCCCCGCAAGCGCGTACGAGTGCTTGAAGAACCTGAGGGTAAATAGGAGCATGCCGGTTCAGCAGTGATCCGAACAAATCCATCGCCTCCGCGATGTGGCGCGATTTTACAAAGGCGCTCAGCATTGCGTTATTGGTCGACGGGCGTGGTTCAACAAGTTGCTCAAAGATGTGCTGTGCAATGTCGATCCGCCCGACGCGACCAAACGCGGCAATGAACGCATTCACAACGGACGCGTTTGCGAGCACCGCCTTGTCGATATTGGTGGCGTACTGATACAGCATCTGAACTGGATGAAGAGTAGCGCAGCAAGAGATGAGCCCGCTGAGCATGCGCGCCTCCGCTGGAAAGCCGTACCCGATCATGGCCCGGAACACGGAAATCGCATTGGTGTCCTTGTCGGCCTTGACGAATGCGCCGATCATTGTGTTGAATGTGACCTCGTCCGGGTTCGGAAACGCTCGAAACAGGCTGTACGCGATGTCGAGGCGACCGCACCGGCTGAACGCGGCTATGAAGGCGTTCGTAACAATAACGTCATCAAGCAGTGCCCTATCAGCTTCAGTCGCAAAGTCATACAGACGTTGTAGCGGTTCGTCGGCGGCAGAGTTCCCGCAGGCGGTGATGAGGACGGTGATGTCAGCAGGTAACAAGGAACCGCCGTTCAGGATCATTGTTCGAAACACGAACATCGCATCGTCGATACGATCAGCTTTGGCTAACGCGTTGATGATCAGCCCGTACATATGCTGGGACGACGTCAAGTCCTGTGATGTAAGCCATCGTAGGAGGCCGACCGCTGGAACGAATCGGCCTTGACCCAGCAGTGGCTTAACAAGGTTGGCATAGATTTGAGGACATTGATAATGCTCAATGTGGCCTGATTCAATGTGCTGCAAGAGAAGTGCAGCAGCGTCGGCACCGTCCGGGCCGGCTTCGGCGCAACATGCTGCGAGAACGGATAGCAGGACCTCACTGAATGCAACCCCGTTGGAGATGGAGTCGGCCGCAAGAAATAGAGCGGACTGAGGTTGACGACAAGCTCTGCAGAGCCCCGCTAGGCTGCAGACGACATTATGGGTCGGAGGTCTGACCTGGCGATAGAGTTCAAGGGCGTCACCTAGCAATGGAGGCATCGCTAGTTGACAGGCCTTGACAAACAGGCAAAACAAGGGCTCGTCGATGGGAACGCCTTCCCGGATGGCAGCGCGTAACGCGTCTGGTGCTTTCAACGGCGCCGTCCTCAGGCAGAACTGCAACATTCGAGTGAAAAACTGTGCACGAGGACGCAAACGGCAATCGAGGACATGCCAGAAAACGGCCCATCCTCTGCGCGAGTCACCCTCATCCTGTAGAATACGTGCCGCAAGACCGACGGTAGGCCTCAGGAAGAAATCATCGTAGAGCGACGGCGAGGATGCTAGGGAGCCCGTAAGGGCACGGGCGCGACGAGGCAACAGGCAATTTACAAGACGGCTGGTGCGGGTGACGGTACGTTTGGCCATAACTTCATGGCTCGACCACGCGGACTCCGCTTGTGGCGCAGTTCCGAAGGCAGCAACGCTATGTACATAGTTCGAGCAACATATGCATACCAGCGACGTACGTACGCCTTGCGCTGACTCAGTCTGCGTCCTGATTGTTCCGCCTAGAAATTGTCAATCAGCAAACCATCGCAGGTTTTACACGTTGCACGACAGCATAACAGCTGGAACCTGTGTGCCAAGAGCCTCCGTGGCATGCGGGCAGTGATTGGTGGGGACGTGGCCGACGGAGTTGCGATGGTCATTGCGTGCCCTATGTCGGCAGAGACCGCCTGCCTCTGATCCGGCAGCACATCCATTATGGGTCTTGCCCATCCGGTTGCCTGCAAGGCCGTGTACAATGTCGCGCATCCCGGCGTCGTCGCTGGCGTCGGTTCCATGCAGGGGTACCGCGTGTCCATGGAGGACACGCATTCCCTCTGCGTTCCTCTACGGCGCCACCCGAACACACACTTGCTCGCCGTGTTTGATGGTAATATCCAGAGTGCCGAACTGGCTGCACCAATGAACGCTAACGTAGACTTGTAATCAGGTCATGGTGGAAGTGCCGCCGCTCGTAGGAACGCCTTACGTAATGGTCCTTGTGGCTCTGCTGATGATACGTAGAGTTTGCCGAGCGTGAAATTGCTCGAAATGTCGACCTGCTCGATGTCATCGAGGAAGCCGGCGTACGACGCGTTATCATGGAAGCGGACGGCAGGTTTCTGGCCGAGTCCAACCAGGTCAGCTGATTCGACCATGTCCTTTGGCTCAGTTTTGTCTCCGTTCCCTCTGTATCGACATATTGCGTTTGGACCATTGCCGCTGTTTCTCTGGGACCCGTGCTCTAACTCTACAGTCCACATGCAGTCGCGTAAACAAGGTGCCTGCCTGGTGATGGCTGTGGTGACGGCCAGTGCCGCCAATGGGGAATGGGTTAGTCAGGGCGCTGCAACTGTGTCTGACGTGATCTCATCCACGGTGGCTGTAGGACGTGCTGTGTGTGAATGTGGGCGATTCGCGGATTCTGGTCGGGACGGTGCCGGGTAGCGCCGAACACGAGATCGACTGCCGTGTCATGACGGTGGACCACAAACCGGAGGTGTCGCAGGAGAGGGAACGGATCGTGAATGCGGGTGGTTCTGTCGTCATGGGCCGCATCGACAGGACGCTAGCCGTGTCTCGCGCCCTGGGCGACTGGGTATTCAAGAGCAACGATTCATTACCCCCAGATGAACAAAAAGTCGTCAGCGTCCCCGAGTTCACCAGGACGACCGTCGGATGCGGTGCCTTCCTCCTCGTGGCATGCGATGGCATCTTCGAGGCTATGTCCAGTGCGCAAGTGGCCAGCTTTGTCGGCCGGGACCTTGCCGAAACGTCATGCGCCGATCCCGCAATGACTGTCGCCAGGCTATTGGACGCGTCCTTGCGGTCCGGATCCAAAGGTGACATGAGTACGGCAACGTTGTATCTTTCTGATCTAACGGGTCATGGGCTCTCTCGTGCAGACAACATGACCTGCATCGTGGCATGTTTCGTCGACGCTGATGGTGTTCCAGTCGAGAGGCGGTTTGTGCACCCTGAACCACTGCCCAACGTCGAGGCGATGCGTCAAGTGGACCGGGTGGCTTTCTGCCGGGCGTACCTGAGTTTCGCTGTACGTGTCGTATGATGCCGGCGCTTTGGTGTCTGGGTAGGCGCTGACGAATAGCAGGAGTCATATGGATTTCGGCACGACGCAGAGAAGGTTCTATCTTCGCATGGGTTTGACGTGGCACACTGTTCAACATTGCGAAAGCGACGCCACAAGGGCATGCAGATGCGGGAACGCGCTGTCCACGGGCTGACAATTGCTGCATGCATTGTCGCTGTCATCGCGGTTATCATGGCGTTCACACGACTGACCGCTATCTATCCCACATGACAAGGGTGTCCCGGCCGCACCACTGTATTATAATAATGTCCCTGGATCAAGAATTGGGTTGCAAATGTGAACGCTAAGTAGGCGTATGCATGGATGCTTCCAATGATGAAGCACGTACTGAGACGCCAGGCTGTTGTTACAATATCAGTTTCCAGAACTCCACCGTAGCGGTGGTTACATTACCCGTATTCGTTATACGGGAACCAGTACTATAGCCGTTCTCGTTATGGTTGCTGGGCGCGGCAAGTCGTGGTTGCGGTTGACAGTACCAACCCCCCCCCTGTGTAGCCACTTGATTCAACCTGCGTCGCATCGCTACTGCAACCTCAAGAACGGGGTGCTGTCAGCTTGTTCTCCGGAGCGGGATGGATGCCGCCGACCCAGAACCTGCCGGCGTCATCTATGGGGACCCTTATCACATCGTCGTCTGCCAAGTCCGCTATGTTCATGTTCTCGTACAAGCCCTGCGGACTGGGCACCGACTCTCCCTGATCTGATATGACTCGCGTGCTTCCAGACAGTAGTGGTTTGTTTCGGTGGAGTGGGCAGAGCTCCATGACGCTTCAGCCGAGAACCGTTTCGTGCACCCGGATAGGAGGAGTTCGCCGTCCAATGTTGACGTAAAGCGCCGACCGGAACGAATTTGGTTCTGCCGTAAGCGTCGTCCGTATCACGTCCGTCACCAAAGCTGGGCGGGGTTACGCTGCTGCCGATCTGGCCGAAGCAGCGCTGAGGTCCCGTGCGTCAATCCATGTCGTGATTCATTGTTGGATGAAGAATATCCGTTGGTCATGTCTTGCTTCTATCTGGCGTTTGCTGCGGGTCGCATAATTGTTTGAGGGCGATAAGACTGCACTTGACAGCCAGCGGTGCGAACTTTATAACGAGGTGCAATGCCATATAGAATTGCCTATGTCGGCCAGAACCCGGATACCGAAAGCGCCAGGACATACTCCATCGATATCCCTGGGTGTAGCCACGCTACACCTATTGGTGACGGCGCAGTGCATGCCGCACTCTGTGCCGGCCCGCACCGGCCGCACACTTCCCAGCCGGAACCAGTCCTGAATCCTGTGCACCGCGAAACAACCAGCTCTGCAACGGGCAGTTCCGTACCAGGGCATGTGCAGCATCACACCGGGTCGGATGCGGGAGTGGCCCGGGTGCGCACATGCCAATATTCCAGCAGCGGGACTACCTCGAATGCCGTGCGCTCTAATAATAAGTGCCCGAGTGGGGGAAGTCCGTAGGGCACGCCGCGGCACAGAAAGTGCGGACCCCAGGCTCGGGATTATTCTGTGGTGCGGTGTGCTCGTTCCGTCGTCGCCCATCGCGCGCCATCGTCCCCCGGTCGGGTCGCGCGCGACTGGTCCCAGTCGGCACCCCGCCTGCACGGTTATCGCGCTGGCTTCCACTGCGTCTGCACCGCACCTAGTAGCATGAGCCGACGCGCGCAGCGCCCTGCCACCATTGACATTCGACCCAGTCGGGTGCGTCCGGCGTTTTCCCATGCATTCCGGGATTGGCCACGCCGCTGACATGATTCCGCTCGTTCCTGTACAGACATCGCGTCAGGCCGCCCTCCAGCGGGTACCGTCCAGGCGGAAACGCGCGCGCGACGATGACGACGATGACGACGATACCGACGACGATCTTGTCATTCGAGTAACGTTCCATTGTATCGTCCGCAATCGGTTTTCCACGTTGCTGATTGTTGCACCTTCCCATCCAGTCTGCAACCGGGTCCAGTAACGTGTCCGTCAACAATGACGCCTCGGATAGTGCGGTCGACGAAAACGATGATGATGATGATGAGACGGTTGGCGCTGACGGTTTCGCGTTCGCGCATGACCGTCTAATTGTTCTGGACGCAGGTGCCTCGATCGAGAACCGGATCCCGTCGATCTGCTCGCGACGTGAAACCCTCGTCCGCCCAGCGGGGCAGCGATGCGGACGACCTCGATGAGTACTTGGAACCCATTGAGGACGACGATGACGCGAACGGCGCGTCTGGTGCTAGCGAGGATGACGACGGCGGCGGCGATGTCATCGAGAAGATCATCGCGCGACGTGTTGTTACGCCGAGTTCCGGCAAAGGTACAGGTTCTGCCCTATCGGGTGCCATTCCAGAACCCTGTTTCTCATGTGCCGGCGCCTAGGTCCATCGGAGGAATTCCTCGTCAAGTACAAGGACGTGTCGTACGTGCACTGCGAATGGATACCGCGTGCGGGCCTGGAAGCGACCAAGGCGGACCGTGCACGCTTGAATCGATTCCTGCAGAACGAGGGCACCAATGACGACGATGATGTCGACGTCGACGGGGACGATGACAACAATGTTTCTAATGGTACGACTGGCTTTGGTCGCCCTGCTACCAGCAACCTTTATAACAGCGGCGGCAGGTGCAGGCCAGTACTTCCCGTCCGACTACTGTCGAGTGGATCGAATTGTCGCGCACCGGTCCGCCTTGGACGCTGGCGGATCGAAGCGCACCCTTCGACTGTCCGACCTGCGCGAAGGCAAGCACTGGGACGAGTGCGAGTTCCTGGTGCGCTGGATGCAACAGGGATACGATGAAGCGACCTGGGAACCGTATTCCACGTTGCGACTCCTGGACTGTCAGGAGGACGTCCGCAACGAGATCATGCGGTACTTCCGGTTCGTGGAGCCGCTGCCGATCGCGACGCCGAAACCGGCCCCCGCTAAGAAAGAGACCAAGAAACGTTCCACGTCGTCGTCCCGTAACAACAACGCCGCGACGGCTGCCTGGAAGGTATAGCGTGTCGCGCTGTGTCGTCGTAACTTACCCTGACGCAGTCGCACACCTCTGTAGGCGCAATCATTCCCGGTTCTGGCGTTCGCCAATGGGCTGGCGCTTCGTGACTACCAGGTCGATGGTGTGAAATGGATGTCGTTCAACTGGGCCCAGGGTCGCAATTCCATCTTGGCTGATGAGATGGGCCTGGGGAAGACGGTCCAGATTGCGGCGTTCATCTCCCATCTGCATTCTCACGAAGGCGTCCCGGGCCCGTTCCTCATCGTTGCACCGCTGTCAACGTTGCAGCATTGGAGGAGGGAGTGCGAGGCCTGGGCGCCCAAGTTGAATTGCCTCGTCTACCATGGTGGTGCAATAGCTCGTGAAATCATCCGGTACTGGACAACGCCCCTCGACGTTGAATGTACTGACGCGCGTCCGTTCAGTGAGTACGAGTTCAAGTACGATAAGAAGTTCGCGCACAAGCCGTTCAAGTTTGACATTTTCGTCACATCGTACGAGATGGTGCTGGCGGACGCCAAGGTCATGTCCCGCATTAACTGGGACCTGCTCGTCGTTGATGAATCCCATCGCCTCAAGAACCGCGATAGCAAACTCTTCAAGGAGCTCGTCCGGTTCAAGGTTAAACACTGCGTTATGCTTACCGGTAACGGCGCCCCCTCTTGATTACGCCATTGGTCTAAGGGTCGCGGCGCACGACAGGCACGCCGGTGCAGAACTCGATCGACGAGCTATGGGTGCTGTTGCACTTCCTCGACAGCCAGTCGTTCGATTCCCTGGAGGAATTCCAGGCCAAGTTCGGCGACCTGAAGCGAAAGGAGGACGTGGATGCCCTGCATTCGCTGCTGAAGCCATACTTCCTCCGGCGTATGAAGGGTGACGTCGAGAAGGACTTACCGGATCGGCAAGAGATCGTCATCGATGTCGAGATGACCATGCTGCAGAAGCGTCTTTACAAGGCGATCTATGAGAAGAACACCGAGTTCCTGTTTCAGAAATCGTCGGTGCCCTCGCTCATGAACATCGGCATGCAACTTCGCAAATGCTGCAACCATCCGTATCTGATTCGAGGCGTCGAGGTAAGCGGGTCCCCTCGTGCGGTCAGCTCCCCTGTAACGTATGTGCTGCAGGAAGATCAAGTGGAGGATTCCATGGACGACGATGCGAAGATGGATCGATTGGTGGCAGCGTCTGGGAAGTTTGTTCTCCTCGACAAGCTGTTGCCGAAACTGAAGAGCGAAGGTCACCGCGTCCTCATCTTCTCGCAGATGGTCCGCATGCTGGACATCATCGAGGACTACCTGAACCATCGGTCGTACAGCTACGAGCGCATCGATGGCAACATTCGCGGCAGCGATCGCCAGACCGCCATCGACAACTTCACACGCACCCCTGACATGTAACGGTGGCTCACGAGCCGCTGTCAGCTCTCTACGCTAACCCGTCTGCATCATAGCTTCATCTTCATGCTGGCGACTCGAGCAGGAGGCGTTGGCATCAACCTGACGGCTGCCGATACGGTCATCATCTTCGACTCGGACTGGAACCCGCAGAACGACCTGCAGGCGCAGGCGCGCTGCCATCGTATCGGGCAGACGCAGCACGTCAAGGTGTATCGGCTGATCACGAAGAACACATACGAAATGGCCATGTTCAATCGGGCGTCGATGAAGCTCGGCTTGGACCAGGCCGTCCTGCATCCGATGACAACGTCGGTCAAAGGCAGCGCCAGTGAGAAGCTGACCAAGAAGGAGATTGAGAACCTGCTGAAGAACGGCGCCTACTCCATTGTCGAGGACAAGTCGGATGAAAAGTCGAAAGCGTTCTGTGAGAAGGACATTGACGATATCCTCGCGTCGTCGTCTCGCATCATTCAGTTCTCGTCGAAACCGTCCATGACCGGATCGTCGTTCGCCAAGGTAATACGCGGTGTACCAGGCGTTGTTATGGACGGTTGCCTGACTCCTGTCCACGCTAGGCATCGTTTGTGATCACGACGGATGATGGCGAGGAGCCTCTCGACATTGACGATCCAAACTTCTGGCAGAAGGTCGGGTTCCGTTACGAACCGTCGGAGAAGGAGAACGATCTCATCCTGTTCGATTCGCGGAAGCGCCGCCGCGTGCAGCGTTTCGTTGGGTCGTACTCGGGCCTGGACGACGCGCGTCCCGCGACGGTTGCCGGCGGCGCCACGAGCGTGGACGACGGCGACTACCATCAGGAGGATTCCGAGGGCACCCAGTCCGACGACGAGGAAGACGTTGACGCTGGTCCAGTTACGGCCGGCGCGCCACCAAGTGTCGTCAAGAAGGAAGCGTCGTCATCGAACGATGGCGCCTCGGATGGGGGTTGGTCGAATCGCGATCGTGACGCATTCCTTGGCGTGCTGTCCAACTTTGGGTATGGCCGATGGGACATCATTCGGCAGCATGTCGCCCTCGAAGAGCTGCGGCGGGCGCCGCATGTGCCCATTGCCAACAGGTAATGTTGTTTCTTCTGTGCGCGCGCCCCCGATCCGAAGCGCTGATTCGTGGCCCAGGTCGGATGATGACCTTCGGTACTACGCCCTGTGCCTGCTGGCCATGTGTGTCGCCGCCGAGAATGCGGCAACGGCGTCGTCGGCTCGGCGAACGGCGTCGTCGCCGGTGCGCAACCTGTTGACGTTCCCGGTCCTGGCTGCCGATCTGCGTGCATTGCTGCATAGGCAGAACCCGGAATCGACCTGGGAGGCGCCCACACCCGATACGAAGCTCGCGCAGGTGCGGGCGCACGTAGAGGCCGGCCTCAGCGACGTCAAACTCGCACCCGCGTTCGAGCGCGCCCGGTTCAAGACCAGCGTCGTCAAGAAATCGCGATCGTACCTGCACTCGCTCGAACGGTGCTACGTCCTGCAGTTCTCCATCGAACGAGTAAGATGAATACGCGTTCACGTGGTGCCAGACGTTGCTCACGTTGATGATGGTGCCGTCAGGTTTGCGTGCCCGAGATGAACTTCCACCTGCTGGCGGAATGTGCAAATTACAAGCTGACCGCGGCCGTGCCCTGTTCCTGGTGGACGATCGAGTGCGACGCCGCGCTGATCCAGGGCTGCCACATGTTCGGTCATGGCAACTTCGACGCCATCAACAACTGCGAATCGCTGTCGCTGTACCATCGGCTGAAGGCGCCGTCGACCGCCGGCTCGCCGAAGGCGCCTACAACTGAGGAAGCAGCGAAAGCGACAGCGGATGATGCACCGCCCGAGGCTGTGCCCCCGGATGCAGGGGAAGGCGACGCCAATGTCGAACCCGTCGCACACGCCGACGAGGCGGCAGCGGGCGCGGCAGCAGCGCCCGTCTACCCGTCGTCAAAGTCGCTGACGTTTCGGCTGCGGGCGCTGCTGACGAACCTCGGCAAGCAGGTCTACGAGTACAACATGACGCAGCAGCAGCAGCAGCAGCAGCAGCTTCAACAGCAGCAGCAACAGCAGATGCTGTCCATGGCGGCGCCTCACCAGACCGAATTGCAACGGCCGCCGGGCGCACCGGTTCCTGCTGACATCCGCTCCCAAGGTCGGTGTGTGTGGTCGTGTTGCGTCGCCGCCGCCCCGTTCCTAACGAGGATCTGTCTCCTGCAGCGCAATTCGTGTCGCCGGATGCACCGTATGACTATTCGTCGCAGGCCGTGTTCGATCCCGCTCAGGCGGCCGCCCAGGCGCTTCACCCGAACGCACCGCAGCAGCAGCAGCAGCAGCAGCCGCAGCAGTACCTGGGCCAGGAGTACAGCGCCGCGCCATACATTGTATCGTACGGCGGCGGGTCGCAGATGCCTGTCAGCGGGCCTGGACCCGTCGTCCAGTGCAACGAGCAGTTCGGCACGTTCCAGAATGGTAACCCGGGCGCCCGACCCATCCGTCGATTGGCTGACCGACCTGTCGTCGCAGTCATCATACCGCTGCAATTCGTCGCCGAGTACAGATCGCTGCAGAACACGTCCGAGGTATTGTCGCTCGTGCGCGCGCCGCCCTGCTGACGACGACCAGCCGCTGACCGCACGCGTGTCAGGTGCTGATCGAAGCGTTCCCGTCGGCGCTGATGGACGTCCTGCACAAGGCGCACTACCTGAACGGCGAGTTCGAGCGCAAGGAGGCCGAGTCCCGCCAGCTGGCCGCGACGTACCCGGCCCTGAAGGGCCCGGTCGACGGCCTCGGCGATAACGCCAAGGAGCTCGCCGCCCTGTTCCGTCGCGTCCGTCGCCGCACGAACAAGATGCTGCACATCCAACAGGTACGCACGCCCCCGTCCGGTGCAGGTGGGAGGCGCCCGTCGCTGAACAACTGTCGCCGCAGATGCTGGGGCAGTGGGCGGAGGCGAACGGGTTCGGTGCGGACGTGGGCGCGATCCCGGCGGACGCGCCGCTGCCCGCCGACCTGATGGAGAAGCGATCGAGCGAAGCGGATTTGCGGAAGCGTGTCGGCGAGTGCCTGGGATCGGCGGCGCTCGTCTGCGGGCGCAACTCGCAACTGCTACTGCGCCTGGAGCACCTGGCATCATGACCCCCGGGGGGAGGGCGCGGGCGGGTGCTCCCCGAGCGTAGGTACCAGGTGGACCAGTCACCCCCGTCCGACGATAGAGAGAGGCCAGCCACCAACGATCGATAATATAACATGGAACGCACCCGGCGCGATCAACGATGACCACCACCGGGCGCCTACCCGCGATACCGTTGCAGGGCGTTGTACAGGGACGCCGTCGGGGGCGGGCCCCCATGGTCGGAACCGTCGTCGTCGGGCCTGTCCGATGTGGGTTCGGCGTCGGCCGCATCCGCAGCAGTGTCCTGGTCGTCGCCGACGACGATGGCCCGGTTCCGGGCGGCCGTCGTCGTATCCTGGCACTGGAACTTGAAGAACAGGGACTGCGAGGCGGGCCGGGTGGCGACCGGGTTCACGCTGGACGTCTGCCCTTGCTGTTTCAGCAGCTGTTTGCGCCGGCGCCGCCGGTCCGTGTCCGACCGGGCGGCGACGCGCAGGTTCCGAACCTGCTGCCGCGACGATCCCGGCAGGCGATTCGCGAACTGGCACGTTCCGCACCGGTACTCGATCGCGTTCGGCCGGGCCGACCGCGAGCGTCGTCGTCGGGCGGCGGGCACCAGGCGCACGGAACAGTTCCGGGACGGCACCAGGCATGACGCGCAGCGGAAACAGGACCTGGACCGCATCGACGCCGACATCACGGGCGTGCCACCAATGCCGGCGGCGGCCAGGGACGCATCCCGGACCGCGCTCAGGTACGCCCGGGCCAGGCCGGGGTGCCGCGCGGCAACCGCGTGGCCCAGCGTCCACAGGTGCTCGATGCGGGTCGCGGTCTCGTTCGCGTCCGTCATCCGTCCGGGCGTCGGCGTGTGCTGCGCGTTGCAGTCGCGCAGTGCGTGGACGCCGCGCTTCTTCTCTGGCCCGGGGAACAGTCCGCCGATCCGAACAACGGTACACAGTCCTCGGCTCGGGGGCTGACTGGCCGTCGCGCACGACGCGGCCCCTGAGCCGCACACGCAGCACGATATGTACATTGATTATCAGGGGGTCACCAGTGGTCCCCGCAGGAGCAGCGCCCGTCCCGGAACTGGTGGTGGGCCCTCGTGTCGCGGACGAAGATCGGGCGGAGCAGGACGCGGGACGCCCGTTTCAGCGCGTCGTGGCCGTCGGGGCGCACGGGTACGTTCTTCAGCATGCGGATCGGTTCGCCCCGGGTCAGGCGTCGCATGGCGTACGCGACGGCGATCACCTCGCTGTGCCGCGATACGTCTGGCTGCGACGTCGGGTGATCCGGTCTGGGCGACCCGTTCGCCGCGGGCAACCGCCCGACCAGCAGGTCGTGCTGGTGCCTGACGAGCGGATCCCGCCGGCAGCGGACGTCGTCGTCGACCAGCTGGACGGTACGCCCCGGCAGGAACAGGCTCGTCCGGCCCGGGTCGACCGAGATCCGCCTGGCGCGCATCTCGCGTCGCAGGCGGTCGGCGTCGCCCGCACGCCCCGCCCCGCACGTGTAGACGCCCAGCATCGCGTCGTACGCCCGCGCCAGCGTGTCCGACGGCAGCAGGTCGCCCAGCGACAGGGCGTACGCGAAGATGCGTTCGGCGCGAGCGACGTCGTTCGCCGCCCGGCAGGCGAGCAGGACGGTGTCCCAGGCGACAGCGGCGGCGACCGGCGCGCTGACCGCCAGGCGCTCCACCTCGACGACGTTGCCGACCCTGGCGTGCAGGTCGATCAGCAGGCGGTGCACGTCCCGGGCGGGCGACGACGACGACGACGACGTGGCGTCCATGGGCCAGTGGGCGGCGAACTCGGCCAGGACGGCGTCGGCGCGGGCGACCTGCCCCGCCCGGCTGCACCCGACCAGGAGCGCCCGCAGCGTCGCCGGGGTCGGTCGCAGGCCCGCCGACTTCAGGCGCTGGTACGCGTCGGCCGCCTGCTGGCACAGGCCCTGGTGGCCGAACGCGGCCATCATGGCGTTGAACGGGGCCACGTCCGGCGGGCGCCGCGCGTCGTCAACGACAACGTCAAAGACGCGCTGCGAGGCGCCGAGCTCGCCGGCATGGGCGAACGCGGTGATGAGCGCCGCCACGACGGCGCCGTCGCCCAGGCGGTCGTTCGCCGTCGCGTACGCGTGCAGCGCCCGAACGGCGTCGACGTCCGAGCAGCGGCCGGACGTGGCGATCAGGCGCGTCAGGACGGCGTTGTCGACCGCGACGCCGTCGTCCTGCATGGCGCGGAACACGTCCATGGCCTGCGGCAGGCGGTTGTCCTTGGTCAGCGCCGACAGGATCGTCGTGTACAGCGGGCGCGTGCGGCGAACGCCCAGCAGGCCGACGAACGCGTAGGCGGCGACCGCCTTCCGAACCAGGCCACGACGGCTGTACGCCGACAGCATCGCCGTGAACACGACGTCGGCGTCGGCGCCCGCCTGCTGCTGCTGGACGCGGGCGCGGAACAGGTCCTCGGCGGTGGCGATCGCGTCGCAGGCGGCGAACGCGGCGATCAGGGCGGCCCGGACGAAGTCGTTGCCCAGCATCGAACGGTCGCTCGCGTGCCGGTGCAGGTCGGCGACGGCGGCGGCATCGCGGGCGCGGCCGCACGCGGCGACGAGCAGGCAGAACACGGGGGCGTCGACGTCGACGCGCCTGTCCCGCATGGCGCGGAACGCGTCGAGCGCCTGACGGGGGCGGTCGGCCCTGGCGAGCGCGGCCAGGACGAGCGTCCAGATGTGGACCGACGGCGGCAGGCCGTTCCGGTCCATGGCGTCCAGCGCGTGCAGGACGGCGTCGAAGCGCCCGTCCAGCAGGAGCGCCTTGAACAGGTTGGCGAACAGCGGCTGGTTGCGGTACGGGCAGGCGTGGCCGACCATCAGGTCGAGCAGGCGCTGGGCGCCGTCGGCGGCCTCCTCGCGCGCCGCCTTCGCCTCGGCGCAGCACGCCGCCAGGACGGAGGCGAGCTTCTCCGACATGGCGACGTCGTTGTCGACGGCGTCACCGACCAGGAACAGGGCCGCCCGAGGGCGCCGGGCGACGCGGCACAGGTTCGCCACGCCGAAGATGGCGTTGTGCGACCGCAGGCCGCATTGCCTGTACCGCTCGACGACCTGTTCGACGACGGGCGGCGGCCCAGACGTCTGGCAGCACGTCGCCGCCGCCGCCTTCAGGAACGTGCAGAACAGGGCGTCGTGGACGGCGACGCCCCGGTCCAGGCATGCGTCGAGGACGTCGGGCGCCTTGTCCGGCAGGTACCGCTGGCAGAACGCCATCATGGCGTGGAAGAACGCGGACGACCCCCAGTCGCCGGCGTCGTTGACGCGCCGGAAGACGGCCCAGCCTCGCGCCGGGTCGTCCAGCTGCTCCAGGGCGCGGCACGCCAGCGCCGGCGATGGGCTCTGCATGAAGATGTCGTAGGCGTCGACGGCCGCCCGACTCTGGCCGGCATTGTCGCCCGGCGCCCGCGTGGCAACAGCGGCCGAACAGGACCGCGCCGCGACGAAGGCCACCTGCAGGCCCGGTCGAGCGATGACGCGTCGTACGCGCGCACGCATGCCCCTATTACAGGAGACAGCAACCGGGCGACTGTCGAGGTCGTCGTCGTCGTCGCCGGCGCGTACTACGCATGGTGTGTTGATCGCAGCGCGCAATGATACCACGACACAGACGCGCCTCCTCCTGCCTACGGTTCCATGAAGGTACGCGATCGGCAGGAGTTGAGGCGGTCACAGAGGGGGCGCGCAGTGGGGTCTCGGTAGGCAGATTAGTACCCCACACATATGAGCGTGCGTGTTAGGTGCCCCACCGTACCGCGTGTCGTCGCCCGACGCGGCGACGCGCCTAAGAATCTGCTTAGCGCTAAGCGTGATCAGGTGAAGTACACCCAGCGTGGGATCGATCCGCATGGCGTACGCTCTGCCCGCGGCGCCCATTTCCTGTTTGTTCGAGCGTTGGCCGTCGTCGTGATCGGTCCCGAGTTCTCCGGTGGCGGAGCTTGGCATCAGCGACAGGCGGGCGCGTCCTCGACAAGGTACTGCCCAGGAGGAGACCTGCTGGGCCCGTCCGCACCTGACGCAGGCGCCGACAGGGACGTCGTACGTGACACAGAGGGAGCGAGAGCACCGCGGCAGACCAGGGCCACCTAGTCCAGCGGCACAGGTGATGGGGCGGGCGCCCGGGACAACTGGGTCGCAGGCTCCTGATTGACAGAGCACTGCGCAGGGGCATCTTTGGCAATGACGGTCGCCAACAACATGAAGGGTACGGTCCTGTTGGTCGCCGTGCTTGGCGCGATCTGCCTGATGACGATGGCGAGCGGAGCGGCGTCGACGTCACGTCGGCGAACGACGCTGCTGCATCCGGCGACAACGCGCCGGGTGACGACGCGCAAGAAGGCGACGACCGCGAAGATGTCGACGAGGAAGCCGACGACGAAGAAGCTGTCGACCAAGAAGCAGACGACAAAGAAGCCGACGACCAAGAAGCAAACGACCAAAAAAAAAGACAGACGAAAAGAAGACGAGACGACGAAGGAACGACAATGAAGAAGCAGACGACGAAGCGACGACGAGGAAGGCGACGACGAGGAAGGCGACGACGAGAAGCAGACGACAATGAAGAAGCAGACGACGAAGAAGCGACGACGACAAGAAGAAGACAAACGACAATGAAGAAGCAGACGACGAGGAAGGCGACGACGAGGAAGCCCACGACAATGAAGAAGCAGACGACGAAGAAGCAGACGACGAGGAAGCCCACGACAATGAAGAAGCAGACGACGAAGAAGCCGACGACCAAGAAGCAAACGACAATGAAGAAGCAGACGACGAAGAAGCAGACGACGAGGAAGCCCACGACAATGAAGAAGCAGACGACGAAGAAGCCGACGACCAAGAAGCAAACGACAATGAAGAAGCAGACGACAAAGAAGGCGACGACGCGGAAGCCCACGACAATGAAGAAACAGACGACGAAGAAGGCGACGACCGGTCATGCGCCGACAGTGAAGAAGCAGACGACAAGGAAACCCACGACAATGAAGAAGCAGACGACGAAGAAGCAGACGACGAGGAAGCCCACGACAATGAAGAAGCAGACGACGAAGAAGCAGACGACGAAGAGGAAGACGACGAGGAAGCCCACGACAATGAAGAGGCAAACGACGAAGAAGCAGACGACCGGTCGTGCGCCAACGGTGAAGAAGCAGACGACGAGGAAGCAGACGACGAAGAAGCAGACGACGAAGAAGCAGACCACGGGACGTGCGCCGTCAGTGAAGAAGCAGACGACGAAGAAACAAACCACGGGACGTGCGCCGTCAGTGAAGAAGCAGACGACGAAGAAACAAACCACGGGACGTGCGCCGTCAGTGAAGAAGCAGACGACGAGGAAGCAGTCGACAGGACGTGCCCCGACTGGAAAGAAGTTGACGACGAAGAAATTGACGACTGGACGTGCGCCGTCAGTGAAGAAGCAGACGACGATCAAGGGCCCATCCATGAAGAAGCAGACGACGATCAAGGGTCCGTCCATGAAGAAACAGACGACGATCAAGGGTCCGTCGGTGAAGAAACAGACGACGATCAAGGGTCCATCTATGAAGAAGCAGACGACGATCAAGGGCCCGTCCATGAAGAAGCAGACGACGATCAAGGGTCCGTCCGTGAAGAAGCAGACGACGATCAAGGGCCCGTCGATGAAGAAGCAATCGACGGTGAAGGGCCCGTCCATGAAGAGGCAATCGACGATCAAGGGCCCGTCCATGAAGAAGCAATCGACGATCAAGGGCCCGTCCATGAAGAAGCAATCGACGATCAAGGGCCCGTCCATGAAGAAGCAGACGACGATCAAGGGCCCGTCCATGAAGAAGCAATCGACGATCAAGGGCCCGTCCATGAAGAAGCAATCGACGATGAAGGGCCAGTCCATGAAGAGGCCGGCGACGATGCTAGGACCGTCTTTGAAGAAGCAATCGACGATGAAGGCCCCATCCATGAAGAAGCAATCGACGATGAAGGGCCAGTCCATGAAGAGGCCGGCGACGATGCTAGGCCCGTCGATGAAGAAGCCGACGACGATGAAGGGGCCGTCCATGAAGAGGCCGGCGACGATGCAAGGCCCGTCCATGAAGAAGCAATCGACGGTGAAGGGCCCGTCCATGCGGAAGCCGATGACGATGAAGGGTCCCACAATGGCACCACCACCCAAGGTCATGTGGACGACGCCCAAGATCGGTGCAACGTTGAAGATGCCGCCGCCGCCCGGGTCCGACACGATCAACGTCCGCGTGCCGACCATGCCAGGCATGACGCCGCCGGCGTCGCTGCTCGATGCCATCGACTCGTGCTACTACTGCGTCCCCATGGCCATGTCTGGCGACCAGTTCCTGAACCAGACGTCCAGCGCCGTCGCCGACCTGCTGACATCGCTGGCGACCGTCGTCGACCTGGACAAGATGGTCGGCGTCCCGGGCGCGTTGCCCCGCATGCTCCGCCTGCGCAACGAGACGCTCTTCGGCACGCTCGCCTACCTGCGCGGCACCGTCATGCAGCACAAGACGATCCCGACGCCGCAGGCCTGGGCGATGCAGGTCGTGGCGCGCGCCATGGGCACCACCAACCCGACGACGACCATGATGTCGCCGACCGCCATGTCGGACGTATCGCTCCAGCTCTTCGTCATTGGCGCCGTCCAATCCGTCCTCCATGCGCAGTACCTGCCCTGCAAAGCGCAGGGTACGAGATGGCCGGGTGCACGTGCCCGTATCATGTCGCTAACGCTGGTGCTGCTGCTGTAGGGTTCCCGCAGTGCCCCGGCGGGCACGGCGACTTCTTCGACCCGACGACCTGCCTGCTGCAGAACGCGACCCTGTTCGGGGCGCCCGCCGGCACCCCGCTCATGACCAGGGGCCTGTTCCTGACCCGGCTCCTGAACCGGGTCAAGTCGTCGCCCGTCTTCAAGTACTCGGCAACGGTATGCACTCATGCGCACACAGCACACTGTGCCAACGATCCCCTGGACGTGTGCCCGGCGCTGAACCCGTCGCCCTGCAGGTCGATGCCATCATGCAGGCCGTGCTCAAGGGCGGCAACTTCGACGCGTCGTCGGCCAAGCCCATCATGTTCGACTCGTTCCCGGAACCGGCCTGGATTGCCACCGAGTTCACGCGCGCCGGCGCCACACCGGACGTGGCCAACGGCGTCGCCGCCGCATGGAACGACGCCCTGATGAACGTGAACGGCATGATCTGCGGCTTCATGCAGCCGTACACGATCCTGAACGCCACCGTCATGTACGCGCGCGTGTTCCACAGTTGCGACCTCGTTGCCCCGCCCGCTGACGCGCCGCAGTGACCAGATGTTCGGCTCGGGGGCGACGTCGTGCCAGCCGTGGGCGATGCCGCTGCAGGCGCTGAAGACCATGGCCGGGATGTACATTTCGAACCTGATCCCGGAATCGGCGAACGTGTCGATCGCGGCGGCCGTCCGCGGGTCCAGCGCCCTGCTCGACAAGGCGGCCGGCGAGGGCCCCATCCGCCCGTCGCTGTTCGCCATCCCGGTCGGCAACCTGACCCGGTGGTTCGCGCCCTGGGTCGGCGCCGCCGGCGCCCCGGTCGTCGCCCGCGCCCTGTCCCTGGGGTGGGCGAACCCCTGCGACCAGGGTACGTGACGCACCGCACCCCCGCCGCACCCGGTGCCCTGTGCTGAGCGCGCGCGTGTCCCGGTGGCAGGGAACCCGCAGGTGAAGGTCGCGCTGGCCCTGGTCCTGAACAAGACGGCGACGCCGGATCTGCGAAGCAGGGACTACCTGACGTCGTTGCAGGCGTACGCGTACGCGCGCCTGCCCGCCGTCAAGCGCGTCTACCCGACGCTGCGCGCCGACGACGTCGCCGGCGGCGTCGTCGTCGCCGACTTTGACCGCGCGCTGCCCGCCTGGCTCAGGTCGCTGTCGTACCTGAACACGACGTCGTCGGCGTTCGTCGAGATGCTGCCCTCCAAGTACGACTGCTGGATGGCGCTGCTGTACGCGCCCGCGTCGGCGCCGCTGGCGCCCGCGACGATCGCGTCGTTCTGCGCCATGGTCGTCCCGCTCCTGACGAACAGCACCGGCGTCGGATCGGTGCGTCCGCCGCGTGTTCGGGGGCCGCCTCGCGCCCTTGCTGACGCGCGTTCTGCAGGTCCCGCCCGGGTGCCAAACGGGCGGTGGCGGGCCGTCCGGTGCGCCCCCGTTGTTCCCCATCCCGCCCATGATGATGCCCAACGGCGCGGGCGGCATGCCGATGCCCACACCGGGGCCGGGCGGGTTCCCGATGCCCACACCGGGGCCGGGCGGGTTCCCGATGCCGACTCCAGGGCCGGGCGGGTTCCCGATGCCGTCCCCAGGTCCAAGCGGCGGCAGCGTCATGGGCCCGGCGCCGTTCGGCTCGCCGATGCCCTCGGCCGGTGGCCTGTTCGGGCCGTCGCCCAGCCCGGCGCCGCTCACCGGCGGCAGCCTGCTGGGGCCCGCGCCCAGCCCGATGCCGACCCTCCGCCCGGCTCGACGACGCCTGCTGCAGCTGGTGGGCCCCAGCAGCGCGCCCACACCGTTGCCGTCGCGGCTCGATGCGAGCCCGGCGCCCAGCGGGCAGATCCCGATGCCGACGCCCGGCCCTGGCGGCTTCCCGATGCCGACGCCCGGCCCTGGCGGCTTCCCGATGCCGACGCCCGGCCCTGGCGGCTTCCCGATGCCGACGCCCGGCCCTGGCGGCTTCCCGATGCCGACGCCCGGCCCTGGCGGCATGCCCGCACCCGGTGGGTCGTGCCCGACAGGACCCCGGTTCTACGACCCGATGTACGGCCTGTGCGTCCAGGGCGCCACCGGCAGAGCGTTCTACGCGCGCCTGACGGCCGGCCTGGCCGCGAACCTCGCCCTGGTCCAGGCGAGCCGGGTGCCGATGCCGAGCGCGCCCGCCGACTTCAAGCCGGTGCTGATGAGCGGCGCGTGCCGGCTCGACGCTGACAACCGCATCATGTCGGCGACGGCCTGCCTCTTCGCCTACCTGAACACGTCGCACCCGGTAAGCCAACGCGGCCGGTGCGTGCACGAGGCGCCGCCCCCCGGCCCTGACCCGAGGTCCAGGTGCGTGAGGTCGTGCCCGGCATCGAGTGGGCGTTCAGCGAGTACGTGGCGGCCGGCCTGTCGGCCGCGGAGGCGAGCACGGCCGCGTTCGCCCTGGAGCTGGCGCTGAACGACGTCGCGTTCACCTGCGACGGGTACCAGGCGAGCGGGGCGTACCCGGCGCCGCAGTGCCTGGACATCAGCGCCCCGATCCTGATCTCGAAGACCAGCGCCGCCCTGGGCGCGATGCTGACGCCCGACCAGCTGTACCAGGCGTCGACCCGGTTCCCGTCGTACGGCGTCGGCACGGTCGACTACCCGTCGGTGCGGTCGATCGCGCCCCTGCGCAACGTCCTCACCGACCTGTACGTCAACCCGATGCGCCCGACGCCCATCCCGGACGCGCTCGTCGCCGCCGTCGCCGCCGCCATGGTCAACGTCTGGGCGTCCGTCCCGCGCAAGCTCTGCACGCTCGTCGCGACGACGCCGCCGACGTACGCGATGACGACGACGCGTTCGACAACGCCCACCCGGTGCTGACACGCGTGTTGTAGGATGCCACCGATGGGCGGTGACGGCGGCACCGGGTCGTCGGCCGCCGCCCCGGTCCCGTACATTGTCGGGTCGGTGACGACGACGAGCACGCAGTCGCAGTCGGCGACGTTCGCGTTCAACGCCGCCCAGGTCGGCGGCGCGTCGTTCTCGTCGCTGTCCATGACGACGCCGCTGTTCATGCCCGGGATGACGACGACGACGACGATGTACGCGCTGATGCCCCAGGTCAAGTACTGGCCGCTGGACGCGTACGGCCAGCGCACGTTCCTCGGCCGGCAGTACGAGTCGGGCGCGTGGATCGGCCTGGGCGCGTGCACGCCCGGCGGCGCCTGCACCGTCAGCGTCGGCGGCCTGGCGTCGTCGACGCCGTACAACTTCTGCTTCCAGGTCGTGCAGAACCCGGGCTGGACGACGTCGAACAGCACGTGCGTGCAGGCGTCGACGCTGAAGGACGCGTTCGCCTGCGCCGCCTCGATCTACAACGCGACCAGCTCGTGCAACCTGCTGGCGCCCGGCCAGACGCTGGCCACGTTCGACGCCGTCAGCGCGTACCAGGCGCTGTCGCAGTTCAACTGCTTCTTCCTGTACTACGACGCGCACGCGCTGGCCTGCGTGAACGCCGCCCTGGGCGCCGCCGCCTGCATGGGCGCCGACAGCGACGCCATCGCCGCCCTCGTCAAGAAGGACTGCACGCTGTCGATGTCCTGGGCCAGGAACTCGTCCATGGTCTGCACGGCGGCCACCTACATGAACGCGACGCTGTACGGGCACCAGTGCGGGGCGACGGTCGCCGCGCTGGCCTCCACGTCGACCTACATCGGGGCGGGGACGCCGGTGATGCCCCCGGCGACGACGACGCCGACGACGTCGATGATGATGACGACGGGCGGCGGCAGCCCGATGCCGACGTCGCCGGCGCAGTGGCAGGCGGGGTCGTGCCAGAACGGGTACCTGATGTACACGGGCCTCAGCAGCGCCTGCTCGAACGCGAACTGCGACCCCGACCGGTCGTTCGCGTCGACCTGCACGTCGGCGACCGTGCCGGCCGCCATGACGGCCGCGTGCCGGGCGGCGCTCCAGACGCACCTGCAGCAGTGCCTGCGCGGCAAGCTCGCCATCAGCACGGGCGACACGTCGCACCTGAACAGCCTGGTACGGTGGTCGCCCTCGCCCTCGCCCGCCGATTCGTTTAGCTGAGCGCGCCCGCCCGCACACAGATCTTCTCGTACGGCCAGGCGCTGAACACGTTCGACCAGTGCGGCATGTACGTGCCGTACGTGCGCGCCACGTGCGGCATCGCGGCGCCGTACTCGGCGTTCCCGACGGCGACCTGCACGCCCATGTGCTCGAGCGTGCTGGACCAGTGGGTGCGCCAGTGCCTGATCCTGTACACGGTCGCCTCGGTCGACGCCACATCGGTACGCGCGCCTCTCTCTCTGTGTGTGTGCACAGCGGTTCGCTGACGCGCGCGCCCCCCCAACAGCTGCTGGCGTACCAGACGAAATGCCACACGGACAACTCGCTGGTGACGGTGGCGGCGCCGGTCGCGACGGCGCCGACCGGCGCGTCCAGCCTGCTGACCTGGTCGGACGCGTCCGGCCTGTCGCCGGTCACCTACCAGGTGTTCCGGCAGACGACGGACGCGTACGGGAACATCGTGACGCAGTCGGTGTCGGGCATGCTCGCCGTGCGCTCCTTCGACCTGCAGTACGTCGTGCCGGCCGGCACCACCGCCACGTTCTACGTGCAGACGTTCTACAAGGGCGGCAGCAGCGGCCTGCTGTCGTCGAGCGCGCCCAGCACGACGGTGACGTACACGGCGCCGAACCTGGCGCTGGCGCGCCTGCCGCCCGCGCAGGTCACCGCCGCCGACACGGGGTCGATCACGATCCTCGTGCAGGGCCTGCCGGCCGACCTGCTCAACCTGGTCGTCGTCCTGACGAACACGGCGACGCAGCAAGTGCTGACGTTCCTGTTCACGGACGCCACGCCGTACAAGACGCTGTCGAACAGCAAGATGGCGCCCAACACCAACTACCTGGTCCAAGTGCAGTGCAACGCGGCCAGCGCCAAGTTGTACACGGCGCTGTCGGCGCCGGTGCCCGCGTCGACCAAGCCGGCCACGCCCACCCAGGTCACGTCGGTGACGCCCGGCACCTGCACGTCGACGTCGTGCTCGTTCACGATCGGCGTGCCGGCCGTGTCGACGGGCGGCGCCCGCCCCGCCTCCTGCATCCTGTCGTACGGGACGGGCCTGACGGCCGGGTGCCCGTGCCCGACGCCGGGCGCCAACGCCGTCTGCAACCTGCTGTCGCTGGCGCCGTCGACGTCGTACTCGGTGACGGTCGCCGTGATGGACGTGAACGGCGGACAGAGCGCCGCGTCGAACGCCGTCCAGGTGACGACGGCGGGCGTGCAGGCCCAGGTGACGTCGTTCGTGGCGAACGACCCGACCGGGCGCAACTCGCAGTGGGCCCCGGGCGACACGATGACGGTGGCGTTCAGCGCGTCGGCCAACGGCCAGCTCCCGTACCTGTACGGCGTCGACCTGGCGACCGGCCTGATCGGCGCGGCGTTCACCGGCCTGAACCTGAACCAGACCTGGGCCAGCGCCAGCACCGCCGTCCTGTACGTGCTGGGCGGCAGCGCGGCGACCGCACCGCAGATCAACCGGGCCTGCGCGTCCGCCCTGCCCCAGAAGCCGGGCACGCCGCTGACGCCGACCTGCGCCGTCCTGACCGGCACGTTCGGGTCGTACATCCCGCCCTTCGTACGGTCGACCCGATGTCGGTTGCGCCCAGTCGCTGAACGCGCTCGTAGGTCGCGCCGACGACCAAGGCGGGTGCGGCGCCGGCGCCCGGTTCCGCAACCGTCACCGTCCGCCTGTACAGCACGACGGTCGTCACCGTCAGCCGGTTCACCTGGGTGCCGCTCATCCAGGCCTTCTCCGTCCAGTCGCGCGTCTTGTCGACGTCGCCGACGGCGGTCGTCGCCGCCACCTGCTCGTCAATGTAGGGTCCCGTGCGGCACGCCATCCCCCCGTGCTGACACTGAACACGCCCCCCACAGCAACGGCCAGCTGAAGTACGGCGACCAGCAGGCGGGCGCGTCCGTGACGCTGCCGACGGTGCTGGCCAGCAAGCTGCTGTCGACGCTGAAGGCGATCAAGTACACGGGGGCGGGCCGGTTCTACGGCGCCGACGTGATCACGTGCACCGTGTCGGACGGCGGTAACCAGCTGGCGTCGGTGTCCATCTCGGCGAACGTCCTGTTCGTTAAGTCGTCGCCGTCGATCAACCTGACGTCGGCGACGACGATGCCGTCGGGCGCGCTGACGCCCGTGCCCGCGTTCACGATCAGCGCGCCGGACGCCGAGAACAACACGGTCGAGGTCACGCTGACCGCCTCCGAGGGCCCGTACACGGCCCCGGCCGGCACGCGCCTGTCCACCCTCCTGTTCGCGTCGGGCAGCGCCGACCCGCGCCTGACGTACACGCCGGCGTTCGGCACGGAAGCGCGCCAGGTACGTTGTCGCACCCGGGCGCAGACGCGCGCGCTGACGCGCCCTCCCCTCTGCACCCCACAGCTGGTCGTCAAGGGCGTCCTGCCGAACGTGCTGGCCGCCCTGCGGGGCCTGTCGTTCCGCACGACCGAGTACGGGGCGGTGCCGGCCGACGCCCTGTCGGTGCGCGTCGTCGACACGTTCTCCGAGGTGCCCGACTACCAGGACGTGGCCGTCGCCGCCCAGCTCATCAAGCTGACGCCGAACTGCGGCGCCGTCGTCGCCCCGCTGCTGGCGTCCGCCAAGTTCGACATGGTCGGCCAGGCGCTGGCCGTCCTGCTGACGTTCAACAGCACGCTGGGCGTGCGCCTCAGCACCGTGCTCGACTGCGCCGCCGTCGTCAACGCCACCGGCCTGCCGCTGCTGGGCGCCGGCCCCACCTGCCAGGTCCAGGCGTACAACGCGATCCGGATCACGCTGGGCACGAAGGCCACCTGCGCCGTCGGCAACGTCCTCGGCGTCGTGGCGAACTCGCCGGAGCTGCTCGCCTGCCCCGGGTCCAGCAAGTACGCGCTGGGCGCCGCCCCGATCACGGCGCCGGCGTCGGTGGCCGCCCCCGTCGTCCAGGCCGTCCTGGGCGCCGCCTCGCTCTCCATCGGCCAGACGCTGTCGCTGACGGCGACCGGGTCGAACGGGTTCGCGCGCCCGCTCGCCTGCATCTGGACGGCGACGAACGGCCTCGTCCTCGTGGCGGCGCCGGGCGACTCGTGCACGGTGACGGCGGCGCCGTCCGCCACCCAGCTGACGCCCGGGTCGTCCTACACGGTCGGCGTCGTCATGTCGAACGTGTTCGGCGCCGTCAGCGCCGAGCGCGACACGGTCGTCACCGTGTCCAACTACGCGATCCCGCTCGTCTACGCCGTCGGCCCGTCGTCGTACACGATCACGAAGGCGTCGCCGGCGTTCCGCATCGTCGTCGGCACCGACGTGCCGTTCGCCAGGGCGCGGTTCGCGTGGCGCGGCGCCGGCCTGCCGGCGTCGGCCGCCGACGGCAACAACTTTGTCGTCGTGCGCCCGTCGTTGCTGAGCGCGTCGCAGTCGCCCTACTCGTGGACCTGCGTCGTGTCGTCGGCGCCGGGCGTGAACAACTCGGCGACGTTCACGGTGACGCTGGCGGCGTCGCCGCTCGTCGTCGGCATCGTCGGCGGCCAGCAGCGCCAGGTGTTCGCCAACTCGGCCGTGACGCTCGACGGCAGCGTCAGCGTCGACCCGGACACGGGGTCGAACGCGGCGCTCACGTTCGCCTGGTCGGTCTACGACAGCAACGGGAACGCGGCCGTGACGCCGGCCGGCGCCCCGATCACGCTGTCGGCGAACCCGGTCGTGACGCTGGCCGCCGGCACGCTGGCCGCCGGCACCTACTCCGTCTACCTGGAGGTGTCCGACGCCAGCACCGGCCGCGACGACATCGCGTTCCAGTCCGTGCAGATCGTGTCGCAGCCGATCCCCGTGATCACGATCACGAACCCGCCCGGCGTCGTCGGCCCGGCCGGCACCGTCAAGGCCACCGCCCTGGTCAGCGTCGTCCAGTCGGACGGGACGACGATCCCGAGCTGGCAGACCAGCTGCCGGTTCGCCTGGACGTACGCGTCCGGCGCCGTCACCGGCGTCGCCGTCTCCAGCGGCCAGAGCGTGTTCGTCACCAGCGGCGACGCGCAGTACGCCGGCCTCGTCGCCTTCACGAGGTGCGCGCGCGCCCACGCCGGCCCCGTCCACCGCGAACTGCACCTGACGGACTGACTCCTGTTACGCAGCGGGGCCACGCTGCAGTTCACGGTGGCGGTCACCTGCCAGGACGTGGCCGCGGCCGGCACCGCCTACTTCAACGTGGCCGTCAACGCGCCGCCGTCGTCGGGCACCGTGACCGTGTCGCCGCCCGTCGTCCAGCTCGGGTCGCCCGTCGCCGTCACCGCCACCAACTGGGTCGACGACACCACCGTCAACCTGCAGTACTCGTTCGGGTGAGAGCGCGCGTCGTGACACGCCCTGCCATCAGACCGTCTGACGCCGCGGGCGCGCGCGCCTCCCGCTCGCAGGTTCTACAAGGCGACGGCTGGCGGGCAGGTGAACGCGATCGAGCTCGTGACGTCGTCGTCGGTGTCGTCGGCGTCGCTGATGCTGCCGGCCGGCAACACGACGGTGTACGCGCGCATCTGCGACAGCCAGGCGGCGTGCACGGAGCGCACGTCCGTCGTCGTCGTCCAGAACGTGCAGCTGACGTACAACGGGGTGACGGGCCTGATCGCCAACGCCACCTGCGACCGCGTCTGCAACATGGCGGCGACGTTCCAGTCGAGCAACCCGACGATCACGACGGCCATGAACGACGCGCTGGCGCTGTGCCAGAAGAAGGTCGACCCGGTCACGCTCTGCTCGTCCGTGCAGGCCATGACGGTCAGCCCGACCATG
This sequence comes from Plasmodiophora brassicae, assembly GCA_039704465.1. NCBI lineage: Eukaryota > Endomyxa > Phytomyxea > Plasmodiophorida > Plasmodiophoridae > Plasmodiophora > Plasmodiophora brassicae. The sequence goes on from JASFAU010000014.1 coordinate 58,122, forward strand.
CCCGTGTCGCAAGCACTTCGTAAGCGAACGCGCGCGCCGTCGTCGGCGCCGCCGCCGCCGCAGCGACTGACGTGCTCTTCCCCCGCCCAGAGATGCAGACCACGCTGGTGCAGAACGCGTTCCAGATGACCGAGGCGCAGCTGGGCCAGGTCTGGTTCGCGCTCGACAAGTTCCTGGCCGTGGGCAACGCTAGCAAAGGCGCCGGGCGTCGCCTGCTGGGCGTCACCCTGCTCGACGTGCTCGGTACGCATCGCATCGCGGCACTGGCGGAGCGCTCGCCGCCCCCCCCTAAACGTTCACTGTCGCACAGTGTTCGCCCGGTTCCAGAACGGCGACCAGGTGATCCAGGCGGCGACGCCCAGCACGGTCCTGTCGACCATCTACCGGTGGACGGCGTACGAGCAGTCGACGAACGCGACGCGGCGCTGGGTGGCCCTGTGGCCGCCGACCGCCTTCTCCGTCGACATTGGCGCCATGTTCCCGACGATGCAGGCGAACACGCTGAACATGTCGATCCCGGCGACGGCGTTCCCCGCCGGGTACGCCAGCAACGTCTACGTGTTCGCCATCGTCGAGACGACGAACGCGTTCGCGCAGAGCATGGCGGCGACGGCCGACATCATCGCGCCCGTGTCGCCCGTCATCCAGTACGGCGTCATGACGACGGCGTCGTACACGCCGCTGGCCTCGTCCAGCATGTCGGTCGGCGTGACGTTGCCGATCGCCGCCGGGTCGTGCCCGCCGGCGACCGCCTGCACGTTCGCCTGCCGGGCGTTCAACAACGGCACGCAGCGCTGGGACAACGCCACGTCCGTCGTGACGACGCTGGTGACGCCCCGGGAGATCACCTGCCAGTCGTCGCTGTCGACGGCGTACCTGGCCGCCTACCGGGTCGTGGGGCCGCCGCGCAAGACGCTGGTGACGACGCGCACGCCCCAGGCGGCGACCACGAAGCGCGCCGCCGCGTCGACGCAGGCGCGTACGCCGGCGGCCGCCCCGCAGACGTCGCAGGAGGGATCCGGCGCGCAGCCGGGCGGCGCGATCGCCGGCGCGATCATCGCGGCCGCCGCCCTGATCGGCATCGTGATCCTGTGCTGGCGGCGGCACCAGCGGCGGAAGCGCCGCGCCCAGCAGATGATGGCGCAGGCGCCGCCGCAGAACCCGCCGCCGCAACCGCCCATGGCCATGCCCATGGGCCAGCCGGCCGTCGCCTACGTGCAGGGCGCGTCGATGAACAACGGCGCCGTCCCCGTCGTCTACCTGGCCCAGCCGCCCATCATCCAGGTCCAGCAGATGCGCCAGTGATGGGGGCATGAGGCCATGCCAAGCTCGATCTCCGAATTCCGATACAGTTGTTGTGGATCTCGTTATCCTATTCGTGTGTGTGTGTTGGTTGTGTTCCCCGAGGACGACCCGCCGCCAAATCCGGCCCTGAAGGGTCGGTGTGCCTATATCGGGCGCTCCTGCTGCCGCGTTCATCATTCGCGAAATGGTTGCCGCGTTGCCTGTTGTCGCGCCCGGCGCGTTGGTGTGGATCGGTGCCGCTGTGGTGGCCAGCTGGACGGCGCTGGCGGGGAACGGCGTGTCGCGTGTGGCCATGGACGTGGCGCGCGACGTGGGCGACCGGACCGTGGGGCGGGACGGGCTCCTGACGCAAGGCCTCGAGCACGTCCCTGGTCTGCGCGAGGTCGTCATCGAGGTGCACAAGGCGCAGGGCCACGCCGACCAGGCGCGTCGAGCGGAGCGCGTTCGGTCGAGGCAGACGGACGCGCTGGGCCTGGCGCCTGACGGCCCCACCACCCTGTTCTGCGAGCGCGTCCCGGGTCTGAACGTCATCGCCGCCGTCGCCCACAAGGAGTGCGGCAATCCAAAGGCGGCCGCACGCGCCCTGGGCCTGACACCCGGTTCGAACGGTGACGCCGACGTGCGCACGAGGGACACTGGCGTCCAGACCGGCGCCGTCGCCGATCCCGACGCGTGCGATGTGGTGGAGGCTTCACCCGTCTCGACGAGCGACCCGTTGCCGGATACGTCGACCAGCGAACCGGACGACCGGCAGACAGGGGCGGGACCTGCAACGGACCATCGTGAGCCACAGCCAAGCGCAGGCCACGACGGTGAGCAGGAGCAGGCCGCTATGGAAGAGGTGGTGGGCGATGCCGCTGACGTCGAGGCGGGATCAGCAACCGGGTCTGTGGAACGGGCCGTCGTGGCAGCGGATCTGGGTGATGCGACGTCCAACAAGTTCGGCCCCGATCAGGTGCTCGCGCGAGACGAAGTTGCCGGTGAGGGTCAGCCCAGCGCGGAGTCGATCACGTTCGATCCTACGTTGGCGACCCTGCTGCCGCGTGATTGGCAGGACGTCGACGGGCACCATGAAGTGCCCGTGGCGACCGCGCTCGATGATGGGAGTGCAGAACGCGACGCTGACGAGGCCGGCATCGTGGGCAGCCTGGCCGACGTGTTCGACTACGTGCTCGAGGACAGCACGAGCAGCGCCGCAGAGGACGACGACCATCATCGCACGGGCGGCGCGCGTTCCTCAAGCGGCTCCGACGACGACGATGAGGACTTTGTGCGCCTGTGATCGGCCGGGCGACAGCGATTCACAATGACCTACACGACGACCGGCACGATTCGTGCACACCACAATGGAATAGTCGTAGTGCGTCACGTGAAACGAGCAGCCGTCGATGCTTGATGGTTGTATGCACTAGAAGATGGCCTCGTCCGAGATGGACATGACGCGGACGAGCTTCGGGGCCGCCGGCCTGTCCACGACCCGGTCGGCGGCCACGTCGTTCAGGTACTGGAACCAGGCCTTGTCGTCCTGTGCCGCCCGCACGTGGCGAATCGCGAACGGGCGGTACACGCTCACCCGTTGCCCGAACAGTCTGTGCACCGATCAGCCCATACGCAATCGCCAACGGGAGGGGAGCCTGGACCTGAATCGAGCGATCTCGCCAACGTCGTAGGGCAGGCGCCGGTCCCGCAACGTGACCGGCATCAGGGCGCCGACCGCGACAGACACGCCGACCATCGCGGCCATGCAGCGCAAGGCGGGCGCGTACGACCCCAGATAGTGGGTGGACAGGTCCAGAGCGATGCCGCCCAGCAGGCCCGCCGTCGACCACCTACGTACGAGTCGGTTACCCACGGCGCGTGTACGAACGGGGACGGTACGGACGACGTCATCATGAGGGCGAGCGCGGTGCTGGCGTGCGCCGAGCTGAACATATCGGCGAGGATCGGGGCCATGACGCCCTGCCCGGCGCCGCCCGCGAACCCGAGGACGACCGCAACACCGACCACTGCCCAGGGGTCGGCCAGCATGCCCGGCAGCACGACCATACCGACGAGCTGACAGACGAGGCAGGCCAGCAAACATGCCTTGCGGCCCGCTCGATCCGATACGGCCGGGACCAGCAGACGACCGAGGACGTCGCTGAACGCCAGGGCCAGGGTACCCTTACCAGGCATGGACGTGTGGATCCGGATCAGGACGGGGAGACCTGGGGCACGGGTCAACGGGCGGGACGCAGGCGGCACGATAACGTTTGCCACCTGCAATGGACGCGCCGAAGAAGACGACCCAGAGGCGCAGGAATTCGCGGTTGACGATGGCGTCCGGGAGCGACATCTGCATGGCGGAACGCAAGCGATCGTGCGCATCGGCGTCCAGGGCGCCGAGCATCTCGGTGCCCGCTATCGTGTCCATGGAGACGCCGTCCACCTCGTAGTTCGGCGTCGGCGGGCACCGCTGCACGAACGAGGCGAGCGCGCAGACGCCGAACAGGAGCACGCCCACGTAGATGAACGACAGCGCCACGCCGCGATTCGTGGCCGGTGCGGCGTCCAGCAGCGCGTTCGTCAGGTACGGGACGACCAGCGCGCCCAGCCCGAACCCACACCCTGTGCACCAGGCGATGAACCACCAACATCGGGAGGGCGCAGGAACGCGCCTACCTGACGCGGCGCTGACCAGGCCACGACGCGTGGGGAACCATTGCATTAGGGGCGCCAGCGACGCCACGTACAGCATGGCCAGGCCCGTTCCAGCGAACAACCCGAACCCGGTGATGGAAACCCATGCCGACAGGGCGAACGCGCCGGTCGCCGCGAACACGTACCCGGCCAGGAGGAACCACCCGCCGCTGGTCACAACGGACGATGAATGACGGAGCGGTGGATTGTCAGATCAGGCAGCGGAGGCACCCACGTGATGACGACCTGCCTGGGGCCGTGCCGCTGCACCCATGGCCCCACGATCGTGGACGCGATCGTGAACGACGCCAGCGTGACGTGGAGCATCAGCGGGACGACGTTGTCGCACGTCAGCAATGCATTGCGACCGGGGTCAGCCCCGTCCACGACGGACGCGCAGATCGACGGTTGGAAGGACGGCAACGCGAGCAGCGCGCCGACACAGAACTGGACGGCCAGCGACGACGGCACCAGGAACCAGGGCTTGAAGATCAGCGCGGGGATGATCACGTCCCGCTGCCTGACTTGCTCGTCGGACAGGGGCGCCGCCTTCGGCACGTCGTAATGCCGCCTCAGGCGGTCGCAGGGGCCCGGGCGACGACGCCTCGTTGGACCGTCGTCCTGGTACGACCTGTCCATGGGAGCAGCTGTGCAGACCTATTATGGGGGGCGCGTGCCCTAATCGTTAACGACGCGGAACCCGGTACGACAGATGGCCGAGCGAGCACCGAGTCACGGGGGTCAGCGAGCGTTCAGTGACGAATCCGGCGCCGCGTTGGTTGCGATTCCAGTGACAGGGTGCCGGGCGCAGCACATCCCCTGGCATTGTGATCGCGGGACGATGAACGTCGATGGCAACGGCGCCGCCAGCCTGCTGATGATGGTGCCGCTGGCGGGACCGGCGCTGAAGGTGGTTCCCGGCGGCGCCGGCCTGCTTCGCCTGGAGCGGTACGTGCTGCGAGCCGTCATCCGCTGGGCGCGACCCATCCCGCCCGGGGCGAGGCGCGCGCGCCCGACCGGCAAGGAGCGACTGCGACGTCTGGAGACGGCGGCGCGCGAGCTGGAGGTCGTGCTGGACGCCGGCAAAGGATCCCTGGCGAGGTTGTCCACCGAGGAGATCGTGTCGCACGTCAAGCAGCGCATCAGGCAGTTCGAGGCGCGCCTGTGCGACCTGAAACAGGAGCGGGCGGCCGTCGAGCAACAGGTCCGCGACCTGGAGCGAAACGAGACGGCGCTGAACCTGGCGTCCAGCCAGGTCGACATGATGCGGTCGGAGCTGAAGCGACGCGCGAACGTGCGGCAGAGGGCCGCCGAACTGGCTGCCCTGAACGCCCGCCATCGAATCGCGCTGGACCTGCTGCGCGACCTCGTCGACGAATGGCGACGCGTCCACGAGGAACGCGTGACGCTCTCGAAACGGGCCGAGACGGGCGAACAGGGCGGCACTGCCGCTGGCAGCACGAGCGTCAGCAGCGCTGGTTCCAAATGAAGGTCCCGCCCCATGTGTGTATGGTTAGAGGCGCGGCTTAACGGGAGGCTTCTCGTACTCGGCCAGCCGAAGCACCATCTTCCCTGTGAGACACGCCGGTTGAGACGGCAAGCGGCAGCATTGCGAGCGCAACCTTACCGGTATTGGCGCCGGAGAACAGGGCGTCCAGGGCGTCGATCCAGCGATCCAGGCCGGCCATCTCCTCCACCGCGTACTTCAGCTTGCCGGCCACGATCCACGACGCCATTCGACGGCGCGCGACCTTGTACTCCTTGGCGTAGTCGAAGACGACGAACCCTGTTGGCACAGGGATCAGGTAGGCACGCGGCTGGCAGCAACGCCACACAACACCGACCTTGCATGGACGCGCGCTGCGTCAGCACTATCAGGGGGCGGCCATTCGGTCAGAGCGACACGCGACGACGCGCACCGATTGTGGACCTACGGTTCATGTAGCGGGTCGGCCCTTGCCATTGGGCGGCGTTGTACTGCGAGATGGCGCCACACAGGACGACACGAGCGCCGCGCTGCAGGCAGGACAGGCCGGCGTCGAGGATGTCGCCGCCGACGTTGTCGAAGAACACGTCGACGCCGTCCGGGCAGCACCGGTGGATCTGTTTGGCGAGCGAGGCGCCCTGCTGCGCCTTGTAGTTGATGGCGGCGTCCCATCCGAACGCGTCGACGAGCTGCTTGCACTTGGCATCGGACCCGGCGATGCCGACGACGCGACACTGCATGAGCTTGGCGATCTGCCCGACGACGCTGCCGGTGGCGCCGGCCGCCCCGCTGACCAGCACGGTATCACCGGGGACGGGCTTCCCGATCTGTAAAGCACCACGTATAAGGACGCGCTGGTTCGACACGGTGGACGTCGACGAACCTTCAGGAACCCGAAGAACGCCGTCAGGCCGGTCGTGCCGAGGACGCTCAGCCAGGCGTGGGGCGGGACAACGTCTCGTAGCACGGGATCGACTCGTTCCAGGTCGCGAACGTTGCAGACGCCGATCTCCTGCAGGCCGAACGTGCCCAGGACCAGGTCGCCGGGGTGGAACCCGCTCGCGGTCGACCGCAGCACCTGGCCGATGCCGCTGGCGCGCATCACCTGTGCGACAATCGAGAGTCGGTACCGGCCAGGGCATCGCATGGGGAACCGGCGCAGACGTCGCCGATGGCCACAGGCGGCAGGTACGACTTGGCCGTGGACATCCACCCGCGCATGGCCGGGTCGATCGACACGGCCAGGACGCGGACGATGACGAACGGGCCGGGCGGCGGCGCCGGCACGTCGACCTGGACACGTTCGGACAGGTGCGCACCTCACAACGAACCAGCACTGCGGCTTACGTCCTCCAGGCGGAAGTGCTCCCATCGGGCGGCGCCCGTCGGCCGCGCCGTCAGCACGATCCGCCGGTTACGCAGCGGCAACGATGCCATCACACGGGTCGTCGTCGTCGTTGTCGAGGGACGGCGGTGGCAACGCGCACCTGACCAAAACGTCCAACGTGTGGCGGCGCCGGCACACACACACGCGCAACAACGCCCGCACCCGCTGTATTGATCACGCGCCCTGGAAGATGGCACGCCTGCACACGGGGCACCTGGCGTCGGCGTGCGTCTTCATCCACGGGTCGAGGCACGCCGCGTGGAACGTGTGGTCGCACGGCAGGTGCCGGACGGTGCTGGCGCCGTCGAACGTCGTGATGCAGATCGGGCACTGGTGGTCGGGGCGCGTGCCGCTCAGGTCGGCAAACGTTGTCAGCGGCGGTGCGCGTTCCGCGATTCGACGCTCGGCGGACGCGTCGCGCGCGACGCCGATGGCGTTGTCCCTGTCGCGCGCCTCAGCGGAAACGCGACGGATGAACAGCTGGATCGCGAGCTCGACGCAGCGCCATACAGCAAAGATGATTGCAATCGGCAGCCACGATGGAGTGGGAGCGCGACGAAACGCGTGCTGTACGGGCGCGTACGTTGCCAGGACCGCGATCGTCACGACCAGGTTGACGACCGCGAACGGCCGGATGACGGACAGGACGACGAGGGCGGGTATCACAGCGAGGGCGACGGCCGTTGGGGATACCTCGAAGCCCAGCATCTCAACGGTCATGTACGCGATTTGGGCAGCGCTGATGACCATCATGACGCCGCGCAGGCAGATGGCATTGTCGAAAGCAAGGTTCGCAAAGTAGTCGTCGGTCTCCCGAACCAATACAGGCATGGGTGCGTCACTGGCACGCCAGCGCCAACAGCCGCGTTCCGCCGTTCACTGGTCGTACCGGCGGAAACCTAAATTTAGGCAGGCACGGAGCGCCGATCTCGGGGTGCACGTTCAGAGGGGAATGCGGGGGGACTCGCGGGACTGTTCCAGACAATAGGAGCACCCGAATGTCTCCGTGTTAGGGACGCGTGCCTGGACTTCGGCTCGTTCGCCGTGGATTCGATCGAGGAAATCCAGCTGGACATTGAACGCGCCCTACAATATCGAAAGAATGTCGTGGGGGGCCTCGTACCTGAAGGCATCCCACACTCCATCGTGATCAACCAATGAAACACGAGGTGGCATTAGTGCGCGATTTGACGTGCAATCCGAAATAAACATTGTCGGACGATCTTGCGCGTACACCAATTGACAGGAATACATACAACTTGACATTACGCGCAGTCCTCGGGGGCGTTGGACGAGCCAGCTGTATGACGACGTATTTAGGGCACAGGAACAATACGTACTGCTCCTGGATATGTCCTTATAATGACATGACGGGTACCTACCGTGAATATTTACTCGCCAATGTGCGCCAAACCAAATTTGGCCAGCCAGGAATAGCGCGATCCGACCGAGGAGACCCGAAGTGAAGCTGCTGGCTCGTCAAACTCGAGCGCTATGCTGGGGAAGGCCGTTGCTCTGCTTGTCGTCGTCGTTGTTGCTGTTGCTCCAAGCGTGGTACATGGTGGGCCAGCAGCGTTCCTGCGTCCCCGAAGGACGTCACCGGACTCGCTGCGCAGGCACGTGCTGAGGAAGGCACTGGCGCAGGCCGTGTTAGACAAGCACGGCGACGTCGTCAGGCCGCTTCAAAACGATTACAAAGAAAATATGTCGAACGTCACGAAGCTGATGGACGAACGCATCAAGATCGAGATGTCCATGCAGTTAGTCCACAAGGCGCTCCGTGCGGCATTGTATTTGGAGGAAGCCCTCGTGCTGAACGTGACGTCTCTTGGTACGGCGTTGAAGATGGAGGTGCGCGGGCATCCCCATTATGAAATCTCATCTCTCCTGGACACGCTGAGGAAGACGGCGCCCGAACACGTTCACGCAATCGCATTGCCCTGTCTGCGCAACGAGTTCTGGCTTCGTCGGGCGCAGTATGGTGTCGGACACGACGACCTGCCCGAGGTTGTCCGCATCAGGTCCGCGTGCGCCAAGTGCGACGCGCTCGCCACGAAGGCGTTGCTGGAGATCAATTTGGACATTGAAGTCGCTCTACAAGATCAACAGAAGATTGTGGACGACGTGCCAGCAGGTATCCCGCCGTCTGTTGTGTTCCACACGCCCACTTTTTCAGAGCTCGCAAATTCACTACACATGATCGATTAATGTGAAGCTCGCAGTGGTTAGTGGTCGGCTGGGTCTTTCCGGGGACAGGAGACCAGCAAGGTGAAAATGGCTGAAGATGCATGCTTCTGACTACGGTGGTCAAACAGAAGGTGTTGCATGGCAACGTGGTTGCCGCGATGTACTACCAAGGTAGTAGATCGTCACAGTAGATCGTCACACTGTACCCGAAGAATAAAGACAGTCTCTTATTGTTTGCTCAGTCGTCGCGAGCTGTTTTCGACGTCCCTGAGAGCGTCGAGCTCGTGGCGGCACGCCGAAAGTACAGAAACGTTTCTAGCGACAACATTGGCGCTACCGAGACTCTCCCATGTCAAGGGGACGGTTGGTCGAGTATGGCATTGGCCAGTCGAGCGATGATGAGATCGCGCAGTTGGGAGGTAGGCCTCTCTTCATGCCGATTGTTGCCCCGACTTCGAAGTTCTTCGACTTCAAGGTCGGAGCAACAATCGGCATGAAGAGAGGCCTACCTCCCAACTGCGCGATCTCATCATCGCTCGACTGGCCGATGCCATACTCGACCAACCGTCCCCTTGACTTGGGAGAGTCTCGTCGAAAGTACACGCGATCAGGATCAACCGTACGTGAGACACGTTGCGTAGTGTGCCTTGCGAAAGACGCGGACGGTTGCCGAACAGTTTACTGCCCGTACGCCGTGAATTGCATGAGCAGCGACACTTGTTAGTTCTCCAGTGAGGTGCAATGATGGTCGGAATGAGGTCCGCGGATGGGATTTCCGAGTAACTGGCGTCCAACCAATATTGTCGAGAAGGCACGCTGATCTGGGACGACGTGCGTGACGGTAGGGAGTCCTTAACAATTGAGTGAAGGTCGTCCTGCGGATGATCCGCGTTTCAATGCTGGCTCGGTAGGCGGACGAGCCTCGACCAGACAAGGAGCTCTGCGACTTTGTCTCAGGATTTGGGCTGGTGCAACCGCGGGAAGGGCCGGATCGAGATGGGCGGCGCAGACTGCGCCGCGAGCCCCGCGGGAGCCCAGCCCACTTGCTGGGGGACAGCTGGGCGAACATGCTTCGGTTCGGGTCAGGAACGGGGGTCCTCACAGGACTGGCGCAGGTAGGCATCGCGCGCGACAGTGCGGTCCTCAGCGTCTGACACCGTTGTCGGGTGCGGGTCTCAGGCGCCGTTGCAGTCGGTTCGTCGGTGCAGGGCGTTTGCGAATAGAACGTCAGACGGCGTCCCCAATGCTGTATGTACCCACTCGCCTGCTGTATCACTCACAACGGTATTCTTAATCCTTGCCTGTGATCAGGGACATTCGCCGAGCATTGCCCTATCGAACCCGTCCATGGTCCCCGTGGCGCTGGACGTCCTGCTAGCCGCGTTGACCGACACTCCGATCCGGGTCGACGACGTCCATTGTGGATATCATCTGCCCGACCTGGTCGCCAGGTTCGGATTGTACACGCTGCCCAACGACGACGATCCGACTACTTTCAAGGTCGCTCTGCCGCCCATCGTACAGGGCGATCTGCAACGGGCCCTGCCCTGCCTGTTCACCGAAGCGCTCCCGGCTTTACTGGCCCCGAACCTGTCGTCCATTTTCTCGTTCGAGTTCGGACGGTATCTCGAACGCGTCTTTTCACTGGCGCTGCTGGCGCATGGCGGCCTGCGCGCGACGCTCGGCCACGTCTTCCCGCCGCTGTCCCACGTCGCCGACCTGTCCTCTGCGTCGTTGCTGGACCTCATTGAGCGTCCCGCCCCAGGGTTCTCTCGCGACGCCACGGCGGTTGCTCCCCCGTTTGTCGACCTGGTCAAATCGCCCGCCAAGGTCATCTGGTCGAAGCCGCTCCTGCCGTGCTCCAGATCGTGGAAGAACGTCCTGGAGAAGCACCGGCGCCTGGAACGGTCCACCGTCTTGCTACCGGCGTCGTTATCGTTTTCGCCGGACGTGATCCTGTTCATGCCACTCGACGAGGTGATCGTCGGCCTCACCATCACGCACGACGACCCCGATGCGGTCCAGGAGGTGGACCTGGCGGCCGCCATCCGCAAGTTCAACGTCATGGCGGAAACGGCGGACGACATGGGGCTGCGACATGTGTTCGCCTTCGCATCGCTGCGCGGGTTGCCGTCGTGGCTGGGCCAGCTCTCCGGGCGTCCAATGACGCCCGAGGAACGCCGGCAACTCGGTCTGCACGCGAGCGCCACGGGCGTCGTCCTCGCCGACGCCGACCTGGACGCGCTCCTGTTCAGCGCCGACGTTCGTCGCAAAGCGATTGCGTTCGCCCACAAATTCATTCGGTGAAAACCCACCAGTTAACACGGGCAGTCGGACGCGTTTGCATCATCGCAGCGTGCCCGGTGCGACAACGTGTTCTGGATCGTCTGGTCAACGCCCCTTCGAGACTCCGCGTTTATTGCCGCCCGGGTGGGCACAGGGCCTCGTGACGGCCGCTCGCCCATCATAAAAATACTGCGGCGCAGCGCACGGTGCGCGCCGCAGTCAACGAGGGCGCCTCTCTCTTTCGCTGCCGCCGCCGTCGCCGCGCGCCCCCATGATGTTGGCTCCCGTCGTGGTGTTGGCCGCTGCGATCGCCGCCATCGTCATCGCCGTCGTGCATGTCCTGTCCGCGCGGCAGGGGTTCCTGCGTCAGTGCCTGCTGCGGGTCTGCTGCTGGCTCCGCGGGGTGGGTAGTGCCGTGTGCGCCCGCCGACGAACGATCGCTGACTGGCAGAGCTGCAAACAGGCCCACTGCGTGTTCGTTACCGACGCGGACACGGCGCGGCGCGTGCTGCGCGCCTCCGACACGAAGGGCCCGATCATCGAGCGGTTGCTGGCGGGGCCGGCCTGGGCGCCCGTCCTGTCGCTGGAGTCGGTCGACGGCGCCGTCTGGCAACGCATGCGCGCCAATTTCGCGCGCTTCCACGCGCGCCTGCCGCCCGCGACGTCGCTGGCCCGGATGCTCGCCGACAAGGCGCGCGCGCGCCTCGCCTCGGGCGCTCTGCTGGACAGCCACGCCCTGGCAGGCATCGTACGAGTCGTTGTTCGCCTGCGCGCGCTCCCGAATTGCACATGACGACGAGCGCCCCCTGGTAGGTGGTGCGATCCTTCTTCGAGTGGATGTTCGACGAGCCGTTCCTGGACGAATGGGAGTTCGTCGTCGACGCGACGTGGCACTGGCGCAGAAGCATCGCACAGAAAGGCGCCGCCGACCCCGCCCTGAAGCAGCGCGTCGTCGACTGGATCATCGTACGTGATGACGGCGGCCGCGTGCATGTATTCGTCCCGCCCGCCGTTATGTGTGACGGCTGGTGCGCCCAGGGCGTGCTGCGGCGGTCCCGCTTCCAGAGCGTGTTCGGCGAGGGGTGGTCGTCGCCGGAGTGCTATTCCGTCGTCCTGCAACCGTTCCTGATCAGCCCGGCGATCAACTACGTCGACGTCGTCGTCGCCGTCACGTCGCTGCCTGGTCATGAGCGGCGCCCTGTTGGGGACCTCGTTGCGGAAGCCCTCCGGCAGCAGCACCCGTTCCCGATCCTGGAGCGGTACGTCGAGCAGCCGGTCGGCGACATCCCCGCGAATTCCGTCGTCTTCATCCCGTTCGATACGGCGCTGGCGAAATGCGACCCCCGGCACGCCGACCAGCTCGTGTTCGGGGCCGGCCGGCGGGCGTGCCCGGGGATGGCTCTGGCCCGATCGACGCTGCAGGCGCTGCTGGAAGCGACGATCGGACACGAACGGTTGCAGCCGTGCGTCGGGTGAGGGGGGCTCCCCGTCATGGTGGTGTTGTTGCTCCGCCTGACCGTGCGACGTTTGCACCAGGTACCGATGGTCGGGCCGGCGGAACGACGGGAAAGAGACGCTCCCCGAAACGGTGTTCCAGATCACGAGCTTCGCACGCGCCCTTGCCGGCTTGCTGATCCCGGGACTGGGTTGCACAGTCTCATAAACGGAACACGGGTCTGCTGTATGCCTGGTTGGTGCCCACTCGGGCGCGTGGTCGCGTTCGGTGTGAGGTGCTCGCGCAGGTCGACGAACGCCAGGTCGTCCAGCAGCGCGATCTGTGCCTCGCCGGTGGCGTGCTACGCCCGCGACGTCACATGGTCGTCGCGTCGAGGAGAACCACGTCTTGCAAGTCCATCCCGCCCGCCTGGCGACGATACCAGTACTCGATATGCGTCTGGGAGCGCACGTCGTCGTTGACAGGGACGGTCACCCGGAGCGCTGCCTGGTCGCCATCGCGGCTGCTGACCGTCGCTTGCGAGTGCACGAGCCTGTCCAGGGCGGTGGGCAGCGACGTTGCCAGCGATCCGGGGACGGGTCGACTGCCCAGGTTCAGGGCGACGGCCGCCGGGCAGCCGATCGTGGCGCACGAATCCAACAGGAGCGCCACTGATCGCGACACGGACGACAGGATCGCCGGGACGTCCTTCCCGGCCACGAACGCCAACCTGCGGGGGCGTCAGCAGAAGGACTCGACAAGCAACGAACGGGCCACGCGAGCGTACAGGTCATCGACAAGGACGATCCGGGTCCCCGGTCGTATCGGCTACGTCGTACACACACGACGGTCAGCGATCCTGGAGCGCCGCGCCACGACGAGGGACAGGCGCAGTACCGATGATAGGTGCAGGTCCAGGTCGCGCAACGATTCAACGTAGCGAAGGTGGACGCGCGCGAGGACCGAGTCGGGCAGGTCGCGGGACGCCTGCGACAGGGCGTCGTCGATCGCCGACCGCCTCGACACGATCGTCGCGTGCCCGCCCCGGTTCGCATAGGACAGCGCCCAGGACAGCAGCATGGCCGTCGTATGCGAACAGCTGTGCAACGACGTCCGTCAGTACAGGCGGGGAAACGCGACGCGCCCCCGACGACGAACGCGCTCGCATCGCGCACCAGCAGCGCCGCGCTGCTGGTGCTGCCGCTGACCGCTCCCGCGCCTCGTTGCATGATGGAGCGCGCCTCGCGGCACTTCTCCTGGACGCGGGCATCGCACGTGGCCGGGAACAGGTCCGCCCAGTCCATTGGCTCGGGCACCGCAGCACCCGACGCCGCTCTCTGCGGCCTTTCCAACGGTCGAGGCGCCGGCCGTCGTTCGCCGCGTGCGACCGCCTGATGCCGCGCGCCAATGCTGCGTGGTGCCTGGTGCCCTCCATGCCTGGCAGGTGGTACTCGCCAGCTGGAACGAGCCGATCCGACTCCTCTGGGCGGCTCGCCAGGCGTACCCTTTGCATTATTACGCCTATTACGAGATCGCGAGAGCTTTGCCGGTGCCTGCTATGTCTGGGAGGTGGTACTCGCCAGCTGGAACGAGGCGACCCGACCCCACCAGATTGCTTAACTTACCATTAACGGGGCGACTCACCAGGCGTACCCTTTGCACTACTACGCTTATTGAGGATCGGGCGAGCGAGAGCAATGAGGGCGGCTGTGGCGCTGGTCGTCGGCGCCGTTGTCGTCCTGTCAGCGTGCGGCTTGGAGGTGCGCGAGCTTAACGGCACCCATGTCATGCACGTGGACAGGTACGGTTCTTCAGCGCAAGCCCACTGCCACCAGGCCCGCTGAAGATCTGTCTCGCCCCCTAGTGTCAACTACGTCATGGCGAACGACTCGTTCTCGCTGACGGCGCCCGTGCTGATAGTTCGCAATTCGGGCACGTTCCAAGTCGGTGCGGAAGGTGCAGGGAAGCTCCTGCTGATCAACATCCTGGAGGGGCAGTCCGGCAATGTCATGCGATGGGCAAGGACCTGCGAGGCGATCCACTGTGCCGGCATCGTGTATTACAATCTGGACGACTACAACTCGGCCGTCGAGTTCACCTGGGTCCGTGCCCAAACGTGGCTGGCATCCTTCCTGTGCTGATCGTTCTATTCAGGTGTACCGCGTTGGACCGACTATTCCTTTCACGAAGGTGCCTATTGTCCTCATCGGGGCGAAAGCCGGGGTCACTGCAGTACCGTTTCTTCTCTCCAGGCAGACGCCATTCGCCATGACAGTCGAGTCCGGCGCCTACAACGTCAGTCGTCTGTGCGGGAGCGCCTTCGTTGGTCATGTCGTTGACGGTTCTCACAGGAGGGTTCTTCTTTCATCGCACCCATCTGCTACGTGTTCTACGTGCCCTGCTTCTTGTTGTCGTTTCTCAATGCTGCTCTCGTCATCTATCAGCTCTCCAGGTTCCTGGTGTCCGAAACCGGCGAAATTCGACGAGTCCCGAAGTACCCGCTGATGGCGATGTCCACCGAGTTTGTTGCCACAATGATGCGATGCATATACTTCGGAAACGCTCTGTAAGTCTGTCACAGCCCATACGTTGGTAGGCCCTGACGCTCTGGCTGGTCAGGTTCTCGAAGAGCCAAGGCATCGATTTCGGTGTATGGTAAGGCGTGGAGTGTACATGGAGCGGGCGAACGCATTGCACCATCTCTAAAGCCGCCTCCAGGCGCTACACGACGCTGTCCTGCATTTCGTGGTCGTTCATGGGTACAGCAGCGGTGGCATTCGGTTTGCACGAGATGCTGTTCGCCGGCCATCCTGACGGCATGCCGCTGAAGCAAAAGTATGGCGGATGACGAGGAAGGAATATCGGGGTGTGTGGCCCTGAAAATCGGTTGCATCATAGGATCCTGTCGCGTACCCTAGCAACGTTCCTCTTCGTCATCTTCGTGTTTGAAGAGCTGTCGAACATCATGCCCGCGTTCTTCTACGTCAACATTATCAACAACGTTACGTACTTTGCGGTACGTCGCTCCTCTGATCCGCATTGGACCGGCTCGTTTGACTCGGGTCGTCTGTCTGTCGCAGGTACTGTACTTCTTCTTCTACTTACCAATCAGCTTCTCCTTCATCAAGTACGGGCGCCAGATTTCCCGGGAATTACTGAAAATGAAGGGATCGCTGTCGAAGCTGGAGGCGGCGAAACGCAAACGCTTCGCTCGACGCGTCGTCCAAAGCGGCGTCCTCGGATTCGCCATTGATCTCGCTTCACTCTTCATCGTCTTTACTAACGGCATCAGTATCACGGTATCCATCGTCGGTTACACCATTAACCTCATCCTCATGGCCATTGCTGGCGCTCTGCATGTTCTGGTATGGTGCCCCAAGGTCGCCCCGTTGCATGAGTGCTGACCAGAGCGTAGTCTTTCGTTCCAGGACCGTCTAAAATGGACCTGATGACTAATTCGCTGCTCAAGACGACGGTCTGGTACACGTCCACAACCAAGAGCCAGAACACCAAGAACCAGCTGAGCACATCAAAGCCCAAACCAGCGACGACTGCCCAAGGTCTGACGGCCGGTGAAGCAGGGACCCAGTTGTGAGGCCTCCCTGCAGATTCGCTCGAGTTTCTGTCCAGAACACAACCATTGCAAGCTTCCTCCAATAAATCTTCATGGCCTGCACGATCAACCCAGACGCCTTGGTCTTCGCGGTACCCATTGTCGGCGCTTGGGGGTAGTCGAAATCATCAGGTCGTCCGACGTCTCGGCTTCCAGGTGCTGCCCTCCCCATGGCATATTAGTTGCGGGCGTACTCGCTGGTACGAATGATTTTAAGGTACTACTGCGATCGATTGCGCCCACGTAGTACTCATAGGGCGCCGTTAAATTGGACCACCATAAGCGCATCGTCCGCGCTATAACGCCACGATGAACTCGCTTGTCCTGGTTGCGTTTGCCGTTGGGCTGGCATGCGGTCTCGAGGTGACCGAGCTGAACGGCACGCTTGTTATGCACGTGGACAGGTGCGCTGGTCTATCGCAATACGAGAACGGCGGCCGGCGCCTCGATATCTGACCGCGCTCTACAGTGTGAACTTCGTCCTGGCGAACAATTCGTTCTCGTTCACGGCACCAGTTCTGGTTGTACCCAGTCCGGGCACGTTTGCGGTCGGCCCTGAAGGTGCGGGAATGCTTCTGCTGATCAACATGCTTGCGGGGGCTGCGAGTAACGCCATACAATGGGCTCGGGCCTGTGAGGCCGTCGGATGCGCCGGCATCGTCTACTACAACCTCGCTGATTACAACTCTGCTGTCGAGTACAGCTGGGTATATTGACGCGTGCCGGGCGCTGGCGATGGCGTCTAATCACACTCAAATCACATCAGGTATACCGCACTGGGTCGACCATCCCTTTCACAAAGGTTCCTATCGTGCTGATTCACGCAAAGTCGGGCGCCACAGCAATCCCCTACCTTCTTTCGCGACAGACGCCGTTTGCCATGACGGTCAAGTCAGGGGACTATAATGTCAGTCGACGCCTGAGGAACGCCATATGCCTCATTGACAATTTTACCTAGGAGGGCTCTTCTTTCGTCGACCCAATCTGCTATATCTTTTACGCGCCCTGCTTTTTCATATCGCTTCTCAACGTCGTCCTGGTCATTTCCCAGCTGTCGAGGTTTCTTGTGTCTGAAAATGGCACACTTCGCTGGATCCCGAAATACCCACTGATGGCGATGTCCACTGAATTTGTTGCAACCATGATGAGATGCATCTACTTTGGGAATGCTTTGTGCGTCACATGAGGTCACTCGCTTCTATCTGTGTACACTGATTCTGGTTGGTCAGGTTCTCGAAGAGCCAGGGCATTGAATTTAGCGTATGGTGAGATAGCCACTGTCAACCTCCACTTGCGACAGCATCTGAATCGACTTTATGTGGGCAGGCGTTATACAACGCTTGCCTGCATATCATGGGCGTTCATGGGCACGGCGATTGTCGCATTCGGCCTGCACGACATGCTGTTCGTCGGCCACCCAGGCGGCATGCCCAGGAAACATAGGTATGACCTTAGACCTCTACAGAATGCCATCTGACACGATCTATGTCGTCGCAGGATCGCAACTCTGATAATGGCAGTACTTCTGATTGGTAGTTTCGTTTTCGAAGAGTTGTGCAATATCATGCCCGCGTTCTTCTACGTCCATATCATCGATAACGTCACTTACTTCGCGGTTGGTTGTCGCCCCCTGCTGCTGCACAATGTCCATCCCTTCTAATATCTGGGCTGTGATCTTCAGCTTCTGTACTTCCTCCTCTACTTACCCATCTGCTTCTGCTTCATCAAGTATGGACGGAAGATATCTACTACGTTATTGCAAATGAAGGGGTCCATCTCAAAGACGGAGGCCAACAAACGCAAGCGTTTCGCTCGTCGCGTGGTCCAAAGTGGGATCCTCGGCCTCATCGTCGACCTCGTTATGTTGCTCGTCACCTTGACCAACGCAATGAGCGTTACAATCTCCATCGTTGGCTACACCATTGACGTCATGTTGATGTCTCTTTGTGGCGCTCTACACGTTCTGGTATGCATATTACTGGCGCTCAGCATGTCTGCAAACGTGTACTGAACAAACCACACAGTCGTTCGTCCCAGGGCCATCCAAGATGGACGTCCTGGCAAACTCTTTGATTTCAGCGTCCTTCTGGACCTCCTCAATACGGGGGGACAGGAAATCCGGAGGCAGCCACAACATCCCGAACCTTGCGTCCCCCCAAACACCAATCGTTGTTAAGGCGACAGCGAGGCCCGGCGCTGGCATCCGACCAGTTTAAAATCACTCGTCTCTGTCCTCAAGTGGATCCCGGCCTCGATTCGGCTGCATGGGCATGATAATAAAGTTCTGACATTTCGGCGATACGTCGGTGACGAACCGATCACCCAGGCCTGTGCCGACTCCAAGCTAGAAGACAGGAATAGCTGTGATCCCGCCGGGTGCAGCAGAACGGCCCCCATCGCATCCCACAAACAAGTAGCAATGACCACCACGCTTAACGTAGCCAGCGCGGGGGAGGCAGCGCGCGGTCACCGTTACAGATTGCTCTGGGCGATAACACCCGCCTATGCTGCGCAGGTGACGTCCTGTGGGGTCCTTCACCAAATGAATAATACACGAGAGGATCAACGAAACCCCTGCAGATCGCAGAGCTTGTTTAAGGCAACCTGGCCGCATCAGCAACAGCGTCACGGGATTGCTTGGCGAGCCGAATGGCGTCCACCAGTTCCGCCTTGGTCATCTCGGCAACGTCGCCTGATATGTTGAAGTCCCGGGCCATTCGTTGCAACGTCCCCAAAGGCAGGCTGTCGTAGTCGCGATCATCGCGAATGACTAACGGCCACGCTTTGCGAACGGCCTTCTCGTCGAACGGCCCATCATCACAATCGTCTCTCGGTTGCCGGGCCAGTTGCTGCGCTTCTTTCTCGCTCAGGAACGTCTCGTAGTTGAGATGGCACTCCAGGAGGGTGCGCAACGCATTGCGCACGCTCTCCGGCAAGCACCGACTCGCTAACCCTTCAATGCGGAGAACGGGTCGACCATCCGCCAGATTCGTGACCTCGGCGGACGACCGGACGCTGCCAACGTTCATGAAGACGAGAACGGAACGGTCGTCTAGCGTCTGCAACAGCGCCGGGTGGAAACACCCGTCGAGAGCTCGGCTCGGCAGCATCTCCTCCTTGTCCTTTTCCGAGAACGCTGCGTCCGTGCAGGCCTTCACCTGAACGCCTAGTACGCCAATCCGTTCGGACGGACACGGTGCATCTTCCATCGGATGGTCGTCCCTCGATGCACCACCTTGCGCGTCGACCGACTCAGGCGACAGGAACACCGGCCCATAGAGATCCCACCCGGGGAACCCTTCCGGCAGCACCCCGAAGCAATGTCGTTCAGCCAGCCGGACATGAGCGCGCAAGTCGGGTTTGTACGCCAGGTTAACAAACTGGCCACAAGCGAGCATAGCACCGCGCATCCCAGGCGGAACGGCATCCTCGGCCAACTGGTCCGAGGTATCCGACGGCAGTAACTGAGCGAGGACGTCGACGACGCTGACGACCGACCCGGAGCGCTTTCTGGCAGCATCGCACGCCCGATCACAGGCAAACAGGAACAGAACCTGACCAACGAGCTCGCCGACAAAGCCCTGGTCCAGAGCGCCAGACAGGAGTGCGTCATGGACCGCTGGAACGATTGCATCGGCGAACGTGTGACCGACACCCTCATGCCATTTGTTTGCCGCCGCAAACGCAACCAAGGCTTCGGGCATATACGACATCAGGCATCGTTTGCGATCGAGGTCGGTGTCGAGCATAGTGCCCATGCACCCGGCGACAAGAGCAGAGGCGAACGGGTGATTCGGGTTGACCATGGCGGCTACACGGGATAGAAAT
This sequence comes from Plasmodiophora brassicae, assembly GCA_039704465.1. Classification (NCBI taxonomy): domain Eukaryota; phylum Endomyxa; class Phytomyxea; order Plasmodiophorida; family Plasmodiophoridae; genus Plasmodiophora; species Plasmodiophora brassicae. The sequence goes on from JASFAU010000014.1 coordinate 78,328, forward strand.
AGCGCCAGGTTGGAAAGACGGCCGGCACCAGGGTCGCTCTTCAATTCAGCAGGTCCACCACCCATGAGCTTCAGTTTCAGGAACGCCAGTGACTTGGATTCCGATAGGCGACCCACAAGGCTTAACCCGGCGCGCCCCGTCTTAAGCCAATCATCCGAGACGCGCAGGCGGTTCCAATCGACATCCTCACCGTCAGATGATGCGAAGTGGACATCGAACGACCCACGCAGGACAATGGGCTGGAACAGGTCCGTACACTCCATTGCATCGTGGATCGCGCTAGATGGGCGTGCCGAGGAGTCCAGAGGCCCAGGAGGACTGAATGTCGGAATGGGCCAGGACGTGTCGATGAATACAGCGAAAATGGAGACCTGGACAGCCGCTATCTTGTTCAGGAAATTGTCACACTGGCGGACTGCCTCGCGGAGACATCGGAACAGATCGACGCCGGCGACATATTGGTCCAGCAGCTGACGAGCCTCGTCCATCACGAATAGGACGATTTCCGGACGGCGACGTCGTAAGTCCTGGACCTGGTCGCCGTTGAGATTCGTACTAGGCAGGCCATCGAAGAGCTGAGGTCCGCATGTCTCACTAGGAAATTCGGCCACCGTTTCCGGATCGTTTGGGTTGTCGTTAAGAACAGGATCAGGCAAGTGGCAGAGGGCCCGGTAAACGAGTTGGCCAAGCCTGTAGGATAAGACCTTCGCGAACTGCCCTGGACTGGCATAAGCATCCTTCCCCTTCAAAAGGGTATTGATTGCCTGATCCGTCCGCTTGGGGTAGCCCGTTGATCCGGATGGGCGAAAACAGAAGTAGACCGTCCGATAGTAATGACGCGCCAGTTCCCGGAAGGTACGCGACTTGCCATGCAGGGTCGACTGTACGCAGGACGTGTACGGCGACAGGAACGGGCGCCGTTGCCAGCGATACGACGCGGAGCATCGCCGGATGTAGTTGGCAATAGACTTCAGGCAGCCGGAGGGATCCCGGAACGGTTCGGTGAAGCCCTCCACAAGAATTGCCGGCTCCGGATACGCAGATGCGGCAGTGAGGTCGGCGGACACCGCATCGGGATGAAGGTCGCGGTAGAGCGCATCCAGGAACTCCTCCGGAGGTCGCTCATTGAACACGAGACGGAGGGTGTCAGATGTAAGTCCAAGCAGAATCCGGCCACTCATCGAGGAATCAGCGTCGTGCAGTGTTAATGGCACATCGTGCGAGCGAATGAACCGCAGCAAATACTGCCTGACGGCACCAGCCGTCGATTGCTCAGTGATGACCAGGCCCTCAGGGTGAAGAGCATCGTAGAGCGACTGGGTAATCGACTGAACGTGAGGGTCGCTTCGTGGTCCGTTGAACAGGAAATGAAGTTGGTCATGTCGGAACAAACGCAGAGTGAAACCGTCATACTTCGAAGCGCGCTCTGAGAGCTGCACCGACACGCCGGCCCTGGCAACGAACCGGTGCAGGTACTCGCTGACGGCAGCGGCTGTCGATTCGTCGGTGATGGTACACTCCTGGTCGGCGGCCTCCATCGCCAACCCCGCAACGCGACAAGGACTGCCGACCGCACAATGTCCGTCAGCTGTGCAGCTGCGGCACGGGGGGGCCGCGCCGAGGGGGGCCGCGCCGAAGGGGGGGGGGGGGCTGCACGGGTGCCGCGCTGTGTCGCCACTGGCCACTGTAGCCAGAGGCCGACGGATCGGAGTGCCCCTGGCGATGGTCGGTTCGAGCAACATCAACGTAGGGCGCGGCTGGATGTCATCGCACGATACAGGCCGAGCGTATTTCAAGGTCGGTTCTGTTGCTGGCCAGTACCGTTGGTACAACGATTACCGTTGACTGTCATTTGCTGCATCTTGTGGATAGCTGACGAGTGCATACCTTCCGATGGGACGTGTGTTTAAATGATTTCTACCTGGCCAGGAGCAGAGCATCGGTGGATCAACGCGACCGCTGGTCCGCTGTGCTCGAGGACGACCCGCACGCCTCAGGTTGAGCCATGTACAAGTCGACAGGCTGCTTCGGGGCGTCCTGACAGTGCTCCTTCTGGGATTCGTCGCGTCGCGGTCCCCCGTCGCCGGTCTGTCGCTAACGTCCCACAGGCCGCGACGCCTCCTGACACCTGAGCTCATTCGCTATGGATCCAGGTTCCATCGATCGATATATAAGGTCTCCTGCCTAGAGGATCGATACGTACGATATAGGCTATCGGTCGGGGTGGGTCGTAGGTAGTACCACCATCACAGGACATTGCCATCGTTGAGCGTGAATCGATGACCCCCATGCATGTGATTGTGCTCGGAGTGCTCGTCGTCAGCCTTGCTTGTGGGCTGGAGGTTCGCGACCTCAATGGCACCCACATCATGCACGTTGACAGGTTGGTCGTGAAGACACCAGGTGGTTCAACCTGCTGAGGCCATTAACAGTGTCAACTACGTCCTGGCCAACAATTCGTTCTCGTTCACGGCTCCTGTATTGATTGTCACAGACCCCGGCACGTTTCATATCGGTGCAGATGCTGAAGGCAAGCTCTTGTTGATGGACATCGATGAAGGAGCAGCCAGCAATGCCGTGAGGTGGGCTCAAGCCTGCGAGTCGGTTGCTTGCGCAGGGATTGTGTATTACAATCTGAACGATTATATCACCTCCGTTGAACACACCTGGGCACGTACCCGTATGCTGGCCAGTACTGATGTTTCTCACGACGATGTCGACAGGTGTTTCGTACCGGACCAACGATTCCCTTCACCAAGGTTCCGATCCTCCTCATCCACCCCAAGTCTGGCCTCACTGCGGTGCCCTATCTTCTCGCACGTCATGTGCCATTCGCTATGACTGTCCAATCTGGAGACTACAACGTCAACATCGGCTGTGGTTGTTTCCTGTAATTATCGCTAACCGTCATTTAGGAGGGTTCCCGTTTCACCGCCACGATTTGCTACGTGTTCTACGTTCCGTGCTTCGTGTTGTCTCTGTTCAATGCCCTTCTTGTTCTCTACCAGCTGTCGAGGTTCCTTGTGTCCGAAAAGGGCAAGATTCGGAGAATCCCAAAGGTGCCTCTCCTCGTAATGTCTACCGAGTTTGTCGCCACCGTGATGCGGTGCATCTGGATCGGCAATTGCTTGTGAGGGCAATGACCTTGCCATGTCGTGTTGAACAGCTCACTTGTCCACCAGGTTCGCGAAGAGCCAAGGCATTGAATTCAGCGTCTGGTCTGATTTATGGTAACATCTGCCATTACATGTCAGCGTCTGAGAACCTGCGCAGGCGCTACGTTGTTCTTGCTTGTGTATCATGGGCGTTTATGGGTACAGCGATTGTGGCGTTCGGTCTGCACGACATGCTGTTCGCCAACTACCCCGGTGGCATGCCTCGCAAGCACAGGCAAGTCGCATATCCATAGTAGGCTTGCCGAAACCTCATGAGTCCCCGTTCTCCATAGAGTCGGTAGGAATATCCTGGGTGCACTCCTGCTGGTCCTTTTCTTGTTTGAAGAAATGGCAAACATCCTGCCTGCATTTTTCTACGTTAGCGTGTTCGTGAACGTGACGTACTTTGCTGTCCGTAATCGTGCTTACCAACCTAGACATTTTCGGCTAACACTATGTTCCTCTTCCAGATTCTCTACTTCCTGTTCTACTTGCCTATCTGCTTCTGCTTCATCAAGTACGGGCGTAAAATTTCAAATGAGCTGTTGAAAATGAAAGGGTCGCTCTCGAAAGTGGAGGTCAAGAAACGTGAAGGCTTCGCCCGACGAGTCGTTCAGAGCGGCATTCTTGGATTCGTTGTCGACTTCGTCACGCTCATTATTGTCTTCACCAACAGTATCAACATCACTGTGTCCATTGTGGGCTTCACGATCAACCTCACCTTTATTGCTCTGTCTGGCACTGTGCATGTTCTGGTATGTATCGGTCCTCAATTAGCCACGTCTTTGGTTGCGAGTGAATCCTAACCTGTGCGCTGCTTAGTCGTTCGTTCCGGGACCATCCAAGATGGATGTCATGACTAAGTCGCTGATTGGAACTTCCGTCTTGCGCACGCCCCCTGAAGGAACAAAGTCTCGCGACACGAAGAACCTGAGCACATCGAAATCGCAACCCGCAGTTACTGCTCAGGGCATGGTGCCCGCTGTCCCAGGTACGCAAAAGTGACATCGATCTGCTGCCGTCCCGAGGAGCCCAACATCCCATTGCTACAACAATTGCCCCCAGTTCCAAATAAAGCTTCTTGAATGTTGTCCCAGGGACGTCCGAGTTATGACCGGCAATTCGCTTGGATTTCGAAGGGCGCTGGTACGGTAGTCTCGTTCCAGCAGAGTTTAGGCATCACCTACTCTACGGCTATACGAAGGACATGACTTGCGCCATCTATGATGATTCTTGGCCCTTCGACCGTGTCGGAAGGACGGATAGTGTGTACAGAGACTGAAAAGGGGAGCAGCTCGGGACGGGTTGCTCCTATGGTCGACCGTTGTGTGACCAGAGAGACTGAGACAGATCGCCACCCAATGGACCGAACGTCACCGTTGCGGGCGTCGCGCGACCTGGCGGCGTACGTCGAGAAGCGCGAGGCGCAGATGGTACGAGCCAGGGAGATTCGCACAGCCCGCCTGAACAACAAGTCGTCGGATGTGCCCGGCGACACCGATAGACATCCCCGCACCAACTTGACGTTCTCTCCTCATCGCGGGCCGCCGACACCCACGAAAGTTTCGAAAGCAGACCTGGTTGGACGTGTCATCGACCTCGAGGAGGAGTCGCGCGTGTTAAAGGAGGAAAACGCGCGTCTCCGTCAACAGCTCGACGACCTCGCTGCTCGTCTCGACCAGTTCGAATTGCGGTCAGCCCGAACGGTCTCCGATGAAGGGCAACCGCCTCTGCGGCCTTCCCTAGTGAAACATGACCTCGACGATTCGTCTGCCGCCCCGAAGCGTAAACAAGGGAGAAACGTCCGGAAAGCGTCACCACCGCCTATGGACTTTTCCATCGACCCGTACGACGACGACGACATAGCGTATCGACCACCACCAGTTACCGCCAAGCGGGATCGCGGCAAACCTCGTCGGAAACACTCGCCCCCGGCGATGGACTTCGCAATGGGTGCACCCGGCGATGACAAGCCCACCGAAGAGGATCGCCCATCGACTAAGCGGCAGACACACAAGCCTGAACTTCCTGTTGATATACCGATTCGACCCGCTGCGGGTCCGATCGCCGTCGAAGATGACACGACGGCAGCGCCCCAGGTCCTGCACCCTTGCAAGACATGTGGGCGGTCGTTCCGCGCAGAGTCGCTCGCGAAGCACTCCGCCAACTGTATCAAGGTAGCCGTGCATAACAGCATCCACTTCGTTCTGGTCTGATGTCGCCTGATCCGCTAGGTGTTCCATTCGAAGCGGAAAGCGTTTAAGGTGGAGGTGTTGAGCAAGGAGGATGCTGCGTCGCTTCGTCTGGCGCAAAGGTCGGCCCCGGCATCGACGCCGACAAAGAGCCCGGGGCGTGCTGTGCCGAAATGGCGCCAGGATCGCGAGCGCTTGCGCCGCGCGATGAAAACGACGACCGCATCCGGCGATGCACGGTCCCCTGGTGCGGCTATCGACGACGGCCGCGTACCCTGCCCGCACTGTGCCCGCATGTTCAGCGCCATGGCCGCCGATCGGCACATCCCCATCTGCCTGAAGACCAAGCATCGCCCATCGACCCTCGTCCGCAAGCACACCGCCTACTGAATGAGCGATACACCACGAGAACGTTCCTTCCGCATGTATTGCTTGCCATGGACCAGAGTGCCCCCACTGTCAAGCAGCGGTGCGACGGCCTTTGCGGGTGCGTGTCTGATGGCGGCGCACGGTGACGAACTGGACGCGCTCATCAGCGGCGCCATCGCAGGTGGGTCGAGCCATGCGCGCACCCGTTTCGTCGGCGTCAAACACCGGGCGTGTCGCAGGCGGGGTCGCCCGATGTGTAATCGCGCCGCTCGACCTGGTCAAGATCAGGTCCGTTCGGTGTCTGGTGCACTCCCTGCGAGACGTGAATAGGTGTCCAGGCTTCAGATCCAGGACGGAGCGGGGCCTCGGTTGTACACGGGCATCCTGCAGACGATGCGGGAGGTAACGCGATCTGAAGGCGTTGCCGCGCTATGGAAAGGGAATACGTCTGCGCTGCTGATGGTCGTCCCGTACGCGGCGATTCAGTTTGCTACGTATAACGTGGCACATGAGTATCTCGCCGATCTGTCGCCTGCGTTCGCCAGTCTTGGCGCAGGAAGTGCCGCTGGGATTACTGCGACAATCGCTACTGTATGGTCGGTCACTGATGATGTTCTTCGGCTATGCCTAACAGTGCCTACGTAGTACCCGCTGGATCTGTTCAGGACCCGGATGGCAGCGCAGCACAGGGTCTCCCTCGTTGCGTAGGTTTGGAGTCGGAGGATGGCTAATAACATGTCGGCGCACAGTCGGGCGTCAAGCTCCGTGCGACGCTGATGGGAGCCTGGAACTCTGGGGGAGTATCCGGTCTGTACCGAGGCCTGTGGCCCACTTTGGTTGGGATCGCGCCGTACGCTGCTCTCCAGTTTTTCATTTATGAGCAGCTGAACGTTCACGGGGCGGTCAGTTGAATCGTTGACGTGAGTGCTGGCCTATCATCGCCTGACGCCCTGTCGCGTGCGCAGACCATTCTGAAACGGCTCAAGTGCGAGGATTTCGCAAGCGGATGGCATTTCTGTTCCGGGTTCCTGGCTGGCGTTGGCAGCAAAACTTTGACGATGCCGTTCGACGTCGTTAAGAAGCGGTTCCAAGGTGACCGTTTTCGCACGGCTACTCGGTTGTGCTTTCTGATGGGAGAGCGTTCCAGTTCGTGAGTACGAGTGGCGCCGTGGCGATTCATTGGGTTCATCGAACCCGAAGCCGACCGGCGTCTTCCGCTGTGCCGTGGATATCGTTCGGACAGAGGGCGTTCTAGCGCTTTACAAAGGCACTGCCGCAAGCATCGCCAAGGCAGCGCCGAATAGGTCGTCTCTGTGCCGTCTCGTTGACGGTCATGCTCGCTTACCCTTCTACAGTGCTGTGACGTTCTTCGTGTTCGAAACGTGCCGCAATGCCATCAGATATTGCCGGCAACGGTTCTCATCTGATGCGCTGCGGTGACACCTGCCCGTTTAATGAAAGGTGCCTACTGTGAACCCCACTTGTCTCACTGCACTCGGAGGCGTCGTCGTGGTGCCCGCCGTCGCACTCGCCCCTGCGAGGTCGGCGCCGTCGCGGACCGCCCGATTTGCGCCACGACGACGATGTCAACCGGGGCGGTGGGGCGTCGGCGGCGACGCCTGCGGGAACGGTCCGACTCGAGCGACGGGGACGGTTGGGAGGCGCGCCCGGCCTCACCGGGCGTGCGGCGTCGCCGAGGCGCCGACCAGCGCCTGCTCTGGGTGGACAAGTACGCTCCCGACGCTGCCGTAGGTGACCCAGCTCGACGCGAACCGGCCCGTGCTGAGGTGGCTCGCCTGGCAGGGGGACCTGTGCGTGCACGCGAGGAAACTGGGCGAGCTTCGGCAATGGCTGGCGCGAGGTCGCGGTGGCGTCCTGATCGTGTCGGGTCCGGCCGGATCCGCGAAATCCACCTGTCGGCACCGCAATGCCCGCCCCTTGCGGCCGCCTCGCTGTGTGGCTGACACGGGTCCTTCCAGCGATCTCCGTCCTGGCCAGCGAGTTGCAGTACTCGGTCGTCTACTGGAACGAATCGTTCGATCTGTCGTCGCACGCGTTCACCGTGCGAGAACAGAGCCGTCGTGGTACGTACGGCGGGTTCCGCGTCGGCAACACGCTCACCGAACTCGTATCGTAGAACGAGACACAGACCGGTGCGTTGATCGCGAGTCGCGCCTGGCGTCGTTCCGGCGGTTCCTGTCGCAGTCGCAGCGATACGGTTCGCTGGCGTTTGGCAGCGGGTCGAGGAAGCTGGTCGTCGTGGACGAGCTTCCGCTGCTGGCGAAACCGGCACAGGTCGACGAGTTTCGTACGGCGTGTCGGTCGGCGTTCCAGGCGTCCCGCTTCCCGATCATATTCGTCTTGACGAGCGAGTTCGAGAATCGGCAGACGGCGCAGCGCGTGTTCGGCAGTGACCTGCTAGCCAGCCCGAACGTCGCACAGATCAGGTCAGTCGTCGTCTCATGAACTCCCCTATTGTTCGATGCCGACTGTCGCCAGGTTCAATGCAGTAAGCGCGACTGGCATGCGGAAGGCTCTGCGTCGCGTGGCAGATGGCGAAGGCTTTCTGCTGGGCAAGGACGCGATTGAGCGGATCGTTGCCGCTTCGAATGGCGACGTTCGCAGTGCGATACACCAACTCCAGTTCGACCAGGTTGATCGGTCGTTCTGGTGGCTTTTGACACACGCGCGCCATGCTGAATTTACTGGCAGGTCGCGTGCACGGATGATGGTGCCACCGTCGAGAAGGACATGGGGCTGTCCGTGTGCCATGCACTTGGCAAAGTTCTATACGGGAAGGTCAGCCATGTCGACGAGTTCGAGCGGATCATTGAGCGATGCGACATTGGCGACGGTCTCTTCTGTGAGCATCTCCACGTACGTCGCCTATGCCCACCTGATGCTCCTGTCTTATTTGCATCCAGGAGAACTACCTTCGCTTCCTGAAGATGTCAGTCGAGGCGCAGCGTGACACTGCATCTGCATTCAGCGATGCTGACCTGATGTCCCAGGTATCGTGCAGATTTCCAGAGCGTATTCGTTGCCTGACTTACCCGTCCACAAGGCGTATGGCCGTTCCCTGCCGTCGTATGCGAGCGTGATAGGCTGCCTGGCGTACTCCCTGTCTCGTCGACGAGATTCGACATCATCACCACCTCCGTCCTGGCAGGTTCTCCTTCGACTGCTTTCAATGTCGCTTCCCATGCTTGCGTTTACTGGTTCTGTCACAGCCGTTGCGCTCTCCGTTGTCACGGGAAATGCGAATCGGCATCGATGGGCGGAAAAGCGATCTTCGTGACTTCTGTCGAGACAACCCGACACAAGGTTGGGATCGCACGTTACGGATGCTAGGTCATCACTTACCCGGTGCGCGTGTGTGTGTGTGTGCGTGACAGCGCTTCAGACCGTCAACCCGGATGCATCGTCCATGTGGACGGATACGCTGCCGTACATGGCGCTAATCATGCCTCCCAATCGGCTTCTGTATCACATTCGATCGTACTCGGCACCGGGTGCACATCCCGCAGTATCCCACTCCAACGTTCTGCCGTCCTGATTCCAGGCACAAACGTCGTCTCGGGATGTCCATGGTACGTCATGAGACTCGTCTCCCAAGAACCAGCTGTGCTGAACGGCCTGCAGGATTTACTATCCGTTATTTGCGGAACAGCGAAGAGCCTGCAGAGGCCATAACCGAAGTCAACACTGTGACCCCGCCTCGAGTCGAGGTCTGCTTCGACCTATAGCAATAACGCCTTGGTCGCTGCGCTGGGAATACACGGCCTTGGTAGTAGATTCGGCTTCATGCATGTATGCTCTACGGCACCTGGCAGCGTCACATTGTCTGGGAAGCAGCAATTCGATCGAGACCGTCTGGCGCGTTTGAGGAGCAGATCGAAACAATACGCGCGGGAAACACCCCATTCGCACGGCTGGACCTGTGGACTGCAGGGCTTTCGATGGACGGCCGCTTCCTGCGCACTTGCCACCGCATGCCATGCTGCCGCCGTTCTTGCGATTGAGGGCAGATCCGCCCCACAGGTAACGTTACAGTTGATGTTGGACGAACCCACTGACGCAGTTTACGCTCGAACGCACTGGCCGCACTTCGCGATAGTACTGACGCAGTTTTCCGCGCCCACTGGGACCAACTACCCCGGACCTCCCGTCAAACGCTGGCGCCAGGCCGTATCGCATCGCGCGCACTTTCAAGCAGTGCGCGAGCCAGTCCGGACGGACGGACAGGGCGGCAATCAGGAAGTGAGGCGCTGCCAAACGCAGAAGACGTAGGAGATTTCCAAGCAGCTGCATCGGCATCTATCAGCGACGCCACCATGTCCATCAGCAATCTCATTCGACCCAGCGGTACGACAGCGACGTCCCTGATCCTGGTCACCGGTCTCTTCGCTGGGATCCTGCACGTCGCCATGGCGTCCCCTCCGCACGGCACCAATGACGACTCTGCCGCCACATGTCCGGGCGACACGGATGGCCACCCGGCCTTCGCTGCATCAGACATCAACAGCTGGGACGTCATCGCTGCTATGAGCTGCGGGCGCTCAACCCAGGGTAGCGCCCAACAGGCCGTCGACCGCGCTCCAGGCATGGTACGGCTTATGCAGACGGCTCGGACAGCTACCGAAAGACGGGCTATAGCTGATAAGCTTCGTGAACACCTCCTTACATGTTCCGGTCGACCAGTCGCCATCGGGTCCTTGATCTGCAGGGCGCGATGGCACGACCGTCAATCTTTGCTGCATTGGGCCGCGTTTCACGGAGAGAAAGACATTGCTGAGTTCGTGTTAAGTGCCCCGGGAGTTGCCGTCAATGCGAGAGGGGCGAGCCGGCGGACACCTCTGCACCTGGCCGCACATCAGGGGAATTGTGATATTGTCGAATTGCTGATGACCACACCCGGAATCGACTTTAACCCACGCGATAAGGACCGGAGATTGCCACTGCACTTGGCCGTGATGAATGAGAAGCACAAAGTCGTCAAAATCCTGGTGCGTGATGCTGGCCTGGTGAACATCAACGGCTTGGACTCAAACGGGAAAACACCTCTGGAGTGCGCGATAGAGGGTTGGAATGCGTGGCCCTCCGATACTGGTCTCCGCATCGTCCAGGACCTGCTCAAGGCCGGCTGCCTTCTCGGTACAAAGGATTACACGGTCCTGTACTGGGCCGTGAACAACAACCATAGTCGAATTGCCACGAAATTGCTCAAGAAGCAGTGGATCGATGTCAACGCTGGAGGTCAACGTATGCCATCACCACTGTACCAGGCCGTGGAGACGCAAAACTCGGACATGGTCAGACTGTTGCTCAAGCATCGCAAGATCGATCCGAACCGTGACAATCCCTTACTGCTGGCCGTCGAAACAGAAAGCTATGACATGATCAACATGTTGCTCAAGCACTGGCAAATCGATGTGCACCGCGGCATTCTAAAGGCCGTCAAGAACGGCGCCCCTGAGATCGCTGAATTGCTCATCAACAAGTGCCCGATGCTCGACGTCACAAGCCAAGCGTTCCGCAATGCGCTGGTCATTGCCAAGAGGCAGGAGTATGCAGACCTCATTTCGTTGATGGAGGGGCTCGGGGCCCGGCCGTGCGGCCGCCTCGAGCGTTCCGTCTCCAGTACGCGTGCTGCCCTGCAGGAACTCTACCCGCTCAGCGTCGCGAGCTTGCACAGTGTACTCGGAAGTATGCACATTCGTAAGCGCTGAATGTCGTCGCGTCCTGAACGTACGCCAACGATCGCATTAAAGAGCTTGGTGATTGGCCAGATATAGCTTGGAAAGGTTGATCGCATCGCTGGAAGCATACCATATCGTAAAATGGGGCTATCGCACGGTACCTGGTCCTCGCCATTGCCCAGTTATCATATAGCAATCATTGTTAATGCGTTGCCGTACGCCTGTAGGCCAACACGGACGCAAGGGATTTGTGCCTGAGGCACAGTCCCAACGGCGGTACTGTGACGATGCATGGAGAAGACTTAATTACAAAGAGCGCCCTACTACGTGGTAGATTCAGGGGCAGGGCGTGACCCCTGGAGGAGCGCCTGGCTTTCTTCGAAGTACGTGTTTGGATGGTTGCCGACACGTTCGGCGTCGTCGGTACGATGTGTGATCTTGAAATACTCACGACAGGCCAGCTGGTAGTGCTTGTCGCGGACGAGTGATGTAATGCGCCCGATCTGACTATCGGGGATTCGCCGCGATCGTAGCTTGGCCACCAGATGTCGCTCGTCAAAGTGCCGGAATGGGCAGCCGTGGTGATCCTGACACAGTCAGCAGCGGGCTCATCAAGGCGCCCGTCCTCGTCCATACCCCTTCGGACGGCGTCGGCCCGTTAATGATATGATGGCAGGAGAATGGCGTGTAGTCGGCACGTTTCCCTTCGCGACCGTAATTGTGTCGAATGTTGTACGCATACGCCTTGTCGAAATTCTGGGCACCCGGCTTCCGCGAAAAGATCTGATGACAAGCAAAGATGCAGTTAGACCGGAACAAAGACGGGTCCTGTACAGCAACTCACGGTCCTAAAGAAGTGCAGCGCGTGCTCCAATGACAACCCGCAGCCCTTGAGGAAGAGCCCTGTGTCGCATAGCGACGGGTTAACGTCCGCGGCCCCCGTTGTAAGGAGTTTCTTACCGAATTGCTGCCTGCCGCCATAACGCAAATGAGAATCCCGCATAAGGGCCTCGTACAAGTTCTGCATGCACAGCGGGAACGACGATTCCTGCACGTTGATTCAATTACCACATGCGTCGGTTGATTACGTGATGCGGGGAAACGAAGACAGACCGCGAGAGCTGGAATTTCGTCCGGCGTAATCGACCCTGACGATTGCCTTTTGTACGACGGATTCAGTTCTTGCACACTGAGCTGTTTCAAGAGGATCTCTGTACAGGAATGGGCTATAGGTTTCTGGACAAGTGAACCGACGTACCTAGTCGTTCGTCGTACTGCTTGGTGGCCATGGCTTGGGCCGCGACGACTAAGGACGCGGACAGAGACGCCTTGAACGAGGTCATTATCAATGCCACAAGGTCCGATTTGGGGACGTAGGCCCATCCTCCGCGAACCAGGATTCGACGACGACCAATCAGGGGCAGCGCCTTCTGAAACCTGACCTGCAACGGAAAGGTCGGTCCTGTTGGCCGCGTCGTTATTTGCGTCTCTGCCTTACCTTGTAATACAGATTGTCGGGTTTGTGCACAGCGAGCTGGGAGAGAAGGTGTTCTAGCCTTGCTACTTCGTCAGCGTCGCACTGGCCCACATTAATACACGACCGAGCTCGTTGCAGGAATGCCGCCACGATTGTACCTCGACATGTTTGAAGGAGTGGGCTTCCAGGAACGCATCCTGTTTGTCGGGAGACGATGCTTCGAATCGCGCCCTGAACAGCTCCGCCTCCATCCTTCGAAACCAGCTCCTCAGTTCCTGTAAAACAGTTTCGAATGAGAAACAGCGCGTTGTCATTTACGCGGCAGGATCAGCAGCACCTCTGTGTGGCAGAATGCCAGACGCAGAGTGAAATGCGAGATGAGATCCTTGCGCAGGTAGGCTTCCTGCAGGAGCTGCCGGTCTGTCTCCTCCGACTGGCGGAACGACCGTTCCAGTTCATACACCCGGTCGTTACGCTCGTTGCGCCCCAGCTTCGACCAGGTCCCGTCGCTGAGCCGGCTATCCAACTTGCGAAGCACTGTGCTTGACTCAGAAACGCAACGTGGGGCGGGCGGCGACGTCCGTATGCCGACATTCCAGGCGGTCGAACGCGAACGATTCGAACTCGTGCAGCGTGATGGGCCCCAGCGGCGGATCCTCGTACAGCGTCAGCGGGCACGACCACGACGACGTCTGCTGGACCGGCTGCGGTCGGGCGCCGCCGAACACCTTCATCTGCGCCCGGTCGCCCCGCACCGCCGAATTGACAAATGCGACTGCGCTGGCGGCGCGTTTTGCCCCCCGCTTCGTTTGGCAGCGACTATTAACGCCCGCCCGTGTTCATCCGCCAGGGTCGAACGGCGTGCTCGTCTGCCGCTGGGGCGATTGATTTTCCCACCCACTCCCTGTTGCCTACATACGCGCTACGCTTCTCGAACGTGGCCCGTTGTTAATTCCACCCACAGTACGCGGGGGACAACCGACGTTTGTATGCACCGGGTGATGGGAATGCAGGGGTGCGCGATCACAGTTCACTCCTGTCCTCGTCGTCGACTTTGACGAGGCGCCCGGACTTCGTGATGGTGATCTTCTTCGTGGGCGTGCCGCCGGCGGTGCCGTATTTCTCGATCTCCTTCACGACCCGCATCGACTTCGAGCCGAGCACGCGCCCGAACACGACATGCTTGCCGTCCAGCCACGACGTCTTGACCGTCGTAATGAAGAACTGGCCCGGCATGAGACGCACGGTCGTGGAACGAGGCCAGTGAGCAGAAAACGCACCTGAGACCCGTTCGTGTCACGTCCAGCGTTCGCCATGCTCAAGTAACCCTCGCGACGATGCGGAATCCGGAAGTTCTCTGCACAGCAATCATCGTTACACAACGTGGTCTAGGCGCGTACTAACAGGGACCTACCATCGGGGAAACGTTCACCGTAGATGGATTCGCCACCGGTGCCGTCGCCTTTCGTGAAATCACCACCTTGGATCTACACGACGCACACCAGAGGTCAGCAATCGACACGACACGCCGACGAACAACGTACGGACCATGAAATTGGGAATCACACGATGAAAGCTGGATCCTGTACGGGAAACGTCAGGGTCGACGATATCGCCATGGACAGTGAGTACCCGTGTAGTGAAGTTTCTTGCCGGTCTTTTCAGAGACCTTGTCGCCGAGGCACAACTACAACAGAGGGGTGTTATCGACCGCGTATAAGACCAGGCGCAGGTGGCCGAGGCCGTCTCAATACGTGGATGAAGTTGTTGACCGTCTTGGGAACGACTTCGCCGAACAGGCCAATCTTGATGCGCCCGACCGGCTCGCCGTCGATGGCGACGTCGAAGAACACCTTGTCGGTGACGACCAGCTTCGGCAGCGGCTTCGTCTCGTCGCAGCGCACGACCGCCGCCATGGCCGCGATCGCCACGGCCACCGTCAGCGTATTACGCATCGCCGTCGCCACCATGCCTCGAGAGGTGCGCCAATCCGCTATGGACACGTTACACAACTCCGCGACCAACGTTACCACCCTGCCTGCGGAGCTGGTTGGCGGACCCCGGAGCTACCGAGCGCACTGCTGCGGTGACCCCAACGTCTTACCGATGGGCTTCACGTGGTTTATCGCTTGTAGCCCTTGTCGGGGTACATGAACAGCTTGGGTTCGTTGGATTCCGGCCGCTCGCCTTCCTTGAGGGCGTACCAGTACTCGCGGGCGACAGACAGCGGGCCCTGTTCGTGGTGCGGCCCGAACTGGTAGACGGTCGTCAGGTCCTTCCTGGCGCTCTTCAGGTTCAGCAGCTCGTGGCGATGCTGGATATCGTGGCCGTTGACCAGGTGCGTCGCGAACATCTCATACAGAAACAGCTTGCCTTGGGCGGCTTTCTCGTACAGTGGGAGGATCTCGTACGTTTGTTTGAACTAGGGGGGCAGACCAATGCAATCAGCGGACGTGTCGCGCAAACCGACAAACACTTGACATACAGCGGGATCCTCTTCTCGCAGGCACTCATCGTATCTGGTCAGCAGGGCCCCGACGGACGCGCCCGGCATGCTGACGCCGAACTCGTTCAGCTTCGCGATCAGGTCCTGTTCGGAGAGCTGCTCGATCGCCGGTGGGTCCAGTTCGACAAACACTTGCAGGCTGCCTGCGCACGAACACACATGGGCAAACCTGCACGAGGCGGACGCGCAAACTGGACCTACCGGGCATCTTCGCAGGCGCCCGGAACGTCAACTTCATGGCCGGCTCGGAAGAGAAATCGTTCAGGATCTCAGTGAGAGTGCGCTCCAGCAACTTGAAGCTGATATCGAACAGCCGGTTCGCTGTCCGCGTATCGCCGACGAGGATTTCATCCATGCGCTCCAACGATATGTACTCAAACCTGTAGCAGGTTCGCTCAGATCGTTATAAACGGCCGCCAGAGGCGCCGTCGCGCGCCCATACCCGAAGAACCGGTTCGTATTGTGATACGCCACTAGCACACCGTTCATACGACCCAGACGAACTTGCATGGAATACTTCAACATCACCGTCCGTGACAGGTCGTACACTTCCCGCTCGAACCTGCACGACAGCACCGTCAGACCGGACCGTGCCAGACGGCGGGACACAGCACGTACGAATTGAACTCGCCCTCCATGGACGCGAGATCGTACTCCAGGTGCTGCTCGTAGGTCGCAAGGTTGTGCCTGATGGGAAGGACGGCCCTGGTCTTCAGGTCGAACGTCTGATGGGGCCCAGGGAGGTCCGGGTCGCTGCAATCCAGCTGGGACCGCACCATGATCGTCCCGATCTGCGTGAACGCGAACGATTCGAACCAGGTCTCGAACCGGGAGTCCTTCGTCTCGACCTGGGACGCGTTCTTCAGCACGAGCTTCACGTAGTCGTCGTGCTCCATGGTCAGCTTGTGCTCCAGGGACTTGCCCAGGTCCATGAGAATCCTCCGGGCCGGGGACGCCGGCGTCGACAAATGGTCCATGATCCAGGCGTCGCCGACACGATGCACCATGATCGAGCTGGGCGCCCTCGTGCTGGTCGTCATGCTCTTCGGCAGCCTGCGAAACGCTGACGACAGGTACGACGTGTCCACGGGGCGATGCGCGCCGACGGCGAAGAACACATTGGCCAGCGCGGACGTAATCGACGACGTGGAGCAGCCGATCGCGCATCGCGCCGCGACGGTCCGCTCGAGGAGGCGCCGGTCGGCGGACGGTTTCACGAAGGCGGGCAGGGCGGTGAAGTTCACCTGCGTGATGTGCTCGATGGCGGACAGCGTCGCCGGGATTGCCAGGTCGCGGGCGGGTTGCGGCCCCGGCCGTTGCAGCACGGGTCGGATCGGCTCCACCAGGCGGGGCGTCCGCACCGCCCCCGACACGTTGATGCGCTCGTAGATCGACCCGTCCAGGATCCGCTGCTGCCGCCGACGCATCGCCATCACGATGCGCGGTACACGTCTTCGTCGGCGCGCTGCCCGGTGTCACGCGGCAACTGCACCGTACGGCGCGCCCGGCCCCCAACCGCGGACACCGCGCGCGCCCCGACGGTCCACTGCGGGCGGGCGGCAGTGTCAGGCTGGAGGTCTGCAGGTAGGTAGTCAGGCTCCTGCATACAACCCTCGGGATTCACGATTGAACACCAGCGGCGCCACACGCGTTTGGGTCACGGTGGGTGGCGCCCCGGAATGCAATGATGGACCGATGGGTATGGACAGATGCGAAGGAAGTGCCACGTGGCAGATCGGCGTGTGCGACACAGTTATTACTATACGGCTGCCTTACAATTGTGTCGAACACGATGATGCTTCGTGATCGGCCTGATTGGGACGGGCGGACAGTGTGACCCATGGCGGACGCGCACCTGCCCACCCGATGCGGCGTCGTTGAGCCCTTTGTACGCTGCTGGGCCGCATTCCCGGGCCAGACCTGTGGAGTGTGGACCTCACGACTACCCGGGTCGTTGACGTTTCTACGGGTGTGTTGCCGTCGCGGTCCTGATTTAGGGCGACCGACCCGCACCGCGCGCGTACCCATTCCGGCAGAACGCGCGCGGCACGACATGCCGTTCGTTGAGGACCTGTTCGGCGCGCTTGGGCGACGCGCCGACGAGGAGGCGTCCAGCGGTGGCGTCGACGAGGACGGTGTCGCGTTGCTGGTGTCGGTTCTGCCCGAACGGGTGCCGGCGTCGGCTGCGCGGTCGCTGTTGGTGATCGCGGGCGGCGACCACCACGTCGCCAGGGCGATCGTGTCGCAGATCCTGGCGGGGGACGCGTCGGACCTCGCGCCGGTCCCCGGGTCGAACGTCCGGCGCGCCGCCATGCGCCATGCCGTCAACTCCTGCTACATCAGCGCCCTGTTCTGCGCCGCCTTCCTCGAGCACGACGCGTACGACGGCGCCTTCCTGCAGGCGCAGGCCCAGGTCGAGAAGGACCACGCTCGGAAGATGACGCTCGTCATGGTCAACCTGCTGAGGACCGGGTTCGAACCGAGTTTGCGTTCCTGTCGCTGGGCGGGTGTTGACACGACCTGGATCACACAGGGTTGTCGTCCACGAGGTCCTGGTCGACGTCTACCGCGACCTGCTCGTTCGTGCCGGGTTCGCCACGTCGTCGACGCGCAACGCGCAACAGGACGCCCATGAGCTGTTCGTGTTCCTGCTGGACCTGCTCGATGCGCCCCTGCTCGCGTTCCACCAGACGCTCCACCATGCCGTTGACGCCGACACCGACGACATGACGGTGAAGGTGGAGCGCGCGATCCAGCTGCCCGTTGCCGGATCCGCTGTGCCGTGCCCGGCGCCTGGCGGCCTGTCCGTCAAGCACCTCCTGGACCAGTACTTCTTCGGCAACACGATCGATGGCCTGCGCCGACGCCTGCACCATTCGGTGACGACCGTGTCGGCGCTGTGCACGCTGACGCTGGCGCCCTACCCGACCAGCCCATCACCGAAACGTCGGCCGGCGCCGGCGCATCGCGACCCATCGTTCATGCTCCCCGTCCTGCTCCTGCGCTACGCCAGCGGGACGTCGAAGGACCGGACGCCGGTCCGCCTCCCCGAGTTCATCGACGCCACGCCGTACGTCCTTCCGTCAGCATCGTCGTCGGCGTCGGTGGACTTCCAGCCGGCGACCTGTCGGTACGTGCTCGTCCTGCGTTCCGTCGTGTGCCACCTGGGATGCGACACGCTGCAGAGCGGGCACTACGTTGCGTTTGCATCTCGACGCCGACCGTCCCGACGTTGGGTCCGGTACGACGACATGGACGCGAAGGCGTCCGCCCGGGAGTTCGCGTCGTTCGCCGCCTGCGTGTCGGCCTGCGCCGACGAGCTCCTGCACGACGCGTACCTGGCGTTCTACGAGCTCGTCGACATGGCCGACGCCGCCGGTGCCGAGCGCACCCGGATCCTCGGCGACGCGCAGGGCCAGCGCGATTACGCGCTGGCGATTCGCATGCAGGAGCGGGAGTCAGCCCAGTCGCTTGACCGGCAGCGGGACCAGGATTACCTGCTGGCCACGCGTCTGCAGGCCGAAGAGCTCGAGCAGGAGCGCGCCGCTGCAGAGGCGGAGAGCGCCTTCAGCGCGGCCATGGACATCGACTACATATAGCAGTCAGCGATCGCATCAGGACGCGTCCTAGACGAACACGTGTCTCGTGTAGTCGCTCGTGGCAACGTCGCCCTTGTCCATGTTCGTCAAGCGAGCGTCCTCCTGCTTTTCTGGACGCAGGCCATGACCTGGGCCTTTGTTTGCTCCGAGAACAGCATAGAGGTCATGTCGGCGGGCGCCATGATGGCCCCGGTGGCGTCCGGGTGCAGGCCGAGGTCGTCCGCGGCGTGGATGCTGAGGACGCGGCCCGGGTACGGGTCCAGATCGGGGGCGGCGCCGTCCAACGACGCCATGACGAAGATGGGCACCAGGCCGAGGCCGTTGGCGACGGCGTTGCCCATCGGGTTGAACTTGCGAACCGCGCGTTTGACAGCCTCCGTATCGACTTTCCTCGATTCGTCGGCGCTGACGGCAATGCCCACGACGACGCCGTTGTCGGGCAGGTTCACGACGATGTCCGGCGAGTAGGAGCCCGGGCCCGGGATGAGGACCGACGGTCGCAGGTAGAAATGATGGAGGAGCGTCTGCCAGGACTCGACCGACCCGTCGAGCGTTTGCGCCCAGGTCACGTGCTCGTCGTCGACGAGTTCGCCGACCACGCCTCCCGATTCGGGGGCCGCCTCGCGTCCTGTGAATGCAGGGACGGCGTGCTCCTCCAGGTCCGTCAGGACGTTCTCGGCGAAGATCGTCCCGCGTAGGACGGGGAACGCGTCCGCCATCAGCGAATGCAGACGGGAATGCGCGACCAGTGCGAACGACAGAACCCGTTCCAGCAATCGGATCCGGCCCGCACGACGCCCGTTCCTGTCGGCCAGCGCGTTCGTCAGCAGGGACGGCAGGCGTCGGCGCAGGTCCTGTGCCGCCGCGTCAGACGGCATCTCCACGTCGATCAGGGTCGGATCCGCTGGGACAGGAACAGCGTTAAGGCCCAGCGCGGCCACGACATCCGGCAGGGCGTGCCCGAAGCGGGCGTCCGTCGTACGGATCGGCGCGCCGGCCAGCACGGCCAGCAGGACGTCGAGAACCGCAGGCAGGATGCGCGTATCGTCGTCGAACCCGCTGGCCTATAACCCATGTCGTTCAGCTGTCGCCCCCGTGTTCACCCGCTCCGATGGTTACAGCGGGCGACACCAGGGAGGCGAATCGTCGGCAACGCGCGGACGTTGCCGACGACACGGCCGGGCAGCGCCAGGCTCGGAATCGGGCCGGAGCGCGCGCAGACGACGTCCTGATCCGCATTGGGGAACGCAGACCAGTCATCGTGCGCGCACGATTCCGGATCGGACCCTGCGGCCGACGCCCACCTGATGGTCTCGCGTAGACGACATCACCGTGGCCAGCGTTAGATCGACCAGTGTCGCCTGGGCTGGGCCCGCATGCGGGTTACGGTTGCGCCTGCTGCCCCTGTTTACTGGAATAGTGTTTGTAGAGCGAGGAGAAGCCGCTCGAGGCGCCGCTGCTGACCTGCGTCAGCCACCGGGTCGTCGTCGACGCCGCCTCGGCCACCTTCGACGGCATCGACTGCTGCGGGACATTCGTCGGCGACGAGGGTGCTGGTACGGCCGACGCCGCCGCGTCGTCGAAGAGCTGCTCGGCGTCGGCGTCGTCGAGGAATTCATCGCGAGTCAGATCGCGTGACGGGTACAGGTTGACAGGAAGCGTGGGAAGCGGGGCGGTCGCTGCGCCCGGTAGCGATACGACGTTGGCGACGCGTTGCAACGACTTTGTCGCCGCCTGCGCCCGGCTGATGTCGGTACCCGGCCGAAGCAACCTCGTGATCGGGCCGAACAGGACGCTGCATCGGGCCACGTGCACCTGAACGGTGTCGCGAAGCGGCCGATCCAGAGCGGCCATCCCAATCGGGTCGATGGCGGAGCGCGCCCGGCGAACAACAGCGGCCGCCCGAGACGCGGACGTCCCGTCGATACGAAGCTGTTCGGCCACGTGACCCGGAACAGTGACGACCGCGAACAGGAACGAGACGTCGAACAGGAACTGGATGCGGGCCGCCTCGGTCGGCGGCGGATCAACCGAGTCGAGCGCATCGCATACGACGCCCGTCACGGCGGAGCAGACGTGTGCCATCGCAACGACGTCGAACTCGTCCGATTCGATCGCGTGCACGGCGCACGCGAACTGGTACAGGAACGCAATGACGTAGGGCGACGCGTGGCATGGGACGCGGACGTCGTTGACGACGGACCACAGCGGGCCGTCAGCAGCCGCCCCGATGCCGTCCACCGCCGCGGCGACGAGCGGCCCGGACGTGGAAACAGCCCATGCGTGGTACGCGCCGACGGCGACACCGACGAAGCGGCGGTCGAGATCGGCGAACTGCCCGTCGTCAAGCAGGTTGCGGACGATGGCCGCTTCGCGCCACAGACGACAGGCCAGACGTGCAATGTGGACGGGGTCGCTGGACAGCCGCGACTGAAACGCGTCGGCAACCGAGTGCAGAGCGCCCTGACAGGCAGACCTCGACGCCGTCAGGACGTCCTCGTCGATGAACCGAGCCAGGTCGGCACGTTCGTACTGCAACGCGACCGAGCTGTCGGTCAGCGAGAACGCCGCGTCGGCCGAGGCGCGTACTGATTTCTGGAACCAGACGACAAGGTCGTCGTCGGCAGTCTCCGGGGGCGGCGACGACGCCAGTCCTCGATCCGCCTCCCGCCAGAAGGCGCTGTTTCGCCGGTGATGCGAACGCAACGGCGTCGGGACGCAGAGCGCCCCCGACAGGCGCTCGCCGAACTCGGCGGCGCACTCAGCGAACAGCCCCCTGGCAGATTGCATCATGGCGGTGCGCAATGGGGCCGACCAGATCCGGTCGAACAGGTCGACGTTGGATCCCAGGGCGGATTCAACAGCGGAGTCCCAGGGCGCATCCTGGTACAGGTCGGCCAGGATGGTGTCGCGGGCGGCGGCGAACCCGTCGACATCGGGCGTGATCGACAGCGCCGCCTCGGCGACCCAGTCGGTTAGGTCGCGGCACCGGCCCAGGTCGTGCAGTTCGACCAACGTCAAGCGCAGCGCAGCCGCTGAGCGAACCGGCGCCCGACGGATGCAATCCGCTCGGATGGCGAGCAGGTCGGCAACGGCATCGTCGCCCATCGCCTCCAGCGCACGCATGGCATCGTCATCGGCCTGCACGCCCAGGCACGCCGCCAGACGCGCAGCGCACGCCTCCCTGATCTGCCTGGGCATATCCGAGATCACGTCGCGCTGCTCGACCCAGAAACGACCTCGCGCGGCGGCGGCGCCCAGTCGCTCCAGCGCGGCGACACCTTCAACACGGACGGTCAGCAATTGCAACCCAGATCGAACGGGGAACGGCGGACGGCGGGGGCGTTGTGCCAAACGACGACCTTACCGTTAGAATGCGCGGACACGGCCCCACGTAGGTCGTGAGCATCGAGCGCGGCCCAGACACGTTCCGGCGTCATGACGACGGCGACACGGTCGATTTTCGCTTGCCGGTCGGCGTCGGCCTGTTCCTGTCGTCGTCGAACGGCGTCACGGGCATCGTCGTCGATGCGGGCCTGGATCTTGGCCGCCTGGCGGAACTGGACCCGCAGCGCCTGCAGCATGTCGGCGGCGCCGGCGACCTCGTCCCTCATCAGGGCGATCGCGTCCGTCGTGCGCAGCAGGTCCCGGAAGCGGTCGCCGACCAGGGCGCGCAGCGCGGCGACCTTGTCGTGGGCGCGCGCGCGCAGGGCCTGCTCGGCGGCGCGCGCCCCGTCGACCGACCCGCGCGTCCACACCACATCGTCCAGGCTGCGGCGACGGTGCACGGGCAGCGACACCGCCGACACCATGACGACACCTTGACCCGCCAGCCCCGATTGCAGTTTGACGGACGACAGGCGGAGGCCGCCCCCTCCACAGACACGCGTGCAAAAAACCGCATCGGCTGGGAACGTTCGACGGCAAAACGCGCGACCGCGGCATCGCATTTTTTGCGAGCAGTCCTGTCGCGTACAGGCCGCGCCACCCACTGCACTCGCGCCGCCTCCTGCATCTACCACGTGAGGGGTATGGTCCACCCTGTAGACGAGCGTAAGCTGGCGGAACCCATGTCGGCGACGAAATGGTCGCCGTGGTGTATGAGCGTGCAGGCACGTCGTCATTGGGCGCGTCCAGGGACCAGGGCGTTCACAATCGACGGCGGCAGGCTGGTTTTCTGCGACAGCAGCGCGTCCGGGCGGGCGATGTCGACCTCTTTGGAGTCGGGGTACTCCGCGTTCACCGTGGCGGCGTACACGGGGGAGAACAGGTGTTTGCTCTTGATGAGCCGGGTGACGAAACCGCCGAACGTGAATCCGAACACGACGCTGGCCCCTGACGACGGCCTGCGCGGCATCAGCGGATCAGTCAGGGGGCGCGGGACATTCGAGCATCGTTCCACAGGACGGACCCAACAGGGACGAAGATCATGCTGCCGGCCTGCAGCTTACTGTATTTGGCCGGCAACGGTTTCCCACGTGCGAGGGCCTTGATGTTGTGAGCGGCGATATCCGACATCTTCTGTGCCAGGAACGCAAACTTCCCCTTATCCGCGTCACTGCGGGTAGGCACGTATCGTCAGGCCATCGCCCATCGAGCAAACGGCGCAGACCGACCAGCAGTCGCCAATGGCGAACACGTTGGTCTGCCCTTCGACTTGGAGATATTCGTTCACTTTGACGTGGCCCGTTTCGTTGACTGGCATCGTGTGGTCGAAGCATGAATTGTTGACCTGGACGTTTGCCACAGCGTCATTCGGCCCAGAATCGTATTCGTGCAGCAGTCGATTCCTACATGAGAGTTGCCAGTACAGAAGAAGACACGGTCGACCTCTAGCGTTTCTCCGTTGCTCAGCACAGCCTTGGCAGGCTTCTCCACGACGCCCTCTGACGATGGGACGTTCGCCGTGACACCCGTCTTGACAATGACTCCCTGGCATTGCAACGCTGCCTGGAGCTTGTTACAGAACTTCTCAGGATAGTCGGTACCGATCAGTTTCACGCCGCGTGACACCAACGTAACCTGTGGATACGATCTCGCCGTTAGCAGTCGACGAGCTGGCGACCTGCACGTTACGTGATACGGGACCGTTTTCTTTGGGTGGTGCGCTTTAATCTCTCCAGCCAGTTCGCATCCGACTGGGCCGCCGCCGACGACGAGGACGCGCTCATCGGGTTGCTCGGCCAGAGACTGGACCGATTGGGAGTACATCAGACGAGCATCCCGGAATGTTTTCGCTGGGAAGGCGTAGCTGGACCCAGTAGCAATCACGACAAAGTCTGCCTTGACGGGCGATTCCTGCCCTTTCACCTGTAGCAGAACGTCCCGATCGTTAGATGGGGAATCCATACAGGAGCTAGCGCGTTTCCTGCCCACATAGACGCTGGTTCCGTCGATACGGGTCACGTCACCGCACAGGACAGTCCCGTTCTTAAGCGCTTTCGCGTACGGGAGTATGGTGTTGTTGGCGTAGCCAGGAACCACTGAGCCACGCGTGGCGCCAATGTTGTGGAAGAAGTAGTCCTTGCGGTCGACGACGAATACGTTGAAGTCGTCATCGAGCAGCTGGGCCACGGCGATCCCTCCGTACCTGGCGCCGTTGAGCTGTCCGCCCGTAAAGCATGCTCGTCAGATAAACCTCACCCGCCGCCGACGACGATGACGTTCTTCTTGTCCGGCATGGTGCTTGTACGTTGAGGAGTGCGCCGTCGCGACCTCTGTTGAAACGGGACGTCTGTGCCTGCGCCCCTAGCGCCAATGACGTAAACCGCAGTACTACAGGGTAACTGGGTGCACGCTTCATTGGCAGCGTGCCCTTGCACTCCTTCACCGACCCTTCGACGTCTCTTCACGGGGAAATTCAAGGTTCAAACCGAGTAGTCTGCCAATGTAGGGGCTGGAGGGCCGATCGACCTACCACCTCTGTCGCGAGGATTACATCTGCAACCAAATGTAGGAGTGTGGCGACTGCTCGTCGGCGACGGCAACAAAGGAACATTGTTTATTGACACGCTGATGCCGTTGGTCGACCACGTGGAACTTCTGGTACGCCAGATCAGGCAGAAACATCAGTCAACCACTGCTGCAGCGAGCGGGGCTTCAGCCCGAGCAGACGCTGCGCAGTCGTGTCCTGAGCGATAACGTTCGCGGAGGTGCCCGCCATCGCCTTGTAGCCTCCGGCGACGCCGGCAGCCGCGGCCGCACCGAACACCGGGGTGAGAATGTCGCGGAAATCATCGGGCTCCAGGCTGCTGTACGAAACCGGGCGGTTCAGGTAGCGCGCGAACGCTTCCGCAAGGTTCTTCCCGGTGATTCCGGGCGACTGCCCAACGCCGACCACGCCGGTGACCGTCGTGTCGATCAGGAGTTTCTCGATGACTTCGGCGACATCCAGGTGGGAGCTCCACGACACGGCGTAGTCGGCCTGCAGGGGATAGCGAAGAACGCCTTCCGTCTTGGCCGGGCCCAGTACGACGGGGTTGAGCAGGTTCTCCAAGAACAAGCGCGGGGCCACGACCGCAAGCGAAACTCCCGTTTGCTTGACCTCGCGAATCAGCGTCGCGATCGCACTTTCAGGTGGGTACTGCAATGTCGAATTCGGCTCGTCCACCACATATCCGCTGGTGGAGATCACCACTCGACGCGGCTTGACGCGGGCGATGGCCTGCGCGATGTTGTGAGCGTACTGGAGGCGATCCGCTTCAGCAACAATTGGCAGGTGAACGAAGACGCCCTCCGCGCCCTTGTAAGCGGCAGCCAGCGAATCCACCGACGCATTGTCGACCGCAATGGCAGGCACGTCCTTGACGGCAGACGTGTTGCGGACAGCGGCGACAGCACGCTTGCCGGACCGGGTCAGGCGTGCCAGGACAGGGGCGCCTTGGGCGCCGGTGGCGCCGTGGATCACGTAAGTCATGGGAGTTCCTTCCAGCGCGACAATAGCGAAGTGGCTCGTAACGTATAACTGGGCCTGCCAAGCCAAGCCGCGTTACCTACTCCGGCGGCGGCGTGACTGGCGAAGCCCTGGTGGGTGGAGCCTCCCTTGTGGGGTCTGCGCCCAGGCAGGCTGTCACAGAGGAGCCCTCCGAGACAAGACGAGACAGGCCCGCTTTTCGGAGGTCACACAAGTTTATGTTTTGGGCAACCTGGCCGCGCCGGCGCCCTGATACGATTCACATGGGCGCCCCCTCGTTGCACTGCTTGTTTCACCGTGTCGTTGGGAGATGGTCAGAGCCAGAAGGGCGATACGCCCCGGGAACACATGCGGGCGTTCCTGAGGGGACAGTTTATACGCCATGCTTCCCTCGGCGGACAGGATTCTGATATGTTGTCCTTAGTTTGGAAGCCGACGACAGGTTCCTAGGTAATTCTGTGTGTTTATTGGTGGAAATAAACAGGCTCGTTGTCGCCCGACGCAACGGATGCGCTTCGACGGGTCATTGCGTGGCGAGCAGGCGACAGTGCGCGTGGTGCCGGAGACGCTCGCCCGGCGACTGGCATCGCCAGTTGGCCCGGCGCGATTCCCCAGTCGCGTCGGGTGACGCAAAGCGTGTTTATTTCACCAATAAATCCGGTACCAAAGTAGAATACAACATGCCAGATTTGGCAATGCTCCCTCAGGAACGCCCGTATGTGTCCCCATGGGCGTCTCGTCCTTTTCGCGCTGCACAACACCAAACTGGTTCCATTAGATCTGGATGTATGTTCACGTTCCTGGATCGCGCAAGCATTTCCATGAGCGCCTCTTCTGTGGCAGTCTCGCATCGAGGCATGAATGAAACTCATGGAAGCGCTATGCACGTCAACACGGGGGCAATCGGCAAACATTGTCGCAAACTATCAGCTGTTGTCCGGGGCGTCCCGGCTGAGGTATTATATTACTTTATGTATGGTGCCATTAGTGGGTGATGACTACAGTTGGTGCTCAAGTTGCGACCCCAGTTCCG
The DNA here is from genome assembly GCA_039704465.1 of Plasmodiophora brassicae. Classification (NCBI taxonomy): domain Eukaryota; phylum Endomyxa; class Phytomyxea; order Plasmodiophorida; family Plasmodiophoridae; genus Plasmodiophora; species Plasmodiophora brassicae. The sequence continues at coordinate 105,271 of JASFAU010000014.1, forward strand.
AATATCCCTACGGCAGTGGGAACCCTCTCTTGTTGGGATAGGGTCGATATTCACCCATGGATCTAGCGTCCAATAGCATGGTTGTGGATTTTGGTGACGATACGTCCAAGCCAGTCACGTTAATTATCAAACGGCGTACGAGGCTGGATCCTCCATCATCTTATCACGAAGGACTGGCAGGCGGCCATGGAAGACCCGTACTGGACACTGGACAGTCAACTACGTGAACGTTTTCGATTCGTTCGCTGAGGCGGCACGTATTCTGCTCGACAATCATGACGCAATGGCTCACGCGATTGGCCGCTTCGATGGATTCGGTCATATTAGGCTCGGTTGCCGTCTACTTCCAGGATGATGGGACAGGCACCCGTATCCAATGCCCGCTCCTATACGTCGGTACGTTGCCGTCGACAAGGACCGGCGTGCTGTCCATCGCGTCCAGTATGCATCTTTTCAAGGGCAAACGCATGGCCATATGGTTTAGTTTGACCTACTAACTTGATTAAACAATTTACGTCAATCAGGTCTGCCGTCGTCCAGAGACGTTCCACGGGCACTTGCAACGAATGCATCGCCGGGGACCCTCGTCGTCTTATCTGTCCGTGCCCTACATATGTACATACGCTGCGAGGTGCCGCAGCCCGGACTCTTTACAGCTCCACATGCAGAGAGTGCATCGTCGCCTAAATCGTCACGCGTAGCACCCCAGATGTGACACAAACATGACCTTCTCACTATGTGTGGGGCGACCTGGCAACCTTGTGTCTCCGAATCCATACATAGGGGAACCGGCTGCGTCTATGATGCGATGGCGACAGTGACACGTTCGTGCTGCAGTCACAGTTCGCCTTGTCGTCCACCGGCATGGCGGAAGGGTCCGATGCTGGTAGAGCAGAGTTCGCGGCGCGTTTCCAGGAAAAGGCCGACTTCAACCAATACTGGTGGCCGGTACCCTGGTGGACACTGCACTACAGGAGGCTCATTCTTCCCAAACAGGTACTCGCCTGCAACGATCAAGACTGTTGTCGACGTGCTGCAGACGTCCAACATCGACAGGTGCGCGTTCCTGTCGACTCCTTCCATCTTCTACTCGTTGACGGACAAGAACCTCGCCAACGGGTCCGTCCTGTTCGACCTTGACGATGCGTTCCGGAATGACAGTCGCTGGGTGCGCTACGACTACAAGGACCCTCTGGCCTTACCGAACACTGCCGTCGGCGCTTTCGACGCGGTCGTCATCGACCCGCCGTTCATCACCAAAGGCGTCTGGGAGCGCTACGCGAGCACCGCCAAGCGCCTGCTCCGGGACGGCGCCGCGACCCGAATCCTGTTGACGACGACGGCCGAGAACGGGGACCTGGTCGGCAACCTGCTCGGCGTGCACCGTGTCCCATTTCAGCCCTGCATCCCGCATCTCGTCTACCAGTACGACATGTACGCGAACTGGGACCACCACCTGCTGAACCAGCCCAACGACGAGTTGCTATAAACAGAACGGCCCGCGTTCCCGCGGAATTGCACACAAACCAGGCTGGTCGGAGCGGCGTTAAGAACTGAATCGAAGGCTGATTTTATAAGCAGCAAAGCTGGCCCAGATGGCCGGCGACAGGCATGGCAGAGAAATTCGACCGCAGGGTAGGCAGCGGGACCGACTACGCCGTCATGTACGTGCTCGAATCAATCTTGTCGGGGAGCTCCGTGATCTCGACCTCGAACCTGGACTGGACCTGCTCCAGGACGGCCGAATCCTCTTCGCTGCTGACGAACGAAATCCCGAGACCCTTCGTGCCGAATCGCCCGGCACGACCGACTCGGTGCAGGTACGTGTCGCTGTCCTTCGGCATGTCGTAGTTGATGACAATGTTGACGCGTTCAATGTCGACACCGCGGCCGAAGATGTCGGTGGAGACCAGGATACGGGACTTGTACTCCTTGAACTTGTTGTACTTCTCGATACGCTCCTCCTGCTTCATGCGGGAGTGGATGCACATGGACGGGAACGCGCAGTCGTTCAGCAACTTGTTCAGCTCGGACGCGCGGTGCACAGAGTTCACAAAGATGACGACCTGGGCGAGACAGGGACGGAGTGTTTCAGGCACAACGGCTTATCCGGGCGAGACGCGGGACCCGCACCTGGTTGAACTCGAGATCATCAAGCAATTGGTTTAACCTTCTGTTCTTCTGCGACTCGCTCAGCTTCACGTAGTGCTGCTGCAGGCCGTGCAGCGTCAGCTTGGACTCGTCGTCGACGAAGATCTCCAACGGGTGCTGCGCAAACCGACGGCACACGGCTCGCATCTCCTTCGATATCGTCGCCGAGAAGAGCATCACCTGTGGACTTGTCAGGACTACTGTTCTGTAAAACACACACACCAAACAGCCGTTGACTGACCTGCTTCTCGTGCGGCGTGTGCTTGAAGATCGCTTGGACATCCTTGCGCATATCAAGCGACTCGAGCAACGAGTCGCACTCATCCATGACGAAGCGTTTCAGCTTGTCGAGTTTGAGTGCGCCCTCGTTGGCGAGGGCCAGCGTGCGCCCGGGCGTGCCAACGACAATGTGCGGCGTGTCCTCCTTCAGCATGCGGCGGTGCTCGCGGATACTGATCCCGCCAAACAGGACGGCGACCTTGACGTCCGGGAAGTACTTACTGAACCGTTCGAACTCCTGGCAGATCTGGTACGCGAGCTCGCGCGTATGGCACAGCACCAACGTGTCGACGACGCCCGGCTCCGGTTCCAGCTGCTGCAGGACGGCAAGCACAAACACGGCCGTCTTCCCCATACCAGACTTTGCCTGGCAGACAATGTCCATGCCCAGGATCGCCTGCGGGATACATTCGTGCTGCACTGTGGAAACACACGGGGGCCATCAATGCGTCGGCAGCGAGGCGACGTCAGCAGCAAATGGGTACCTTCGGACGGGTGCTCAAACCCGCAGTCTCGAACGGCGCGCAGCAACTCGGGCTTGAGAAGGAAGTCGCGGAAACCAGACGCGTGAATGCCGGAATATGATCCCCTAGTGGTACGATGAATGGCGCGTGTTGGTCGGATGTTGTGGCACGGGCAGAACGCCGGTCGAAAACAAAAGGAATGGTACGCACGCGACCGCCCGGACGACGAACCGTCGCGGGCGGCCGGTGGTGGTCCTCGTCGACGACTCGTCTTACTTTTTAAGTTCCTTGACACCGGCCGCGCCCTGCACCGGCTCGGCAACGTCCTCCTCCTCGTACTCGACGAGGTCCTCGTCGTTCAGCGCCTTGTCCGCCATGACTGCTCGTTCCGTCTTCCGTCCCACACGCCGACGACCGCCGAATTCGCGTATGGCCACATGTCCGCGACCGTCGCCACGGACTTCGGTCCCAGCGTCCCGTCAGAGGCCGCGCCGCCCGGCCACGCCGCCTCACGCGCCGCCGCCCCGGACGGTGCTGCGGGCAGCTGCGCACTGTAAGTGGACGACTACCTGTCGACCACGCACGCCCAGACGGAGAGAGCTGCATCCGCCCAGTCGCGCATGACGCGTGTCTGCCAGCCGCGCTGGACGGTGAGCTGGGCAGTCGCGCACGACAGCGAACTGCACTGCGTCCCGTCAGTCACGGGATCATTCGTCAGGACTACTGCGGGCGCCGCGATGCGACTCGTCCGCAGGCTGTCAACGCAGACGGCGTCCGTCGCTGACGCACGGGCAGTCGAGGCAACGACATGGCCAGGGGCACCGCCGTCCGACTGCGCCGACGCGATCCCGACCTGTCACAGTTTGTACCTACCATTGTGTTTACATGGGGGACGCTCGTCGGGACGTGCGTCTGCGTTCGCGCAAGGCACGCGCCGGTGCCCCTGCCCGTCATGGATACCGCGGGATCGCAACGTACCCGCTACCGGCGCCCATGTCGTCGCCGCCGGATCACTCGCAGGCGACCTGGCGCAGCGGCGTCTTCGCCGACTGGAACATTGTCGTCGGCGGGCGGGCGTTCGCCGTGCACCGGTTCGCGCTGAGCGTCGGGCCGCGATCCTCCGAGGTCCTCTACCGCCTGTTCCTGCACGACTCGTTCGGCGACCACCATGACCGGACGACCAGCATCGACCTGGAACACACGTGCAGCAGGAGCGTCCCGCTGCCCGTGCTCCAGGTCCGTCCCGACGCCGTCTCCAACGTGATCGGCGCCATTGCTGACCCTGGCACAGGAGCGCTTCGCCAACGCGTTCGACTGCGTCCTTGCCTACATGTACGACGGCGACCTGTCGTTCAGCGTCGACCTCTGCGTCCCCGTCTGGCGCCTGGCCGACTACCTGTGCTTGCCGCACCTCGTCGACCACGTCGCCGAATACGTCCAGCGGAACGCCACCGTCGACAACGTCGCCTCGTTGCTGGCCGACGCCACCGCCTTCGCCGTCGACGACGTCGTGGAGATCTGCGCCGGGCGCATCGCGAAACGCTTCGTCGCCGTCGGCGTCGACGTCTGGTCCAGACTGCCGCCTGAGTTCGTCGGGCGCGTCCTGCGATCGCCGCGCCTCGCCGGGCCGCACAACCTGGCCAGTCAGCGCCTGGCCGCGTACTTCCAGAGGAACACGCACGCCAGGCGCGAGGTGTACTACGTGCGTCAGCTGGTGCGCGCGTTGCTGGAAAACCCGCGCCAGGAGATCGTGCCCAGGGACGGCCTGTACTTCCTGTCGTTGCTGAAGACGGCGGTGAACACGACGGACCCGCTGATCGTGATCGTCGCCAGCCACTTCAACCACCTGCGCGCGGGCATCTTGAGCCTGGCGCCGCGGGCGCTGACAATGGTCGTCCTGAGCCCGGCGCTGAACGCGAACGCGTTCCTGCTGAACCGGTCGCTGCTGTCGTACTGCCAGGCGGTGTTCAACCAGATGGCCAGCGCCGACCTCGCCATGCTGCTGTCCGTCGCCAACGCGTCCACGCGGCAGCAGGTGACGACGCTGGCGTTGTGCGTCATGTTCTTCTCCAACGTCGAGTACGGCGCCGACGGGGCGCAAGCCGTCGTCGACGTCTGCGTCGAATCGCTGAGCGCGGTGGATGATCGCCCGGTGAGGGCCGTCGGCGAGGACGGACGCCAGTTCCATGGACGAGGCGCCGGCCTATGGGTCCAGGTCGACGGGTCGAAAGCGACGGGGCTGGCGCTGGAGGCCCCAACACAGGCCACAACGGAGCACGATGCCCTGCTCTGGGTCATTGACGCCCGTCGACACGGCGGCCTCGAGGCGCAGCACGTTGGCGTTAAATTCGAGGGCAATGACGATGATAACGATGATGTTGCCGTAATCACTGTCTAAACGCAGAGCGTTTGCCGAAGAATGGGACGGCGCGTAATGATCTCCGTTACATTATTGGAAGGTAGAGGCGGTCGTCAGGTGGTCCACCGGTTGGACCATCGACCGTCGACCTTGGTGGTATCCCGTGGGTCAGCATTCGCCTGCGTATTATCGCTGCTATCGCTACTGAAGCGCGTGTTCTGCGCCCGCGACCAGGATTCGTACAGCACCTTGACGACATCAGCCAGCTGAGCAACCACTGTCAGACCGGTATAGGCACGATACGCCACGGTAACCGGAGCGCTGACCTTCATTCGTCGTTCGGTGAACGACGTGGTCACCGCGGCGGGCACAGACGGGCGGCGCCCGCGCTGAACAGTCTCCCAAGAACAATCCGATGTGCCGTCGGCGTCGGCGCCGATCCACTGGCGGTGCACGGCTTCCCAGTGCGCCACACCTGACGTCGGCCGATGCGCCCCATTGGACATCAGCACGACAGCAACATACAGCCCGCGCTCCGCTGCCAAGTGCCGCGGACGGTCTTCCGAACGGCGCCCCGTCCAGACCAGCGCCGTGGACGGACATCCCAAAAATAGTCAGCACAAGTCGGCTCGCAAACAGTCGGCGCCGCTTGCGATTCGAAGATTGGTCGCGGCACCCGATCAGCAAAGGTGGTCCAGCAATGCCCCACGCCGGCTGCATGTCGTACCTTCTGAGTCGCGAACCGTGTATCACAGTGCATACAGGGGAACGGGAGTTATGCACTGAAGAGCAATAATTAGCCAAGGGGATACGTTTCCTCCATATTGCCCGGCCGGTGCCAGCACCTCTCTTTTTCGAGGATAATGGTCTGTCCACGAGGGCAGAAAACGCGGGCGTTTGCTGGCGGACAGAGTCTTCACTGACCGCCACTCCAGCTGTGACCAGAGCGAGTGCTTCTCCTCCGATCAGCCGCGGCTCTTGTCAGAACGCAGGGCCCAACCAGCTCTTGCCCCGACGCCAGCTGGAGAGCTCTCGTGGACAGACTATTATCGTCCTCGATAAGGAGAGGTGCTGGCACCGGACAATATGGAGGAAACGTATCCAGCTTTTTTCACCTTGGATTGCTAAGTATTAAACGGAACAACGTATTCAGCACAAGTGATTAACGCCTGAACGGGCGCGGGGCGCGTTCAGGCGTTACAGTACAGATAAACCACACGCAGACCCCAGACTCCAGCCGCCCAAAGAGGCGCTGCGATCAACGCAATGGAGATGGACACGAGACGCCGTCGGCTGCTGGTGATGGGCCTCAAGTCATCCGTGCAACGTGGCGATTATCTGATGCGCGAGGCAAGGATGACCGCATGACAGCCCTCCAAAACCCGGTCGACTGCTATGTTGGTGCAGTACGTTTTTCGTAATACAGCTACGCCAATGCATGCTAGAAGACAAATCGAACCGACTGTACCGACTGGCACGATCTACATCGACCTTACATATCAACGGCTGGAACACCATCTCGAATCTGCTCACAAACGAAATGCCCGGCAAGCCCGGCAGCTGGGCTTCTCGCACTCCGTCACGGCATCCGAAGCACGGCACAGATGCATTCCCTGCAAGGTTGCGAGTTATAATAGGCCGCCGTGTGGACTTAGTTATAACTAGTTATAACTAATTTGTAACTAGTTATAACTAAAAGTTACAATTCAAGTCATCGCATATGGGGTTTAGAATACTGGGACAGGGGAGAGAGAGTCTAACGTAGTTGCGTTTATTGGGATCGGGGAAACAGCGGCGGTACCTCATTGTCATTGTTGAATATGTCCATTAACGATCGTTTCATCCCACCGACGTTGTTCAGCTTGTTGACGTGCTCCTGGGAAACGCTGCTGTCGTTAACAACAGGCAAGGATGGCAGGTCATCCGCAAACAGCTCGTCAGGAACAGGGTCCACGACGCTGACGGATCCAGTTTCCATGCGTACGTCGCCACAGAATCGCTTGCCAACGCAGCATCGTCGATTTCGTCCTCGCCATCAGGAGCCTCTTCGCCACCGTCGGGTTACGTTGTGAAGACAACGAATATACAGGAATCGGACAGGACACCGAAGCCGACGTCGCCGAACTCGGTGCGTTAGATGCCAAAGCTGACGCTAAGCTCGAAGAGCCCATGTCGATAAGGCGGGGCAGTTCCCGAGCAGCGATTATTCGGTTCCGCTGGAACCGAAGATGGAGCCTTCAGCATGCGAGCACGTGTGCTCGGACGAGCGGAATGCCATCACACAACGGCTACACTGGACAAGGTTGTAGTTGGACTTGCGTCCGGTTCGCATGAAATTCTCGGCGATGAACGGGTCCTCCTTACGACCGACCGCTTTCGATTGATGCACCCTGTAATTTGAACATGATCAATACTTGCGAATAAACATGTTCATAAGCCAACGCGTACGAATTGCCGCCAATGGGTAGTGAGTTGGGGAGGCCATTGTACGAAGTCATGGTCACAGACTGTGCGTCTCAGTCACTCTGTGAAGTCGACGCTCCAAGCCTCCAACCCCAAGCCTCGCAAACACGGACACCGGACAGCTGCAGTCTGCAGTTGCCGCCTGCCGGCACCCCTTGGTGCGCATATCGTGGGAGCGCCCCCCCGCTCCCCTACTTAAGGCAGTTATAACTAGCCCCCCTAAATCCGGCCTCGAGTTATAACAATTATAACTAATGTAACTAGTTACATCAAAAAAAGTTATAACTAGATCTCGCAACCTTGTTCCCTGGGAGAAACTTGATAGCCTCCTTTCTTTCCCTGGGAGAAACTTGATAGCCTCCTTTCTTTCCCCGGGAGAAACTTGATAGCCTCCTTTCTTTCCCTGGGAGAAACTTGATAGCCTCCTTTCTTTCCCCGGGAGAAACTTGATAGCCTCCTTTCTTTCCCTGGGAGAAACTTGAAAGCCTCCTTGCCCTTGGTGCGCTTGCGCGCGCAACGTGCAATTTTTTACAGTAACGGAGCGCAATGAACAATGAAACGCAACGGAGCGCAATGCCGCATTGCGCGTGTTTTCTAATTCGCGGGTGTGACCCCTGCACTGTTGAACTGGACGGCGGGTGCGGTCCACGGAGACGGCGCACATTTTTGATTGCAGCTCAATGGGAAAGGACCACGAAGGCGTCGCCAGGCGACCCTGCCTATACACACCGTCAAGCAAAAGCGGTCCATTGTTCCTTCGGCCACAGCTCGGGGCAACATCAAAGCCACTGCTCGTGAGTATCAAATCAAACCCTGCCAGATTCGTGGCTGGCGGCGTAACCTGATGAGTCCGACCAATCAAACGTCGAGCGAGAGCAGCGATGAATTAGGGAGCATTCAGTTCAAACCATTCAGAACGCGAATGTCTAGGCGAAGGACCAGGTCTCACGGGAGAACGTTCACGTTACCAGAAGACGTGAAAGACGCCGTTGTGGAACACGTCAAGTACCTTGCCAGTTTGTGATCTGAACGTTAACGTCAGAGCTGTTCACCGGTTCGTCACATCGTAAGTTAACCAGTACGGTCAGTTAAACACTTATTACTTATTCATGTGCGCCGCAGACGGTGTCCTCAGTACGCCGCCTCCATCACGAATGCGCAGGCGTCCGAGCAGAAAATACGACGTTATCTGCATCGGAACGCCATGCTGGTCGAGAGACGCTATACTCGGGTTGCGCAGAACACTCGTTACGACGAGAATGTTGTGCGTGACTACCTCTCGTAACGACTTCATCAGGGATCTGGAAATCATCGATCCACATCTTCTGCGTAACATGGACGAGACCCCATTGCCGTTCTGGCTCGGAAGGGAGCTCTTGACCGACGAGAGGTAGTCACGCACAACATTCTCGTCGTAACGATTGTTCTGTGCAACCCGAGTGTAGCGTCTCTCGACCAGCTTGGCGTTCCGATGCAGATAACGTCGCATTTTCTGCTCGGACGCCTGCGCATTCGTGATGGAGGCGGCGTACTGAGGACACCGTCTGCAGTGCACATGAATAAGTAATAAGTGTTTAACTGACCGTACTGGTTAACTTACGATGTGACGAACCGGTGAACAGCTCTGACGTTAACGTTCAGATCACAAACTGGCAAGGTACTTGACGTGTTCCACAACGGCGTCTTTCACGTCTTCTGGTAACGTAGACGTTCCCCGTGAGACCTGGCCCTTCGCTTAGACGTTCCCGTTCTGAATGATTTGAACTAGCGCCGTGGACGGCCATCCGGTAGCCCAATCATCAATCCCGCTACGCATGGTGAAACATATGTGACAAGTGTGATTATGTAAGTATGGATGTCACGACCCTGTGGACCTGGCCTTCGACTTGGTAGTACCGCAATCGTCAGTAGACGCGTCGCAGCACTTGGAGGCGAATCGCGACGGAAAGAATACGGGCCATCTCGCCAGAAACGCCTCACGGTTGGAACCGTGATGCCGCTGGAAGCAGGCGACGACAGGCTTCACCGCTGTGCTCTGAAACTGTCGGCACGTTTCCGTCATCTCTTTCGATTGCCGCTGTTTGAGCTCATCAGCGACACGAAGGACGATGTCCAACCGCTCCCTAGCACTGCCGCAATCTTTCAGCAACCCACGCGATGGCGCATCGAAGGTACCCCCGCGACGCTTGGCGACAGGATTCGGCAGTGGCGCTTCCGGCGGAATACTCGCTTGCGGCACAGACCCAACGTTTCGTCGCGCGCGGGCTTGTCCATTCACACTATCCTGACCCGGTTGCCCACCTGGATCAGCATCACGAGCAGCACTGCCATCGACGGTGGTGGGAGCGATCGCGTTGTGTGGGGAAGGATGTGCCTGGACAGACGTCGCGACCTCCAACAGCTTCTTGCTCAACAAGGCTCGCAACTGTTCGGCCTTGTCCGTCGGAACACTCGACAGCAGCTCATCAATCTGCTGGTCGACATCGTTAGTCGACGGGTTTCGAAGCAGGTTCTCCCCGAAGACCCGTAGCGTGACACGCTCCTCAGAGTTCAAGCCCAGGTCCTTGGACATCCGATCCGCGAGGTCGAACAGCGTTGTTGCGGTTCTGCACCCGGCAGCGTGTGCAACTCCCATACTATAATTGTCAAGATGAGTAGAACGCCATGGCGACATCATAGTCGCGAACTGCTTCAGGTGAGGGTTGAGGCATGCGATGTGGTAGGCCGTGTCCGCGTCTTGATAATACCTCAACGCATTGGGGACCGATGTGTGACCAGCGGACATCATCAGGTCGCCGAACGATGCGCCACGCCATCGGCCGTCATGGTAGAGGGACATGCGCATGACGTGCGTCCCCCATGGGCCACCTCGCTCGAACAGATGAGAGCAAGTGTCACTGACCCACTTGTTGAACGCGCCACACGTGATCGGCTTCGATGGATCTGCCGGGTCATCGCGGAAGATATACTCCTCCTTGATGGAGAACGCCGCGATATAACCCAGCAGATGCCGGACGGGACACAGAGACGGCATCGCGTCGTTCCGGAACAGAATTCGCGCTCGCCACTGCTGGTCCTTGCCGAAGACCTTGACCCCAAGGGATTCGACGACCCCATCGTCACGGACCGTTGTCAGCGCTGGTAGGAAGTCGTCACACCGGAGCGAACACAGCTCCTCAGAACGAAGGCCCAGGTCGATCCCGATCCGAAACATGGCGTACATGCCCAGGTTTCGCCAGTCGTCGCCGCCGGTCTCGAACACGTACCTACGAAGACGTGCGACCTCGAACGGCGACAGCGCGCTGTCACCCTGCGGGAGGTAGCCGTCATGTGCTCGCAACGCCTTGCCCATGTCAAGGTGTGCCGACGCGGGTTGCCAGATCGCCAAATCCGTCGACAATACTGATGGCGTTCCGGCCCGGTAGCGGACTTCCCACTCCCAGTCCTTCGGGGGTGGTTTGTCGCTTAGCGGTGGCTCGGTGAAGCGTAATTGGTTCAGTAAAACAGCTCCCAGTCGATGCCTTCCTCGTGATATGAAAGACCGCACGTCAACGTTTGGGGAGCACATCCAGGGCTTCGACAGCCGAAACGTCCTCGCGCGCTACGTGTCGGTATCCACCTTGCAGTAGCCACCCAGGCCAATGCTGGTCTCGTCGGTCGTCACGCGGTGCATCCAGTACGGCGGGAAGAACAGGAAATCCCCGGCCGCGATTGTCACCTGACGAATGGCACCCGCAGGCGCACGCTCCCGTAGAGCGCCAATCGGCACGTCCAGCAGCCTGCCGTCGTTAGCGTCCGGGTCCAGAAGTAGGTCGCGGCAGGCGGGATCCACCAGCACCCAACGCTTGCGCCCACCTGCTAGGTACATCCATCCGGCACCGGCTCCAGGCGGATCGAAATGCAACGCCGTATAGGCGCCCGCAGGTGTCAGCACAGGCGACACCATGCCCCCATTCAGCATACGCAAGGTATCCAATGGCAAATGCCTGTGCAACGACGGCACGTCGACGTCGACGACGTTCAGGTCGAGGGTCCCCTCCCGCAACCGACGGACGACCTCGTCGGATCGTGAATAGACGGGCTTCCCGGAACGGTCGTACCCGAACACCTGCGTCCTGCAACTGAGAAGCACATCCAGGATGCGATCCGGTGCGGCGAGCCCGGCGAACTCGACAGCGTCCGCCCGGGATACAACAAATGGCTCCCGCGGTGGATGCGCGAGGCCGTCTGCGATGCGTTCGTACCGTCGAACGCTGGCGGTCATCGTCGATTGTGGCGGCGGCGTCATTCCAGACCATGGTGGTGTCCAGAACGCGTACGAGGACTCGAAAGGGGGAACCGGATCAGAGCTACTCGTCGTTTCATTCTAGATGATTTCCTGCATCTTGAGGACCTGGTTGTACGTAACGTGTGACTTGGCCATCAGCGACTCCGTCGTCGTCTTCCGGATGAACCCGGGGCCGACCTCGACCAGGTCGCCTTGGGCGACTTTCCAGCCCTGGCGCTCGCAGACCGCTCGGCAGTCGTCAGTGTCCAGCAGCACTTTCAGGTTCGCCAGGCGGATCGTCGAGAACGTGGCGCCGATCTGCGCGGCAATGTACGCGCGCATGCGCTCGACAAAGTTCACGCCGGCGTGCCGCTCGAACAGCGCGCTGTGATGGTGGACCAGGTCCCACATCGACGCGAACCGCCCGGACTGGACCATGTCGCCGATCGCGAGGCACGCCTGCACGTCGGGCGTGCGCACGAGGTGGATCGGGATCAGCAGCGCGCAGGACGTGTAATGGGTCGGCGGGTCCACCTGCGGCATGGCCGACAGCAGCAGCGAGACGACGACATCGGCGTCCGCCCGCTTCGGGTACAGGCCGTACAACCGCAGCAGGTACAGCTGGTCCGCGCACGACGCCGAGGTCGCTGTCTTCGTCAGCGCGTCGATCGCCGCCTCGTCGTAGACAGTCGTCATCGCTTTCGAACGCCGTCACGGAGTCCGCCGCGGACCACGATGCCCAGCGATGGCGATGGCGCCGGGCACCTGTTCGGCAACTTCCGCAAGTACTATGCGTTTCATCCGCCGGCGGAACGCACGCGGTTGCTGGAGGGCAACGGCGCGTACAACGCGTTCCTGTCGTGCAGGGCGCCCCCGATGGTCCTGGCGGACCTCGGTTGCAATTCGGGGGATCTGAGCGTGGAGGTCTGGCGGCACGCCGGCCGCTTCGTCGGCCCGTGTCACATGATCGCAGTCGACCTTGATCCAGGTGTGTTGATGTTCGCGTTATGGCCTAGTATTCTCCAATTCTGTGCGTGTAGACCTGGTCGATCGTGCTGCCGAAGCGCACGCCAACGAACACGTTCGGTTCGTGGCCGCTGATGTGTGTTCGCCCGATTGCCGGGCGATTCTCGATGCGTTCCTACGCGACCATGGCCGCGTCCGCTTCGACGTCCTGTGTCTGTTCAGTATGACGATGTGGATCCATATGACGTTCGGCGACGACGCACTGGTCGACTTCCTGCGTTATTGCACGACGATTGCCGACGGTATCGTCGTCGAGCCGCAGACGTGGAAGTCGTACCAAGCCTGTCGAGAACGTTGTCGACGCCGTAAGCTGCCGCAGCCTGCACAACTGGCCAGCATCAGGCTGCGCCAGGACGCTCTGCTGGCGGCGATCGACGCCGTCTTGACCGAGAGTGGCGCGTTTGTCGGCCACGTGGTGGGCGTCACGAATTGGGGCCGCACCATAACCTTCTATGCCAGAAGGCACGGGTAAGTTGCGGACGATATACATTCATCTATTATACTGGAGCACTGTCAGCGTCAGCGGCGGGGGGCTGCTGGGACAGACGGGCCGTTGCGATCTGCGCTTGAGATTCTCAGACGGCGCCGCAGATATCTTGCATGGGTTGTGGCCAATCGTCTGCGGCTACTGTATCGCCTGACGATGGGCGTAAGAACGCCGAGGTGGCATTCCAGGAGTTATCCCCGGCAACGCGTGCCGATCAGCACGCGGACGAACTGGCACCGACGGGACAGGTCGCTACGCCCGAGGCTCCTCCAAGGTCAACGGTGACGCCCATCGAGAACGCGGCAGCAGCCGAAACGTGTAAACCGACGGATCCGGAACCGCCCGCCCAGAACGCGTTTGTTGATGTAAGCGCGCGTCATCCACAGACGCGTGGCGAACGTCTGACCCGTTACGTCGGGATAGCCGGAAGACAGCGCAGACCTGCCCGCGATCGATCTGCAAGCGGGTCTCGCTCAGGTCGGCGGCGATCGGGCGTTCCTGATGGTCCTCATCGACGATCTCCTCAGTGAACGCCGTCACCGAGTCGAGGCCATGCAGGTGTGCATAACACGCAATGACCTGAAGGTACTGGATCGGCATGGCGTTGAATCGTGCGTCCGCATGGTGATACTGTCGCGCGTCCCGCTCAGCACTGGGCGGTCGTTGCCGACGCGTTGAACTCGTCGGCCATGGCTATCGGTCTGGCGTCTCTGGCACGTACTGCTCGAGTCATGCAACGATACGCGGTCGCGTTCGAAGCGGGGTCGACGACAGATCCTGTACGCCAATGGCACGCTGATCCAACCTGATGACACCGTCTAATGACCTGACGCCATGCACAACAACAGGTGGAGACAAAGGGCAGGTCGCTGTGTTCCAGGCTGGAAGCCGAATACGACCTCGTGAACAAGGCGTTAGCCAAGTTGTCGTCGCCACCGCAATGAACGGGCACGTTTCACACGGGGACCTCATGGACAGATGAATCATGTCAAAGCCGGTGCAGGGATCACCAGGGGCTCGTCCCCGCCTCCACCACGTTCGGATTGCATATCGTGTCCCGTCCTGCGTCCGGGGGATCCGCTCGATGGCCAGAAGAGAAGATATTTTCAGATGAAATCTAACGCCACCCCTTGATCGGTTACCGTCAGTGGCCATGTCGACGCCCGCACGGTTCACGGCGCTGGACAACGGCTGGAATGGCGCGACAGCATGGTTCCAGGCCCACCAGCTGGCTACTATCGCGGTCGGCGTTGCTCTTGTCGTTATCATCGTTGCGGTGGTGGTCGCGCTGGTGAGATGCCTCAGAAAGAGGCGCAATGAGAGACGCGCGTTCCAGGTCGTGCGGAAAACGGCAGCAGCCCTCCACAGCCATCATAGCAGAGCGGGACCTCGGATGGCCTGACAGGTGGCGCTACGCCACACCCCGACGTCGCACAGCGGAGGATCCAGGCCAAGGACGATGGCGACCACACCAGGGAGGGAATTAACAGTATATCATTCGCTACTGCCCAGCGACGACACGAGGACCCCGATGACTAGCGGCACGATGACATACCTGGGAGGGTGCGAGAGCCCGATTCAGTACACAGACGCGAGTAGCGGGGCGCTGCGACACGATTACCAGTACTTGCGGAAGAAGCTCTGCTGCTCAGGGACAGCTTCGGGTTCTTTGTAGACCGACTCCAGATTGAGGGGGACGGGACCCTCCTTCGGCGTGCCGACATAGGTCGACGTTTTGAACTTGACGCTCGAGGGCGGCGCCGGACACGTTCCGTTGAGCGGCGCCTGGACCGGTGTCGAGTACTTGACGTGAAAGATGCTGCCCGACGACGTGCTCTGGAACACGAGCACGTCGCTGAAGCCGGACATTAGCAGGGAGCACTGCCACATGTGGGCACTGTTAGTAACCGCGAATCGCTGTGCGGGAAACACCCCATTCTACCGCATCGACGGACGCCACGATGCACTGGGACGGGTCGGCGTCGGTACCGTCGGGCACCAGCCGGATCGTATACAAGTCCCGACCGGCAACCAAACCCCGGAAGTCCTTCGACGACGCAGCGCCCGACCCCGATACGTCAACCGATATCGGGGCGGATCGCGCTGAGCGCGCCCGCACCGTCTTGACATTGACCCTGCGATTCCACGCCGCCTCAGTATACCCGATGGCCCCATCGCCCCCCGCCGACCCCACACCTACACCGATCGCGCCGTGAACGACGCCGAGTGCGGCAGTCGGTGCTCGAGGCGGAACCCGGCGGCTGCGACGCCGACCGCCACGGCAATCACCAGCGCCGTCGTGACGATGCGACACGCGCGCATCGCCAACCCCGCAATGCGCGCCTTGCCGCAGTCGGAAGCGCGGCGAAAATCGCGCCAATGGCTCGCCAGATGAGGAGCGTGGAGCAGCTCTGCCCCCGACGCAGCACGAGCTGCACGCCGTCCCAGCCGCGCGAAAAGGGGGTCCCTTCCGAGGGACAGGCCGCTGACGTGAAAACGCCGTGTTGTTCCGCGAAAACGTGTCGCGACTCGCGACTGCCGACGGCAGCCAAAAACGGTCGGCGACGACGCGCGCGACGTGCAGCTGCAAGTGCCATTCCGCAACTGGGCGCGTTGGCGGCGGGTCGTCGTGTGCCCCGGTGCGGCCGTGCGGAGCGGCGCCGGACGCGGTCCCCGGCATCGCGGGGTGTGGCGAAAACGGGTCGACGCGCAAAGTGCGACGCAACAATGGGCGACGACGACGACGCCGCCGCAGCGGCAGCGCCAGCGCCGACGCCGGGCGACCGTCACCCGCCTGTCGGCAGATCCGCCTTCTTCCAACAGGTCTGGGATCTGGGCCTGCGTGCGTTCGAAGCGTGTTGTTAACGTCGTTCGTCCAGGACCCGCATGCGTTCCTGCTGTCGTGGGCGGCCCGGCCGATCTTCGCCCTGCACGAGCTCGACGCCGGCCACGAGTCGTTCATCGCGCTCCTGTCCGCGTTGATATCGAACGCGCACGCCCTGGGCGACCGGCTGCGGTGCGTCCGCGCCGGCGCCACCTCCATCTGCTTCGGCGAATTCGGCCCGATCTACATCGTGGTTGCGTCCGCTCGCGCGGACCAGGCGATCCTCCTGCCCATGCTCGAGGCGCTGTACGGCCAGTTCCTGCTGCTCCTGTCTGAGTCGGCGCCGTCAATGCTGGAGAAGCACCCCGGATACGATCTTCGTCACCTCATGGGAGGTGTCGATTCACTGCTTCGGGCGCAGTCGCAGCTCAGCCTCAACGAGTTCTCTTTCGTCGCCGATGTCGTCCAGGCGATGCCGTTGGCACCTTCATCCCGGTCTGCCATATCCAGCGCCGTCCTCCGACATCGTCGCCCCGACTCCCACGTCATGTCCATCGTAATCCTTCGCGGGCACTCTCTGGTTCAGGTGCTCAGTCGGGCGAATGCGTCGTGGGCCGGCGCTAATTCGTACGCAGGTCGCTCATCGCCAGGGGATGCCGCTGGCACTTCGGGATTGCATGCTGCTGGTGACGTTCGCCAACCATCTGTCGGTGCTGTCCATGTCGGATGTGTTCACGCCGGTCTGCCTACCGGCGTTCAACGCGCGCGCCTTCGCATACGCCCACCTGTCGACCCTGGCAGACGACGTGTTCCTGATACAGATTACGGCGGATTCCAACGATCTGGCGGCCTTGCAAGGTTTCAAACAGGACCTGCAGGCCGACCTGCTGCTGTCCGGGGCGTTGGACCTGATCCGACAGGCGCCCAGGCGCCCGCCGCTGGAGATTCTGGGCGTTACCGACGTCAACGTCAGGCACTGTATTGCGGTCAGTCGGGCGTGCGGCCAGATGGTGGACTCACAGGTCCAGGCTCCCCTGGCGGAGACGCCAGCGGATCGCGAACTGTGCCTCGGCATGCACCGGCGTGCTCTGTCCATGATGGGGACCATCCAGCCTCCAGCTCGACTTGTCGTTGAAATGCGATGCAGCCACACGTCGCTGGCTCTCCGACTTGCTGGCGACGTGGACGTGTTCCTCATCGTCTCTCCGTTGCTCTCCCGGTCGGACGCGATCCAGTGCGGTCGACGCGCCGGCACCGCCATCCAGCAACGACGAAAGACGCTCTTCGCCATGACGTTCGCGTCGTGGTCGTAACTTATTCCAGTACTATCTACAGTAATACTGACGGTGCGTCTGAACGCACCTGGAAACGCCAACGCTGCTGGCCGGGCAGCGCGCTCATGGTCTGGAGCACCCGACTGCAAGGACCCCTATCATAGTTGAGCAGGGCGGTATATTTGTGAAGCAACGAGGCTCTAGAAGGCGTCGTCCCGCCAAAGGATCACCGACTTGTCCTGCTCGAAGCCCGCCGAGGCGATCACGTTGTCGACAGGGTGGCAGGCGACGGATCCGACGACGTCCGTGTGTCCTGGTGAACAAGCGCAATCATCAATGGACGTCGCTGAGCAACAGGACCCGCAGCAGTGGCGGCGTACCGTCCAACCGTTGCACGAGCTCGCGTGAATTCAAATCCCACAGACAGACGGCGTTGTCTTCCGATCCGCTGACCACGTATTTGTCGCCGGTCGTCGAGAACGCCGACTGCAGGCAGTACTTTGTGTTGACATGGCCCTTGTAGACCTTCGTACACCTGGGCGAAGCGCGCTCCTTATCAGACACACGCCATGGGGTCAGCAAAGAACTCAACGAACCGTCGGGTGCGGGTGCTCCATAGCCTTATCGTACTGTCCAGCGTGCCGGCCAGGACGTAGTCGGAATTGGGAGAGAACTTCACGAACGACACCGGCGGGTTGCTTTCGTCCAGCAGCGTCATCAGGCACTCCCCATTATCCGTGTTCCAGATCCGGCTACCGTCAGCACACGCAACGAACGTCAGCACCGGGAGCGGAGCCAGCGCCCTCCGTCTTACATAAGACCATCATAACTGCCCGAGACGATCAGCGTTCCATCAGCGGAGAAGTCCACCGAGCTGACCGGATCTGCCGAAAACGATATCGCAGTCAGACGCCGTTGCTCTTGCGAGGCATCCCCCGAACGGACCCGAGTGCGCTGCGAACGATCGCACGCACTGGCCATGGCGAACGTCCCACAACCGAATGGATTCGTCGAAGGACGCGCTGACGACCATGTTGCCTTGCGGGTTGAACGCGACCGCGATCACGTAGAGTTCGTGCCCACGAAGTTGCGATCGCATGCGGCCGGTGCCGACATCCCACAGCCCGACCGTCGTGTCATCGCTGGCCGTCGCCAGCATATGCGAATCCGACGACCAGCAGACGTCCGACAGGCCCAGTGCATGGCCCTTGAAGACCTGCAGGCAAGCACCGGTCGCCACGTCCCACGTCATCGCCAGCGCATCCGATGCTGAACAACGCGTCACAACCGCGCTCGCGCGCCCGCGTGTACGCTCCGCTTACAAGAGGTCGCTAGCGTACGGCCGTCCGGCGAGAACTTGACGCTGGGCGGCGCGGGTCAGTGCTGGCGAGGACGCGCGCTGGACGACGACCGCCTACCTGGATACGGCACGGCCATGGCCGGTGATCCGTCGCACCTGCCTGTACGACGGCATTGCGATGCGCACGGCGCACCGCGTACACCAACTGCCGGATTCGGGCGTCCCGCTGCACGCGTCCTGCCAACCCGATGCTACGAATGTGCATCCTGGTCGTCCTGTACGACGCAACATCGGCGGCTGTTGGCAGCTTCGGCGTTCGCAGTCGGTCAGCGTTGCGAGCTGCACGCAATCGGTGGCTGACGACAGCGTCGGTGTTCGCAGCTGGGCAGCATCGTCACTACGCGCAGTCTTGCGAGCTGCACACACGCGCAGGTCGAATGCAATATGTTCCATTAGGTACAGGCGACCGAGCTGCGCATGGCCGATTGGCATTGCGCGGACAGCTCGGCGAACACGTCGGCAGCAGCGTCGTCGAGTTCCTTCTGGGCGCGAGCCGAGACGCGATTGACCAGGAGACGGGTCGACCGTGACGCGGCGTCCCTGTTGACGAGGTCGCGGAGCGCCGCGAGGAACGCGTCCCGGTCGCTGCGGTTGCGCGCCCAGTCGCCTCCGGACTCCAGGGCCAAACAGCGTTTCCGCAGGGACTCCAACGCCTTCGCGTCGTCGCCCGTACGGTCGTAGAAGCGCAACGCCACGTGGAACAGCGGGGCACAGCTGGGCAGCGCGCACGACAACGACCCCAGCAGGTCGACGGTCTTCCCGCGTAGGAATTCCGACGGGTCCTCGGTGACGGCGTCGCAGAACACGCCCAGCAGGCCCATATCGATCATCGGGGCCTGCTGCAGCTCGGCCAGCTTCGCGAACGCCTTCACGGCGCTCTGCAGGTCGCGAACGCCCATGGACGCCGTCAGGAAGTTGTCCCAGACCTGCCAGTCGTCCGGTTTCAGGCGGATGCACTCCTTCAGCGCGTGGAACGCTTGCGGCAGGGCGCGGGTCTCCAGGTACGCGGCGGCCAGGTTGTTCTGCGCGTCGCCGTTCTCCGGCGTCAGCTTCACACATCGGGCGAACGCCGTCACGGCCGTCGGGAAGTCCTTGACCTGCATGGCGGCGTACCCCATCGCGTACCACGCCTTCGGGAACATCGGGTTGATCGCCAGCGCCTCCCGGAAATGGTCGATACACGCGCGCCAGCGGCACGCGCCGAAATCGATCTCGCCCAGGGCGCGTTTGGCGCGCGCGTACCGGCGCTCGCTGAGATCCCATGCGCGGTGGTACCATTGCGCATCCATGGTCACATCGCCAAGAATGCATGGCAGGCGCGGCGTGGGGCCGTACGCCTCCATGCGGGCCTCCAGCATGGCCTGCGCCTCGGCCCGGCGACCTAACCGGACGTGCAGGCGCATCATCGGCTCCCAGACGTCCAGGTCGGTGTAGATCGACAGCGCAGCGGCGTGCAGGGCCATGCGCTCCAGGTGCTCAGCGTGCATCAGTCGCAACGAGTAGAGCGGGATCGGCTGCGCCAGGAAGAAGCCGCCATGAACCAGGTCCTTCGCGGCAGTGCTCGCCGCCGAGGCCACAAGCGCCTCGAATTGCGATAGGGCGCGAGCGCACGTGTGCGGGTTACGACAGTCGAGGATGGACCGTCGCGCCAGGCCTCGAAGGCGGATGCTCCAGGAGCAACAGGGAACGACGTGGTCGATGTACGCCAGCTGCTCGATGCGCTTGATGTCGTCCAGGACGTTCTCGGCGTCAACGAGGTCGGCAAGAACGAGAAGGACGGCCCGATGGATCGGGAGCATGCGAGTGGGGAACAGGGCGTCGCCTGCGGATGACAGCGCAACGCGCTCCAGCAGCAGGTCGTCGTCGAGTGGCACATCAGGCATCAATTCCGACACCCGTTCGTTATCGTCGTCGTCCACAGGGCGGACGTCGTCATTCAGCGTGACCTGAAGGACAAGCTGGGCACGATCTTCCTTCTGGAATTTGGTGCGTTTGCCCATGGACCCGGTGAGCGACACCGCCATGCCAAGCGTTGCCTGCGCGCGCTCGATCCACCTGCGGGCTGCAGGGTGCATTCCGAACCCCATAAACCCGACCGCGATTTCCGCCTGAAGGTTGGCATCGGAGTCGCCGATGTTCGCGACGGGGATAAGGTCCTCGAAGCGTTTCGCCAGGGTCGGCGAAGGTCCCGTAAGCAACGACTGATGCACGACCAGAGCGTTCATGAGCTTCCGGGCCGCAACATGGTCGTCAGTGGCGAGTGCATCCAGCGACGTCTGGCAGAACAGCAGCAGCGCCGGGTTGACAACGTGCCCCACGGCTTCCTCGCCGTCAACGTCCAGCGATCCGGCAGCTAGATCGACCTCGTCGGGTGCGCCGCCGGTGAAATTCGCCGCCAGGAACAGGTCCAGCGCATGCGAGGCGGCATCGCAGAGCGTGCCAGCCTGAGGAGCGCACAGTTCCCAGATACGCTGGCGATGGTCCGCGGACAGCATTCGATGTCGTCGCGGACACCGTGACGGACTCCGCGATGAAGCGACGAGTCACGAGAAGAGCCAGCAACGACGTACTGCTGAGCAAGACCCGTGCAGGCGCGGACGGAACACAGCAAACAGACCGCCCCAGGCGGACGCTAACACCGGCTACAATGTAGTTCGGACGCAGGTGGGGCCTGCATATCGGACCGCGCCGTCCTCGGCCAAAGAGCCGGGTGGTGACCTCCTCGTTGGGGTGACCGCATTCGTCGCCACGAGATACTATGCCTTAAGTGAAACGATACAGGAAGCATGGCCTCGCTCTCGAGCAGGCACGATGACTACCTACGGAGGCGGATACGACGTTTCGCTCGAAAGCGACCGAACATGACGACAGATGCCGGTTCAAGTGTCAGCACCAGAGTACCCTGTTGCAACAATGAACATGTATGAGACAACCAGTTGATGCTCTGCGATCAGCTAGGCCGAACAGCAGCCACAGAGGCCACAGCAGGTGACGCACTCGACGACCGCCTTCACGCCACTGCAGCAGATCGTCACAACGCAGCAAACTGGGATTGCAATGATAAAGACGATAACGACCAGCAACACAGAATTATTGTCGATCGACAACGAGAATCCGCCAGAACCATCGCTGACATCCGCCTTCACATTCGAAATGCGGTCAGGGATTTCTGAGACCGTCTGGTTGTTCGCCTGCGCGAAAACGGCAACGAGGCACGATGAAAACGACAGCCACAAAACGACCTGGCCTCGAAGCGGCATTGTCAGACGCCAGGATAACTTATCGAAGTGACTCCAGCGACACGAACGGCGTGACGCAACTTGCGATCCCGAGGATAGGAGTCGCACGTTACATATCAGAACAGGTCCATTATTAATGACCGGCAGTAATCCACCACCGACATCGCATCACACGGCAGGACAACGTTGAAGAAGAAATCGCCCGCACCGAAATAGTGAACCTGCGTACAATAAACGCGAATGAGGCTGCCATTGTGCGAACGTTAACGATATGTTCGTACAGAGTACCGCCTCGTAGCATCGCAACGACGCACCGTCCAGATCTGGGTGGCGATGTGCGATGAGCCGGGATCACTGATCCTATAGAATGCGCGTAACCACGCGGGCCCCGGCACGTTCTCCACCTGCGTCACGCTGGACGTCGGGCACGACCTCCTCCGGCACGCCGCCTCGATGCCCGCGATCCGCCGCTCCGCCTGCCCGATCAGCGTCCGCTTGATCGACGCGATCGCCTGGCGACGCCGCGCCGGGAACATCTGCGCCCGCTCGTACGACGCCAGCCGGTCCGGCAGCATGTCCATCTCGAAATCCGCCTCGGCATGCCGACCCAACCCCATCCCCCCAACACCAACCAAATAGACCAAATGGCGACGTCGACCGCGCGCCGCCGTTCCGGCGACAGCTCTCAGCTCGGCGGCTCCATACGTCGTTTTTTGCCACCGCTGCTGCCGTCGCCGGCGCCCGCAACAGCCGCTGTATTAACGCACATCAAGTCAGCGTACGTGGGATGCAGCTCGGCGTGGTCGACAGTTGCAGCTGCAGGACGACGCGCCGTGACGTTCCCGTTACGACTGATCGGGAAGATTAATCTGCGGCTACAAGCTGACGAATGGGACTGCACGGATTGGCGGAAATAGCGCGTCCAGAGCGATAGCGGCCGATTGAGCGAGACAAGGTGATGTCGTCGTCGTCGAGGCGGTGTTATTTGTGGTGGTGGTGGCTCGTCGTTGTCGTGTGTGTTGGGCTGATTGCAGAAAGTGATGCTGGCGCCGGTGACGGGTACCACCGACATTTCCATCGGTTCCGGCATACCCGTCGTGCGGCGGTCCCGCCGCAAGACCAAGGTCGATAGCGGCGTACGGACTCGGTCGTCTGCGTTCGACATTATTCTATAAAGCGGTCCTGGAAAGGCGATTGGTCATCCCATGGCGGCAGCTGGTGGAACTCGTGCACAATAATCTCCGCGCATTCCCGATATTACTGTTCGCGGCTCGACGTCCACCGGATGTCGCATCAGCAATCGTCATCCAAGGAACGGCGCTATGAGTGTATGGCAATGGAGTCGATCTGCAGTGCGCCGTTGCTGGGTGATACTGACCCGCGGTGTCGAAAGATCTGCCGCATACAGCCGATATTCGATTCCATTCCTGGGGTGCGACTACGGAGGAGGCGTTCGGCAACATGGCCGCCTGCATGTTCTCGTACATGACCGATATCGATAGCATCGATATCGACGCGCGGTACACGTATGAATTTGAGGTGCGCCCGCCCGTGTGAACATGGCATCCCTGATCAACGCTGACTGGGGTGTGATGAAATAGGTCGTCGGGGACGACGAATCCGAGGCCTTGTACAAGTTCCTGGACGAGCTGCTGTACCGGTTCTGGACTGGTGACCGAATCGCCTGCCGAGAGGTTCAAGTCACCGTCGTGGGCGAGGACGGCGAAAATCGCAACGTCCGCGTTCGTGCACGCTCGCAAGGTGAACCGTTCGACGTGAAGAAGCATCCCCAGGGCACGGAAATCAAAGCCATAACGCTGGAAGATCTCTCTGTCCAGCACGCAGAGAGCCGTGTCGATGCGTTCGTTCTCGTGGACATTTAGAGCCATGGAGGCGCCAACTGGAAATGAAAAGCGTACCAAGAAACCCTGCAACACATGAGCGTAGCGGTTGTCGTCGTTTAATGATTCCGAAAGCTGACACCAACCGGCATGATACATGAACGCGAGTTTATGGTTGTGCCTTCGCCGAAACGCGGAAACTCGGGCGACCTAACCTTTCGTAACGATCATTGGCACTAAGCGAACGACGCGTTTGGAGATGTTGGCGGCCTCGCACGTATTGACGACCTCGTCGACATCCTTGTACGAGCGCGCGTCTTCCTCTTGGACCAGCTTCGGGTTGCCGACCTTGATAGTGACGCCCATGCGCTTCAGGGATTCGAGCGTGTCCTTGGATTTGATCACATCACGAGCATGGTGCCGACTCAGAAGCCGGCCGGCACCATGACAGGTGCTCCCCCACGTTGTCGACATGCCTTCCTTGGTACCCGTCAGAACGTACGACGCCGTCCCCATTGATCCTCCAACAAGAACAGGCTGCCCAATCTCCTTGTAATCGTCAGGAATGGATGGGTGCCCAGGTGGGAACGCTCGCGTGGCACCCTTGCGATGAACGAGCAGGTCTCGCTCATACCCGTTGACCATGTGCTTCTCGGCTTTGGCCGTGTTGTGCGCCACATCGTAGATCAAAGACATGCCCATCTCTGCTGACGACTTCTTCATCACCGTTGCGAACGCCGTCCTGACCGCATGCGTTATTGCCGACCGGTTCGCGAACGCGAAATTGCTGGCACACGCCAGCGCAGACTGAGACGTGAATTGGGTCTTGGCGAAGACACGTTCAGCGTGCTGCCAATACGTACGAGGTACTTCTGACCGATCTGCGATTTGATCGGGGCGCACATCAGCTGCCGGTCGTTGAGCGCGATCGGCTGTTTCGCCGACTTCATCATCATCAGGTAATCGGAGCACACCTGGTGCCCGAGCCCCCGAGACCCTGTATGGATCATAATGCAGACCTGCCCTTCACGTTCCAGCCTGACGTCGTTTCTAAGTTAGTGATAAGAAGCACATGCATCGGCTGTCGCATACCCCATCGCCCTGGCAGCTTCAGCATCGTAGATCTTGTCGATCTTCTGGACTTCGCAGTAGTGGTTCCCGGCACCTAGGGTGCCAACCTGATCGCGACCGCGTTCTTTGGCGCGTGCGGACACGTCATTCGCATGCCCACCCGGCACACGTCCTTTCTCCTCACAGTGCAGTCGGTCGTGTTCGGTCGCATGACCTTTCTTCACAGACCAGGCCATGCCAGTTTCGAGAATCTCCTCCAGTTCCTTCTTCGAAAGCGACAGATAGCTTCGCCCGCCAACGCCACTTGGGATCCCATCCATCAGATGCTGTGCCAGGCGTTCCTGAACTGGGGTAATGTCTTCTGCCATCAGATTCGTGCGGATCAGTCGCACGCCACAGCAAATGTCTGATATCGTGGTCAACCGCATGGTCTGTAGCCTCCTCGAGATAACGTTTACCGAAGCCAACGCCGCCAGGGGAAACAACCGCTTCCGGATCGTTCATGTCCATAGCGGCAACGTTTCCAATGGCGAACCCGTACCCAGCATGGCAATCAGGCAGGCCAATGGATTCTTTAACGATTCCAGGCAGGGTAGCCACATTGGCGATCTGGCATACAGCGGGTAGGAACCCACCCCCACCGTGGCCGGCAAGCTCGTCCAGCAACGCCGGGCGAAGCTTATCGTTGGCGTAGAACACGCCAGGGACGCGCATGTTCGGCACGAACCCTTTGGCGATTGTGTTCCGCACCGAACCACCTTGTTCATCGGCTAACGTCAGATACTGCAGCTGCTGCTCCTGGCAGGAACGGCCCGGCATCGTCAGGTGTGACTTCCAGCGGCCCGGACGCACCAATTATATTCCTGGACCGCTGCGTTGCATCCACTAACCGTGATCTGCCCGACGGGCGCACTATCGAAAATTGCGACTGTGCCCCCCCCCGACATGTGCGACTTTTGGGCCCTCGCCACGCCGTATGTTATGGCACGGCCGCGACGGGGGTCGCGCAGCCGCGCAGTTTGAATAAACGTCCACGGCAACCGACGGCTTCGGCAGTCCAAATACACGATAGATTTGATGTCTTAAAATGCCTATTACTCCCTAATTGTCACAGCGCACGTTCCCTAATTGTCACAGCGCACGTTCCCTAATTGTCACAGCGCACGTTCCCTAATTGTCACAGCGCACGTTCCCCTAATTGTCACAGCGCACGTCCCCTAATTGTCACAGCGCACGTTCCCCTAATTGTCACAGCGCACGTTCCCCTAATTGTCACAGCGCACGTTCCCCTAATTGTCACAGCGCACGTTCCCCTAATTGTCACAGCGCACGTTCCCCTAATTGTCACAGCGCACGTTCCCCTAATTGTCACAGCGCACGTCCCCTAATTGTCACAGCGCACGTTCCCCTAATTGTCACAGCGCACGTCCCCTAATTGTCACAGCGCACGTTCCCTAATTGTCACAGCGCACGTTCCCCTAATTGTCACAGCGCACGTTCCCCTAATTGTCACAGCGCACGTTCCCCTAATTGTCACAGCGCCAGTGTCTGTTGGGCAGTTACGGACTGCGCCAGTCGGGCAGTTCTGGGGCAGCTGCGGGGCGGCTGATCGGTTATATACCAGTAAAAATTCCCGGCCCAACGGAGTGCGCCTGCTGAGGGATGCACATCTGATGCCGCACCATGTAAGCGAGGCCACGGGAACGAGACGTGGGTCGATGCTGCTGCCGCCGCGGAAAACAGGAGGTGTTGCATGCCGGAAAGGTTCCAGCCCGCCATCGTTTAAGACCAAGGGCGAGCGGCGTTCAGGTCGGACAAAAACAACGTGTCCTCTTCGCGGATCGAACGCGAGACCTTACGATCTTCAGTCGTACGCTCTCCCAACTGAGCTAAGAAGACCACAACCTGCTGGTGCTCGGCGTTGCTAACAAACATGTTAATTACCCCACATTCGTTCTGGTATATGCAAACGCCTCCTGTCGAATTCAAGTGATCATTGGTCCAGAGCGGCACATTGTCCCAGGAGACCGGCCAGACGTATCAAGGGCACAAAGACCGCATATGGTCAATCCCCGGTTATGACAACTGAGCTGCGAAATGATAACCAAATGTGAACGGAAGAGATCGTATGAGGTCGATCATTGCCGGCAGGAATGCGAATCCGGACTCAATGTCGTGGTCCCCATGGACGAATTTAGGTTGTAAACGCGGTACATCGTGGAACAGAGAAGATCGGAGTTGCTGATGCCCTTGCAAGTTCCATGCAAAACACCAGGCACCGTCCTATGGGGACGATCTGGAACCCGATTCGCTCGTCAGGCGTGAGGCACTAACGGAGACTGGCATTGGCGTCATTTAACAAAACAGATCGCAGCTACGGCTGGCCAGTGGGCAGTGGTGGCACCCGACAAAAGAAGATGTCCTCTTCGCGGATCGAACGCGAGACCTTACGATCTTCAGTCGTACGCTCTCCCAACTGAGCTAAGAAGACAGCGACGTGTATTGCGACGGTTCATACTGTACTCGGATATGGATCCGACACCTACCATAGGTTAACTGATTTGGTAGTTGGACGCCTGATTGTGACATTGCAATTCCCGCGTCGAGGTGGTCAACAGCATCTGCCCCAGGGAACGACAAACGAGGAGGTGTATAGACACAGACCAAGCGCGGCGGTCGCATGACGCCTCGATCGACGACACTGTTGTTGTGCAGCATCCCTCCAAGACTGTTTCTTCATATTCCGATCAGCATCGACACCGGTTGCCCTCTGATCCCCGAAGAAGTTATCGCTGCCGGCATCCACGAAGCAGCACCCTTGGCAGCCGTCATCGTGTGACGGAACACCCCGCTTCGGCGCCACGAATGCGAACAGAGCAGGTTAGTCGCCAATGGCGCCGAACTAACCGACACGCCAGCTGCGATCTCACTCATCCCAGGACCGCCCAGTCACCGATAGTGGCCGGGTACAGAGGGTCGACGCCTCGGTAGGCGGACGGATGCGTCTCGTTGCGTTCAGTTTGCCAATTGTCTCGTGTGAGCGCGATAGCCGACGTCGCACGGAATCGCGTGATCCTGAGATGTTGCCCAACTCGGACGATGCGTCGCCAACGTCGGTTCTATGCCTCCGAATGGGTGGCCAGTCCATTCGCGCCCGCTCGCTCCGATGCAGGCCCAGCCTCCGAAACCAACGGAGAGTATCTCACGTTCGGTCGTCGGGGACGTAGTGGTAGCAGAGCGTTTGTCGCGTAGAGAGCGCTGGCTGTCGATTGCGGTAGTTGCACGTCCCAGGCATGACGACGACAACGCTGGTGGAGGCCGCCGGGTTCTTCTTCGACGACTATGGCACGTGCATCGTGTACGCCATCGTCTGGTTCACCCTGCTGATCGCGTTCCTGCACGCGACCTGCTACATCGTGACGTACTCCGTCACGCTGGGCAACGTCGCCGTCTACGGCGAGAAGAACCAGGACCACCCGGTCCTGACGCGACTCGTTGCCGGCACGTTCCTCGTGCTGTACACCTGCTACAACGCTGGCATCTACGGCCTGTTGGTCATGTCGATGGACTTCGGCCACGCGTTCTGGCGGTCGCCTTGGGGCATCCTGGACCCGACGCTCACCGTGATACTCATGCTGGAGCCGCTTGCGCTAGTGATCGTCACCTGGCTGAAGATCAAGTGTGCGATCGACTCGTGGCGACGTGCACCCAACGAAGAGGAGGTGCTGGAGGCGATCGCCCAGCGGGAGGAGAACAAGAGGGAAAGCAACAGCAACCCGTACGTCACGGTCGTCATGCCGATCTACAACGAGCCGATTGAGTCGCTGATGATTGCGATCAACTCGGTGACGGAGGTCCAGTACCCGTTGCACCGCCTGCACCTCGTGCTGGCGTTCGATTCCGACCACGTGTCGACGCTGTACCGGGCGGTCATCTACTGCCTCCAGGCGAACAAGGCCGATATCGACTACGTCGCGCTGTCGACCAGCAAAGGCATGGACGAGATCGGCGACATCGGCAACGACTTCCCTGCCGTCGGCGACATCATGTACCGGGGCCTGATGGTGACCCCATGCCGGTTCGTGCACGGCGGCAAGCGGCACGCGCAGATGTGCGCCTTCCGCTACCTGTCGGACGTGTACGCGGCGCAGGCGACGAAGCCGCTGCTCCTGTTCATCGACTCGGACATTGAGCTGGACGAGTTCGCCATCGCGCACTTCACCTACGAGATGACGGGCCAGACGGGCGTCTACCGCGAGGCGCTGACGGGGCTGATCACGTGCAAGACGGCCGGCACGTACAGCTTCCTGAAGGTACTGCAGGACACCGAATACGTTGAGTCGCAGATGCTGCAACGCAACGCTGAGGATTACCTCGGGTCGGTGTCCTGCCTGCCGGGCGCCCTGACGATGGTCCGGTTCGAGACGCTGGCCAGCGTCGCGTCCATCTACTTTGGCAACATGGACGCCGTCGACCCGTTCGACTTCAACCGGACGCACCTGGGCGAGGACCGCTACCTGACGCACCTGCTGATGGAGAAGCGTCCCGAGAGGTACCGTATCGGGTTCTGCCCGTCCGCCCGCTGCAAGACGGAAGGGTGCGACTCGTTCCGATCGCTGCTGAAGCAGCGCCGGCGATGGTACCTGGGGACGCTGATGAACGAGGTCTACCAGCTGGCGTCGCCGATCCTCTGGCGGCAGTACCCCGGCCTGAACGGTCTGATTGGTCTGTCCGCCCTGCGCAACGGCCCGCTGTTCGTCTACGTCCTGTTCCTACAGCTGATGCACGGCCAGGGCACGTGGTATTCGTACGCGTACGCCGTAAGCGTCTTTGGTGCCATTTGGATGTTCGTGATCGCCGCCGGCTTCAAGATTGGCCGACTGAAAATCGCCTGGTTCTACCCGGTCGTCCTGGTCTGCCTCCCCGTCATGGCCGCCGTCTTCCAGGTCTACGGGATGTTGACCTTCAACGTACGTACGTGGGGCGGGCCGCGTACCGCCGCTGACCGGGCGAGCGAGAGTGCTCTCGATGAGGTGGTCATTATGCCAAAGCACGACCTCCCACAGGCAATCGCAGATGATCAGGAGCCGATCGGTGATGGCGACCATGCCGCGATGATGGGCAGCCCCATGTAGGGTACCCCTGCCCACGAAGCGTTCCAATCCTGGCCTCATTGTTCCTTGTCATTCATAAACGTTCCCCCTCCGCCTGTTTACTTGGGCCAATCGCGTTCAAACCAGGATGCCGTTTCCCGCTGGCTCTTGAATGGCCCGATGCCGCTCGTGGCCCCGATGGCGCCGGCAGCAACAAAAAATGTCCTCTTCGCGGATCGAACGCGAGACCTTACGATCTTCAGTCGTACGCTCTCCCAACTGAGCTAAGAAGACAGCCACGCTGCGCACAATCATGAGGCGACCCAATGTGCGGGCACGGCCATGAACACGGGACAGTGCAGTCCCTCTCGCTCTCCTGCAGCATCCTACCGCGCCAATCGGGGCGTTTATTATCGTTGGGGCTCCAGCGCGAACGTCTTGGCGGCGACTTTCCAGTCGAGGTCGTTGACGTCGCAGGAACCTTCGCCGTACGGGTCCCAGCTCTTATCGAATGACCCCAGGTTCCTAGGGTAGCCAGGTTTAGATACCTAACGTCTGCAGCGTACGCCATTGCCTACAATGTGGACGCGGGTGAGAAGTGGCTGTGGTAGACGTGACCTTCGCCATGGTTCATGTGGATGGTGTCGACGCTGGGCGTCAGGTTGATGGTGACAATCTCCTTGTTAGCCTGTGCGTACGCCACGATCCAATTGTCGAAGCCGGTCCCGCCGATCAGGAACGGCGGCAACGCCATCCAGTCGATCGCAGCGTCCCGGTTCCAGAAGAAGAAATCCGCTGTGATGTCCTGGAATTTCTTCCCGTTCGCACGAACGAACGCCGTCCAGTTCCGCCACGTCCCATCGTCGATATCGCGATCCATTGGCATGATCTCATCCGGCACGTCCACGTTGTATCTGACGCCAGTGATGAACACGGATTGCCACCCGTGCTCGACGATGCCGTTGGCGATCGCCTCCAGGGCCGGAGGCAGCGTGTCCAGGAAGATGATATCACTGTTCGTGAACCCAAGGATAGGGCCCGTTCCGATCCGTGTCACCGTCTCCATGACGTGGTTGTACGTCTGGTCGCCGATAGCGCTACCGCTAGCCGGGTGCATGGTCGGCAACCCGAGGCGATGCGCCACCTTCGCCGTCGGGCAATGCTTCGTCATCACGATGAAATTCACGCGGTCCAGGATCCGCCGCGAATGCAGCATGAACTTGAAGTGGTTCATCCCACCAGCGTTGTACGTGTTCTTTGCAATCGGTTTCGGTGTCAGGATGATCGTCGCCAAAGCGTCCGGGTTCAACGGACGCGACAGGCCCAGTTGCCCGCATTCGAAATCAGGTTCGTCGTCGACGGCGAACACGGCTGCCGGCGGCGACACCCGCCAGCAGGACGACACCAACGCGGCCACAATCACAACGATCTGGAACGCGGCGACGATGCAGGCGCCGATGGCCAGGCGCTGTTTGGCGGGGTCGTACCCAGGCCAGCGACGACACAACATCGTTGCTTGCCTGTCCCTGGCACTGCCTGCAAGCTCTAGGCGGCTCTCGGCGCGCTAATGTTACACATGCCCTAGCCGGTGCTCAGCGTGTTAGAGGGCCTGGGCGCCTGTGCATCAGACGACGACTTGCACCTGTGCTGAAGGTGCAGGGAGTTCACCCATACGGGTCGGGCACGTCGGCAGGCGTCCAGCAGGACGCGCTGTGCTCGTCGTGGGTCGTGCAGCTGGTCTACGGCGACGTCGGCGCTGGCGCAGGTAGACGCGCCATGGCGTTGACGACCCGCGACGTGCGATGTCGAACACAGCGACATGTACCTGTTGTTGCAGTCTTGCAGACAGGCCCAGTTCAGCGGACGCTCACCACAGGGCTCGCACAGATCAGATGCGGCGCCTCTCCGACGTCAGGTGTCGCCGCCGGACCATGTACTGCCGTTGCCGGCGCATCGTGCCCAAGACCCTGACTGGAAACGCGGAAGCAATGAAGCGCGCGGATTAGCCATGGTTGATCATACAGGGCGCAGGTCTGCTGGAGAACGAGACGCCAGGCGGTGTTATCTATGACTTGCAGGCAGGCTACATTCTTGGCGATACAGAAGAACGGTGGCACATGTGCCAACGCACACTGCAAGCTGCCTCTGATTTGTCCGATGGGGTAACAAGGTGGAGATGCTCTGCGCGCACTTTCCAGCGACTGATTCTAATTTCAGAGATGGCCGAATACGACGTGGACTGTGACAGCGAGGACAGCTGGGGTTCGTGCCTATTTGACGCCGACGACGTGATCGAGATCGACGACGATTTTTTCCAGCAATATGACGTCTCAGCCGACGTGCCCGATACGGAGGAGACCCCTGCCATCGATATTCGACCTGATCGACCGTCCGTGTCCGACGTCGCCGATCCGAGGTCGGCCGAGTTCCTCACTGTCCACGATATCTGCCGTTCCGTGTTCGAATTCCTCGACCTTCGTTCGCTTATGCCCTGTCGATACGTCAGCAAGAAGTTTGGGGCGCACGCCAGGCACTCGCTCCTGCACCGATTCGTGCGTTACGCGAAGCGCACGCGCGAATCGCCGATCGGGGTCGCCGTCCGATCCGATAATCCGTTCATCATACGCTGCATGTTGAACGACCCGAGAATGCAGGAGTGGATCAATGCCGATGTGCGCATCGGGCCGGTCGACACCGGCACGCCGCTGATGCTCTGCGCCATGTTGGAGAACGCGCGAATGATGCGCGCCCTGCTCACCCAATCCGCCGTCGACGTCAATGCCATCAACGAGCATGGACAATCTGCCCTCTACCTAGCAGCGCTCTACTCCCTCATGCACGTCCAATGCGTCGACCTGCTCCTGGCCGACCCTCGCACCGACATCAACCTGCGCGTTGGCCCTAAACGCGAACCGATCCTGTCGTTCGCCATCGAACACAACCGCAACGATTTCGTCGACAAGTTCCTCCAGCACCCCCGGGTTCAACTGTGCGGTCTCGGCACGGACGACCACCCGACCGCATTCCACCTGGCGCGTTACCCGGAAACCTTGTCGCTCCTCCTCCGGAACATCACTGTTCCGATGCTCAGCATTGCCGATACGTCCGGGTCCACGCCTTTGCACTGCCTGCTGAAGGCAAAGGGCGCGAAGCTGCGTCACCTCTTTGACGTCGAACGCCGTGTTCTCGTGTTGATCCGGGACCAGGTCCCCGACGATGTCCTTCATCGAATCGATGCGCGGCGCTCGCTATTCGCTGATTTCGTCGCGTACTGTCGACCTGGACCTCTCCTCGACTACCTCCTGCTGTGCGGGCGTATCTCGCTGGACCTGCAAGACACAACGCTGGCCGCCATCGTCAACAACGACATGAGCTGGAACCGGATCCTATCGCATGCTGCCATCGAGCAGCAGCTGCTATCGAATCCGTACCTGGTGCAAGTGTGCCTGGCGCGTGCAATCCAGGCCTGGTACAATTGCGATCGTGTCCGATTCGTCTGTGACCGATTCCGACCCGACCTGAATGCATTCCTGCCGACCGCGGCGATCGATGTCAGGCACAGGGTGCATGGACCTGTTACGTCCTTCATGCTGGCGGCATGCGTCTTCGACCCGGGCGCGTTACACGTTCTCGTCCATCGGCGCGAGCACCAACTTCACCATCCGCAACGTTAACGGATTCATGTCTGTGCACATGGTCCCTAACCATGACTTGCATCGCACACAACGCCAATATCTGTGGTGTATGGTCACCCCCGAGTCGCTCGTTGAAGTCGGGTGGTAGACAGGAACAAAACTGATTCGCTTATTCTCGTGCAAATAGCAGCATTTACTTCTTGGCTACGATTTTAGTCTGAAATCGGTTCAACCGTTTCGCAGGACCAGTGTCAGGATCGCCGTTATCGCGTTGATGTTTTGTTCAATCTGACGCAGAGCGACGTCGAGCACCTGCCGATCGAACTGATCCCGGCACAGATCGCGAACGGCGCAAATCAGGTCCCTGGTAGGTGGAAGACGAGATAGGACAGGGCCCGCGGGAGCGATGCGCAGATT
This sequence comes from Plasmodiophora brassicae, assembly GCA_039704465.1. NCBI lineage: Eukaryota > Endomyxa > Phytomyxea > Plasmodiophorida > Plasmodiophoridae > Plasmodiophora > Plasmodiophora brassicae. The sequence goes on from JASFAU010000014.1 coordinate 139,521, forward strand.
CGTTGGGCGGCGGCGACTTGGAGGAACGATAACCGGCGCGGCTCTTCATCACCATCAGATCTGGGTGGAACCGCGATGCGTGAGCCTGGCTGAGGATGCGGCGCACGAACTCTACAAAGACGGGGCGGAACACGGTTCGATGCAGAGGTGACCATCCCCACCCGTCGTTGAACGTCGTACGAAACACACGTCCGCCGTCGAAACGAATCAGTGCATGGACCGGTCGGGAGAGCGGTTGATCATCGCACTCATAACATGAGCGGCGATGACTCTGGGACCCCAGTCGTCGAAGGTCGCGTGAGCAGCAGATCGGGATATCGATGGAGGTGATCTGTCGATGGAGAGAGAGAGGGAGACATGCATGCTCTGGTGGTTCAGCCAGTAGTCGAAGCAGTGCAGGCGCGTGGGCACCGTCCGCCTCGCCTCCAAGCGGGCCTTCCAGGATGGATACAGGTACTACTCACTTACGGCCCGATACCCTACCGCCAGACTACGATCGGTCGGTTGCTGGCTTCTGCAAGGCAAAGCGCTCCTGTGTGCACATCACGGAATGGCTTGCCGACCAATTAGGCTTGCAGCTTGACCTGTCGTGGACGGCCAAGCACGTCGCTGCCGACGCCCTCGATGACCGCGCGCGACCCGTCTGCGCCGGCCGCCGAGACCACGTCCCGCATGCCTAGTGATGAAGCGCTCGCGGTAGATCGGTTCGTCACAGATCCACGCTTTGCATCAGCCATAAAGGGCGAACGAACGATTGAAACGACGCCTTGTTGGGAGTGCATTTATTTCCCGCTCCGGGTGTTACCAAGCGATCCCGTCACAAGTCCCGTCGAATAGCCACGTGCCGATGGTGGCGTTCCGGACGGATTGCAACTGCTGCGACAGCCGCGTGGATTTGGATCGTTCGGCCTCCCGATCCCGATTGGCGTCGGCCAGCTGTCGGGAGAGCCGTGCATTGTCCCGTTCCAGATCCGCGACGCGTCGCTCTAGGTCGGCAACGACCTGTCGATGCTGTTCCCGTTCCGGGTCGACATCGACAGGCGACACCGACTGCTCCTCCTGACGTCGAGCGGCTTCCCTTTCGATCTGACTGGTCATGTCCGCCAGTTGCATCTGTAACCTGAGCAGAGCGTCTGAGAACGACGTCGGCGGTGTTGACGTTGATACCAGGGCTGTGTGACCTGACGTTCTCCTGGGCCTGTGCATCAGACGACGACTTGTACCTGTGCTGAAGTTGCAGGGTGCCCACCTGAACGGGTCGGGCACGTAGGCAGGCGTCTTGCATCATGACGCGATGTGCTCGTCGTGGGTTGTGTCGCTGGTCCGCGGCGACGTCGGCGCCGGCGCAGGTAGGCGCGCCATGGCATTGACGACCCGCGACGTGCGATGTCGAACGCAGCGGCATGTACTTGTTGCTGACGACAGGCCCAGTTCAGCGGACGCTCACCACAGGGCTCGCACAGATCAGATGCGGCGCCTCTCAGACGTCATGTGTCGTCGCTGGACCATGTACTGCCGTTGCCGACGCATCGTTCCCAGACCCTGACTGGAAACGCGGAAGTAATGACGCGCGCGGTCTACCCATATGGTGGATCATACAGGGCGCAGGTCTGCTGGAGAACGAGACGCCAGGCGGTGCTATCTATGACTTGCAGGCAGGCTACATTCTTGGCGATATTAGAACGGTGGCACATGTGCTAACGCACACTGCAAGCTGCCTCTGATTTGTCCTATGGGGTAGCCGGGTGGAGATGCTCTAAGTCGCGCACTTTCCAGCGACTGATTCTATTTTCAGAGATGGTCGATGACGGCGTCGACTGTGACAGCGGGGACAGCTGGGGATCGTGCCTATTCGACGACGATGACGTGATCGAGATCGACGATGAGTTTTTCCAGCAACATGACGACCCAGGCGACGTGCCCGATACGGAGGAGACCCCTGCCGTCGATATTCGACCTGATCGACCGTCCGTGTCCGACGTCGCCGATCCGAGGTCGGCCGAGTTCCTCACTGTCTACGATATCTGCCGTTCCGTGTTCGAATTCCTCGATCTTCGTTCGCTTATGCCCTGTCGATACGTCAGCAAGAACTTCGGGGCGCACGCCAGGCACGCGCTCCTGGACCGATTCGTGCGTTACGCGAAGCGCACGCGCGAATCGCCGATCGGGGTCGCCGTCCGATCCGATAATCCGTTCATCATACGCTGCATGTTGGACGACCCGAGAATGCAGGAGTGGATCAATGCCGATGTGCGCATCGGGCCGGTCGACACCGGCACGCCGCTGATGCTCTGCGCCATGTTGGAGAACGCGCGAATGATGCGCGCCCTGCTCACCCAATCCGCCGTCGACGTCAACGCCATCAACGAACATGGACAATCGGCCCTCTACCTAGCAGCGCTCTACTCCCACGTGCACGCCCAATGCGTCGACCTGCTCCTGGCCGACCCTCGCACCGATATCAACCTGCGCGTTGGCCCTAAACGCGAACCGATCCTGTCGTTCGCCATCGAATACAACCGCAACGATCTTGTCGGCAAGCTCCTCCAGCACCCCCGGGTTCAACTATGCGATGTCGGCACGGACGAACACCCGACCGCTTTCCACCTGTCGCGTGACCCGGAAACCTTGTCCCTCCTCCTCCGGAACATCACTGTTCCGATGCTCAGCATTGCCGATACGTCCGGATCCACGCCTTTGCACTGCCTGCTGAGGGCAAAGGGCCTGAAGCCGAATCACGTCGCCGAGATCGAACGCCGTGTTCTCGTGTTGATCCGGGACCAGGTCCCCGACGATGTCCTTCATCGAATCGATGCGCGGCGCTCGCTATTCGCTGATTTCGTCGCGTACTGTCGACCTGGACCTCTCCTCGACTACCTCCTGCTGTGCGGGCGTATATCGCTGGACCTGCAAGGCGCAACGCTGGCCGACATCGTCAACAATGACAGGTGCTGGGAAAGGATTCTATCGCACGCCGCCATCGAACAGCAGCTGCTATCGAATCCGTACCTGGTGCAGGTGTGCCTGGCGCATGCAATCCAGGATTGCAAGAATGGCAAACGTGTCCGATTCGTGTGTGACCGATTCCGACCCGACCTGAATGCATTCCTGCCGATCGCGGCGATCGATGTCAGGCACAGGGTGCATGGACCTGTTACCTCCGGCATGCTGGCCGCATGCGTGTCCGACCCGGGCGCGTTACGCGTTCTCGTCGATCGGCGCGGCATCGACTTCACCATCCGCAACGGTAACGGACTCACGGCTGTGCACATGGTCCCTAACAATGCCTTGCATGACACACATCGCGAATATCTGAAGCGGATGGTCACCTCCGAGTTACTCGCTGAAGTCGGGTGGTAGGCATGAACAAATGTTGATACTCTTTACTCTCCTTCAAACCGCAGCATTTACTTCTTGTCTCTTGACTACGACTTTAGTCTGAAACCGGGTTCAACCGTTTCGCAGGACCAGTGTCAGGATCGTCGTCATCGCGTTGTTCAATTTGACGCAGAGCGACATCGAGCACCTGCCGATCGAACTGATCCCGGCACTGACCGCAGATGTCGCAGATCAGGTCACCGGATACGCGTAGGTCGAAGACGAGATAGGATAGGGCCCGCGGGAGCGATGCGCAGACTCGTTGGGCGGCGACTTGAAGGAACGATAACCGGCACGGCGCTTCATCATAGATCTGGGCGGAACCCCGATACGTGAGCCTGGCTGAGGATGGGGCGCACGAATTCTACAAAGACGGGGCGGCATACGGACCGGCGCGGTCGCGGTGGGTCGGTTCGTCATAGATCCACGCTTTGCAGCAGCGATAAAGCACGAACGAACGGTTGAACGACGCCTTGTTGGGTGTGCATTTATTTCCCGCTCCGGGTGTTACCAAGCGATCCCGTCACAAGTCCCGTCGAATAGCCACGTGCCGATGGTGGCGTTCCGGACGGATTGCAACTGCTGCGACAGCCGCGTGGATTTGGATCGTTCGGCCTCCCGATCCCGATTGGCGTCGGCCAGCTGTCGGGAGAGCCGTGCATTGTCCCGCTCCAGATCCGCGACGCGTCGCTCTAGGTCGGCAACGACCTGTCGATGCTGTTCCCGTTCCGGGTCGACATCGACAGGGGACACCGACTGCTCCTCCTGACGTCGTGCGCCTTCCCTTTCGATCCGACTGGTCATGTCCGCCAGTTGCATCTGTAACCTGAGCAGAGCGTCTGAGAACGACGTCGGCGCTGTTGACGTTGATACCAGGGCTGTGTGACCTGACGTTCTCCTGGGCGATCGCCATCAGGCTATCGAGGTCGAGATCAATTTCAGGTCGCGGCGACAGGTCAATCAAAGCATCGTCCGAATGGCGCAGCGGATGGCCGGCACCCTCGCCTTGTGTCTGCGTTGACGCCTCCGTTAACGTCCGCAATGGCGTCGACGTCGGCGAGTTCGACACATGGCGACCGGCCAGTGCTGGCGACGCCAGCGCCCTGTTATACCGAACCGTCGGCGTCCGGACACCCGACGCAGATGACGACAGGCGGCGGCGCTCGCGTTGCGCCCCCTCGTGCGGCGATGATGACGTCGACGGCATCGCCCACGCCCCCCTCAGCGGACAATGTGCGCCACCTGGCAGTCAGTGACGATCACCGAACGGCTGTCACACATATAGGCGTCGACTGATACAGGAGGCGGCATTTTCGTCCGTGACTGCAGCTGGGGAAACTGCGCCACTGGAACTGCAATCCCGCAGCAATGGGCGCCGGGTCCGTCGTGGCTGCTGCCCGGACAGCGCCGCCTGCACGGGCGACTACCGACTCCTCATGCGGGGGAAGCGACCCCGTTCTTCGTCATCGGCGTCGGTTCGCCGGTCCTGGTCGTCGTCAGAACATGGGGGACCGTGACGCCCCCGCCGCACCCGGCTATCGACCGCCCCTATTCTTGGATGCGGCTGGCTGGATGCTGATCGGTGCCCGTCGAGCCGCTGGATGGCGGGTCATCAGGCGATCGGCATCCAGCTCTGCTGTGACGTCGTCGGCGCCGCATGACGTCGACGACGACGCAGCGGGCACCTGGCGTATCGTGCGGCGAAACGCGCAGCTGGACGCGTCGTTCCGCCTGCAGGAGTTCATGATGTCCCCGACGGTCCCCGGCGCCGTCCGCCTGCTGAAGGAACTGGTGGACGCCGACCCGTACGGCGGCTGGGCCGTATTTCAACGCGTTCTGACGTCGTCGCGCCGCCTGGCGCCCTGTGTCCCGTTCTTCCAGGCGATGATGTCGTTCTGCCACCGGTGCATACCCGGGAAAGGCCCGCACGTCTTCGAGGCGGCCAGGTCGCGCGATGTCCCCGGCTGGGAGACCCTGTTCGGCTCGTTCGTCACCCTGTGCCTGGGCACGTCGCCGCCCATGGTCGACGAAGCCTGGGCGGCGTACCGGTCGTCAGGCATCCGCACCCATGACGCCATCTACAGCATGGCGCACATCAGCCGAGTCGGGCAGCGGCCGCGCGCCGCGCGCCGCCTCGTGCAGGACGCTCTGGACGGCAAGGTCGCGTTCACCGAGAAGCTCGTCTCGACGTTCGCCGCGTGCTGCATCGACGACGCCGAAGTCGCCGAGCGGCTCCTCGACGTCACGCTGCGGTCGCGTATCAACAACCAGCCGCTGGTTGCCAACCTCGTCAAGGCGTTGGTCGCGGGCGGCCGGTTCGGGCGCGCCATCCACGCGATGCAGCAGGTGGAGGCGGGCGGCGCCCCGCCTTCGGAGCACGCGTACAACCTTGTGGTTGGCGCGTACACGAGGGCGGGGCGCCTGGCGTCGGCGATCGACCTCGTCCAGCGGATGCTGGACCGGGCGGTGCCCGTCTGCCTGCCGGTCCTCTGCGCGTTGATCGTCGCCTGCCGTCACGACGCGCCTGCCGTCCGCCGATTGCACGACGTCGTCGTTGTGCGTCGCCCGCTGCTGGACGAAGACGTCGTCGTCTGCGCCTTCATATCCGCGTTTGGCCATTGCGGCGACGTCGCATCCGCCGAGAACGTGTTCCGGTCCTGGACCGGGCGCCCGTCCATCACCGTCTTCAACGCGATCATCGGCGCGTACAACCGCAACAACGCCCTGCTGAAGGCGATCGAAACGTTCGACGCCGTGCGACGCGCCGGCCTGCACGTCGGCCCGCCGATCCACGCCAGCATGCTCGCCGTCTTCGCCAAGGCGAACCGGATCCCGCAAGCGCTGGCCCTGCTGCGCTCGTCGGCGCGCGACGCTGTGGACCGCGACCCGTCCCTGTTCGCGATGCTGGTGGCCGCCTGTGCGCGATGCTCCGACCTGGCCGCCGTCCACGAATTGCACAGGTACGCGCGCGCCAGCCCGCCGGCGCCGCCTGTCGAGGCGGCCCTGATCGCCGCCTACGCCGCCTGCGGCCAGCTCCACGACGCGCTGAACGTGTTCCAGAGCGGGAAGTGGCCGCCAACGCTGGCGACGCTGAACGCCGTCATCGACGCGTACGCCGACCATGGCGTGCTGTCGTCCGCCATGGGCCTGTTCGCCCGCATGAAACGGGCGCGTCTGCGACCGGACCGTTCCACGTTGCTGTCGCTCCTGAAGGCCTGCAGCAACAGCCGCGACCTGGAGGCGGCCGTCGCCATCGTCGCCGAGTTCGCGGGCGCCTGGCGGGTCCGTCTGGCGTCGGACCACGTCCGGCACCTCGTCGATCTGTACGGGCGCACCGGCGACCTGGACACGGCCGAGCGCCTCTGCCGCACCTCGGTGCACGCGCTGTCCGCCCTGCGCGCGTGCCGCCGGCACCGCGACGTGCCTCGTGGCGCCCGCGTCTTTGCTCGCCTGCAACAGCCAGCTGACGACGTCGCCCACGCCCTGCTGTCCGACCTGTACGCCTCGGTGGGATGCGCCACGAAACGCGCGACGACGTCGCAAGGGCCGACGACGCTGATGCTTCCCGGGAGCGCGCTGCGTTTCGCGACGAACGATCGGCGGCTGCAGACCGATGGGAACCTTCGGCAACAGCATCGGAGCATGCTGGCCGACCTGCGGGATCGCGGGTACCAACCCGACGTGTCGGGCGTCGACGGCGACGTCCTGGACGACGCCCTGCAGGCGAGCTGCGTCCACAGCGAGAAGATCGCGCTGGCGTACGCGTTGCGCGTCCTGCCACCGGGAGCGCCCGTCTTCGCGTCGAAACCCGACGGCATCTGCCCCGACTGCCACGACGTCCTGAAGCGCGTCTCGGCGCTGTACAGGCGCGACGTTGGCGTCCGCGATCGGAACGCGTATCACCGTTTCCGCGATGGGCGCTGCTCCTGCGACGACTACTGGTGTATATAGCAGCAGTCAACGTGACGTCGCCAGGTTGTGATAGTACGACGGGACCGTGTTCTTCTCCGCCTGGACGGCCTCGAGGATCTGCCGCCGCTGGAACGCGGCGCTGATGCCGATGCACTGCAGGTCGGCGTCGTCGCATCGGACCAGGGCGGCGCCGTCGACGCCGAACTCCTCGATGCGCTTGACGGCGCCCGACCCGATATGCCGCTGGCGCAGCCAGGCGGCGACCTGTGCGCGCGCGCGGCGTCAGCGATGACGGTTCGTTGCGGGTGCAGCTCCGCGCAGTCCGTGGCCTGACCTGTGCGCAGGACCACGACTGCATCGTGTCGGACGCGGCGACGCGCACGCGCCACGTGATGGCGGCGCGCAGTTCGTGCTCGACGAGCTGCGCCGCCTGCTGCGCGATCGTCAGCTGCGGGTCCAGGGCGCACGCCTGGCGGAAGTTCGCCAGCGCCTGGCTCGGCAGGTCCAGCTGGCGGTACGCGCGCCCTGTCGACACACGAAGGCACGCGTCATCGCCACAGCAGTATGATGGCGCCCCCACCTACCGCGGACGTATAACAGGACGGCGCAGGTCGGCGATTTGATCAAGGCACGGTTGACCGTGTCGAGCGCGGCTCGCGGGCGGCCTGCACCTAACAGCGCTACCGATTGCGCCATACAGAGGGCGGTTTCGTCCGCTTCGTTATGCTCCGCATCCGGTTCCAGCGCCTTGACGTAGTCGTTCGAGATCACGGACGCCCAGGCGCGGTGCGCGTGACGCCCGGCCGCATGCGGCAGGGCCACGCGCGTGGCGTCGTCGCTCAGCATCGCAGCGTATTGCTCCAGGTCCAGCAACGTTGGGTTGTCCGGGTCGCGTTCGGCGACCCATTCCAGGTCCGATCGTGCTGGGGCCAGCTGCCCGAGCTGGCAGTGGACCCCGGCCCGGGACAGCCGGTACTCGACGTCGGCCTCGTTGTCGAGTTGCACGGCCCTGTCCAGGTCGTCAAGGGCGCCCTGCAGGTTCCCCTGGCGGCGCAGCGCGACCGCGCGCAGCCAGTACGCGAACGCGGGCGCGTCGTCCTCCCCCTGCGACGAGATCGCTGTCGTCAGGTCGCGGACCGCCATCGGCATGTCCTGTCGCTGGACATGCGTCCAGGCGCGGTCGATCAGGACGGTCGGGTCCGCTGGGCGCTCCTTCAGGCACTCGCCGTAATCCGCCAGTGCTAGCGCGAACGCGCCCGACGCCATGTGCGCCCAGGCGCGGAACTGCCTGGCGAACGTGTTCGTCGGGTCGGCGTCCAGGGCCGCGTCGGCGACGCGGACCGCCTCGGCATACCGCCCGTCGGACAGCAACCGCTCGGCGCTGGCGATCGCCATCGCGTACCACGCGCTTGTGATTCATTCGTATCTGGACGACGTGCCTGTATTACGGGCCGGCAGGGACTTCGACTTCTTCGATGCCCGGATGGGGCTTCAAGGACGACCTGCCGAGCAGGGCGTCGGTGGCCCTAGCGACATGGTCCGGCTGGACGTCGGGCTGCGCGTCGAACACGCCGACCATCAGGTCCATGTCGATGGCGCGCGATTCGGCGTCCTCCAGCGGCAGCTCCATTCGGTCCTGGTCGCCCAGCAGCTCGTTCGCCTTCTGGATCTTGGGCAGGAAGTGTCGCACGCGTTCCAGCAGCGTCGCCGTCGACGTGCCCTCGCTGGCGGACATGGCCGACGCCGTCAGCGACAGGTTGCTGAGCGAGACGGACGGTCTGACAGGTTCGTGAGCGGTCAGAAACGAACGCGAACGAGCGCGCGCGCGCACTGCTTACACGTTGGAGTAGACGGCCGGTGACGAGAACGGCGTCCGGCCGGGGTTGGGCGACGCGATCGCCGCGGGGCGCCCGTTCGAAGATGACATGCGTGCCCCGCGTAGCCGCACGGGTCGCTGCGCTGACGCGGATGAACGGCGCAGCCCCTTCTGTCTGCTGCCGATAATGTCCTCAATCGGCCGAAACTCCGTACGGACACCGTGGCGGCCCCCGGCCGTCGCCCCTGTGCCCCGTACCCGAAATAGCCGCCCACCACGGCTGGTGGCGCTGCATGCGGGCCGTGACCAGCGTATGGACCTATGCCGGCCCCGGATGCGCTAGTCAGGTACATATACACCCGTTATATTATGTCTTCGGAAATTTACAGGTCTGCTGCCGAGGCGCAGTGGACGCAAGGGCACCAGCAGTCGATCCGGTAAATGGAGCAGGACGTCGTCGCGTCCTGGATGAGCATCTGGCAATTGCAGAGCCATCGGACCTCGCGCGGGCTGCCCAGCGTGCGGATCTTCGCCAGCGATTGCCTGCAGCCGTGCACCAGGTCCCATATTTCGACCCGGATCGTGACCGGCGACTCCATCGACAGCGGCTCCTCCAGGAAGTCGTCCGACTCGTCCGAGTCGAAGTCGCGGTCCGAGTCGTAGTCGAACGTGATCTGCTGGCGTAGCGTCAGCACCGCCAGCCGGATCCCATCCGGCGACGCAGCCAGGATCCAGTCGCTGGTTCGCGACCGCGCCTCGTACGGCACTGTGTACAGAGCGGACCCATCGCAACGGTAGGCGACGAGCTCGAACGTGCTGGGCGACAGCGTTTTCCGAATCGAGTACATAAATCGGCCGTCGCGCGCGATCGCCAACGGGTTATCAACACTGGGATCGCCCGGGTCGCGAACCACCGCCACGTTCCGCCACTGGAGCGACGCAAACTGTGCCGCGTCGAGCAGCGCGGGCGGGTCATCGGCCCTGCAGACGGCAACCCGGACCTCGACGTCGAGGTCGTAGATCGACCCGACGCCGGCCAGCCGGACCAGGCCGCCGTCCGGCGTGGCGACCACCTGGTAGGTGCCACCGTACCGCAGCCCGTTGCTGGGCCCGGGCAGATCGAGGCGCTTCACCGGCGAACCGTCCGGTTCCAGCTCGTACAGGGCATTGTCTGACAGCACCGACAGGCGGCGCCCGTTCACAGAATAGCACGCGGCGCGGAACGGACCCGGATGGTACCGGTGCGACCCGTCGGCGAGGCGCACGACAACGACGCCGGCCGGTTCCGGCCACACCTGGTTCCCGTTCGCGTCGAACGCCGTTGCTGACGCGCCCCCGTTCGGGTCGCCGGCGTACGTCTCGACGGCGACGGCGACCTGCGTCCCGTCCGGCGACACGCTCGTCCCGCCGTGGACGACGACGTACCGGTGCGCCGGCAACGGGTCCAGACAGTTCCTGGCGACGATGACGCGCGGTTCCAGGCGCAGGTCGGTGCGCAGCATCGTCAGCGAGCGGCTGTCGCTGCGGTAGACGACGAGGCGGCCGCAGGTCGAGAACACGGCCGACCGTGGCACGTCGTCGATCGTGCCGTACAGCGACAGCGCCGGCGACCGCAGCGCGACCCGCGATCGCACCACCGAGTGAAGCCGGGCGCGCTGTACAGAACGCAGGTCGTCCAGATCCAGGAACCGGGCGACGACGACGAGGACGTCGTGGGGCAGGCGGCTCAGCGCCCCGAGCGGCGGATCGTGCGGGCCGGCGTCGTGCTCCGGTCGGGCACGCCCCGGATCTGGGAACCCCCAGCGGGACAGCGGGATGCGGACGTCCCTGCCGACGTCGTCGTAGGCGCACAGGCAGAACCGGTCCATGTCGAACCGCGGGCGGAACATGCCCAGGCCACAGAAGACGTAGCGCGACGCCGACGACGTCGTGACGACGACGACGCCGCAGACCGCGCTGCGCGTGCTTCTGTTGACGAGGTCGACCGCCAGGAGACGATCCGCGCAGGTCGCCACCGATCGGATCCCGAGGCAATGCGCCTTGTGCGACGGGGCGTCCAGCACGGACGGCAGGCGCCACTGCCCGGCCGGTTTGGGTCGGGTCGACGCGCGCTGCGGGTCGACGAGCTCGACGACGACGGAGCAGCCGGCGTCCAGCGGGCCGATGCAGACGCGGAACCGGCCGCATGACGATCGCGTCCATTTGTGCTTCCGGTCGCGACGTTGCTCGTCGCGGGGCGATACGAGAACGTCGTCGTCATCGGCGACGGCGTCGACGCGTTCGGCGCGCGACACGCAATCCTGGCACCTGCTGACGGCCGGGTTTCGACGCCACTGGTTGTTGCTGTACCCGGTCCGGTCCACCGCCTGCCGGCACTGCGAGCAGACGCGCGACGGCACCCGTCGCGGCCCGTGATGCACGGGGGCGCCGGGCCGGGCGGGCACGGCCGTCCCCCCGACGCACCGCCGGCATCGCCCTGCGTCCGCCGGCCGCTGCCATTGCGTGTAGCTGAAGCCGGACCGAGGCACCGTCGCCCGGCACTGCGAGCAGACACGCGTCGATGGCATTCGACAGCCACCGACCAGCGCCGCACCACGCCCGCCAAATATAATAATTCGGCTGCAAATGCAATAATATCCAATTGCCCATCAGTGAACGTCCAGAACAATTTTGCTGGCTGGTACCGAGGCGGAGGAAATGGGGTTCGAGCACCTTTAATTTGGAAATCGTCACCCAAACGTTGGAGTTGAGCACCTACGCCACTGACGCTCACCACCTACCAGTTTGGGACATACCGGGAGTGGGCATTCTGTAATAATTTCGTCTACTGGTGGCCAACGCAGGCGGACTCCAGTAGACGAAAGTAAAATTTATACTTCAGTCCTTCGTCGCCCCACGAAGCACGATCTGCTTCCATCACTTCGGCAGGACGGCGCCAGCCGTCGACACGGGGAACAGTCGACGTGGCGGCGTCCGCATTCGCCAGCCGGCGCCGGCGACCGCCCGCGGCATACACAGTTCGCGCGTGCCATCTGTTGACGATCATAATTTTAGGGGAATGGCGAATGGGCGGAATGGCGCGGGGCGCCGACGACCCTCTGTTCTATTTTCGTGACCGTGTGCGTCGGCGGTCGTTGTACCGAGACGAGGGTCGCGGCGGATGGGGACGGAGGATTCCGGCGACGGCGACCACTACGAGGTCAACGATGCCGTCCAGGCCGACTGGCAGCAGCGCGAGTTCGTCGAGATGCTCAAGATGAACATGGTCAAGATCGTCGCCGTCCTGAACCGATTCGGTACGATCGTTCGTGGGTTGCGCACTGCCGCGACGTCAACTGCTCACGTCATCGTCCAGATGCGTCCGCGCGGGAGCGCTTGTCCAAGATCAACGATCGGATTGGCACGCTGGAGAGAAATATCGAGTACGTGCCCGCTGTGGAATAGCCACCAAAACCCGACTTGCTCATGCTGGTTCTGTTCAGGTATCTCGAGGTTCTGCTCGGCAGCGACAAAGGACAATAAACACCGACCTCCACGATTGTATACGCTGTTCGGTCAGCACCGGTCGATGCCTTCAGTGGTCGCCACCGGTCGCCGCAGCTCGCAAACAACCATGGCGAGGGCCTCCGGGTTGACGCCAGCCTCGCATAGCGACACCAGTATGGACAGCGTCTCCCGATCCAGGCCCGTGTTCAACGCCTCCGATATCTCGTGCAGCACTGCCGGCAACGTCAACGCACGCCCCCCGACGAGCCACGCCGGTGCCACGACTCACCGGACAGCGCCTCCCGGGCCTGCGCATCCGCCGCCTTCGCCTGGCCTTCTTCCATCGCGGACGCCGCCGCACTTGTTACGAACGACGACGGCCCGCCGAGCGCCCCATTTGGAACATGGACCCACAACAACGTCCCCCTTTATTTCGTCCACTAGACCCGCAGCTGCACCGGAGCCATCGGGACGTCTCCGAGGTTTCACCCACGCGCGTGCAGACAACCAGCCGGGCTGCAGTGCACGCGTTTTGCTGACGACGTGGGGAGCTGCAGCACGTCGGCCGGAACGTTCCCGGGGGGCGGCAGCGGCGCTATTTAAATTATAAGGTCAGATTGCGAAGGTTATGGTGACGACGACGGCGATCGTGCCGACGAGGTGGCAGGTCTGGGGTGGCGACCGGGAGCAGGCGGCGGCGGCGCTGCCGCGGCGGTCGGGCTCGGTGGCGAACCCGAAGCGCGGGTCGGTGAGGACCCAGGCGGACGCGCTGCCGCCGATCAGGCCCCCGATCAGGATCGCGGACGATGGCGACATGGTTGTCGGCCGAGGCGCCGCCGCACGTGGCAACGGGCGCCTGTGGGCCGACAAGGCCGTCGCACGAAGTCGCCTGACAGCTGCCGCGCCGTACTTCCTGGCCAGCAGCCCCAGCGCTAGAACGCTTCCGGACGCGACCAGGGCACGCCGGGTTAATCGTCGTCGTCCGACCTCGTTCCGGTTCGGGCGCACGTGCTCGTCGTGCCATGGTGCGAACGGGGACACGATGGGCGGGAATCGGATGTCGAAGGTCATCTCGCTGTCCAGGGTGGCGACGGTGACCTCATCCTGCAGCGCCCGCACCGGTGCGCCCCCGCTGAAACGACGGGCACTTTCCGGTAGGAGGATCCGGCGCGTTGCCGTCGTGGTGACGTTGCCAAAGATGCCGTTATCCGGGCGAACCATCCTGACCAGGTCGACGGACGGGGTGACGTGCGGCGTCCGGACCCAGATCGTAATCACGTACATCTCGAAGTCTTCGTCATCCTTGATCTCTATCGTACGGTAGGAGCCTCGCGGCCAGGGAACCTCGCAGCCGTCGCTGTCGAAGAATTGCGTCAGGTCCACCTTGGACAGCACTACGAGCGCTCGGCTCCGGAACGTGAACTCCACGACTGTTTCTGCTGCCGCTGCTACGACGGCCATGCACAGGCAGGCAACGGCAACGTGCCAGGGCATCCCGCGTCGTTCGACGACTGCCCGTGCGGCGGCACAACGGCGGCGCCTGCCAAAAATAGCGAATTGCGGCGCATATTCCGTATCGCTGCATGTTCAGTCCGACGGTCGCATGTCCAAACCAACCGTCGACGTGGCGGCTTTACTTTGATTGCCGGTACATCCGCGACTGGACGATGATGAGAACGTCGAAGGCGAGCGTGCCGATGCTGCCGAGCAGGTACGGGAGCTTCTTGACGCAGAACTCGGCCCAGAAGTTGTCCGTGACGACCGGCGCGGCTTGCTCGATGACGGCGTCGACGATGATCCGCAGGCCGTACGTCGTGTTCGCCGCCACGAACAGCATGAACATGGCCGGGGACAGGTCGTCGCAGCGCTTCTCCTGGTAGTTCTTGACGACCTGAGGGATACGCGCGAAAAAGAACAACGCATTGCCGAGCCAGGCCAGGACGGTCCCGGTCGTCGTCACCCAGAACGCCAGATTCTCCTCGGGAACGCAGAGCACCTTGTTGTCTTGGAGCAGCGTCCTGGACGCAGCCGATGACGGTACGGTCGTGGACGTGAACGACGACAGGGTTCCCGTGGTGAACAGCGCAACGCCGAACAGAGCAACAGCCGCCTTCCTCGTCGCCGACGTCCTCGCGCCGTATCGCTTCGGGTAGACGCGGTTGTAGTAGTACATCTGCGACAGCATGACGGCGTCATCGAACAGGAAGTACCCGCCGAGGACAACCATGGTCAGCGGCTGCTGCAACAGGACACTTGATATGAAGTTCGAAATGTCAGCGACGGCGCGGACGACGATGAACGCTGCCGATAGCGATTCGCAATGCTTGTTGCGGTAGTTGCGCCAGTACTGAGGCAGGCCTGCCGTCATCCATGCCAGGATGGACAATACGCCTGCAAGGTGACGTCAGGACGCGGCGTACGGCACAGACGGGGAACGACGAACCCAGCATTGACGGGACATATTCGAGCGGCGTGTAGACGCATTCGCCAAAGACGGTCCCCATGAACTGAGAGTACCGGTACCCATTCTTGTAGATCGGTTCGCATTCACACCACGCCATCGCGGACGCTTGCAACGGATTTGCAATTGGGCGCTCCCGTCAGCGATCAGGTCACCCCGAAGCAACAACGCAAAAGAAAGTCCGTGGCTGACTGGCCCTACAGCTCGGCCGACTGTAGCAGCAACGCCTGCGCCCAGCACCGCTGTGTCGGCCGCCTGTGGCCGGTGCACTCCGTAG
Organism: Plasmodiophora brassicae; assembly: GCA_039704465.1. Classification (NCBI taxonomy): domain Eukaryota; phylum Endomyxa; class Phytomyxea; order Plasmodiophorida; family Plasmodiophoridae; genus Plasmodiophora; species Plasmodiophora brassicae. Next base: position 154,851 of record JASFAU010000014.1, read on the forward strand.
CCAGCAGCCCGCTCACGAACGAGGTCGCTTAAGGTTGGCCCGTTTCAGGATCCGAAACGTCAGCTTCTGATTATTAGGTAGACTGATCGGGACGTTCTTTCCGTTGCACCGTTTTAATGGTTCCCTGGAGAGTCGTTACGTACTATGACGTTGCCAAAGAGTTCGGGATGAGGGCGCTACCAGCCAACGGTTCCGGGCGCTGGTTAACCACCTTCGGCGGTTCGAGACCGTTTTGCGATCGGGTCTCTGCAACGTTTCGTATCTGGGCAATATAGGCTATATACACCCAAGTGTCGCTTAGTTAAGCGAGCGAGTTTCGGGGCCTCGTAACAACACGACAAGCTGGGTTGGTCGTGTCACGATCGGAGAGTGTTGAGGTATTCGCAGACAATATGAACATGTTGAGTTATTCTCCACCGAGCTACGCTGCAGCCGCGTACGACGGGGAAAGAAGGCGCGTCCTGTGATCAAAGTGCCGAAACGATTACTGGCGCATCGGGACCGCTGCGCTGCGGCCAAGAGCAGCTATCGAAGACGATGACTGTTGTTGAGCATAATGCTGCACAGTATAGATATTCTCGAATGCTGAACTCGTTCGGTTACGGTAACTTAAGACAGAAGGCACAACACCCCAGATGTTGTTCAGTTCCTAGCGGAAAAGTAACATTTCCACTGGCAGTAACAGGTCCTGTGCATCTGATCTGACGGGTTGATCCCAGTACAGTATGTTTGGTTCAAACGTGCTCAGTGATGTTGTATTTGTCAGGAATCCACAGCGTGCTGCCAAGTCAGAGGACGTCACCATTGTGGCAACGCTGTTGGATGAACGTAGACATCTCGGCGTGGCGCGCGCTGACGACTTCCATGAAAAGCCTTTCGACGGTTCGGATACAATCATTACTGCCATCATCATCAAGGACTTGCCACAAGGTGACCTCCGACAGCATGTTCAAGAACGTGCGGTTCTTGAACTTGTCACGAGCGTCCACCAACCGGCAAAAGTCGTCCAACGACGCCAACCTGATGTGTAGAGAAATCACCATCTGGGACAACTTCTCCATCAGACCGTCTAGGTGCTGGCGCCAACGGTGGAACACGTCGACGTCTCTGACGTGAACGGCGTAACGAGTCGCTTCGTAAACAGTATGCGCAGCCGTATGCAGGATCGTCCAGCCAGCAGGAACGTCTCGGTGCACTACAACCTCATTCAGAATGCCCAGGCGTTTCCCTTGTGCCAGGACAATCTCAACAGCAGGAAGACCCATCATGACCGCCCAGTGGATCACTGACAAACCGTCATAGCACCCGAGAAGGAATCTCTGAAGGACCCCGTCGCCCCTACGATTCCGAATCAAGTTCAGCGTTGTGGCGAGCGGTTCGGCGCGAGCTTTGGAAAACAAGATGGCCGCATGGTGGCGGTTCACGCGGGATGGAAGAGGCGGTGCCAGATGGGAGATGATCAAGGTCGTCGAAGGGGGCCGCGACAAGAATGCGACTTTGCCTCGAGGACTGCCCGCACAAGCCACCATCGCGACTTCGTACGAAGACATGGTCCTATTGGCGGCTGCCAGCACTGCCACGATGGGTACGACGTGTTGTTCGTGACTGGGGCTCCGCATCCAGAATTCCATGCAGGAGTCGCCTTTGACAACGCGTTGCAACGCTCCCCAGATCCAGTCCCGGCTTGATGCACGACGCAGGATCCATTTAACGATGTGGCCCGTCATGCACTTCTTATGGAAGATTGTGTACCCGTCTTCGTTGACGTGACGTAAAGCCGCCTGGACTTGGTCGTCGGTCGCGTGTCGCACTAAGCGATCCAGCACGGTCACGGGATCAGCTATGCCGCACACGAAGAGATTGGTAAGTGCAGAGACACCAGGGCCACTGAGGATCACAGTGTCATCATCGAACATGGCCAGCAGCTGGCGAACAGGGAGCCGGTTGGAGAATTCATCTCCAATCGCGAGGGCAAGAACGCGACGCTTCCAGTTACGCTCGTCAAACCCGTCCCCGAATCGTCGGCGAAGAGCGCCCAAACAGGTTTCCAGCAGGACCGGTTTGTTGTCATTCGGCAGTCTCAAACGCCGTCTCAGGGGCTCGAAATGGAGCGCAAGTCCCCAGTAGGAGTAAGCGAGGAAGTCATCGTCTGCCTCCAGAAACGTCATCAAATGCTCCGCGAACGTAAATGCCTCGTCGCTGCCCGCGGTGTACCCTCGAACGCCACCGCTGTAGGAATGTGGGTTCATGTCAGAACCCAGCATTATGAGCAGGTTCGCCGCGCGGAAATAGCCTTCAGTTGTGGCTGTGTCCAGGAGACCGGTAATATCCATTCCGTGTGCCACCATGACCTTCAGTAGGTCAAAGTCCAGGTCGCCATTCCGGATCTGCTCCTCAATATCGCAGTACGCCAGACCAGATAGGGCCATTCGCACCAAGTTGCGGTGGTGTTCAGGAAGCAGTTGCAGCAGAGCAGACGTAATACTGTCTCGTTCGTCGTACGGGACGGGGAATTTGTCAGACGCGGCAATTCGTTCGGATGCTGACGCCGCGTAGGCGTCAAAGCCTGCGACATCAAGAAAAGAGATAGAATGTTGGCGAAGGAACTGAAAGGCGCGCAAAGCTCGTTCCCGGTGCTGGATGTCAGCACTCCGTTGCGATGTGTGTCGTATAGCAACTCCAAGGGCATATCCGTCAGCCAATCGCCAATCGACGACAATCGTCTTGAGCATCATCCGGAAATGGCCTGCATCAATGTCATGGTCACCGTTGAGCAGATGGTCAGGGAGTAGGATCTGGGGGCGCAACGGCACCCGGCGATGGAGACATTCATGGATCCATTCCGCAGATGGATCGCGAAGATAGTCGATGGCGTGGGGATCCTCGAAGTACGACAGAAGCGTCGTAAGGTTGGCTTCCGGTTTGAACAGCATCTCCCACTGACGCCTCGAGGTCAGGTCGGGTTCAAAACATGTCGTGAAACGATCGTGGGTGTCATCATCAACGCGGGCCGTGCGTCCAATTGCCACCACGCTGAACGCAAGAACGATGACGCGAGTGAACGCCATCGGAATTCCGGAATGAAGCAGCCTCCGCCACATGCACGCGCGCCGACCACTGCGGATCGGGTCGAACTTCGGTGCCCCGAAATAGAATCCGGGGTCGCGGACTTCCGTGGACGGCGCGACTCACGAGGTGGAGAAAGGTTGGGCCCGAGACGCGGACGCCCGTTTTGTCCGCCCAGCGCAGAGGAGACCAATGATGCAGTACGTAGATCGAATACATTGACGACATACGAAGGATGGCAGTTCCCTACAGGCCGCCGGCAGGTACGACCGCATCGACAGGGACGCGGTCGCCCGATCCGATCTGGCCGACGTGCCGGCCGACGCGCTCCGCCCTTGCGACCCACCAACAGCGCCCGTCAGATCAGGGCAGTGGGCGTTGGCGTCCGTGAGCAAGCTGACAACCGACCACGTGCGGCTGGTCCCCAGTGCTCGTACTTTACCGCCATCCAGTCTCGTTCAGGATGCCCTGTCCCGGACGCGAGTTCAAACCCGGAAAGGCGTCCGAGCGGTCGTGTCCAGGCGGTAGGCGGCATCCGACATAGGACTGCTGGGGAGGACTTGTTCTGCAGGCGCGGGTCGTGAACGACAACGACAGGAGGGTTCGACTCGGCCTGGCACCTGCCGCAATCGGCAACGGCTACCGCGAGATCATCGTGGATGCGACTGCCGTACATGCGGGCACCTTCCGATGGGGAAGTGCCTCGGGACGACTCGGCAATGTCGAATTGTAAACGCCATCGCTGACGAACTAGTATTCAACAACTGTACATTCTGGTGGTTCGATGGTGGAACAGTACACAACGACAGCCACAGTTCGGTGCCCCTCGATTGTCTAATAGCCCCGCAGTCTCAACCGTTCTTCCACATGAATGAATGGCTGTCATCAACGCGACAAGCATCAGGAGGCTGCTCGACAATATCCGATTCGACGTCGGGACAGCAGGAGGGAAGTGGTATCCCGACAGTGTGCACTATCAGCTGACCGATGTGCATGTTTTCTGGGCGTGTACAGGGTTGTGTGCACCAATGGTCACCTTGACCGTTGGAGATGGCTGGCAATACCTGGGACCACGACTCGAAGGATTGCCCGCCTCTGCTCCGCATACAAGAACATTGTCGTGCATTATTCTAGTAGAAGTCTCGCCGCCTCATCCTGGTCGGCAAACGGGTCCTCGAGCGGGACCACCGGAGGCGATGCCGCTGGATGCTGCTCCTGCGGCTGCTGCTGCTGCTGGTCGTGATGGCCCACCGCGAATCCATCCCAGGAGGGCATTGCCGCAGGGGCCGGCACCACCGGGTCGTCTTTCCCGTCGGTGTCGCTGTCGCTCGTAGCGTTGCCCGAATCCCTCGTCGACGACGACATGCCGGAGCCGACCCCGGACCCAACGACGACGTCGTCGGAGGCGTTGGCGAGGACCGCCATCGTGACCTGCCCCAGGGCGACGCCGCCGGCGTCGTCCGTGCCGACCTGCTTGGGCGACGACTCGATCGTGGCGCCCGACTGCCGCACGAGCCGTTTGGCGAACAGCGACCCGCGCCGGATGGCGGTCGGGGGGACGCCCCCGGGCAGGGCGTCCTGGCGGTCGTCGCCGTCCGCCTCGTCGTTCTGCTCGTCGACCTCGGCGACGAGGTTGTCGGCCTCGGCGCCCAGGCCGCTGCTCGTGCGGCGGTGCCGGACGGCGCCGCTGCCGACGCGGCGGTGCTGGCCGATGGCGGCCGTGAAGCGCTTGGCGGCCGACGCCGCCTTCATCAGCCCGTTCACCGAGTTGATCGCCGTGCTCGACGGCGTGTCGCGCGTGAACTCGGACGACGGGAACGGGTCCGTCGCCAGCCGCACGAAGTAGGTGACGTCCGACGGCAGCAGCGCGATCGTCCTGGCGAACGCCAGCAGCGCCTGCTGCCGGCCGACCGCCCGCTTGACCTGGTTGCTGCAGTGCAGCAGGTTCGGCGGGCACGACAGCGCCAGGCGCGCCGCCGAGTCCACCTGCACACGCGCACGCGTCTCAGACGTCGTCGTCACGCCCGTCTCCGTCTCTCTCTCACCGTCCCGCCGAACACGGAATGGCGCAGGCGCATGCCCGGCAGGATCGCCGACAGCAGGCCGCCGACGTCCATGCCGCCGGCCACGTCGAGGCAGCGCTCGGGCAGGTCGCCCCTGGACGCCTGCAGGTCGCCCGCCCGTTTGATCATCCTCAGCGCCGCCTGCCGCATCGTCACCAGCTGGCACACACACACACCGCACACACCGCACACAGACCTGGATCGTGCTCGTCAGGCGCATGCGCCGGTCGGTGTCCACGTCGGCGTCCGGCTTCGTGGCGCCGCCCGCGTCGTCGTCGTCGAACTCGAACTCCTCCTGCGCGTGCCGGAGCCCGCACACGAAGACGAACGACCCGCCGGCACTGGTTCGCAGGGCGTCACCGGTGAGGGGCGGGCGGTTGCACCGGCCGCGCGCGCACACGTACCTCAGGACGTGGATGCACGAGTACTCGTGGCAGATGGAGACCCAGTCCTCGAACAGGAGCGAGATGATGCTGATGGCCTCGTGCGGCGCCGCCCGGAACCGGTCGATCAGGGCGGGCAGGCCGACCAGCTCGACCTGCGCCACCGACACGTTGTTGCAGAGCCAGCCGCGCGGCTCGAACGACGTGTCCAGCGCGCTGGCGATCGGCCGGGGCACCAGCCTGACGCGGAGAGAAGTTAGGCTGGCGCGACACGCGTCGGACGCGCGACCCACCTGGGAAGGATGCTCTTCACCGTCTGCCTGTGCTCGTTGCCGAGCCACTCGAGGAAGAAGTGTTGGCGGACGGTGCGCTCGCGAGCGTAACTGGCGACGACGCTACAGGAGACGGCGGCGAGGTACACGCCGAGGTACAGGGCGGTCAGCGGCCAGGCGAACCGCAGGACGACCAGGTAGTCGAGGACGAAGACGACCGCGAACGACAGCCCTGGACGGCGACACACACACACACACAACGTCAGCGTGGCGGCGCAAGGCGGCGACACAACAGCGGGAGGGCCCCCACCTAGGACGGCGCATTGCACGAACCTCAGCCCGTCCACGTCGAGCGTCGCCGTGCAATGCGCGACGGCCAGCAGCGTCGTGACGAGGTTGGGCCGCGCGTACCGGTTCCGGCTGGTCAGCAGGGCAATGTACCCGAACGCCTATACGACCGTCAAGATCGGGCGCGCCCCACCCGGCCCTTCCTACGTTAATGGCCTGCAGGGCGATCTGGAACACGTAGACGCCGGCCGCGAACCGGCCCTGCTCCAGGAACCGGGTCAGGCGGGCGCTCCACACCGGCGACTGAATGAGGGCGCTCAGGCCGCCGCCCATCACCTGCACAGCACGCGCGGTCAGTCGACCTCGATGAGGGCGCGCGCGTGCCAGGGCGCCCGACCAGGTACAGGAACAGCAGCGTGAACCCGGCGGCGTCGAACCCGAAGAACAGGTTCGTCAGCAGCTCGATGACGCCCAGCGCCAGCGCCTTGTCGTACCCGGCCGCCAGGCGCTTCACCAGGCCGTTCCCGACGTACCTGCCAAAGTCGTCCTCCAGCGTGGCCCTTTACGCGGGCGGTCAACGCGGGCACACACACACGTACGACGACACGGGCACGCACCATGGCATCGTCTTGAACGCGCTCGACTCCACGATCTGGTTGACGTCGTACCGCAGCGTCCATCTGTGACACCGCTGCCCTGGTCAGCATTGCGACAGCGCGGGCGACGAACGCACGTCTGCCCCCGACCGGTGCAACGGGACGTCGATCGCCTGCAGGCTGGCCTGTCGGGTCGGGGTCAGCGAAGGGTGCACGTCAATCGACAATGGGAGCGCCACCATACGTCTTGTTCCTCGAGGCGGACGTGGACGCCGAGGTGCTTGACGTACCCGTCCGTGTCGATGGCGCGCTCGATGTGGTCGAACTCGGCCTTGACGGGTCCGACCAGGCGGTAGACGTGCCGGTGCCCGTCGGTGAACGCCAATCGCAGCGACGCGCGCTTCGCGTCCTCGTCGTTGTTCCCGTCCACTGTGTGGCAGGGGCGGCCATCAGCGAGCGATCAGTGAACCGCCAGGCGCCCCCGGGGGGCGTACCGTGCGCCAGGCGGTACGGGTCGTTCGTGTTCATCAGCGGCAACGACGGGTTCTGCGCGTGGTGCAGGCGGTCGAGCGACTTGAGGTAGTTGCCAAAGTCGAGCGCCTGCGCCACCGAGTTGGCCAGGCCCGCCTCGATCATGAAGGCGACGGCGTCCCGCCCCAGGAAGCAGTTGTCGAAGGCGGCCCCCTTGTACAGGCGCGTCTCGAAGCGCAGGTTGTTCTGCAGGCCCAGGGCGAGCGCCTGCGCGTCGACGCGCTCGGCGCTGTTCAGGCGGAACAGGGCGCGCCGGCCGTCGCGGAACGGGCGGCGCGGGTCGATCGCGTCCTGCAGGAAGCTCCTGGCCGTCAGGTAGGACGCGATCTCGACCGCCTCATCGCGGCTCCCGGCGAGCTTGTGCGCCAGGATCAGGTCGACGCAGGCGGCGCCGGTGAACGTCTTCGGGTAGGCGCGGCACCAGCGCTGGTGCGTCGCGACCGGCAGCGCCCGGCGGATCGTGCGCACGACCCGCTTCAGGTCGACGTCGGGCGCGATCCGGAACCGGTACCACTCGCTGGCGCTGTCCACGAAGTCGCGGTCGGCGTCGACGGCCCCGACGATCACGTTGTGCATGCGCAGGGCGCTCCCGAGCCGCACCGCATCGAACCTGTGCGACACGCGCGTCACGTGCGTTCGTCGACGAAGGGCGGGCGCGCGACGCACCTGCTGACGCAGGCCTCGTTGCTGACCAGCAGGTCGACGACGTCGCTGCCGGTGAAGCATCGGCGAACGGTGCGCAGGCCCAGGCAGCGGCGCCGGTCGGCGATGGTCAGCCGCGAGCGCAGCATGGCGACGACGGCCTCGCTGAACGGCTCCGGTTCCGGTTCGGTCGGGCCCGCCGCCGCGTCGGTCGTCGTCGTCGTCGCGCCCGACCCGCTGTCATGCGACGACAGGCGCGTCAGCGACGGCGCTGGCTCCCGGTTCCTGGACGACGCGCGCTGCTCCGACTCGGACCCGCCCGCCTTCTTCGGGAACGACACGGGCCGGGCGACGTACGCGTGCCGGACGAGCTGGTAGGTCGTCGCCGAGATGAAGATCTGGCCGGCGCCCGCGATCGTCTGCAGGGAGCGGGCGCCGCGCATCGCGTCCCCGAAGACGGACGTGTAGATCCTCGGGGGGATCGCGTCCGTGTCGGCGACGTCCCACTCGGGCAGGGCCGCCCGGGCCGCCCACCCGCTGTGCACGCCCATCGCCAGCGTCAGCATGACGCCGAACAGGGCGTGCGAGACGCGCGGGTCGTTCAGCTCGGCGAGTTGCACGGCGACGCGCGCCATCTCCACCGCCTGCGATGCGGTCAGCAGCCGAGGCAGCAGCAGCAGCATCACACGCGCCCCTGACCGAGTCGGACGGCGATTCGTTGTGCCCAGCGGACGCGACGAGCAGGGCGCCCTGGCCGGCGCCCATCACCGAGCAGTGCGCCTCGATGCGGGCGACGTTGCGCTTCAGGACCGTCTCGATGATGTCGTGGACCTTGCTGAGCAGGGCGATCGCCTGCGACGGCGTCCGGTGCTGGATCAGCCGGGGCAGGTTGTCGATGCCAACGACGAGGACGGTGACGTTCGGCGACACGATCGTTGGGGCGCGCGACAGGACGCGCGCGACGTACTCGCGGAACTCACTGATCATGCGAGCGGAGAGCAGCGCCGCCCGCTTCTCCGACACGGTCGTCATCGTGTGGCCCGCGTTCGGCACCATGTCCTGGACGACGGACGTCGACAGGTGGAACGCCAGGCGGTACCGGCGCTCCTGCAGGAACAGCAGGCGCTGGCGGCGCTCCCACGCGTAGCAGGTGGCGCCGCCAGCGACGGCGACGATCGCGTACATCAGGTCGAACAGGACGGCCTGGACGGGCGTGACCGCGAAGTACAGGTCGGACCAGGCCATGCCGATGAACGCGGCGTTCATCGTGACGGCGTCGAACGCGACCAGGGCGACGCCGTCGACGAAGGCCAGCGCGAACTGCGTCAGGACCAGGAACGGGTACAGGAGCGCCGGCAGCAGGCCGACGAACGCCGGCAGGGTCAGGTCGCTCTGACGCCGGGCGGCGTCGTCGCCGATCGCCGCCGCCGTCGGCCACATCGTCAGCGTCTTGATGACGGACAGGCCCACGAGGAGCAGGGCGACGTTCAGGCGCGTGGGCCCGCCCGACCGGAACCTGGACAGAGGGGCACAGGCAGGCCACGTCAGCAGCCAGCAGAGCGGCCCGCTCGAGCGCGCGCGCGCACCGGTCCAGCAGGGTGACGATGCCGCCGATCCAGCCGACGACGAGCAGGGCGCGGGGCGTGGCGAGCGGCGCCCCCTGCAGCATCTCGAACGGGCACTCGGCGAGCAGGGCGACGGCTAGCAGGAACAGCTTGACGCGGACGACGGCGAACAGGCGTCGCTCGCTGATGCACCGGAACGACGCCTCGCGGTCGTCGCAGTCGGCCCGGGCCCGGGACGCCATCAGCGGGTCGGCGCCGTCGCCGACCGCCGCCTGGAACCGCAGGGTCGCCCTGGCCAGCCGCATCGTGTAGACGGTCAGCGGCTGGGTGGACGGCGCCGCGAAGTTCTTCACGGACGCGCGCCTCGTCGACGCCTCGTTCGTCGACGCCGACGGCGACTGCATCATGAAGAAGGTGGCGATGGAGGAGCGGCGCCCGGTCGAGTCGGTCGTCGTCGCGTTTGACATCGTGCTCGTCATCCGCTGCACGATCGACATGCGACGGGCGGGCGCGTCCCCCGCGGCCGCCTGCGTTGCCGCGCCCGCTAGGCCCTTCAGCGCCGTCGTCGTCGTCGTCGTCGTCGACGTCCGGCGGCCGGCCAGCAGGTCGCGACGGGACTGGGCCTGCACCGACAGCCGCCGAACCGAGATGTTGTCCGCCGTCCGCTCCACCGCCTCCGTGATCGTCGTCGTCGAGCTCGACAGCGACGTGTTCCGGTGGTGCTTCGGCTCGGGCGACGCGGTCGGCGGCGGCGGCGCCTGCCCCGTGATCCCGTGCCAGACGCGGTCGTTCAGCAGGGTGAACGCGCCGGCGATCCGGTCGGCGATGCAGGCGCTGACGGCCAGGCGCGTCTCCGCCTGCGGGATCAGCCGCATGCGCAACGTGGCGTAGACGTCGGCGAACGTCACCGACGGGTCGATGGCCTTCGCCAGCACCAGCGACAGGCGCAGGCGCCGGGCGCAGTCCTCCAGCGACTTCACCTGCCAGGCGACGTCGTCAGCGGTGCGGGCGCGGGGCCGGGCGCCGCCCCCCGAACCTTCTCGATGAACGACGGCGCCAGGTGGTAGCGCAGGCGCGCGAACGTCCCGTCGATGACGAGCGTGGCGGCGACGACGAGCGCGGCGATGGCGGCGAAGTACAGTGTGTTGCGGCCCTCGATGGCGTCGCCGTAGAACCGCACGTCGAGCGACCCGGCGACGGTCAGCCACAGCGTCATGATCGTGATGGAGACGCCGGTGATGAACAGGTAGTTGAGCGAGAACGTCCCCGACTGCTGCATGACCTTGAAGTTGGCCGTGCAGGTCGCGGCGACGTACACGAGGATGCCGGTGGCGTACAGGCTGCCGACCGTGTTGTTGTCCAGGGCGGACGTCTGCAGCAGCGCGGGCGTCTTGGTGAACCCCATCGACTCCAGCGCGTTGATCGACGCGAAGCACAGGACGAACACGACCATGCCGTGCAGGATGCCGTTCGCGACCGCGCGCAGCGTGTGCCCGATGCCGAACTCGCTGCGCTTCGTGCCCTGTTTCGCCACGTTAGCCTGGGGCATGGACGATCCCGACACACGTACGCCATAGAAGTAGACGCGCGCGTCCGCGTCGCACGTGTCGTCCTGGACGTCGCGGTCACGGGCGCCCAGCACCAGCAGCGTCAGCGTCGTCATGAACAGGTTGAACACGTCGACGAGGACCTCGGGCATGTAGAAGACGCCGCTGAACCCGTCGAACAGGCCGTGGACGAACATGCAGATCGGGACCAGCATGACCTTGTAGGTGCAGATGCGGGCGACGAGGCACAGCCGATGGTAACTCCAGTGGCCGTGCACGAGCACGAGCCGCGGCAGCATGTGGAACCGGGGGATCGTGTAGTCCGCCATCAGCACCGCCTCGTTCGCGTTCGTCAGCGACACGTTGCCGACGGCGACGCCGACGTGCGCCTCCCGCATCATGGCGATGTCGTTCGCCGACCTGGCGACGCCCAGCGTGATCGCCTGTGGCGCTCCCCGGTTAGAACGTCAGCGGGCCAGCGCGCGTCAATGCGCACCTGATCGGCGACGATCCATCGCAGGCAGTAGACGACGCGAGCGAGGTGGGCGCGCAGGCGGGCGATGTGCAGGCGGGCGCGGGCGCGTACGCCGACGCCAGGCTGCTGCAGGGCGTCGTGGACGTCGCGCAGGGTCTGCTCGGCGATGTCGACCCGCAGGTGGCCGCCGCGCGATTTCACGAACCGGATCATGCGGCGCTTCTGGGCGGGCGAGCACGACCCGACAATGATGCATTCGCTGCGGTCGCACAAGGCGAACATGATCGGCGACATGACGCTGTCGTTCAGGACGAGGTCCATGGCCGTGCTGTCCATGATCACGGCGGTCGGCTCCGCCTTGGGCTGGTTCAGGTACCTGGCCGCGTAGTCGTTCAGCTCGACGCGCAGCCGGTCCGACACCCGCTTCATCTTCTTCAGGTACGCCTTGTCGGACAGCTCGGTGGCGGCCCGGTCCGCCATGGCCGCCGCGTGGATCTCGTCGAACGTCTTCTCCGGGGCCGGGTTCCTGGGGTCCACGTCGGGGTCGTCGGGCACCGGGTCGCCGACGCGCCTCTCGTTGCGCAGCGTGGCGCTGACCTTCCCCGGGGCCGCGTCCAGGTCGCTGAACAGCGTCAGCTCGTGCATCGACGGGCGCACCAGCCCGGTGGCGTACGCGGCCGACGCGGCCATCTCGGTCGAGTCGCAGCTGGACACCCAGATCTTGATCCCGGACGACTGCAGCCGGGTCAGGGCGGGCGGCACCGCCGCCGGGATGACCTCCTCGAAGGCGACCAGGCCGACGAACCTCAGGTTGCACTCGATCGTGTCGGCCAGGTACTGCAGTGTGGACAGGACGGGGCTGGCGTCGACCTGCAGGAGGCGCTCGCGGGTCATGGGGTCCTCGTCGGCCCACTGCGGGTGCTTCTGGTCCAGGTTGCGCGCCTTGAGGTACAACGGGTACCAGACGTTGTAGAAGAAGCAGAGGGGGACCTTGCGTTTGGCGAAGACCATGGTGCTGAACCCCTGCTGGCGGTACCGCTCGATGGCACCGGTGACGTCGTACGGCTGGCGGTGGACGTCCACGCACCGGTCGATCATGTCCCGCGCCCAGCCTTTGCAGTACACCCAGACGTCCTCGTGGCCGTACCTGACAACGACGGACGACCGCCCGCGCGACGATATCGAACTGATGGCCAGGACCTCGATTTCGGCCGACGTCTTTGCGATACGATGCCCCTGGTTGATCGGGACGATCGCCAGGTGGATGACGGGGCCTTTGCGCGCCTTGAACTCGTACCCGAACGACTTGGCCGATTCGACCATGGCGACCTCGTACGGCGACGACGACCGGTACGAGAACTCCTTGTTGTAGAAGTGCTCGTCGCGCTTGATCTTCGCCTCCAGGTCGAGCTTGTCGCGCGGCAGCTTGATCCTCGACGTCGCCGAATGGCAGATCGCCATCAGCGTCAGCATGAATTTCGCGTTCGCCGAACGGGCGTCGTCCCCATGCCAAACGTCGTCCACAATGTCGGCGAACTGCTGGTTCTCTGCGACGACGTGTGAGCGCACGACGGCACACCCGCCCAGGACGTGCAAATGACGTACCTCTGACGAACGTGTGCTTGCCGGCGTACTCGAGGCCGTTGACGTTGATGCGGGCCACCTGGACGTTGCCGGACGTCATCAGGCCGTTCTTCTCGCAGAAGATGTGCTCGACCTGGCCGAGGTCGGCGCTGACGTTCGAGTTGATCATGCTGGCCTTGTTGGTGAGCTTGTGGGCAATCTCGCGCATCTTCGCGTCGAGCGTCACCGAGACGCCCTGCGACGTGGCGACCAGTTCGAGGATGACCCAGACGGAGACCTCCAGGACGCCGTACATGAAGAACCACCAGCTATATGGGATCAGCAGCTGACTGGTTTCGCTCGCGCCCAGATCCATGTGCCAGAAATTCACAAAGTTGACGGGCTGCGACAGGCCCAGGAACTCGATCCACGACGGCAAGTTGATGAAGAACTGGCCTTGCGAGAACAGCGTGTTGCCAACGACGCTGAACGCGGCGAAGAACGAGGACAGGCCCAGAAGGAACACGGCGACGCGATCCAGGGCTTTCATCAGGTGCGAACGTTTGACGGGGCACCACCCGTTGATCCAGTTCTGGGCGACCTTCGTTTCGTGGCCGGCGTACACGATGACGCCAATCGCCGACGCCGTGTACGCCAGCTTCGTCCCACGAAGCACCAGGTTCATCATCGACAGTTTCTCCACGTGCGAATACGGCTTCCCCGGGTCTCGCCCCAACTCCTCCTTCAGCACCCGCTTCACCTGCCCCGGGACGTTCATTCGATGTGCACCAGTACAGATTCCGCCTTCCACAGAACCTTTGGCAGCTGCTCTAACGGCATGCCTTTGCAGCGTTCCGTTTCTTCCCGTTGCATCTGACCGGCCGCTTCTCGGACGTCGACCCCGATCGACCCTGTGAAGGTCTCCAGATCCGGACCAGGTCTATCGCATCTCAGCGCGCCTGTTGGACACGTGAGGTGAACAGCACGGGCAACGACATTCGGCTTGGACCGACCTTTCAGACGGCGCAGGCAGGTCCCCGTTTTGAAGATCGACGTGATGTCCACCGTGCGCTTCAGTTTGTAATTGCAATCCCTAGAAATCCAGCGGCGGCCGAGTGAGTACGCTGCCACAACCCGGACAGAGTCGGTACCCGTCAATGTTGGAAGTGTCGACGAAGCATTCGCTATCGTGCTGGCCTTCGAGAGGTTCGGTTGCGAGCAGGATCATATCGGCCGGGAAGCTCTCGCCGTCGAGGACTTTGACAATGTCGCCAACGACCATGTCGCCCCAGGCCATCAGGACGAAGCTGCTCTTCGTGGACACCGCCCGCAACTGATTCGGGTCCAGGACCAGCGAGCGCTTCATGTTCTCTTGTCCGTCTCCCCAGGCACGCTTCAGGTCTTCCGACAGCTCCTTGACCATGCGTACGCCGACCCAGATCAGAAACTGGTATTCCAGCGACAGGAACGACGACTGGTAGGACACGGGATTGTACATCTGCAGAGGACGTCACGGGCGATTCCTCAGGGGATGGCCCTGCCGACCGCTGCTTACGTTCACCAAGATCAGGACGATGAAGATGATGTTGATGGGTAGCAGCATCTGTTCTAGGAGACACAACGGGACGAACGTCGCCACGCTATACCTCGCCGTCTGCATGGAGTTCCGCGCGAACCTGTCACGAACGTAAATCGTACTGGCCCTGGATAGATGAGCGTATTGTGGGTACCCCTGGGCGCCGTTCCGCAGCCTGTCATCAAGCATGACGGTTCTCACGGCTGCCCCGTTCGCTTGCAGGATCGTGTCGTCGAATTTCGGCTTCTTCCTAGCGTTCAGCACCATTTTCTATCCCGGCGAGTCAAGAAACGGTGAACGGACGAGATGAACGCCGGCGCCCCCCGACCTTCTCGAACGCGATCATTCCCTTGGCGTGGCTCTCCTCCAGATCAAGGTAGCTGAAGCTGCCGTCGGACTCATGGCCGCTCTTCCTATCCAGAGAGATCAGAGAAATGGGCATTCACGACCACCGGATCACGTCCTACGAGTGTTCGGTAAGCGTGTCGTGCTCCACCGAATCATGGCCGCCACCTCCATGACGCGTTGACTGATGATCGCCACCGCCATGCTGCTGGGGGTGGCGGTTTCCACCACCGTGACGAGTCGATTGCTGGTTATGCTGTTCGACGTGTTACACGTCGCTGTTCGGAACCGTCTTCTCGTACGTACCTGGGCCTCAGAGTCACGCCCGCCTTGACCTACGCATCCGTATCAGCAACCGGGTTACGGGTGATCTTGGCCAAGATCGTACCATGGGCCTTGTAAACGCTGCGGGCATCGGCAGTGGATCGCAATTGGTCGCTTCGGCTCTGGAAGGCGTGGGCGTTGCTGTTGCCCGTGGTAGATGCTGTGTCGGTGAGCCGTGACTTGATGCCCTTCGTCCGATGCTTGAACTGTTGCGCGGCAAGTTGAGCGATCGATTCGCTTTTCTTCTTCGCCGCCTTGGCGGTCACGTTCGCGCTTGCATTGGACATTAGAGACGACCGAGCCCGCCCTTAGCCGGATCCGGGTGGGCCACGACGGCCTAGGGCAGCGTGTTCCCGGCCAGAGTGATGTCGTCGTTGTTGAACAACGGGACTGTGACTGGTGGCATTTCTGGCGAGTCTGACGAAGACCATTATTCCATAAGACCCGGTCACCCGAGGCGCTGACCGGCGCCTGAACCCGCTGAACCAGTCCAAGGATCCGAGAAGACTCACCCCATTCCGCTAACGCACTCGCATTGCTCGGCTGTGCCTGACAGAGCGCGAAGACGAAAACCGACGCTCGATGATGACACGTTGCAGCAAACATGGGGCGATTCGCACGCAAATTGGATTGCTCCTTTATCCCGACGGCATGGGATCGTTGGAGACGGCCGTGGACTTCCAGAACCTCTCGAGAACGTAGTACAGTATGACGAGGAGCAGGTCGCAGACGACAACCATGAGGTATGTGGACGCAGCCAGCGCCTCAAACGGCGGACATCGAAAGCCTAATCGCAACACCGGTCAACGCGAAACCGGTGCAGACGAGACCTGTCCTCGCAATGCCCCGTACACAGTGATATCGTGGACAAGACGCCGCCGAGAATGTCGAATGCTAGAAACGTTATCGACAGACCAATAACGCGACGAGTTTCTGCAGACGTCGGGAAATAAGAGCAGTCGTGGCAGGGTGCGTCGTGCCTCCTCCTTACGGTAGATTTCCCAGTACTGGGGCACAAAGCCAATAAAGATCAGCGCGGTCGATGTATACCCTGGCACATTGACTGGCCAGGTGACGCCCGACCGCCTTGCAGCCTGAGAGTCACTGTCAGCAACAGCGCGTGCGATCCGACCCCACCAACATCGATAAAGTAGGTGGCCAGAGTGACAACCGCTGCAGACGCCAGGACAGCGGCGACCCCGACCAGCGCCGATAAACGCGCTCTGCGCTTGTCGGCAGGGAGGGCATCAGTCCGCCCGTAATACAGCGCCTGCAGGATGCAGACGAGGGAGAACACGGAGAACAGCACTGGCTGCGTTTTCAGCGGCCACGCCAGGCCGATGAGGATGGCGAATACGAAATAAACGAGACCGGACATGTACTGTCATGCGCACAACAACGTCGGATGACCAGATCCTGTTATAGGTCGTGGACTACATTACCCAGAGTGTCAACATGCCTTGCGAAACGCCTACACGCGTCGATTATGAGGCCAACCCCGTATCCGCACGCGACCTGCCTTGCGCGGTCTTGTTCCTGTACGTCTCCAGGGCCTGCGGCACGAGCTGGAACGACCAGAACACGGTGCCCACCAGACCGACGACCGTCTCCAGGACCGGGAAGGACGGCGGCAGGTCGCACGACATCTGTCAGAGGCGCCCCCCTCGCCGTCGCTCCCCCACTTACGGCCGACCTTCGTCACGAAAAACGACGACAATAAGTTACAGTGAAATTTCATGAATTGCGGAAACTCTCTAATGGCAGCTACGGCACGTTTCTGCCTTCGCCGGATTCGTTCTGCGCGCCGTATCCTTTTTACTGGACAAGCCGCTTGTGGCAAAGGCTGGACACGGCGAGGGCGAACGCCGTCATGACGGAGAACGGCGCGGCGAAATCGATGTGGTATGCGCCTGCGCGCGTGTGCATTAGTGCACACGTGACGGGTGCCGACATCGTGTGATGGGTCATCACCTTTGGAGAGCTTGCCGAACTGCAGCAGGATCGAATCGGCTATCGATGGGCAGGGTGTGAGTGCGACGAACCGGTGAGATTGCGGGTGACGTACGCGTGTGGGTTCGAATCATCTGGAAGTTCTTCTTGCTGGCCGCCTTGACGTACTGCCCAAAGTCGAGGCAATGCCCGCCGATGGCTGACGAGAGCGCTGTCAGTGTATCTGTGGGTGAACGAGCGCCTAAAACCATCACATCACCATGGTTCCAGACGGGAGGCTTGTTGACGATATGGCATTCCGGACGACGCGTCCTTTCGTTCAGTGTCCGGTCCAGATCGATTGTGAACTGCCTCGGCTCGGCACCCATCATGTTCGTTTGGTATGAGATCACGCAGAGTTCCACACGCCGGTGCACGGGCACGGGGACCTCTTCGCCAGCAACACGGACACCATCATCGTACAATGTGAACATCGTCCCCGACAAGTTCCCGACGAGGCTCCCAGCGTAACTCGCACCGTGTCGCTCGCATCCTTCCGTCCCTGCGCTGAACACGAGCTCGGATGTCGTTGTACTGTACGTGGCAACCAACAACGGGTAATCGTTCTGGGACAGCGTGTACGATAGGCGGTCCGGGGAGCGCTCCACACGCCCGAAGAACCGTTCTTTCTGTTTCCTGGCAGGAGATCGTTGGCGAACAGATCCACTTAAGTCGAGAATGCCGCACGACGTACTGTGTCAGTAGAACCGTCCTTGCATGGGACCTGGTACCGGCCAGGAGGATAGACGAGTACGGGATCGAGAACGCGCCTTGTTTCAACGCATCGCCGGTGGCGATGATAGAGTTGGTATCACCCCGCTCAACATAATGCAAGGCGAGCCAGCGATAGCAATGCTCCAGTAGGTCAACGTCGTTCCACAGGCTGGCATAGTGCCCAACCTGCATTATGGTCGACCTGGATAACCTGTCGATGACTGCCTTTCTATATTCGGCGAACAGCGCATCCAGACCGAGCAGACGGCTCGTGATCAGGGCGGGCAACGCATCCGCGTCATGGTCGACCTTGAAACAATGGCACCGATCAAGATCTGCACATCGTTCGCGACGTAAGCGAAGAGATTGGCATTGCTAACGACAGAAACATACGGCTGGCGATGCTCAGAAATACGAAGAACGCTCGATGTGAAGGAACGAAGACGTCGAATGTGCCCCGGGGGATACCCGGCATGTCTCGAAGCACGTTATCGCGAATGGCAATTCTGGCTGCGCGTGAGAATGTCGCCATTTGTACGCAAGTGTCACTGATTCCCGACACGCTCGACTGTGTTCGGCGTGAGCGGGAGATCAGGGCAGACGGGGGCGATCACGAACCAACGCCTTTCCTGGCTGGGCTCGCCGCCGTCGCGTTCTCAAGTTGATCACCGTCGGACACCCTTCGTCATGTCTCTCCTGTTCGCCCTTCCGAACCAGGAACCGGTAGTAGACCGGCTCGCCTGACGCCATCTCTGTAGCAGCAAGAGTAACCCGACGAGTGCCCCAACGCGGGGACCGTCCCAGAAAAGGCCAGCAGAACCTGCAGTCATAAACGTCGAACCAAAATGGAACAACCCGAGGCTGCACTCGCGGCTCGCGTCGACCGTAGCTGCAGTTGGCGAGCTGCACCCCCTCAGCGCCTGACGTGGCCACGTAGCTCCACGGCATGTTGCAGCAGTGGACTTGCAGCTGCAGTCACGTTCACTGGGTCTACAGTGGTGAACTGCACCCCCACCCTGGTGAACTGCACCCCCCACCCTAGTGAACTGCACCCCACCCTAGTGAACTGCACCCCCTACCCACAGCGCCGCGTGGCCCGTGGGCGTCTTCACGGAGGGCACTGCGCGCGACAATGCGCCACGGCGACAAGCGCCATGCCGTCATGGCGCGACTGCTCGTCGTTGCGTCGCGACCGTTCCACGCGACGGCACGACCATCGTCGATGGTGGACGATTTCCTGCGCAGGCCCTCGATCGGGCTGGCCGCCCGGATCCTTCTGCTCCGGGATGTCAGGCCGGATGACGGATGGACGGTGTTCTGTCGGGTGATCGATTGCCGACTGGGCCCGCGTGCGCCGTTCTTCCAGCGCATGATGGAATTCTGTAAACGAGCGCTACCCAGCAAGGCGCCCGACGTAATGCGCGCCGCCGTCTGTAATGGCATTCCTGTGAGAAGAGACGAAACGCTGTTCATGACGTTCCTGGCGGCGTGCAAACTCGCGAACCCGCCCGCTATGAAAGAGGCCATCGACCTGTACCGACAGTGCGGCCCTCGATCGCGTAACGTCATCAACAACCTCGCCGTGATGTGCCGCGCGTCCAAGCACCCGGAATCGGTCATGTTCCTTTTGTCCGACGCCATTGACAACAACGTTCAGGTCGACGCTCCCCTATTCTCCATGTTCGCGGCCGCTTGCGCTGAAGAAGAACGGCTCAGTTTGTCGGCCGGGGACGCCGCCGAACGCCTTCTCGGTCTGGTTCTTTCCAAGGGTGTTGCTATGCCCAACATCAGGGCGCACGATCTCGCCAGTCTCATGCAAGTGCTGCTGCGCCAGGATCGGTTCGACGCCGCCATCAAGGCGTTCCAACTGACGAACGCGCTGGATCGCCCGCCGTCGAAGCAGATGTGCACGGTTCTCGTCACCGAGTTAACCAGAGGCGAATGCGTTCCAGAGGCCATGGCCGTCGCTGATCTCATGTCTGGACGAGGCGTCCCTTTCACCGAGGGTGCATTGACTTCGTTGGTTGTCGTTTGTGGCAGTCATGGCGCCTTCGCTTCACTCCAGAAGCTGCACGAATACGCAAGCGGGGGCCATGCGTTGTCGAAGAACGTTGGTGTCATCAATGCGTTCATCGCCGCCTATGGCAGATGTTGCCATCCGAACGAGGCGTACAAGGTGTTCCGGTCCGTTGCCATGCCAGACCCATCCACGTATGAAGCCATGATTACGGCGTTCGTCAGGAACGGGATGGCCGACAGAGCTGACGAGGTCCTGGACGAATTCGAGTCGACAACTGGCGCGGTGACGAGGGAGGCGCTCGGCAACATAATATCAGCGTTTGCCGAAGCGGATCTCGTTGCCAGCGCCATGCGGCTGTTTGTCGAGTTGGTGGAGCGTGACCTGCGTGCGGGCACTGCCGAGCTGGTCTGCCTTGTATCTGCCTGCGGCCGTAATCGCGACCTGGACACTCTCCACAAACTGCGTCAGTTCGCCAAGCAGAACGGCCTGTTATCGGGCGAACCGGTCGCCTCTGCTTTCGTCTCCGCGTACCACCAGTGCCATGGCTCCACACCATCACGCGACGCGCCCGCGTTCGTTCGCGATCAGGAAGTCCCGTGACTGTTATCCGCGCTGCCGTGAACACATACTGGGACAGGGAAGAGCCTGGAAACGGGCGCGCGAATGGCGCCGTCCAGGCGGTGACGGTCTCTCGTGTGCACGTCACTGCGTCTCTTGCTTCTGCAGTGCTCCGACAGTCGAAGTTATGTACCAGGAGAAACCTTGAACAAGGGAAGGCCGATAAGAGAAGCCGGGCTGTAATCGAGGCACGTGATAATTCACTTGTGCCGTATTCGGGACCAAATTCGTTACTACAACTTGATGATCAGCGACGCCTGCGAAATCGTTTGCGGGTCGAGCGTGTCTTTCCTTAAACAACCGGACTTTATCTAAAATTACGTTTGACCTGCGACATCGGCCGGATTGGACCAAGCCGGCAAATTCTGTAGACCAGACCGCCCAACTAGGCCACGGGAGCAGCTGCTCTCGTGGCCTAGTTGGGCGGTCCGGTCTACAATTCCCTCACGACGAACGGATTGCCAGCCGGGGAAGCACCGCAACCGGCGCAACGGCAAGCATACGAGACATCGCACGCCAGTTCCAGACCGACGAACGGAGGCTGCTGCTGGACTATTTCTGGTTGTCCCGGTAGCCCGGTACCGGTACCGGAGCTGCAGTTCGTCACTGTCCACGGAGTTGTATAGTCCGACGCGTTGTCGCGATGGTGCACGAACCGTTGTCGGGTGGCCTGGCGAATATGTCGCCGGACGACAGGTTCGACCTGGTTCGGTCGATCGGTGAGGAGTGCGTCCAGGAGGACGAGCTTCGCGAACTGCTCAAGACGCGAACGTCCTTCACGGCGTACGACGGGTTCGAACCGTCCGGCAGGATGCACATCGCGCAGGGCATTCTGAAGGCCATCAATGTCAACAAGCTGACGCGTTCGGGGTGCACGTTCAAGTTCTGGGTCGCCGATTTCTTCGCCAAGTTGAACCTGAAGATGGGCGGCGACATTGAGAAGATTCGCGTGGTCGGACGCTACTTCATCGAGATTTGGAAGGCGGCCGGCATGGACATGACGAACGTGGAGTTCCTGTGGGCCAGCGACATGATCAACGCGGACCCGGAGAAGTACTGGCTCCTGGTCATGGACATTGCCACAAAGTTCAACCTGACGCGCATTAAGCGCTGCTGCACGATCATGGGTCGGGATGAATCGGACGAGATGCCCGCGTCCCAGATCCTGTACCCGTGTATGCAGGCCGCCGACATCTTCTTCCTCAATGTCGATATCTGCCAGCTCGGAATGGACCAGCGCAAAGTCAACATGCTCGCCAGGGATTACTGCAACCTGCCCAGTATCAAGGTAAGGCCCCTCTTCCTCGTTCCTTCCGTTGACGTTAGTCTAAGTCGAGTCTGATCTCCCAGTATAAGAAGCCCATCATCCTGTCGCACCACATGCTGATGGGTCTCAAGCAGGGCCAGGCGAAGATGAGCAAATCCGATCCCGATTCCGCGATCTTCATGGAGGACACTGTCGAGGATGTCAACCGGAAGATCAAGAAAGGTATGACGTGCAACTCGCTTCGGTGTGCGTTTCTCATGGGTGTACACAGCGTTCTGTCCGCCGGCGCCTGCGCCGATCGATCGGACGACGGCGAGCGAAGAGGAGATCGCCGCATGGGAGATAGCGGCTGAACTGTCGATCACGACGAACCCGTGCCTGGACTACGTGAAGCACCTGGTGATCCCCCGGTTCGGGGAGTTCGACGTGCAGCGCCCCGAGAAATACGGCGGCAACAAGACGTACACCGCGTTCGACGACGTCGTTGCCGACTACAGATCCGGCGCCCTGAACCCGGCGGACGTCAAGGACAACCTGAAACGCCTGATCAACGTCATGATCGAGCCTGTTCGCGTCCACTTCCAGACCGACCCAGGCGCCAGAGACCTGCTGGCTCGCGTGCGCGAGATCACCGGCAAGAAATAACTGCTACCCCTACATCGGTTCATAAACGGGCGCCTACTGTCCTATGAGACGCTCCCCAGTGAAGGATCACCACTGGATGGTTGTTCATGTCCTAGTCGGCACACCTAATGACAACGGGTGAACTTGAAACCGGTCATGTTAACCATTTAAAAGTGTCGACCACTGCAAGAGCGCGATCAACGCAGGTGCAGGTGCGATGAAGAGTGTACACAATAGCAATAGTTCATCACGATAGGGAAAAGTACATGGTCGGGAGGCGCGACCGCCCGTTAATCTGCAGGTCGAACGTGATCTCGTAGTCGCGTCGCGTGGATGCGAGTCGCGTTGCGCGGAACGACCCGGATAAGACGTCGCCCGCCGAGACGCCAACGGGCTCGTTGAGCATGAACACGGTCTGGCGCCAGTGCGTGTACGGATCCGAACACGATGTCCCGAGCTGAACCGGCACGTCGCAATGCGCTTCGAAGTAGACGGAGAAGGCGACGACGAGCGCGTCGAGCGTGTCGTCACGAAGGGCGCGGAACTCGAAGTCGGTGGTGAAGTCGAGGTCGCTGTCCACGACGGACGACATGCGGATCTCGCGAAGCAGGCACTCGTCCGTGATGACGCAACCGGGGGACAGCATTTCGATGGTGGGGCGTCCGGTCCCTCTTAACGACTCCAGGCTTCGGCTCGTGTCAGCGATGTCGGTCATGTCGAACCTGGACGAGGCGTGAGAAACGGGCAGCTGAACGCGATCAGCGAACGCGTTACCCGTAGAGGTCCTTCCAGAACGACAGGGACCGATCCTGGAACGACGACGTCTCGACACCGCAGATGGACAGTGTAGCACGATCGGGGTACACCATCGTCTTGTCCACCAGGAAGCGGTCCCGAGCGACAACGACAGTGGACAGCATGGACTCGAACCTAACGAAGCCGTTGAAAATCAGCGGGCGTGGAACGGGCAGGGAGGTACGGTATCATCATCTTACAGCAAGAAATATCCCATCCATTCGGAGATGATCATGTCCACCTTACAGTCCAGCTCGACGTCCTCGACCTTGCCCTGCCGCGGCAACGCATTAGTTGACGAGAAATTAGCAATACGTTGAGGCGCTTTCCGACCTGGATCAAAGTGATGACATGGTCATATCCGTTTCGCTTAACGGCGGCGCGTGCCTTGACAATGATGTCGGCGTTATCGATCCCGATAACGCGTTTGGCTCCGCATCGCGCCGCGAAGAGCGACAGGATTCCAGAGCCACATCCAACATCCAGGACGACCTGTTCGGCGCGATTTTCAGATTCCAACTTCGGAATATCAGATGCTTTCGTCACCTTGTCCTTGAACAGGTCCTTGTTCTTCTCGCAGAACGACATGTAGGCAACCGTTCGCGGGCGATCACGAAGCATCTCCTCATGGATGTCGACGCAGCTATACCCATCAAAATAGGATCTGTCGCGGTCAGCGATTTGACGCTATCGAAGCACGTGTCAGGTCGAGCAAGGAATAGAAGCACACGATAGCGCGTACTTGTACGACGGTCTTGACCTTATCGTCGTCCTCCAGATCCAGCGCTCTCCGGAACGTCGTCCTCATTTCAGCAATCTACCTCACGTAGTTAGCAGGTGAAGGTGGACAGCGAATTGCTCAGCCACACCTGTGAACGAAGCTGTGCGTTCTCGGCTTTGAGAGACTCCAGCGACACCAGTTCCGAATCGGAATCACTGGCCTCATCGAAGCAGAACAGCAAAGCATCGTTCTCTACGACAGGCGACATGTACTTCTGGTCGTCCCAGAGAGCACGGCCATTATCAGGGACAGATTGCTGGAGAGTCTCGATGATGGCCTGGGGTGTGCAACCATCGCCAGTGCAGGATCGGATATAATTAATCAATTTGACAGTGCCGTAAAAGTCCAACTCTGCATCAACGATCAGCAAACACGGATAGGAGAGCGGAACCGCGATGGGGCGTACCGCGTTCACGGCAGAATCCACGAAAGTCAAACCCCGTTTGCTGGTGATCGTACGAGAACACCTCATCAGCACTGGGAAACGACACATCTGGGAACAGAAGGCTCTTGCACAACTCGTCATTGTCCATCATGATATCATCATCGGATGTGAAACTGTCATCGGACGGGCAGTTATCAGGGGTGGGCGGCATCATCGTCAATGTCACGCGGGTTCCCAGTCGTGGGATCAGCGGCGGACTCCGCCACGGACTCCGTGGGCGACCTGTAGGCTGTACCTACTGCACCGCGATGATGACGGCGACGAAGTCCGAGGCCATGTTTGTACGCGCGTATGTTCTATTTAAGTCGCCCTTAAGGCATAGAGAAACGATGGTGATGCCTTTTCGAACCTTTATGGGCGGCTGACTGGATCCCACCAAGGTGTCTCCGTGGAACGAGCCAGGGTGGTGGCCGGTGGCCCAATCAATTTGCGCGTCACTTGGGGTTTTGCTTCCGCACGATGGGGATGGGCGATGCGGGCGCCAAGGCGCGTCGCGTGGCGAACTTCCAGGCAGGGCCCGCCCAACTGCCCGTGCCGGTGCTGGGGCAGGCGGCGCGCGCGATGACGGACGTGACGCCGGACGGCGCCGGCGTGTCCATTGCGGAGCTCGGCCATCGCACGGAACAGTTCGAACGTAACGGGCGGGGGGCTGCCGTGTCGCGTCCAGAAATACGTCTGACAATTCGTCGCTAGGCATTATGGATCAGACCTGCGCCGACATTCGCCGCCTGCTTCAACTGTTCGTCGGCGGCTGGCTTACTGACGAATCCGCCCCGGCTGATCTGGCGTAACCCAGGCCCGATACCCATTCGATTCTGTTCATGCCGGGTGGCGGGTCGGCTCAGTTTTCAGCTGTCCCGTTGAACCTGCTGGGCGCCACGGGCAAGGACACGGCCGATTACATTGTCACCGGGTCCTGGTCGGAGAAAGCGGCCACCGAGGCGAAGAAGTACTGCAACGTCAACGTTGTCTACTCGGGCAAGGCGCAGGGCTATACGGACTGTCCCCAGCAAGGGCAGGCGCTGTCGTTCTCGCCCGATCCAGCGTACGTCTACTACTGTGCGAACGAGACCGTTAACGGTTGGTTACGACGCCGGGGCCGAATGGGCGGAGCCGATATTCATGGGCCTTGTTATCGCCGCAGGTGTTGAATATCCCGGCGTGCCCGACTGCCCCAACGGCGTTCCACTTGTCGGCGACTTCTCGTCGACGTTCATGTCGAGGCCGTTTGCGGCCGACGATTACGCGAAGTTCGCCGTCGTCTTTGCTGGTGCCCAGAAGAACGTCGGCCCGCCTGGCATTACCATTGTCATCGTCCAGGTTGGTCGTCGTTTGTGTTCCTGCGTGTCTCCCACGGCTGACTCTTCCATCAGAACGACATGATTGGAAAGGCGCTGGGCATTACGCCGTTGATGCTGGACTACCGAACGTTCTCAGCGCATAAGTCTTTGTACAACACGCCACCGACGATCAGGTCGCCAGGAGTATTCGCTGCCGCGCCTGCCTGCCGATGTTCTGACACCGATCTGGATCGTCCAGCGTTTACATGGTCGGCCTCATGATGCAGTGGATCGAATCCATGGGCGGCGTGGACGCCCTGGGCAAGATTAACGACGCCAAAGCGTCGGCGCTGTACGACGCCATCGACGGGTCGCGCCTGTTCAAGTCGGTCCTGTCACCTGCATCACAGATGGTACCTGGCTTACGATTTCGGTGCCGCCAGATGCTCTGTCTCCAGAAACTGCCGAAGCCGAATGAATGTCGTCTTCACTATTAATGGCGACTGCAGCGGCGAACTGCTTCGCTCATTCCTATCCGAGGCGGAATCGAACGGCATGGTCGGCCTCGCCGGCCACAGGTCGGTTGGCGGCGTTCGTGCCTCGTTGTACAACGCCGTCTCGAAGGACAACGTCGACCAGCTCATCCAGTTCATGAAGGACTTTGAATCACGTCACCTCCCGTGACGTTCTTCGGTTCCCGTAATATAGCACCGCGTGCCTGTTGTCGTTGATGCTGTAAGCCCGGAAGTCAAACGATCCGCTCTGCAACCTCTGCACCGCTCTCGTTGCTCCCTGACTGATCAGCTGAGGCGTGGGCGACATCACCCGACCGCATTTGCGAGATTCTTCACAGGTCGCCACCAGATCGTGAATCATGCATGGACGTGTGCCAGGGTGGATCGAGGCGCGTCCACATTATCTGTCAGGTTGCGCCTGGCGACGTCGGTCGCCCCTCCTGCATGGACGCCGACGCCATCGGGAAATCGAAATCGGCCAACAGCGGCCTACCGATCCTGAAGCGCCAGGGGACGTTCGTGCAGAAATCCGGCGGGAAAACGGAACAGTTATCCCTGGCCGATGTCCCACGTCGCCGCGGCAGTGCCGACGCATCGCCCAGGGCCATCCTGGCCAGCCTGCAGAACCGCCCAATGCCCGAGAAGGCCGACATCGTCACCGAAAGCGACGAGGAAGCCGCGCAAGACACATTCGTGATGCCAGCGGCGCCGGTCCGCATGAAGAGCGGCCCGCCCATGCTGAAACGCCAGGGGACCTTCGTCCAGAAGTCGGGTGGCGCCTCCGAAGAGGTCGACCTGTCGGAGACGCCCAGGCGACGATCGTCCTCTGGCAACGACGAAGAAGCCAAGGCCATCATCGAGCTGAAGCGCCAACGATCGCATGGCCTTGACGACGCGCAGACCGATCAGCAGCAGCAGCAGCAGCAGCAGATGCAGGACGATATGATTGCCGAGGCCGATGAAGAAGAAGAACCAACGGCGGGCGCTGATGCGTTCGAGATGCCGGCGCCGAGCCGCGCCAAGAAAGGGCCGCCCGTCCTGAAACGCCAGGGGACGTTCGTCCAGAAATCCGGGGGCGGCTCCGAGCAGATCGACCTCACCGAAGCGTCGCCCAGGCGGCGGTCGTCTTCGGGCAGCGACGACGAGACGAAGTCCATCCAGGAGCTTAAGCGGCAACGATCGCAGGGCCTGGACAAATTGGATGACGTTGTCCAGGAGAGCGACAGTGACGAGGCGGAGGAGGAGCAGGAACAGGTTGAATTGGTGCGCCCCAGGCCGACGGAGCGGCCTGTGCCGAGGCTGCCGCTCAAGCCAGCACCGATGATGAAGCGTCAGGGAACGTTCATCCAGAAGAAGAACGGCGCTGCCGAAGCGATCGAGATCCCGTTGTCGCCGACGCATGCGAGCGACAGCGTCGAGGTCGTCGCCGATATTCGACGCCGTAAGGACAGCAACAACAGCGTCGTCGATGCCGTCGAGGAGGCCGATAGCGAAGAAGACAACGATGGACCAGCGGATTCTGCCCAGGAGGTGCCGCCAGCAGGCGCAGCTACTGACGGTAAGATCGGACATCCGGCAACGATGAACCGAAAGGGGACGTTCTTCCAGTCATCATCGGGAGTCAGTTCTGCGATCTCGCTCTCGATGGACCTGCTCGTTGCGCACGACAGTCGACGACTGTCCGCTATTGCTGACAGCGAGGCCGACGGAGACGAAGACGACGCCGACGCGGGAACGCGAACCCCAGATGACACCGGATCGGACCACGAGACGCGCCGTCGGTCGCTAAGCGATGCGGAGACCGGGGCGTCAAGTACGAGCCCAAAGTCGTCGCTGGGGAGCAGCGCGGGTGGCGCCGACCTGACTGCCACGGTCGTGGAGTCCATGGCATTGAACCATTCGACGGCCCGGCCAGCAGCAGCCTCCGCGTACCAGCGTAAGGGCACGTTCGTCCAGACGGCGAACGGCGCTGCCGGTGCCATTCTGCTATCAAAGTCGGCGCCAGTCGGGCTCTCTGCAATGAACCTGGACACGGCCTGCGATGCGATCGCCGAGGAGGACGCTGCGGAACAGCACCCACCGTCTGCAGAACAGCCGCTGCCATCAACAACAGAACAGCAGCTGCAACCTGCGAAACCGTCACCTGCCCCGACAAATGGCGTGAACGATGGCGTCACAAACCGGCGCAGCTCCTTAACCAAGAGTCATCCTTCGGTGCAGGATCCGCCCCGTGGCAAGGTTGACAAGGCGAAACGAGCGGCGTACCTGTCCAACAGAAAAGGGACGTTCGCGGCCAACGAACAGGGCAAGATGATCAAAGTCGCGTTGCAGGACCAAGATTCTGACATGATGGTGAAGAAGCGCGCGGGTGGTGCCGGGCTCGGGCGCGTTGTTGAGCAAACTGCTGGGGACACGGAGGAGGAGATTCCGCGGCCGAAGGCGCCGAGTGTGATCGTTACGAAGAGTGAGAGCCGGCGGCTCGTCGCCAGCGCCCGAGGCCCTACGCATGATCGGCAGCACACGTTCATGATGTCGAGTCATGGGTCGATGTCGAAGATAACGCTCGGGAATGCAACAACGGAAGCTGGCGATCTGACGAACGTACACGGGCTGGAGGAGGATAACGACGTGGCACCGTCAGTCTCCCAGACGGCCAGGAAGCCGCTGACATCACCACGGCCGGTTGCCGAACCCATACTCAGGATGTTCGAAGAGGCGGACAGGGACCGGAGGGAACGTCAGACCGAGTTGAGAAGAGTGGATCGTCACCGCCGCCGAAGCGTACACTCGGCGCATTGCCGCAAGTTATCGTCGCCATCGTCGCTGAACGTGCAGGGCAAACACCTAATGTCGCCGAAGGCGTTGGACCCAGCGGAATACCTGTCACGGCCGACCAAGGCGGAACGATTCGTCCAGACGTACAACGTGTATGCGACATCGGCCGTCGACATGGAGAAGCGCATCGTGCAACGGCATGCCCGGAACCCGTCCAAGGTCTCAATAACCGGGCACGCGCTGGCCGCGAAACCGCGGCGAGGCACGAACTAGGCAGGACGTTGATAACCATTAAAGTACAACCATATTATGTTGACGCATCGAAATGCATCAGGTGCCCGCGCAGAAACAGGACGGCCCCGAAAACGTTTACGGCCCAGCGCAAAAACGTCCTCACGTTTTGTCGTTATTTTTTGTCGCGAAGCAGCGTTACTTTACATTTTTTGGGGTCGTTGTCGTTCGCCGAATGGACGACGCGGATGATGATTTCCGCGACATCCAGGTGAATGCGGCCGCGGTGAGCGTCCTGCAGCGGCGGCAATCAGGCGCGGCCGCCAACGCGCGCCCGGGCGGGACCGACGACACCGAGTCGGATCGGTGTTTCGACCGGACGTCGGATTCCGAGGGCATATCGGACAGCAGCCACGGGCCGCGGTCGACGTCGTCGTTCAACAGCGCGTCGACGAAGGAGCTGGCGGCGTTGAACGTCACGCTCAGCGATGACGATGACAGCGTTGCGAAACTGTCGCTGAACGACAACGCGTTGAACTCGTTCGCCGTGAAGCAAATGGCGGCTGCGTCCGCGGCGACCGCCGACGCCGCCGACGTTGACGCGTTCTCGAGCGGCGACCCGTTCGACAACCTCACCGATTCCGAATCAGGCGCCGCCAGGAGCGTGGCCGCCGCCGACGATGACTCGCGGATGATCCACAGCCTCGCCGAGCGCGGCGAATTCCTCCTCGACGACCTCGTCGACGGCTTCGTTCAGGTGCGGTCCTCGTTTGATGTCGTTTCTCGAACGTTCGCTGTTCAAAACTGCGAAGCTGCACACGCAGCAGCGCGGTTCACCGGTTCGTTCAAATACCGTTTTCGCGTTCCGTCGCGCTTTGCATCTTCGGTATCCGAACACGAAACCGGAATACTGAGTGACGCTCTCGTGCGTAGGCGGAGGCGCGGTACAATGACTATTTCAAGGGTGTGCTGGGCACCGGTCGCGTGCAGGCGCTGCTGGCGCCGACGACCAAGGTTGTGATCCCGGAGCAGCTGCAGGTGGATTTCATAAGGCTGAGGTCATCGACGACGACGACGACGACGACGACCGGGGACGACTCGCTGGTGGATCAGTACAAGGCGATGCTGACGGCCTGTATTGAGCAGCACGTTGATGGGATCAACGCCAGTGCGAATCGCCGAAGGTCGATGGGGCGGAGACGGCCTCGTCGGGAGGAGTTTGATCATTCGCCGCACAATGCCGACGTGCATAACAGTGTGCAGGCGTTCCTGGGAGCCGTCACGTCGTCATTCGCCGAGCTCGTTGCCCGTCTGGAATCGAATCGCACGATGAAACTCGTCGACGAGCGCCTGCAGTCGCTGCAAGACACCGTTGCCGAGCACATCCATCACGAGGCGTATTCCGGGGACGCGTCATCACCGAATTCCGTCGAGCATCGCCTAGCAACACTGGGTACGCCTGCGGTCCGGTCGTGATCCGGGGGGCGCTGACTGATTGCATGAGGGCAGCTCAGGTCGTATCGGGAATGGAAGCCCAGGTCGTCCGCTCCGTGAAAGCCGAGATGGCGACCGTGATGGCTGGCCACGATCAAATGATTCGCGACCTAACATCCGCCATGAAGGAGATGACGGCGGCGACCGGCGAGGTCGCCAAAGGGTTCAGCAGGGCTGCCCGTGGCCGCGTGCAGGCCTGCGATGACCGGTCCGGCAGACCCAGCTGGTTCCTCTTCGTTCTCCTTCAGGTTCTCCTGCTCGTTGCCCTCTGGTTGCTATTCTTCGATGATCGCTTCATGTCCACCGTCCAATGGCGATTACATCCCTCCCTGTCATAAATTATCGTTGTCCCACCTGCTGCTCTTACCCGTATGCACGACAGAGTGTGCTGCACCATGACGACTGAAGATTGGCGGGGAGCCCGGGAATGGTGACTGGGGCGTTGGACGGGGAGAGGGGACTGGGGCGGCGATCTGACTCGCAAAACTTGTATGCGCAGTCAATCGCACAAACTTGCGCCAGTTGCGCACTTTGTACTGTGCGAGCGGCTCCCAAAGGTCTCCGGGGGCCGGTTACCTAACCGCGGTTGACTGGTCCTGCTCTGGAGCTTAACCGGTTAGCCGTGGTCTTCGGTTAACCGGTTAACCGGTAACCGGGACCGCAAAATGGGCATACCTACCGGTAGGTACAGCGCACTGTTTGGGCACGTCGCATACAATCATACAGAAGGGAACGGTCCCGCGCCGGACCCGCAAAGCCACTAATTTGGACTGGGACGTCGGGGGGCCACGCCGTCGACGCGGCTACACGCAGGTGACCAATGGCGTCGCCGTCGGAGCCCGAACCCGGTCAGCAGGTTTGCGAGCAGAGGCCGACGAGGAAGCGCGCGTTCCGGTTCAAGGTGCATCATGATGTGCATCTGCTGAAGGAGGTGATGGTGCACCAGCCATGGGCGGCGTTGCCGCATAGAGACATCAAGGCGAAATGGAAGATGATCGCCGACGGCGTATCGAATTACGCCAAGTGTCCGGCCAGGCCGGTTGCTACGAGGCGTCGGTTCGACGCGTTGATAGCTGCGTTCCGCAACAAGCAGATGGACCTGCTCCGCGCTGCCGGGGCGGAGGAGGAATTCGACGAGCGAGCGCGCCTTCTGGCCAATGTAGAACAGCAGGTAGGCGCAGCATTCATTCGTGATCGGTTCGATACGATTCCATATCATGCGTTCAGGTCAGTGACGCCGAACGCAAACCGGTTGTTCTCATATGGGGATCGGCGACGCCGACCATGGGCGTCACCGTGGCACATGCGGCAACAGGCGAAGCCCCTGGGACCAGACCGGACCGGTCGAGCACATCGACGAATGACAGTGCACCAGCCAAGCGACCTAGGGTGGATGATGGCTCTGCACCGGGCAGCAGGGCAGACGTCAACGCGGACGTGGACGACCGCTGCAACGCCTGTCCCTGAATTGGAGGACCCGGCCATTGTGATTCGGTCCCGATCATCAGCAGGTGGTGGTCGGGAATAAAGAACCCGCGCGTTGTAACTGGAGCTGCACACGCGTGCAGAGTCGCAGCGGCCACTGACGTAACGCTGAACGATGTCCACACCAGTTTATATCCGACGACGACGACGACGAACGATCCCGCTTGTGGGCATCATTTGCCGGATTTGGATTTGCCGGGGACCCGGTGGCCGAGGTCTTCGAGGCAGCCGGCCAGCGTACTCAGGTCGGGCCTGCCGGTCGTCCGGGAGCGCCGATGCTCGGCGATCCGCTGATCCATGGTCTTCATCGCCTCCGCGATCATCTCCTTTCTGCGTGGTGATCTGTCACGATGTGAACGGCAGCGGGAACGAGCCGGACGCACCGTTTCTCAATGGAGGCGTGCCGTTTGTGGCCCTTGAGCGCCTGCGGGACCCATTGCGACGGCGGGTTCGTCAGCGGCTCCCAGGGCCACGGCTGCCCAGCCAGGATCGTCTCCTTGCGAAGGTCGGCGATGTTCCGCCTGGACAGCCGGGGCTTCCGCCATCGTCCTTTGACCAGCGTCGGCTTCTACGCCCGGGGGCCAGCGCGTCAGAATCCGCAGTAACCCCCACGATGCGGGCCTGCCCCTACCATGTCGTCCGGCATATTGTACTTCTTGCCGGACACGGACAGCCATTCGGCGAAGCCTCGCCCGCCCGCCGATGACGCCCGCCCCGCACGGATCGGCGTGGACAGCGCCCTGATCATCATCGACGGCCACGGCGTTAGTATGAGGCGCGCACGCGCCGGCCACGGCCTGTCGGGCACCGCCGTGCCCCGAGTCGTTCGTACACCCGGGCCACGATGCAAACAACGTCACCCGCAACTCTGTGGTACAACACTATCGGGGGGAGGCAGCCGCCTGCCGCCATTCGCGTAATGTCTGTGTGCACGCGCCCTCTGACCCGCGTCACAAGTTGGCCAGTGTACCAGTCGGTCGGCCCCTCGCGTCCGCCCGAGAGGCACCCGGTCGACCAACGGGGCTCTCCCTTCGTCACCGTCGTCTCGTTCCGTGTACTCGTACCGACACGCCGTCGGCTGACTGCGTTTATTTGGTGCAGCGAGCCGAAGCGGGGTGCGGCGTCGGGGGGTGGATCGGCGTTGCCGCTGCACGTCGCGAAAGGGGACGCCCCGACGCGGACTTTCCCGCACCGGGGCGCGCACGACGATGGATTCGACGTCGACGCAGCTGGCGGCGGCGCTGGAGCCGCTGGCGGTGTCGTCGAAGCGGAAGGCGGCGCAGGGCGACGGCGCTGCTGCTGCTGCTGCTGCTGCTGAGAAGCGGTCGCGGCCGTCGCGGACCGTGCTGGTGTTCGGCACGGGCGAGTGCGCGCAGCTGGGCCTCGGCGAGGACCGCCTGGAGCGGAAGTTCCCGACCCGCGTCGACCTGCCGGACACGGTCGCCAGGATCGAGTGCGGCGGCAGCCACTCCGTTGTCGTTACCGACGACGGCGCCCTGTGGACCTGGGGCTGCAACGACGAGAAGGCGCTGGGTCGGACCGGGGACGAATGGGTCCCCGGGCCCGTGTCGCTGTCCGTCCACATTGTCAAAGTGTCCGCTGGCGATTCGCATTCGCTGGCGCTCAGCCAGGACGGCGTCGTCTACGCGTGGGGCGCCTACCGGGACGCACAGGGCATGATGGGGTTCACGCCGGGTACCGAGGAACCGTCCGCCGCGCCGACTCCGATGAAGTTCGGCACGCGACGCCTGCGTGCCGTCGATATCGCGTCCGGCGCGAACCATTCCCTGGCGCTGCTTGAAAACGGCGACATGTACGAATGGGGCCACATTCGCATTGGGCAGAAGTACGGGGCACCATGTGCGCGTATCGTCACCCGGGTGGCTGACTGTTGTGGCAGAGTGTTCCGCCATCGTCGCGGTGGCCTGCTCGTGCCTCGTCTGGTGAACGTCAAGAGGACCGAGAAGTTGGTGAAGATCTTCGCCGGCGCGTACCACAGCTGGGCGGTGTCCAAGTCGGGCAAGGTGTTCGCCGTGGGTCTCAACCAGTACTGCCAGGCCGGCCTGGACGGTCCCGAGAACCTGCACGCGCTGACGTACGTTCCCGGCCTCGACGGCGCCCTCAAGCTGTCCGGCGGCCTGCACCACTCCCTGGCGTTGCTGCCATCCGGCCAGGTGTACGCGTTCGGCAGGAACAATTACGGCGAGCTCGGCATGAACGACCTGAACGAGCGGAGGACGCCGACGCTCGTCCCGGGCCTGAAGGACATCGCCGAAGTCGCCTGTGGGAGCACGCACTCGCTGGCCGTCGACAAGGACGGCCACGTGTACTCGTGCGGGTTCGGCGACCAGCTGCAACTCGGCAGCGGGTCCGTCGAGGATCGCAAGTCGTTCGAACGGGTCGGCGGCGCTGCCCTCGAAGCGCTTCGCGTCGTCTCCGCGTCCGCCGGGTCGCAGTTCACGCTTCTCCTCGCCGAACCGCGTTAGCCAGGGGCGCGCGGCACCATTGACCTACCGTACGACCTGGGTGCATACACAATACACACACAGTGCAATATGCATCGACGATGCGCGGATGTGATATTATTAGGGCGCGCTGTCATATATGCGCGTGAGGTAGTCCGCCACGGACACCGCGGTGGGCTGGGCAGACCAGTGTGACTCTAACCATGTCGGCTGCCCGCCCGCTTGTCAGCGTCCAGAACGGCGATGCGAAGCCGATCGCCATGCCGGCCGTGTTCCTGGCGCCGATCCGTGCGGACGTCGTCCACTTTGTGCACACGAACATGAACAAGAACCACCGCCAGCCGTACGCCGTCAACGCCATGTCCGGCATGCAGCACTCGGCCGAGTCGTGGGGCACGGGCCGTGCCGTGTCGCGTATCCCGCGTGTCAGCGGCAGCGGCACGCACCGCGCCGGCCAGGCTGCGTTCGGCAACATGTGCCGCAAGGGTCGCATGTTCGCCCCGACCAAGGTCTGGCGCAAGTGGCACCGCAAGATCAACGTGAACCAGCGCCGTTACGCGGTCGCGTCCGCCCTGGCCGCTTCCGCCGTGCCCTCCCTCGTCATGGCGCGTGGCCACCGCATCAACGAGGTCAACGAGATCCCGCTGGTCGTCGCGGGCGCCGAAGGCGTGAAGAAGACCGCCAAGGCCGTCGAGCTCCTGAAGACCGTTGGCGCCTACGTCGACGTCGAGAAGGCCAAGATGTCGCGCCAGATCCGCACTGGTCGTGGCAAGATGCGCGGCCGTCGCCACGTCATTCGTCGTGGCCCGCTCATCGTCTACAACAAGGACAACGGCATCACGAAGGCGTTCCGCAACCTTCCTGGTGTCGACCTTGTTCAGGTTCGCTTCGCGTGGCTTCCCTCGCTCGGGTTGTAGCTTTAGCGTCCGTTTCTGCCTAGGTTGAGAGGCTGAACCTCCTGCAGCTGGCTCCCGGTGGTCACCTGGGCCGTTTCATCGTCTGGACGGAGGCGGCGTTCAAGCGCCTGGACGAGATCTTCGGCACGCAGAAGCGCGCGTCGTCGACCCGTGTCTCATACCACCTGCCGCGCGCGCAGGTCACCAACGCCGACATCGGCCGCATCATCAACTCGGATGAAGTCCAGTCCGTCGTCCGCCCGGCCAAGCCGCAGACGCGTCGCTGGACGATGAAGAAGAACCCGCTGAAGAATCTGGGCGCTCTGGTCAAGCTGAACCCGTACGCGCTGACGCTCCGTCGCCAGGAGCTTCTGTCGCTGGAGCGCAAGCGGGCCGCGAAGGCGGCCGCCAAGGACGGCAAGGTGCCCAAGTCGCCCGCCCAGAAGAAGGTGGATGCCATCAAGAAGAAGCACAAGCCGAGCCAGGCCGCCTTCTACAAGAACGTCCTCGTCGGCCAGTCCGTCTAAGCGACGCGTACAGTAAAACCTGTGCATCCACCCCTGTCTTCGTTGTGGATTACTCGGTGGGCTCTGACCCGTTGCCTGGAAGTGGTGCCCCGGGTGCACGTTAGTCCACGATGGCAACGTCCTTCGGGATGGCTTCTTGCGCTCACACTATCGCATGGATACGTGGAGGCTATTATTTTACCTGCGTGCGGGCGGGTCCCTCCGACCTTCCGATCCGGCGGCAGCTTTGCGGTTAAAAGTGCGTGTGGATTCGAGTGCGCCTCGTGAGGTCCCCCTCCATTGCTATAAGTATGTATATAATCGTTGTGTTGCATACCCTGCTCCTGGTCGCGCTGATCGCTGACATCGCGGGTGCGGTCACGCACGTCATCTCCCGCGATAATGTCGACCACGTCGTCGATACGTCGGCCGCCGTTGCACATTCCGGGCACCTGCACGGCCTGATCGCTAGCGCGGGGCATGACCAGTCTGGAACCACGGCGGTCGTCGTCCTGCCCACCGTTGCCGACGCCGAATTATCGACCATCGTGGAGTTTATCAACAGCATCGCAGTGGACCAGGTATGGCTACCTTGTGCGGTCGTTGTCCACTGGCGCCCCGCGACTGATGATCACGACGTACAGGTTAACACGCACGGTCCGGGTTGGGCTCGCGAAAAGCTCGCAACCATGGATCACGACGCCCTATGTCAACTGGTGACGGCCGCGTATGACCTGGACATGCGCACGTTGGCGGCAACCATCATGTGGACGAAACGCACGTGGAGCGACATCGTTGCGATGCGCGTCGCGCTTCACAGGGACGTCTTCCGCTTCGCTGTCATGAACGCTCCAGCCGTCCTTCGTGTAACGGGACAGGCGCGTACGGGCGACCAGGCGAAGATCGCTCGGACGATCCAGAATCTCCTCGTCATCGGCAGCAAGAACGTCCACCTGCTCAATGTCCCCGTCTGGGAATCGAGCATGAACGTGCTCCAATGGGCTGCACGGTATGGCGAGGTCTCTGTGGCCGAGATGCTGGCCAGTGCCCCCGGCATCGACGTGAATGCTCGCAATGAGTTCGGCGCGACCCCGTTGCACCTGGCCGTCATTGGGGGACACCTCGGCGTCGTCCAGCTGCTGGTGCAGGCCCGCCGGATCGACGTCAATCCTCGCGACTACATGGGGATGACACCGTTGCACAAAGCCGTTCGCATGGGCCATGAGGCGATCGTGAGGGTGCTCGTGGCCGACCCTGC
Organism: Plasmodiophora brassicae; assembly: GCA_039704465.1. Classification (NCBI taxonomy): domain Eukaryota; phylum Endomyxa; class Phytomyxea; order Plasmodiophorida; family Plasmodiophoridae; genus Plasmodiophora; species Plasmodiophora brassicae. The sequence goes on from JASFAU010000014.1 coordinate 192,245, forward strand.
GATTGACGTCAATGCTCGGGACGGGAACCTGCAGACGCCGTTGCACTACGCTGCCGAAGTATTGGGAAACGATCGCATCTTCGAGATGCTACTGGACGTCCCTGGGGTCGACCTCAACGCGCGTAACAAACGCCGACTGACACCGGGGGAGATCGCGCTCCACGTGGCCAACACCCTGACCCGTTGTTCCATGTGATTGGGGTTTCACCACCTCGGTAAATTGATGCAATAATTAAGACAGCGATCGATCAGAGCACACCAAGCGTCATGTCAGGGTCCTCCGGAAGCATATCTGACAGGCCGGTACGTTCATTGTTTACTCGCCTTGTAATGGTCCGGTATTTGGAACCGTCGTTCCGGCGCGCTCGTCCACGTTGAACGAATGCGATCGCTCAGCGCCAGCCACATGGCGAAGCTCTTCGGGACGACGAACTCCGCTTCGGCCACGCACAGCAGGACGCCTCGATCGAACCGCTTCGTCATGCGCGCCTGGAACTCGTCGAACGTCTCGCGTAATTCGTGCTGCTGCTGCTGATGCTGCCTCTGTTTCATGTCGTCCGGGGCCAGCCGCTCGGCGTTCAGGATGACCGCGCGGATGATCACCTTCCTGTCGTAGTCGCCGGCGAAGCCGACCGTTGTCGTATGGATGACCGCATAGGAGTCGGTTCGTACCGGATGCAGGTACCGCACGTTCAGCCAGCTGGTGTACGCCAGCATGCGACCGGGCAGCTGGGGCACGGCAGTGAACGCCATCATTTCGTCAAGCAGCGCAGCCAGGAGGCCGCCGTGCACCGTGCGTTCGTTGCCGGCGAGGCCGTCGCCGAGGGCGTAGAACCCGACCAGCTGGGCGTTGGCCTCGTCGACGTACACCCGAGGGGATACCGGAAGCTTGTCCTGGCCCCGTAGCGTGGTTGCCAGCAGGTGACGCTTCCGAAGGTAGCCTGGGAGGATGTCGTGCGGGCACAGCAGGTGCATGCCCGGTTGGACGGTACCCAGCGCGCGGAAGATTGGGAGGCTTTCAAGTCCCGCCAGTCGACCGGGATCGTCGTCAATGGTCGTAGTGATGGGCGTATCGGGACCAATTGTGTCCCGTTGGGTGGCAGCATGGTACCCGAGTGCGGCACCGGTGCCGAGCAAGGCGCCTCCAGCTGGCAGAAGCCGCCACACGCGCCCTGCCAGCATTGTTGCGTTGCTGTGGGGTATTCTTTGATGACGGGCAGCAGGAACGTCAGACGACCTGACGATGACCGGGCAAGTACGTACACCAGCGAGAGGCCACGGCCTCGAATCGGAAACCTACTATGATTTATCGGACGACGACTCAGAGTGACCTCTGGCTCCACCATCCCGCCCTACCCCGTAAACATAACCGTGTTCAGGGCATACCACACTGCCAGAGTTCCGTCAGCGAGGTCCAGTCCAGTGCTGCCGCCAACGCACGCTCGCGTTCACTCGGGGATCAAGAGTTATACATCTCATGTGACTGCGCCGCTTTATCGGATACCGGGAGGCCCTAACCTCTGAACCCATAACTTGGACGAGTGACAGGGAGCAGATGCCTTGCGCACGTCGTGAAGAACATTCTGGGGCGCCTGCACCGTCGGTCCCGCGTGCTGCGGCAGCACGTTGCATAGTGCTGCTCCTATGCAACGCCTGATGTCGAACATCGACGGCGCGTAATATGTATCAGTAACATGTGACGCCTGGCGAAGTCGTTCGTCTGGCGCGTTGCACAGAGGCTCCAGGGGCGCCAAACCTCGCCAGAGCATTGAGCGCGTCGACCCTGAGGTCTGCCATCACGAGCAACGGAAAGCCTGCGGGTCCAGCAAATCAGTGAAGGATTCGCTATACCGCGGTCCGATTAACCCCAGCGTGCCACATTGTCATCCGGTATTGATAGATAAGCGGTGGATCACGTGTGGCCCGCGCCACTGGCACAGGGGCAACGTCGAGGGGACTCCCGAGCCGACACCGCACTGCGCAACAGAAAGCGGCTATGAATAGATTCGGTAGTGCGAGGGCTGAGGACTTTTCGAGTCGTGCGCCAGGCAAGGGTGGGCCATCGAGCAGCGAACCGTTTGTCATAGTGTCGCCTGACGCCCTCATGGCCTGCGGTCCGTATTACCCAGTGCTGCGTCCGCTCGCGCTGATTGCGTTGATCTGTGCCACCACCGAGTCGGGCACGGTCCTTGTTTCCCGGGACCATGGTGCCTGCATCGTTGATGCATCGGCTGCCGCCGCCCGTTCCAGGTACTTGCGCCACCTGATTGATATCGCGGAGCCTGACGAATCCGGGAACACGCTCCTGCACCTGCGCAACGTAGACGATGCCGAACTGAGGACAATCGTGGAGTTTATCAACACATGCACGTGCTCGAAGCATGAGGTAATGATATTTGCTCGCAACAATCGCTGCCCATTGACACCAAACTGATGTTTGTCACCCAAACAGACCGGTCGTTGGGCTCAAAGGCACCTCGCGGCCATGGATCGCGATGCACTCTGCAAATTAATGACAGCCGCGCACAACCTGGGCATGCCATCGTTGGCGACAGCAATCATGTGGACGAAACGCACTTGGAACGATATCATCGCGATGCGAGAACGTCTGAAAAGGAACGTATTCCGTTTCGCTGTCAGCAAATCTCCAGTGATTCTTCGCCTTAAGCACATGGCGCTGACGGACGACCAGGTGGAGATCGTCCAGACGATCCAGGATCTCCTGGTCGTTGGAAGCACGTACGTCCACCTGCTCAACCTCGTCGTGTGGGATTCCGGCATGAACGTGCTCCAGTGGGCGGCGCAACACGGCGAGACCTTGGTCGTCGAACTGCTGGTCAGTGCTCCAGGAATCGACGTGGACGCTCGCGATGAATTCGGCAGTACGCCGTTGCACCTGGCCGTGTCCGGGGGACACATCGGTGTAGTCCGGCTGCTGGTGGACGCTCGCCAGTTCAAGGTCAATTGTCGCGACCACCAGGGGAGGACGCCGTTGCACATTGCCGCAGACATGGGCCGCGACGATATCGTGCGGGTTCTCCAGGGAGGCTCTACGATTGGCGTTACTGATCGGAAAGCCAACGCCCTTGCATTACGCTCCTCGCAGGCGGGGCCACGAACGCACGATTCGGGACGTGATCCCTGGGATCGACATCAACCCGCGTATACGAACCGACCGCCGGCAGACGCCGGCGCTGATCGATTCAGCTGTTCGGCACCAACGCAGACGGCTTTGTCAAACCCGCCGGTCTGACGTTCTCCCATTTGTCTAAAGCGGGTTTGTCTTATCAATGATTCGTCCCGTAGTGAGATTCGGCAAGCGTACCTATCGGCAGTGCCTGCATATAGGCGACCGCAGCACGCGAACGCACGCCTTCGCCCTGAGCAAGGTTGCGCGTTCGCCCTAGCAGCATCCACTGAACCGGTGCCGTCCAGTAGCAGCAGCAGCAGCAGCAGCGCTGAGCGTCCGAGCGAGCCTGCAGCCGCATCGTCCAACGCCAATCGTCGCGTGCGGCAGTATGAGCCCGCCCGTGTCGCGTTGGCACCTTCTGCGTTCGTTCGGTCGTTCGACGCCTGGTCGACCTTATACGGCTTACCATTGTCGGATGACCAGGGATGCCGAGGCATACGCACAGGCTGCGTCAGCTGACAAAGTCTGGCGCCTGCGTTGCACCATGCAGCGGTTGACCTGGACAGCCGCGTACATGACGTCCGGCGGCTCATTCGAGCCCGGTACCTGAGCCCGGCATGACTATTGCAGCCAAGCGGAAGAGCGTTCACCGAGTGTCAATATGGCGTCCAGTGATCAGGATGAGGCGGCAACGCCTTCCTAAGGACGTCGTGGGTGCAGTCTGGACTCGCTGTTCAACGCGATCCTATCAGGTGCCGTCGAGATGGTGCGGACCCAGATCGGCCTCATCACGATTTGCGCGAGGGCTCTGTGGAGCCAAGCCATGTGCATTTGCTGCCGCCGCCAATGGCCTGTTTTCATTCGCGCGATCGATTCGCGGATCGATCTGACGCGGCCGACTGTACGGTTCTCTAGAAATAGATAGCGGCAGCGAGTCCGTCCCAGCAGCCGGGTCGATCATTCAGGGTTTGACGTCAAAGCCATCCACCTGGTGACTATCTTTCAACGGCATCGCACGCACACCGTTCATAATCAAATCATGCATCTGATGCGCGCGTCATTCTCCCTGCCCGTGATCGCCCTTCTTGCTGGTCTCCTCGAGGCGGTCACGCTCCGTTCCAGCGACGCCGTCGACCATATCGTCGACACCTCGGCCGCCACTGCCCATTGCGGACTGCTTAACAACCTGGTCGCAGGCCCTGGCCAATTCAACAGCACTGTTCCCCTGCCCACCATCGCCAACGCAGAACTGAAGACTATCGTGGAGTTCATCGACTCGTTCCCCGTCCACGTTGATGTACGTACGCCCAATATGGTCATTATAGTGCGCTGAAACCAACTGATGCCTTGAAACAGGGCGCCCTTGCGGCAAAGTGGGCCCGGGACAGGTTCGCGACGATGGACATTGACGCGCAAGGCCGTCTTCTGACAGCCGCCTACGATCTCGACATGAGTCCAATGACGACCGCGTTAATGTCGACCAAGCGCACCTGGAGCGATATATACGCGATGCGCGACGTGCAACGCTACGACGTCTTCATCTCCTGTGCTGAGCATGCACCAGGGATTGCTCGGTTGAAACAAGTCGCCCGTACGGATGAACAGGCGATGGTCGCTGAGTTGGTTCCGGATTTCATCGCCTTGGGAACCACGGTCACCATGCTTAACAGCATCATATGGGACCGCAAACGAAATGACGACACGCTCCAGTGGGCCGCTCGTCATGGAGAGCAAGCCGTGGTCGAGGTGTTGGCCAGCGCTCCCGGGATCGACCTCAATGCACGCGACGAATTTGGAATGACGCCGTTGCACTTAGCGGTACTTGGCGAACACATCGGCATTGTTAACATACTGATCAAGTCACCCGGGATCGTTGTCGACGCACGCGATGACTGGAATATGACGCCCCTGGACTGGGCACTGTTCAAGGGATACTCTGACGCTGTCAAGGTTCTGCAGAAGGTGTCAAAGGTAGACAACAATGTCCGCAACGGCAATGGGGAACCTCCTTTGGCGGACAAATGGAGACCCGCTCCCATCGTCGATGTGGTGACGAATACCCCTGCAATCGAAGTTGGCTTCGCCGGCAAGAAGGAATTGGGTGAAGCGTTGCCGTAACCGGTATTAAAGTCTCTATTCTCAGTACTAGGTTGGCCCGCCATTAAAGGTTGCACTTTGGTATTGCTTCCCATCGTTCACTAGCAAGTAGCGTTGTTAATCCAATAATATGTGGCGCATTCTTTGTGCAATAGAACGCGGCCTGTGGTGCCTAGTCGTAGTGCCGAGTCCTCGTTCTTCGGCGAACTAGGTCAATCGTAACCAACCGCTCGTCATACTGCACTATCAGTGACGTTTGTGCAATTCAACAGGATGCCGAAAGTCTTAATTAATCCAGTTTCGTAACGAACGCTTCCGTCGAGCCGGGTTAGAAAAAATGCCGGTTTCGGCGACCCTGGTCGCCAGGCGAAGGGCCTCGTTGACCCGAAGGAAGCCGCGACGGAGGAATGAAGCTTGATGTTCTTAATGAATTTGCAGAGTGAGTAAATGACGCCATATCAATGACTTAATGATCGATAACACTGGCCTCAACAGGACACGAAGAGTGCGGAAGTGGCGGACCACTCGGACTCCGTGACACTATGAAGGGACTCAGATCCCCTGCAGTCCGCAGTCCGCTCGAAGTTCGACGCCGAGGTCTTCCGCAGGCTGCCGGAGTGCGCTCGAATCCGAATACCCACCTCGGCGGCAGCGTCTCAGGTGCGAATTGGGATCTGTTTCTTGTCCTCGTTTGCCTCATTGCCGTTGGCGTTTTAGTTTCTCGCGTAATGGAGTCTGTGAGCAAGTCTCATGAAGAGTGCCTCATAACACTGAAATCAGATTTGGATCGTCTCGGGTTTGACCGGAACGATTTCGCTGGGTCCGTTAAGCGTAATTCGCACGCTGTCGATGATGCATTGGTGATCGTTCAACGGTATTTGGACACCTGGGCCAAATGCTCGATCGCTGCGATGTACAAGGAAAAGCTGATGCAATGTCTGTCTTCCGCTGAAGTCATTCATCGCCATGATGATTCAGTCATTATGCCGCCGTCGCGTTCCCCAGTTATCTCGGCTGTTGCATCGTCTTCGACTCAACCTCTTAGTCGTTCTCGCGATCAAGTTGTCGTCGACGTCGCATCCGTGCCGGCGTGTTTCGACACAGTCAAGCGGCCACCCTCCCATCAGAAGGTATCCTGTCCTGTTGGGAACTGCCGAAGCGTGATGAGGCGCGATAGTTTAAAGCAGCATATTGAGACTATTCACCGAAACGCGCGTACGATCAATTCGAAGACGAAACGGACACCATCGTCCAGTTCGCAAACTCGCATCTTCGATTTCATCAAGCGGCCGCGTCTAGATGAGGTTACGTCTCCTAGTGTCTCAGGTATCGATCTATTCCATGGCATGCACGTACATGTTCTCTAAACCGCGGTTTCATATATAGGTGACAGGGCTGGCATGAGCGCGTCTGCGCCTCCCCAACCAGATCATTCCGCTGCACAGCACCCTGTAGATGTCGGCGCCTTGTCCCGTTGTGGATCCTCTACGGTGCTCTCTGCGTCGTCTCCGCTTCCCGAATCGTCATGTCAGCCTCGCGAAGCGACTGAAGGTCATCACCAGTCTTCACGAGCATCTCCTATCGATTCGTCGCCGACACCACAGAGTGCTCGAGATACCACCCTTCCTCACGGGTCGATGTTGAAAGGCATTTCTCTGTTCTATTCACAGATGCAGACTTTGACTGACTCTCTCCGAGACGATCTGTCGGATCTCCCAGGCCGAATCGCACGTGCTGTTGTTGATGTTCAGAATCAGGATGCGCTGAACAAAGCAATCGAGGAATCTGCGAATCGAGTAAGGGGCAAAACAATTGATGAGATTGCCGAACTCAACCATCTTGTTCGCGTTGATGGTGCTCTGCGCTGTGCACCTTGTGACAAATTTGGCTCATTACATTTGACACCTGGCGCCCAGGGCGTCACTGGAATCTTTTCCGTTGATCAAGATCTGAAGAAGCTTAAATATGCCATCGATCGACACTTTCGAAAACCGAACCATCGAACCTGCACTGAGAAGGCAGCTGCCGACGAACGGTACCGTCGCAACCGGCTAATCGAAGCCATGAATGTCGCCAGGACGGCCTACCGGGTGATCTTTGAAGCTCAATCATACTTGTTTTTTGAGCGGGAGATTGCTCACATGTATGTCTGCGGCGCTCGTGTCGGCTCTTTGAACCATAGCTGTAAGTTCATCGAGAAATTTCTTCCTGCCCTACGCTCTGTCATGGTCAAACGTATGGCTGCGTGGATTGACGAGCTGGATCCAGTCATCGGCAATCGGAAGCGACCCTTTTCGATCTGTGCTGACAAGTCCACTGAGTTGCGACGAACAGGCCAGATTGTCGGTCTCGTTATGCTTGTTGACGGAACCGTGACAGCAATGATGGTAGATAATCGAATCGTGAATTCTGGTGGCGACGACGGGACGGCAACTGGCTTGGCCCATTCGCTCATGTCGAGTGTGGCGAAGGTTCTCCCCCATGAATCCGAGTATCGGGAGCGTCTAACCGGTATGGCCTTCGATGGCCAGTACATCCGTGACGGTGTTCCTGCAGCTGTTCGTGACATCGTGTCCTCTGAATCGTCGAGTAGTTGGCTGACATCTGTATGGGATCCTGCTCATATCGTTGAGCTGGCAGTCAACGACGTTCGGAAGGATAAGACGGGCACAATTCCACTCAACAATGTGGAATGGTATTCTACGCTGGCGGCCAACGTCGGGTTCGTTGTTAACGAAGTACGGCATGGTAAAGCGTACGAAGTCTATGCGACAACCTGCGATCTTCTGTGAGACCCGCTTCGCTGCTTCTGAAGTAGTTGTCTACCGGAACTTTCTTCGGAATTACGCCTTGTACGTCACCTACTTTGTGGAGAAGAGCTCGGTACCTCCCGGGCGCCGAAAGAATCGCAGCAAAGACGAGCAAAAGGCGTTTGAGCGGCTTCAATTGCTTCGGGATATGCTTTTCGTCGGTCGTGTTCTGGTTGTCCATGACATGTTGTCACATATCAAAAAGGTACATCCGACTGTATTCATTCCGCTGGCAAATGCGTTTCTAACTGCCCTTCCAGTTCTCTCTGTATGCATGTGCTAACGCCGCCGCTGCCCACTACGGGGGCGGTCGGTCGCAAGAGTCGGCGCCTGGTGATATAACGAACTGATGTATTTGGACAGGATCGTCACAGCAAGGGCCGCTGCGGGGTCGAGTACGGTCATGATCATGTGACCGGGTGGCAGCAGCATCTGAGCAGCATCATCTGAGTACTGGTACTCTGGATGAACACTCCCCGTGTTAGAAATCTGCTAACAGTCGTGAGCAGAGGGGGTCTCCTTCGGCTTGTCGTTCGAGGAAGGCCCTGACGATATCAGGAACATCGGCCGCCATGACCGAGTAAGGTTCCCATGAATTGTCGGTGGCATCGAATCCGATCCAGTTGATCAGTAGTTCAGTGTCACCTGACGTAGAGTTGACTCGAATGTCCTCGACTGCGTTGACTTGGTAAGCCACGCCGGTGAGCGCGATGTTGTGCTTCAGGGAAGAGGTGACATTCAAGTGCGCATCTGCATAGAACATTAAGCGCTGGGCGTGTACATCTGAGATACGATCAGTCAAGAGATCTCGAACTCGATACACCCAGTCGTTGATGGTGTCGATAATCTGGGCAGGTCCAGTCCAGTTGTACTCGGACTTGGAGTGCTTGCCATGGTTGGCCACGAGAACGTAGTCGCCCGTCGTGAAGTTGATCTCGCGAACATTGCGTCGGCGACGCCGGGCGCGTTGCTTGAGATCACGTAGATGGGTGCGTGTACGTGCCACTGCTTTGTGCATGTCCTCGAGAGAATCGATAAGTTCCGTCGTCATTTCCTTGAGACGGTCAGGGGTCAACGGTACGTCGATAACCGCGTCGATGCGTTTGTTGAAGATAATCGAGATAGGTGTCGAGGGTGGCAAACCCGTAAACATCGTGACAGGCGCGTAGCCCACACTTGATCGAACAGTGTGATTTACCGTCATGTTGATCAGCGGAAGGACATACGGCCAATCCTGGAATGGAAGATTTAGCTCGGAGAGGAGGGACTTCAGCAGAAAGAGAAGCCGCTTGTTGACAACCTCAACCGTGCCGTTCGCCCAAGGTGTGTGTAGGCAGTTGTGAAATGATGGTTGCAGTGTAACCGGCTATTAAGCTCGGCGATAACCGCGTTTTTGAAGTGTGTGCCGCGGTCAGAGACATGTTGGAAAACAATGCCGAAACGTTTGAACCAATCCAGAAGAGATTCGGCGACAACGCTGTGATCCGCGAATTGACAAGGAATTAACTCGACGAATGCCGTAGCGTCGTCCTTCAGAACCAGAACATAACGAAGTTGATGAGAATCGCCTGGACGAGGTTTGGATAAGAACAGAAAGTCATAGTGGATGACCTTATTGGGCTTGTCCGCATGCATAGCCGTGCCATAAGGTCGGGGGATCATCGAATCTTTGTTGCGTAGGCAGTGTAAGCATTTGTCCACAAATGCACGAACAAAGGAATCGAGATCAGGCCACCAGAAGAGTTGCGCGATGCTCGAAATAGTCGATGCAGCAAGTTGATGACCAGACAGTCCCATATGTGAAATCACTGCGATGCGTAGCTGCAGTGCATGTGATGGTACCCAGAGTTGATTGTCTGGAGTACGCCAGCCAGATTCCGGGCTAAGGTGGAGAGACATGTCCCCTTCGAGTTGGAGAATATCAGAAACGGCAGATAGGTCGTGTTGGCGAATGTAGTCGGTCTGAGCGTTACTAATCTCGTCGACAGACGGCCAGATAAACTCATCGGTCATCTTGTAATCGTCGAAGTCAAGATTAATTGCCATATGACGAATAGAACGGAACGAGGGAGGGGAAAATGAGGACAGTGGTTGCAGGGCGACGCCCCAACGCGTGGCGAGGTCGGCCCAAAGGTTGTCCTCCCCAGCAATGTGCTCAATGTGAAAATCTAGGTCGATAATCTGAAGTCGCCAGCGCTCCAAGCGATCGCCGGTCGTCCGACTAATTCGTGCAACCGAGGCAGGGTTCAGAATGAAAACCAAATTACGGTGGTCTGTGAAGATTCGAAGTGCCAACTTTGACATAGAGATGAAGTGTCTGAGGCGATAGCAGCCTTCGATGATGGCGTAGGCCTCCTTCTCAATGGTCGCCCACTTCAATTGAGAACCACGGAATGTCCCCGAGATGAACGACAAAGGTTCGTGGTGTTGCTCACCGTACGGGAGATCAATATCTTCCGGAGGGATCTGCGACAGGAAAACAGACCAGAAACGGTCACTCGCATCCGGAAAGAGACACATGATCCATTCGTCCTTGGGGTGCGCCAGCGTCATGGCCTCCGATAGACGATGCTTCAGAGAATTGAAACTGGTGAGATGGTCAGTGGTCCAGCCGATGTCGGCTAAACGAACTCGACGTAGGTGTGATTTCTTCAGACTGCTGACAGAACGAGAAGCGGACAGAAGTAGATCCTGTAGCGGATGAACATGTGCCGCGAATTGAGGGATAACAGAACGGACCCAATTGAGGCCCGAGAGGAACTGTTGGAGATCAGCAGCCGTGATAGGAGTTGATAGATCGTGCAAGGCGTTGAGATACGAGCGATCGAACGACACTCCATCAGCGGATATAACGCGACCGCACCATGTCACTGAAGTGAGATATAACTGGCAGCGATCAGGGTTGAGTTTAACTCCAAACTCGTCGAAAGCGTTGAGAAGAGATTCGAGTGTGTCCATGTAGGCTCCGAATCCAGATACGTAGCCGAGGATATCGTCGATCCAGAGTAGGGCGCAGATATATAGAAGTTTCCCCAACACCTGTTGCATTCCCGCCTGGAACGCAAACACGCAATCAGCGATTCCCTGGATGATGCGCCTGGGTGTAAACGTGGCGATGTGCGTCATGAACGAGCAGGCCTCCTGCGAATCAGGGTGCAACGGAAATTGCCAATAGCCTTTAAAGGCATCGAACAGCATGAAGATGGTCGCGGAACGTAGGTAGGTCAGGATGATGTCGATGTGAGGCATCGGCCATGCAATGCGTTCGGTCTGTTTGTTGACGGCTTCATTGATGTCGACGGTCAGCCGATGGCCGCGAACCTCCGTGTCCTTCTTGTCGACGACCAGACACGGCGACGCGTACCTGCTGTGCGGATTGCGGTACACAAAATCGTTTTCCGCCAAGGTTCCTACGTGATCATCCATGAATTTTTGATGTTCGAGGGTATACCTTCGTGTTCGGCAACGAACAGGACGAGCATCTGCTTTGAAGTGTAGTTTCAGTGGACTTACTTTCGCAGGTGGATCACGGCCAAGCTTCGTTCGCCATATGTCTTTGTGTCGATTGACAGTTGTGCGTAGACGCGGGACTTGATCGTTAGGGAAACCGGAGTCAGTTGCACGTTGTATCATCCGGTCTATTGCCCTGTCCACGTCTGTATCGGAGTGTTCTCCGATTTCGACATCATAGTCGTCACCCGGATCATTGGTGTCCAATTGGGGCTCATGATCGCGAGTTGTTCCACTTACCTCCGGGTGTCTTACCGCTCTCATCGTGATCCCTTGACCACCTGGGGCGTGACGTTCCGGGGTCGGATCCGCTTCGATGATGATAGGACCATTTGCCTCGATTAACATCTCCTTCAGTTGTGTAGCTGGATTGATACCCAACGCGTCCAGTTCCGGGGCTCCTAAAGGACAATGTCATCAGATAGGTCTTCGCGACATACGTTGATTTCCCGCCCGCGTAGATGTGCAGGTTTGCCATGCGAAGGTGGGACAATGGTGATGTCCACGATCGCTGTGGCGACAATTGTTGTCGTAGCCCCGATCGTTGCAAGTTTCGCCTCCGTTGGATGGTCGAACACTTTGACTGGGACATGCTGGATGGCTTGAATCCGTAGCAGTTGCGATTGCGAAATGACGGTCTTCGTCGCACCACTATCGGCTTCGAATGGAAGGTCGAGCGAGTTCTGGAAGCGAAGTCTCATAGGGGACGGTGTTGACGGCGACGGCGGGCCCATGCGCTTTGCCGTGTCTGCGTTGCCCTTACTCTCCTCCTTCTCTTTGCGCTCTTTCTGGAACTTTTCAATGGCAGCTTTGCGTTCTCCTTGAGTTGCCTTCGGGCACACTTGGACCCAGTGCTGCTCCTTGCAGATTAGGCAACCTGCCTTTGGAGGATCCTTACCTTCGAAACGTTTTCGGATGTGCTCGGGGATGTCCCTCGATTCGTCTTTCGTTTGCGATGTGGACGATTGAGCTGTCTTCAGTCCGATCGGATTTGTCGGATGCTTGCCGCCATTCCTATTCGGAGCAACAACGTCCTTACCTTTCTTACCTGCAGGTGGGGACATGGTCTGCGCTGGAGACTTCTTCTTCTCAGCTTGCAGCCGGAAGTGTTTGTCCTGCTCTTTGGCAAGACGGTCGACGAGGTCGAAGAATTTGAGCTCGTCCTTCTCAGCGTCCCTGCACCCTCCGAACTCGATCGCGCGTTCGACTAGAACCGCAAGGTCAGTGGGACGGATACCTCCGCGTAATACCTTGATCTTGCGCTTGGTTCCTTTCGTTCCTTTGGCGTATGTGTCTTGTAGCCCATAGTCGTCGATTAGCTCATCGAACTTGGCGAAGAAAGACGTGACACGTTCCTCAATACTCTTGATTGACAGGTTCATGACCACTGTCTTCGTGAGAAGCGCCTTGATATCTGTCGAACTCTCGACATCAGCCTCCCTGCGTTGGACTGACCTCAAGTAGCTCATGATGTCGCCATCCGTGATCGTGCTGGCGGGTTGACGTAGGCGATATTTCGACATCCCTTTGAGGACGTCCTCGGTAATGCATGACTTCACCGTTGGCGGATGAATATCCTCCTTGTAGATCAGTCGGCGCTCATTAACGATCTCGACGTGTTTCCTATATTTCTTGAGGAAATCGTTAATTCCGTCCTTGGCCGTAAGGCTCAGGGTACGTAGGATGGGCGGTTTCAAAGGCATAAAGATCGGGCTCTTACCGTGCAGGTTTGTTGACTGAAGCCCTCGATCGATTTCGTCATCTGTCGACGATTCATGCTCCTTGGCCTCGGCGTCGGAGTTGGTCCTGGCGTCGTCCTCCATCTGTAGACGAACGGGCGCTCTGCGGCCACCTCCTGCCATTAAGTGAGTTCGTTTGCTTGGGGCTCTTTGCGCAAGAAGCTTCTGTGCTAACGCCGCCGCTGCCCACTACGGGGGCGGTCGGTCGCAAGAGTCGGCGCCTGGTGATATAACGAACTGATGTATTTGGACAGGATCGTCACAGCAAGGGCCGCTGCGGGGTCGAGTACGGTCATGATCATGTGACCGGGTGGCAGCAGCATCTGAGCAGCATCATCTGAGTACTGGTACTCTGGATGAACAATGCACAAACGGTGAATGTTCTGCCGTGGGAGCTCCTGGAGAAGGGGGATGAACTCCTGTCAGTGTTCAGGCAGATCGAGATGTGCACGCGCGCCGATGCTTCTAGCCGAGAGTTGCCGGATACTCTTTTCCCCTCAATCACCACCTCTGGTACCACTTGGCAAGAATTCGTCAAGGGAGAATTTCATGGAATCGCCCTGACTCTCCCGATGATCGACGAGTTTGCTTGTGACGATCGCCGGTATGCTCTCGCAGATGTTCCAAAGGTGCTGATGGATGAAGTGTATGACTTCGCCAAAGCATTCGGCCACTTCTTCGAAACCCGTTTCGTGAACTGCAGAAGCGCTCCCCGACAAGGGGACTCCGGTGGGCATCAGTTCTTTGACGTGGCCGGGCATCATGCCCGTGAGCTGATCAAGAGTATGGGCCAATGCTTTGATCTTCGGAAGCTATGTCTGAGTCCATGTCCTTTGGGGCGCAGGCGCGAAGGACTGGAGTTCGTCGTGGATGCGGCAACTACTGGAGGCGTCCATTTGCCCGTTCTGTCGACTATGCACCGTCAGCTGGAAACGCTTAGGCTACGGCTGGTTGACAAAGCGACCAGGGACGCTAAGTGGTTTGAGGCTGAAGTTCGAGGCAAACCGGGGACCTCGATCTTGAAATGTGTGTTCACCGAAGAAGACCTTTATAAGGACATCCCGGATATCATGTACCTGCTTGAGCATTGCGTCTTAAAAGTCAGCAATGAGGCCGTTGTGGAGGGCATGGGCTGCATAATTGCCCGACACGCTGCTCCAGGTCGACATCTCTCCGAGAGGTCTATTGCGGATGAAGCGTTCATCCATTACAATGGTCCGGATCCCTCGAATGCAGACGGCATTCTGAATGATGCGCTTGATGTGTACTTTAAAGGTGGTGATCATCACTTTTCCCAAACGTCGTTGAAGGGTCAAGCGTCCCCGTTCGCAGTCATTGGCAAGGTCGTTAAGGGCTACCTTAATCGTAGGATCGCGAAGGTTCCGACTCTGGAGTCTAATAAATGACCCGTCGTTGTTTTGACTGGACTGTGCGGTGGATCTACAATAGCGAGCTATGTTACGACCTATCCGAAGGTCGGTTTGGGACCGATCCGAAGGCGAAATTGTTGGCGACAGCCTTCGGCTGTCGCCGACCCGTATGGCACTTTTTCTAACCCGGCCGTCGAGCGTGCCGTTTCAAGTACCCGTCTTCATACCACGTTAACATCCAGCACCGAATCGGACAGCCGCAGAAGCATGAATGCTTGATATCATTGCAAAGGACGCCCGGATCGGATGTGTGCTCTTGGCGAGAAAGCCGCCAATGGTCAACACATGCTTTTTGAATGCTCCGACGTGGATGCCTGACTAGCTCAATTGGTCAGAGCGTGGGACTCTTAATCTCAAGGCTCCGGGTTCGAGCCCCGGGTTGGGCTATCGTTTTTCCACCGCATCACCACAGCGTGATCTGTCGTTTTGGCTATGGCTACTGTGTATTGGTATATAACCGATCAGCCGCCCCGCAGCTGCCCCAGAACTGCCCGACTGGCGCAGTCCGTAACTGCCCAACAGACACTGGCGCTGTGACAATTAGGGGAACGTGCGCTGTGACAATTAGGGGAACGTGCGCTGTGACAATTAGGGGAACGTGCGCTGTGACAATTAGGGGAACGTGCGCTGTGACAATTAGGGAGTAATAGGCATTAAGACATCAAATCTATCGTGTATTTGGACTGCCGAAGCCGTCGGTTGCCGTGGACGTTTATTCAAACTGCGCGGCTGCGCGACCCCCGTCGCGGCCGTGCCATAACATACGGCGTGGCGAGGGCCCAAAAGTCGCACATGTCGGGGGCACAGTCGCACTTTTCGATAGTGCGCCCGTCGGGCAGATCACGGTTAGTGGAGTTAGGAATGTAGCGACATGTAGCGACAGGGTGGAGATGCTCTCAGCTGAGTGCTTCGGACCGGCTGGCACCATAATTACTTCCCCGCGACTGTCGCGCAACATTCTACAGCATGGACCCGCATTCTTTCTGCGTAAATTGGTTGATGAAGGGCAGCGGGCATCGATCGAGTGCGGCCTCATTAGCAACCCGACCGGCTTCGACGACGCCGCCTCGACCTGGTGAAACGTTACGACATCGCAGGCATATATCGCCAGTACAGGATGCCAGTACAGCTGCTAAATGCCATGCTGGGGACCCTTGTCCTCATCACGCTCAGTGGCGTCAGTGCGCCTGTGACACTCCGCTCCAGAAACGCTGTCGACTACGTCGTCGATTCCCGAAGCGCTGCATCGCATTCCACCAGACTGAGAACCCTAATAGCGAACCTTGACGAACCCGGCGACACGATCCCGCTTCCCAATGTCTGCGATGCCGAGCTCCAAACTATCGTGGAGTTCATCAATAACATTCCAAAGCGCCAGGTATGTTCAATCCACATCGATGACGATGTGTGCTCGCCGTCAGTTGATAATCACATACACAGGATGTCCTTGCCGCCCAGTGGGCCCGGAGCAAGCTCGCCACGACGAGGCTCGATGCGCAATGTCGTTTACTGACGGCCGCCTACGAGCTCGATATGCGTCCGCTCACAAGAGCGATCATGTCGACGAAGCGCAAGTGGAGTGAGATTAGCGCCATGCGCAAGATGCTTGTGACGAAAGCCTTCCGATTCGATGTCAGGAATGCTCCACCTGTTGCTCTTCTCGAGCAAGCCGCCCAGACGTGCGAACAGAAAGCGATCGTCAGGATGATTCGACGACTCATCGTGCTGGGTGGCAGCGCCAACTTCATCAACAGCGCTGCCTGGGATCGCGAACGTAAAATGAACCTGCTGCAATGGGCCTCCTACAACGGCAAAGTGCTCGTCGCTGAGTTTCTGGCTGATGCTCCCGGCGCGGATGTCAATGCGCCCGATGGCTTTGGTATGACTTCGTTGCATCTGGCCGTGCTTGGAGGGCACGCCGACGTGGTCGAACTGCTGGTGAACACCCCTGGTGTCGATGTCAATGCGCCGATCCTTAGCCAATTAGGGGAGACCCCTTTGCATATGGCCGCGTATGGTGGGCACGCAAGTGCTGTGTACAAATTGCTGAAAGCCCCAACTATCGATGTCAACGCCCGCGACGACTGCCAGATGACGCCGTTGCTCTGGGCCACCTACAAGGGACACACGGATGTCGTGCAGGCGCTGCTGCTTGCCCCGACGATCGATGTCAACGCATTCGACGGCGAGCAGCAGGCGCCTTTGCACCTGGCAGCTCGGTATGGATACGAACAGATCGTCAAGCTGCTGTTGGCAGACCCCAATGTCGACAGCAATGCACGAGAGGGCGTATACCAGAAGACGCCGATCGAGATTGCTGCTCAATGGGGTCACCTTCACCTATGTCTACTAATGGCTGGCGCCGACGATCAGGCGCCGGTGCCATAGGTCTCATTGGACGATTTCTAAAGATACACGATACCCCTTTTGCGTTATTGGGTTCTAGCTGAGTGGCAAACGTTTCGTGTACGCGAAGCACCCAGCGTCTGCGCCAGTCGCCTTACCGATGTTGCACGTTTGCGATGCAACGATTGGAAACTTTCTACAGCCGAAATTCAGGTTTCCTTTTGATAAAGCATCCGCCCAGACGGTCTACCGGTATTCGCCTTGATACAAAACCCTGCTATTGGTTGCGAACGATCTCGCCGGACAGCCGTGCGCCGTGCCAAAGGCGCACCTTTCCGCGGCACGGCAGGTGCCACAAATAGTCTTTCCTGGTGCGGTCGTCGTTGCTGTCCGTGCAGCTCGTTGATCTCACGTTGCCATTGCCACCATCTGGAGACAAGATGATCATGTCAATCGCCACTGGAACCCGACTCGGACGTCAGGTAACACGCACCGTGATCCTGGTCGCGTTTCTCAATGGCCTCGCTGGCGCCGCCATCACGCTCGTCGCCAAGGACGCCGCCGGCAAACACTCCGTCAACGCCCCTGCGGCTGTCGCCCATTCCGGATTCCTGAAAAACGTGGTCACCGACCCCGACGATTGCAACGACGTTGTACTGCTGCCCTTCATCAGCGACCCCGAACTCAAGACTGTTGCCGAGTTCATCAACAGGGTCCCCGCGCGCCAGGCATGTTCGATCTAGTCACACGCGTGACAATCCCTTCTGACGATGGTTGACAACAGAGCGTCCAAGCCGCGCAATGGTCCCAGGACACGCTTCGGACGATGGCGCCTGGCGCCCAGCGCCGTCTCCTGGCAGCCGCATATGACCTAGACATGCGTCCTCTTGCGGCCGCCATCATGACAACCAAGCGCACCTGGGGCGCAATCAGTGTCGTTCGCGAGTCGCTACGCGACGAGGTCTTCCGTTTCGCTGTCGAGAACGCGCCCGCTGTGGTCGGTCTGAAGCAGGATGCGCGTACGAGCGAACAGACGGCAATCGTGGACATGCTTCTGGGTCACCTGATTGTCGGCAGCGACGACATCAGCGCCCTGAATAACGCGTCCTGGGCGTCGAACATGAACCTGCTCCAGTACGCTGCGCGTCATGGCAAGCAGGCGATTGTCGAGCTGCTAGCCAGTGCTCCCGGGATCAACGTCAACGCTGTCGACGTTGCCGGGAACACGGCGTTGCATCTCGCTGTCTTTGGGGGACACCTCGGCGTAGTCGAGTTTCTGGTGGTCAAGACCCCCGGGACGAATGTCAACGCTCGTAATCACATGCGGCAGACACCCCTGCACCTGGCGACGCATACGAGGAATGCACATATCGTGGAGGTGCTGCTGGCCGACCCGACAATCGAGAGCAACGCTTGCGACGTCGACCTGCAGACGCCGCTGCACTACGCCGCTCGCGAAGGACACGATGACATCGTCCAGATGCTGCTGGGCGTGCCCGACATTGACATGAACGCACGCGACAAGGCGCAGCGGACGCCGATGGCCGAAGCCGAACTCTGGGGACAACACCCTATCGTCCAGCTGCTGATGGTCAGCGGCGACAGCGTACAGGACGACTACCCTGGATGGACGACGGCGCCTCCCCCGTCACCAGCCAGCCCACCCCACCTCTGAATACGACCTTCGTACCAATAAACTCTCATCGCTGTTTCGAGTTATCACGATCATCGTCGCTCTGGATCGTCTCTCCCTATTACAACGTGCATGTCGGAGACGGCGCCCGCACGGTCGCGTGCCGAGGCCCGTAACCTATGCCCAGTGACGCTACGAGCGTGCCTGCCTGGCTAGCTCAATTGGTCAGAGCGTGGGACTCTTAATCTCAAGGCTCCGGGTTCGAGCCCCGGGTCGGGCTGAGTCGCGACGCTGTTCGGTCTGCCATCTCGAGGACGGCGTTCCTTTTTTCGTCGCACGTCGAACGCCACGCGGCACGGCTTGTCGGCCTGTTTTGCCGCACCAGACGTCGCCAGGTATGCGCCCCGTCACCCTTTGTATTCGTCGCGCGTTGACTGACCGCGTACCATGGACGGACGGGTTCGCACTCGTCGGTGTCGCCTTAAACGACACCGACGTGGAAATTGCCAAATGAGGATCCCCGTACGCCTAACCAATTACGCGCGTCGGCCCCCTATCCACGTGAGGTATTCACTTGCCAGTGGTCACCCAGGTCAAGCAGCAGAGCAGCCCCCGGCCCCGCAATGCCCAACGCAGGAGGAGGTCGGCGAACTCCGTACGCACCAACCGGTATGCGCCGGGAGTGACATGTCGGCAACCGGGCTGCCGAGCGATTTCTTCTCGGCGTCACGGGGCGCCCGTCGGGCATCCCCGAAGAAGAAGAAGAACAAGCGGGCTGCTGCGCCCGCGTCGCCCGAACCCGCCGACAAGAAGGCCAGGGTCGCAGTGCAGGCGCCGGCCGACAGCAACCCTGAACAGCTCATGTGGGTCCACCACGTTCGAGAAATGCTGTGGGCATTGATCCTCATGTGCCCGTCGCTCTCTCTCTCTTTCTAGTGAGGCGTTCCTCGACCTGCAGGCCGATGTCGCACAGATCACTGGCGAGTCGGTTAAGGAGTCCGCCCAGCTCACCGCCACCCTCGACGAGCACCGCGCTGCTGCCGACGACAACGAGCAACGGTACGGCGATAATCACCGGCGATCGTAAGA
This sequence comes from Plasmodiophora brassicae, assembly GCA_039704465.1. Lineage (NCBI taxonomy): Eukaryota > Endomyxa > Phytomyxea > Plasmodiophorida > Plasmodiophoridae > Plasmodiophora > Plasmodiophora brassicae. The sequence continues at coordinate 212,029 of JASFAU010000014.1, forward strand.
GTTCCCACCTGAGTAGCGACACGACGCAGGGAGTTGGAACAGCGTGTCCAAGACCTAAAACGTAAGTCAGAAGCCTACAAGGCGAGACGGTTGGCGGCGCAACGACCCAAGGATGGTCGTAACTCTGGCGGCTCACGTGCAAAGGCAATCGACCCGGACAGTGTCTGGAGGAGTCGGGCGATCTGAATCCATTGATCATGTTCACGAACGATGTCGATTTATGGTTGCAATATTAGCTGGCGTAGATGGAACCTAGTCGACTTTGAGTTTCTCGCGTCGGCGTGTGCACTGTATGAGGGAGTCGGGCGATCGGAACAAGCGGATCAGTGACCGGTACAACGCTTCTTCCAGTTCGAATTCACGTTGCTTCCGAGCAACGAATATTCCTGCCACGAAGCACGTTTAGGATTCGTCCAGTGTCGAGCAGAGCGGCCAACCTTCGCAAAGCAGCATGAGGTCGGTGACGTCATGCAAATCCGTATACATGATGGCGTAGACCTGGTTCTGGACAATCGACCTCAATACGCGCCCGACAGCTAACACGATCGAGATATAGATTGTTGTGATGGACATGGAGATCACAGCGGCAATCAACCCCGTCTGTTGGCCCCGTACGTCAACACAGTGGGCTCGGTACAGGTTCCGGCAGCAAACGCACCGAGGTCGGAGAGGATATGGTCGTGAAGGTAATCCCATTATGCCCGTTGGCCAACTCCCAGTAGCTGGATGCGCCAGCCACAAGCGACAGCGTCAGGTTGTACGGCGGTTGCGATTCATCCCTCGTCGGCACAGATGACTGCACCGATATGAGCTGGATGTACCTCGGGATGAAGTTCTGCCCATCGGGAAGCGTAATGTTGCCGTTAGTACCACCCAGCACCATCTGGGCCAGTTTCGTGCGGTCCTCGAGCGACAGAGCTGCCAGTGCAGAATTTAGCAAGCGGTGCTGACAGACAACAGACGATCGTCACGTTTCGATTGCAGGGATACGTCGGACGCCGACGAGTCCTCGTGCACTAACGAGAGCGCAATCTGGATGAACACGGCCGAATCCGCTGATGTCAGCTGGCCCGCCAGCAGGCTCTTTTTCGGCGGCGATATTGTCCAGGTCGAGTCGGACGTTGTTCCAACGGTAACGGTTTGAACATAGGCGGGGTTCACATCCGGCAGCCTCTGCAGATCACTGTGTTGAATTCCACTCAGCTTCAATTCCGACGTCTGCATCAGAGGAAACTACATAACGGCACAACGTTGAAGCGTGCAACAAGGCAAGAACCGGGCGAGCACCTACAGTTCCTATGTTCGCGACCGCAAGTGATACCGTAAGGGTGCCGCTAGACACATTGTTTTGAACATTGACCGGGTTGGCACTCGAGAAAAGCAGAAGAGGAACGAGGATGACAAACAGCAGGGCGATAAACAGTAGCGTGCCGTTCGTAAACTTTGTAATGCGGTCGAACGGCTCGCCACGCCGATGTTCACGTTTCCAGATCAGTTGGCCTTTGATATTGTACAGGTTCGCGTAGATGTCCTCGAGCTTAAACGTTTCTGCAATATGTCGCGTTAAAACGTTCATTCACGCGAGGCAAGTACCACACTACCGAATAAATCGAGGGACGTATCCGTAGTCATCCACCCAAGCAGCACCTGCCGTCATATTCAGAAATGAACGCAAATGTCGCTGCCCGCTGCCGCCATACCTCAAGTTCTGCAACGAATGGAATAACTCGGTAAACTTGGTATATCGAGTAGCGAAGTTTTGAAGCGCGACTGAACAAAGCTCGATGGTGCAATTCATACGTCGGGTACCCAAACCGAATTTGAATGCATCCCAGCCACCAGCCAGCGGCCTTGAGGAAGAAGAAGAACACCAGAGCTGTATTCGAAGAAAACCCATATTGTTCACGCTGCAAGACGGTATTGGTAAAGACCAACTCACGAACCCAGCGGAGAAGAACCTACCCTAGGCCAGTAGAAAAACAACAGGACGGTATACAAGATGACTTGACAGTAATGAAGGACGAGTTTCGAGATGATTGAGCGGTACAAGTAGCAAACCCTGTCTCCCACGATGAACATAATCTGAACAAATAGAATCGCAATCTGGAACAAAACAACTTAGCATTAGATTTAGGCAATGCCCGCGCGGATAACTGACCATTTGCCCTGAGAATGTAGAGCCGCCGGCCTGGACCACCCCACTTATTTGAGAGGACGCCGTCAGAGATTGCCATCCGAAAAGAATGTAAAGAGCGACGATCATTTCCAGGATGAACGTAGGGACGTACAGCGACCGGCCCGGTTTGATGGTTGAGTCGAAGTTACCATTCTCGTTCAAAGCGAAGAGCCGCCTGATGAACAAAGCCAACCTTTCCGGCATAGCATGGAGGACCCTTGTGCCTGTATGCTCCATCCGATGCTTCAGGTCGAACATGGTCGGAAACTTATGACGGCTCGGCTCATTTAGACGGGTGGAAGATGCAGACCATGGGTGGTCGTTATCAACACTAAGCCCAACGGAAAGGGACTTGACGCTAGATGGAGGGGCGACTTCAACGGACGGCGATGCGAGCGAAGCGTGCAGGAGGCCCAAATCTGCACTGCCAATCGGAGACCGAACAACGTCTTGGCTGGGTAACGTCGTCGACTCGAAGACGGACTCGTTGACACCGTGTTCGATGCCTTTGCGCTGGAGGATATACAGGTGAAGGGCGATGCACAATATACAAAGCAGGTCGAGAAGAACAAAATTGAGTAAGGGAATGTCTAGCCTGTTCGGAAACAGGCCTGAGAGAACATACATATCCGTCGTATGCATCGTTGTACTATCTAACGGCGGCTGGACGCTGAAATATAAGATCAACTTCAGGATAACTACAGCTTCAGTGTAGGCAGCACTGATTATCCAGAACATCGGCGGAACGCGTGGTCGATCCAATAAACCGTAAAGCATGAGGCAAAGTGGGACAATGAGTGACGTGATCGTTCCGTAAACAACCAGAGAGAGCAGAAATGCACAGACGCAAAGAGACTGAGTATGGCTAAGGAAGAACTGAAACAGAAGGACGAAAAATGATGTACCGGAAGCCTTAGACGGATCACCTTCGGTTATTCGCCGCCAGGGACCAGCTGCTTTCTCATCGTAATCTTGCAGCGACGAAGATGAAACAGAGTGGCTCAGAGCTACAAGCTCCTCAAGTTCTGGAGACTGCATAAACAAAATATGGTCGATATGGAAAACCATCGTCCGCTTTACAAGAGAGAAGAGATGCTTGAAAAATGATATAGTGACATCTTCAACACGATGCCGTTTAAAAGTGATGTGTACAAAAGTGACATTGTCAGATTGATCGTAGATTGGTTCGAACAAAGAGTCGACAATAAACACGGTCGGTTGGAGAACCGCAGTAAACGTGTCAACGTCATAGTATTCATCAACACCGTCAGCCGCCGGAGACCAACTCTGAAGAGACACCAACAACGACTTGGGCTGAATAGCACCTCCGGACATAATGACTTCCTGTAGAGCGTTCGACATTTGAGTTCTGTCAAGCTCGTTGCAGATGTGACTATAAAGAGACGATCCCAAAACCGAAGATTTCCCGTTCGCTTCGACAAGATCGATAAACGCAGGGGTGCATGCCAAAATGTTGGCATCTTCCACTCCAACGCGAACGGTTGCTGAAGGTATATCCTGCAGAATACCATCCGCTGGCACGTCAGAGGAGCTCTTGAATTCAGCAAGCGTCTTGTGCTCGTTCGCACTTGAGTTATGACCAAGCGCCGCCTCGAAAATGCTACCTGTTGCTACAGGGGAAATGAAAAACACAAGCCCAGCTAGAGAACCATCATTTTCTGTAAGCGGGGTCACCCAAATTTCGATGTCAATCACGAGACGACTTTCTCTGCAGACCCGTGCTGTCAGTAATGCATCAACTGTACAGATTAGCAAGGTAAGGCCGATGTGCTTACTTTTTCTCAAATGTGCACTTATACGACTCGACGTTTTTCGAATCGAGAAATGACGTCGATCTCAGACAGTTCTTCACCAGAGACTTTATCTTGGGCCAGTGCTGCCGTGGAAAGATCTCGTGAACACGGCGACCAACCACATTGCCAGAGTTCCACTGAGTTAACAGTGATACCTCAACATTCCACTGTACGATCTTTCGGTCGCGATTGACGATAAAATGCACAGATCTCTGAGGAGTCGGAGAAGGCCACACCTCCGTATCTTCGAGTTTCTCTAGTCCAAGCCGCCGTGAATCAGTTAACAGGAACCTCAAGTGTGCTCGAAGCTCTTCTTGAACGCGGCGCATGGAAACGAGTTCCGCGACTCGTTTGAATTCCCAAGCTCTTGCTGCGATTGCAAACCGATCCTGTGCCGAATGAGCAGCACGAACCCGGTACTCGTGAAGCCAGAGGGAAGGAACGGGCATATCTAATCGTCGTTTGGCATCCAGTACAACGAAGATGACTATAAACGTTGCAAAACCCGAAGCGGAGAGTGACGTGTCGAAACGCTGGAATCCTAGATCCTTGACGCAATCAGTAGATATACCGCTACTCGACATACATTGTGCCGAGGACGTGAACCACGACGTGCCGAAAGTAGCAGGATACTGAAATGCGAGCAGCAGTGAAAATGTGACCAGGTTGAAGCACCGCAGGAACATCCACACCTGCGGGCTCCTTGTTGGCCAAGCGAAAAGCGTAAAACCAGTGATAAGCAGTACAAGGTGAATCAAGTCGGCATTCGCGCAAGCGGCAAGCAAAACGATTATAATCAGAACTGGCTCGGCGAAAGGCAAAACCTGCAGAAGCCACGATTCAGGTTCGTTATGTAACCCGTCATTCAGCTCATAGACATTTGCCGGGCTTACTACCGCGCTCAAAGGTATTGAAACGTTTGGATTCGACCCCCGTTCCGAGTTTGGAACTCGCCGATCAATAAAAGGAGCTCGCCTCCAGCACATAAGCCACAAAGCAATGTAAAAATAGCCAACTGATAAGGGGTCAGAGACTAATAAGGAAAGCCATAGTTGTACATCAGTGGCCAGACGAATCGAAGGAAACCCAAGCACATCCCAAGCATCAGGCCCAAGTGCCACAAAACATCCCCACATTACGTAGGTAAAGACAACGATTTGCATAATGGGCCACGACCGCCGGATTGCAGGCTGAGACGAGAACTCGTAAATGGGGGCCCAAATCAGTGAAACGAGAACGGCAAAGATATTTCGCGTCAGCGCACAGGACAGAAGGAGAGCGAACGCTGCGATTTCTGAATCAATGTTTACAGGATAAGCACCATCCACGACAAAACAAAGTGCTGATTCTATCCGCTTCCAACACGAAATGGAATAGGTCAGCAAAACCTGCTTGACATGAGATACCCGCCGAACTACAAGAGATTCACGTTTCTCTTCTGAATGGCTCGATGAGGCGGACTCGCGTGTTGGGGAAGGCTCCAGAACGACAGCAGGCGCAGCCATGTCCGCACCGGGTTCCTGTACATGCAAATCCAGCGTAGATGCGAACGAAGACATCCGCTGCAGGTACCGCTGGACATAGGCGAATACGAGGATGAGAATTTCGCCCTCAAACGAGTGAGCATCCAGGAGATTGCCAGATGAATCGACTCGAAACCCAAGCCAGACGATATGCGGGCCAAACCAACCAGGGGCAACCGCGCTTACGCCGAAAAGATATCGTACCGGAACGACAACGGAAACCAGTACAACTTCCGGCAGCCAGGCAGCTGAAAACCCGCCAGGCCGCAGCATGAATATCCCAGAGCAGACGACATATGACAGTGAGACAGCAGAAGGGTGCATACAGAATGCAAATATTGGGAGTAGAACAGTGATTCTCGAGATGTGATTCGAGCAAGCCATGAGCCGTCTCGATCCCAGCCGGCAAATAAACAACTTCCAGGACCGTGCCTGAACTGCGGGATAAGTTCCGAAGTACTTAATGCGGAAGAACGAAACCGTAACAAAGAAGACAACAAGTGACGGGAGAAGACTAACAAACAAGTATTGCGTCGTGACATCAATCCGGGGCAGACCAATACCATCGAGTACCGGATCAGTGGAGGCACCAGTGCCAAACACCCAGTTGAGCAGACGCAGTATGAGCTGATGAACAACATCGTATTGAACAGCGTACTGAAGGAAGACAACAAAAGCAGTGTATGCTACTCCAATCGACCAGAAAACGCTTCGAAGGCGTCGAGAAGAGGACACGTTGACAATAAACATGCTCGCCAGGCACAGAACCAGATATCCGTCCTTGAACAGGGTGGGAGGCGAAATAAGTAGGGAGACGATGAGGAAGACAACCCATAGAATGAGAACTCCAAAGTTGAGAAAGATTCTCCCAAAGATAGATGAGAGACTGCGTACCCATTGAATGTTTCTGGAGTTTGAGGCAATCGCGTTTTCCAGCCAGTCCGACGTGTTGAAATCATCGATTAAATGAAGCTGGAACAAGCACAGCCCGGCAGCCAGCATCGACGCAAAAAACGATGAGAAATAAGGTTGATCCAGGCGAACAAATCCCAATGATACAAGAACCGCGGATGAAACAGGCCCAGTTTGGAAAACAGTGACGCCGTATTGGCAGATTAGGCCCATCACTGTAAACGCTGCTAAGGGAAGCCATGATTGGCGCTTTCTTGAAAGTGCAGGCAACGATACATAGACCAATGACATTAACACGTATGCGATATGGAGCAAGTCGATACGACTGAGGCCGACGAAAAACACAACGAGTAACGCAAGCTTAGCACCGTATTCTAGAAGGACGACCTTGGCGACGCGATTAAACTCATCCCATCCATCAGCCATTGTTTCCCAGGCCTTTGTAAGCCCAAGACGAAGGCCCGAAGGTTCCCGCTTTCCCAGAGCTGGAACCCGGCTTCCAACTGAGCTTGCTGCCCCATGACGCAGCAACAGGTTAGTGATACGCGTGTTCTTGGACAAAATGATAGGGGTGCGACGGTCACCGTCCACTTTCTCTAATAACGATATGCCACCTTTTTCCAAAATGGTTCGGACAGATCCGAAATGGGAACTGAGAACAGCGTTGTGAAGTGCGGTTCTGCCCCGACTATCGGCAGCATTCAACACAAGGTTTCTGTCGCGACGCAACGCCATCTCCAGGAAGCTTTCATCGCCAAGGGCGGCAGCATTTAGAATGTTGCCGGCAGATAAAGGAGCCCGAAGAGCGGAACGGCGCTGTGCACTTGCACGGCAATACAAGGCAATAATAACCGCCGGAGCAAGAAACAGTGCCATCTGAAACGATGCACTAGTGCTGGGATCGCCAGTGATCTTGAAGTCTCTGGCAACCGGATCAGAAAGGACTAACAGCCAAGGAATAGATAAGAAGATGTAGGCGCAAAACGAAGTAGAGACTGCCAACGGAAGCAGAACGGTAGACGAGAGTTCAGAAAATACCTCTGCGCCAAACAACAATGCCAGCAAGACCGCCGACATTATGATAAAGTTGAATCCTTGCACATCGAGGACAAATATAACTGAAAGCATCACGCAGCAAATGGAGATCTCAAGGTTATGGAAAATGGGACGGATGAGGCGTACGAATCGGTTCGGCCATATGTACAGGTGAGGTTTCGGGTGGCTGCCCTGGTTCACGACCTTCTCTGCCGGGGCAGACGTCGCACGAGGTAAAGGAGGAACAGTCGCAGCAGCCAGCAGCACATTCGACGTCGATTCCTTTTTGACATCTTGCACGACGATAATGTTGTGTTCGGATACATCGGACGTTGCAGCGTATGACAGTGAAGGGAGTTCAGCTGAGTTGCGCCGCAGGCCTTGCCTCGGCATATCCCGCTCGGGGTCAGTCAGAACGGGAGCCGATTTCGCTCGGGTTGGGACAGCTAGCGGACCCGGAAGAGCGGGCTCCTCTTGAGCGATGGTGTTTAGGCCTCGATCGCGTTCCATGACAGATTTGGTCTTCCCTCGAAACGTCGTGGTGGAAAAGATTACAATCAACCCGAGTTCGATACCAATTGCCACAGCTGTCAGCCCACTGGACAGCGTCCATATATCGTCACGGTCGGGAAGAACGCCAAGCACCTGCATCACCCAGGGCGAGAGACCGTCCGCGATCAGCGACACTCGAAGGACAGCGATGGTTACAACGTGAGCACTGGAATAGACCATGAGCGGTAAACGGATAAAGCTCACGTCGGAGTAGGACAACAATGACAACCCTTTCTCAAGCATTGGTCGGTATCTGGGCATTTGAGTGCCCCAGATAAACAAAAAGCTGAGAATTAGGATCGCAAACGGCAGCCGAAAGACGTTGGGTGATAGAACACACGCAGCGCTGGCTCCAACGAAGAACACAGTGACCCGGACGATACCAAGCGGCTGATGCTGGTCGACAGGGCCGGTGTTGCCGTAACTGCCTTTCGTGATCTGGACAATGGACGCAAGCAGGGCGGATACGGTGGATATGACGAAAACAATACGAGACCCACCATCCAGCGGTCCAAGGTTAAACATGCGCCAGGGATCGATATCTGCAGGATCCGTTATTGAGTAGGTCAGCTGGGCGACCAACCAGCCGAGAGTCATAACCGCCGTCGACATGACCCATACGCGATGCGGCGGCAGCGTAACGCGCACGAGTACAACAACGATAAATAGGACTGACTCCAACCCGGCGCAGGCGACGCTGGCTACCAGCAGACTAACCACCTCCACCAGCCATATCATGACGCCCGCGCCCAGCGCCGTCGCCGACGACGCCACAAAATGACACCCGACGTAACATTGACGATCAGTCGGCGGCCCAGCACTGGCGACGTCTGCCCGACCTCCGATCGGCAAAATCCATTGTCTTTTTCAGGGGACGACTGTGATCCTGACACCTTTTTCGCGAAAGAACGAGACCACCACCTATACGCGCCACGGGTACCGGCGCTCGACTTCGCTGTCGTGTTGATAGCAACACCGGCGCTGTTTCCAGGTGTGACCTCTGACTGATGTGTCTAAGCATCGCTGATAAGTAGCCGGACATTTTCCGAGACGTTGCCCGCATATCGTGGCAGGGGAGCTGCGGCCGGACCACTGGCGCCTGAGTGCGTGGGAGCTGGCGGGCTGCGCAGTCGACAGGATGGCGCCATGGACGTGCAATCTCTGTAGGGACTACGGACTGCCTGGCACTGTGCAACCCGTGCTGAAAGGTGGCCGATCTTGCAGGTACGTACGAGAACGAGGACGGCAGTACGTCGTGCGAAATATGCCTAGCGGATCGCGTCGTGGAGGCTGACGAGGAGGCGAATGGTAAACAAGAGGCGACGACATGGTCCTGTATGGTCTGCGGTTCTACGCACCCGATAGGGCAGACCGACTGCAACTCGTTTCTATATGGGAAGGCCCCGGAGCGGCGACCGGTTCGCCTGGACCTGACCCGCATTCCGAAACGCGCTCGGCATGACGACTCGGACGAGTCGTCGAACAGTAGCGAAAACGACGACGACGACGACGACGACGCTGAGGCCATGGAGGACGATGCTGGCGATGGGAATGACGATGTCATTTTTTGTCGCATAGAAGAGGTAACCGATGCGCGCACGTCGTATCCCTTAGTCGGACGCCTGAAGTGCGGCACAGGTCCACCATGCGTTCACGGCGTATGAGAACACAGTGGAGCTGAAACCGGCCAGACAACCGTTAGGCCTGCTCTTCCAGCTGTACCCTCATCAGAAGCTCGGCCTGGATTTCCTGGAGAAATCGGAAAAGTTCCCAAAGTACCGTGGTTCAATTCTCGCTGATGATATGGTACGCCGGTTGATGTTACGCTTCTGGGTGGGCTCACTTACACGTTCTGCAGGGCCTTGGTAAAACGGTTCAAAGCATTGCGCTTATCTGTTCCAGGCCGGCAACCCAGGAGGAACTGGAGACGTACGTCCGGGCGACTCTTGTTGTTTGCCCCGTGTCACTGGCTGACCAGTGGAAGAGCGAGCTCGATCGAGTCGGTATGTACGCCCCCCCGACAGCACCGTACGCTTTCCGTTGCTGAACAGGCTTTACAGCGCCTCGATTGCGAACCGTAATCTTCCATGGGCCAAAGCGTGATGGCATACTGAACCGGGCGGTCGGCATGTATGACGTGGTGATAACGACATACAATATTGTCGCTCTGGACGCCCGTACACCAGATAAGTCGGTGCTTATGACCACGAAATGGCTGCGAGTTATTCTCGACGAAGCCCACCTGATTAAGAACGGATCGTCGAAGTGGAGCCGGGCGTGCTGTGAACTGAATGCCAAGTACCGTTTGTGCCTCACGGGGACGCCTGTCCAGAACTCGATGCAGGACCTTGGGTCCCTGCTGAAGTTCCTCAGAATTCGACCTTACAACCGCCGTGGCGTGTTCAGTAAGATCGAGAAACGTTTGCGGGCAATGCAGAAGAAGGGGAACGATACTGGTGCTGCGAAAGCATGGGCTCCGATTGGGCTTCTTCTTCGCTCGCTAATGTTACGCCGACGCAAACATGAGGTACCTCGGCAGGGTTTGCCGCATTGTTATTCCCGTTCTTACAGCATTGTTAGGTGCTGCATGAACTTCCGCCTAGGACAGTCACCACGGTTGTCGAAGAGTTCAGTCTCGAAGAGCTGGAGGTGTACAAGGCAGTCGAGGAGCAGTCGGTCCTTAAGTTCAACAAGTACCTCAGGGATGGCACGGTCATTAGGAACAGTGCCAATATCCTCGTGATGATCATGCGGTTACGGCAATGCTGCGATCATCCATCGTTGCTTCCGACCGAAAAGGGTGACGATCGAGTTCCCGACTCTGAACGGCAACGAGAGGTGAAGCTTTCGCAGCCCATCCTCAGACGGCTTGGCGAAATCGAGGAAGGACAATTCGGCGTACAGGAATGTGGCATATGTCTCGACGTTGCTACACCGCCCGTCGTTGCTTCATGTTGTGGGAAGATCTCCTGTGCGGACTGCTTCCGTCAGTCGCTTGAGGTTTGTTGCTTTCTTCGTGCGCTCCCAGGCGTGGGTGATCTCACATGTTTCAACAGGCAACTCATTGCTGCGCGTATTGCCGGGCGAGCCAGGAAGATGTCTTGATTGCCACCCTGCACAGTGCTGCCGAGGCGCTCGGTCGACTTGCCGAACTGGAAGCCGGCCTGCCTGCCGATGTCCAGAAAATGCTCCGAGACGTGGCCGTCATCCTTGAGAGCACGAAGATTAACAAGCTGATATCCATCCTCGAGGCGACCCGGAAAACGGACCCGAAAGAAAAGACCATCGTGTTCTCCCAGTTCACGTCGTTCCTCGACCTCATCGAGCCCAAGCTGGCCGAGCGTGGATTCACCTTCGTCCGCTACGACGGGACGCTGAACCGGCAGGAGAAGGGCCTGGTCATCTCGGAGTTCCACAAGGACGACTCTGTCACCGTTCTTCTTGCATCGCTGAAATGCGCGTCTCTTGGCCTCAACCTGACGTGCGCGCGAAGAGTCGTCCTCCTCGACATTTGGTGGAACCCGGCAGTTGAGGAACAGGTTCGTCGTATGGTTTCAGATTTTACCAGGTGCCGATTGGCGGCTGATCAATGTTCCCAGGCGTTCGACCGATGCCACCGACTGGGGCAGACCCGCGAAGTCATTATCACTCGGATCACGATTGCAAACACAATTGAGCAGCGCATCATTGAACTCCAAGAGTCCAAGCGCATGATTGCACGCGCCGCGTTAAGCGAAGGTATTAATCGTCCCCGTCGATAACGGAATATTTTCTTACGTGTGTCGCAGGCGAGTTCAAGTTGCCACCAGCGATGCGTCTTAGCGTCGAGGATTTCAAGCTACTGTTCAGGTCATCGTTCTTCTAGCACCAGTGGGACGATTCTCTTTCGATTGATTATTGACGATGATTATACATATGCAAACCATTAAATTACGAGAGCACGCCGTCGTGCGTAGACCCGTTGACATTATCATCGTTTACAAGTATGCATCATATACGATCAGGGCCCGTGCTCGGACATGACAACGTCATTGGCGTCCTGTTCCTGCCCCTCTTTGCACTTGTCTTGTAGGTAGTCGTTCTTAAAGAAGATCTGTAGAAGGCCGGCCGCCGTCAGGAAAATCGTCGCCAGGACGCCGAATATCAGATTGGTGTTCGCGGCTCCGAATGCTGTTTCGACAATCGTCAACGTGGGACCGCATCGTCGGCCTTCAAGAGGGGACGCACCGTTCAGCAGCAAAGTTGACACCAAGACCAGCTGACCGACAAGCAGCGTGCCGACGTTGAGCCCTCCGAAAGAGAACCGCTTCTAGACAAGCCGCCGTCAGCAAGTATTGTCCCGCGTGAGATCTGCCCGAGTGTATACCGTGAACGCCTTCAGCACGTAGATGCCAAATCCCTGTGAGGGTTCTGGTCAGGTGACTGCTTCCGACACCAATCTCACACACATACCGTGTAAGCAATCAGGACGAGGGTGTACCAGACGCCAGCGAACTGGACGGCCTGGGTGGGCAGCGTCGACACGGACCCCCAGACGGAGATGCTCTGGGCCATCAGGAAGAACGCGCCGATGCCCCAGATGATGTTCGTGCTGCGCATCTGGTCAAAGTACCCGAGGTTGACATCGGGGATCATCTCCGCGTCCAGCATCGCGACGAGCGCCCCCTGGGACCAGACTGCCCACGTTCAGATCCAGCCAGTCACCGTAACGCCCACCGTCCAGATGGTCTGGCGCCTGCCAGTGGCCAGTACTGCCAAGTGGTCACGAAAAATCCGACCCCGCCCCCGCGAGCGTTTTTGCCGACCGTATCGGGAGCGGCGCCGCCCGTGCGCAGAGTCTGCGCCGACAGGGGGTTCGCGCATATCACTTCATACAACGAGGAAAACTGACAAGCAGTTCATGAATACATTTGAACGGATACGCGCTCGTTCCACCCGCGCAGTTCTCGGCACGCTCAGGGAAGGGTATGGTCATGCGATGCGGCACGCCAGTTCACCGGGGAGCGCAGCAGCGCGGTGCCGCTTCTGTGATCAGGCCCCTACCTACCTTCTGTAGGGTATGTACGAATACGTAGGTACGTACGTACGGTACTCGGTGGGCAAGTGCGCCGACCTGCGCAGTGGTGCACGGAGATCGACGGTTCAGTGCCGCGAAAGCAGCCGCAGCGGGTCGGTTGCGGGAAATATCGGGCTGGGCGCACGACGACGACCGAGTACTTACATGTGATGGCCGGACGATTCTCGCTGGCCGACTATGAGCCGCGGCGGTCCGAGCGCCGCGCCGCGCCCGTCGCCCGGTATGGCGACGGCGACGACGAGGACGGCGACGGATCGTCCGACGACAGGCCGATGCGGCCGGGCAGTGCGAAACGTCGCGTGACGCAGCGACCGCGTGGGAAGCGGCGGGCGGTGCTCAGTGACAGCGACGACAGTGACTCGCTGGCGTCATCATCCAGCAACGAGGAGGACTTCGACGAGCAAATGTCCGATATCGATGCATCGGACAGTGACCAGTCAAGGTCGTGGTTCGCTGTTCGGCAAAGTGCGTCGAGGTTTGGTCTAACGCTGTGGCTGTCCGTCGTTCAGAGAGTCCGATGACGACGGCGATGATGAGGTCATCGTTCAGAAGCGACGCCCCGCATCAAGGAGGAGAGCGTCGTCGGCGAAGACGAAATACGTCGAGAGCGACGACGAAGATGCTGCGAGTCATTCCGATGACGACGACGTCGATCGATCCAGCCGAAAGGTGGAGCAAGGACCGCAGTTTGAAGAGACTGGCGAGCCTGCCATTGAGAAGGTTGCCGCGTTCCAATCGCATACTTGATCCAGTGCCACTGAGACGTGGCGGTGTAGGTTGTGGACTGGAGGCAAGACGACGATGGTGAACGGGAATATGAAGTCAAATGGAAGTTCAGATCGTACATTCATACGTCGTGGCATACGTACGACGAGTTGATGAACGTCAAAGGGTACCGTCCGGTCATCTGCTGAATGCGACGTGTCCTGAGTTCGCGTTGTGCAGTTTTCGTATTGCGAAGAACTTCCTGAAGTTTGTCGAGGCTCATGAAGCAGTGCTTAGCAGCGGATCCGCTGAGCAACGTGAGCAGAGTAACATCGCCCAGGAGATGGCGCGGCAAAAGCGGAAACGATATGAGGTCCCAGAGCGAATACTGACGTCGCGTGTGGACCCATCTACGACCGCGACCCAGTACCTTGTCAAGTGGACCGACCTGGGCTATGACGAGTGCACTTGGGAGAATGTGGACGACCTGGTTGACTTTCAGAACCTGATTGATTCGTACCTTGAACGGTCGCGTTCGCAGTCCCACAAGGTGTCACGAAACGCTTCGTCGAAATCTCGGTTCGAGAAGCGTGAAACGCAACCTGAATGGATGTCCAGTGCTGGTACGGTTGATCTGCTTCTTGAATTGGTGGTGGACGTGTATGTGACGTTGTGCATTAGGGACTCTTCGTGATTACCAGCTGGAAGGCTTGAATTGGATGCTTTTCTCCCATTTTGAGAGACGAAATGTGATCTTGGCAGACGAGATGGGTCTGGGCAAGACGATTCAGTGCATTAGCTTTCTTGGATGCCTGCACGCCGATCACGGCATCCCTGGCCCGTACCTTGTCGTGGTTCCACTGTCCACCATTGCTGCATGGAAGCGCGAATTCTCCAAATGGACGCCATGGATGAACGTTGTTGAGTATCGCGGGACGAAGGATGCCCGAGCGGTTTGCCGAGACTACGAGTGGTACGGCGAGAACACGGCTGGTGGTTCGTCGAGGAAACCCGCGCCTGCGTTCAACGTCCTACTCACGAACTATGAGGTCGCCAATAAGGATTTCGAGTATCTGAACCAGTTCACATGGGCGTACCTCCTCATTGACGAGGCCCATCGACTGAAAGATGATCAGTCGCTTCTGTATCAGGTCCGGGTGTGGCTCTCCTGCAAACGAAGTGTGTGTCTGACTCTGTCGCGTGTAGACTTTGAAATCTCTGCGCAGCACACATCGTCTACTTATTACGGGGACCCCGTTGCAGAATTCTGGTACCTTGTTTAACTTCGTTCTCCAGAACGGTTGTGCTTATCCTATATTTTAGTCAAAGAGCTTTGGTGCCTGTTGCACTTTCTTGATCCGCACAAGTTCTGTTCGCTGCCTGAATTCGAGTCCACATACGGTGGCTTGACAGAATCGGTGGCCACTGTCACGCATCTGTCCAAGCTTCATGACCTTCTGAAGCCGTACCTGCTTCGACGAACGAAATCCGATGTGCTCAAGTCGCTACCGTCGAAAACGGAACGAATTCTACGTGTCGACATGTCCGACATGCAGAAGCGATACTATCGATGGGTTCTGACGAAAAATTTTAATGAGCTCAACAAAGGTCTTCGTGGCAACAGCGTTTCGTCCCTGTCGAACACGATCATGGAACTTAAGAAAGTCGCCAACCACCCGTATCTCTTCGAAAACGCCGAGCTGAAGAATCACGAGAGCACGTTGCAGGTCTGCTGGCGCTCGTCTCCTTCCACCCTGCTGGGTCTGACGTTGCAACAGGAGTTAACACGAATGGTCGCCAATAGCGGCAAAATGGTCCTCCTCGACCGGCTGCTTGATCGGCTATTCGAGACTGGTCATCGTGTCCTGATCTTCTCGCAAATGGTTCGCATGCTTGATATTCTCGCGGATTACCTGGTCCTGAAGGGTTTCAAATTCCAACGTCTGGACGGGAGCATGAGGAGCGAGGACCGCCAGCATGCCATGGACCACTTCAATGCCGACGGCTCTCCCGATTTCGTGTTTCTGCTGTCGACGCGCGCCGGCGGGCTGGGTGTTAACCTTGCAACTGCTGACACGGTCATTATATTTGACAGTGACTGGAACCCGCAGAACGACCTGCAGGCAGAAGCACGTGCTCATCGTATCGGACAGACCAAGACCGTCAACATCTACCGATTTGTGATGAAATCCAGTGTAGAAGAGGACATACTTGAACGGGCGAAACGGAAGATGGTGCTTGATCATCTGGTGATCCAGAAGATGGATACATCAGGGCGTGGTGCTCTGACAGACAAGGCTGCCAGCAAGGGCGAACGCAAACAGGCACGCATTGTCCGGCTCTTCTCGTCGGTCCCACCATCTGAACTTCTTGTTGCAGACGTCACGGGCCCAGTTCGACAAAGAAGAGTTGCTGCGAATCGTCCAGTTTGGTGCCAAACAGCTGTTTGAGGAAAGCGACAACATTACGCTGTCTGACGATGCGGCAGCGAACCCAGCACCTGCGACGACGTCCTTCGATCTTGGTATGTCCGCATTGTTCCTCAGCGAACATCTATCTAACTTGACGTCTGCCTGTAGATGAGATATTGGCTCGTGCGGAAACCACAGATACTGGTGGGGAGGATGTCAACCAGACCGAGGAATTCCTTTCCGCATTCAAGGTTGCCAACTTCGCTTCGGAGGCGTCCGGCACCAGTGTAATTCCGCGCGGGTCGACTATCGGCGATTCCCACTGAATCGGACCGTTTAGGTCGTGGTCAAAGCGAATGTACCTGACGATGAGAAGTCTGGCACGGTGAAGTTCTGGGAGAAGGTCATTCCCGCACATCTGCGCCCTGCTGCACCGTCGGACCTCCCGGAAGAGCCAATCTACCCCCGTCGGGCGAGACTCGGCAAGGCATTCCTCGACGATGATCGTACTAGGCATGCCGACGTCTGGTTTACCTTACATCTGACGACACGCCAACAGAGAAAGACGGAGCGCTAAACGGACGATCCACGAAAGGCAAGAAGCGCGACACGCAACGTATCGTTCGGCAGGCCGTTCGAGCGCTCATGCAGTTTGGCGACCGGGAGCGCGCCGCTGCCGTTTTACCTGGCGGCGCTGAAGAGAACGGCAAGATCCTCGACGAACTGTTGGAAATGTCGGCAGACGCCAAAGAGGCCATCACGTACCATGGCGTCGACGTGGATGCCCCACAGCTTCACCAACGAGTGCTGGACATGGCCATACTGAAGCGGCACGTCGATGCTGTCGATAAGCCGTACGAGCGCTTCCGAATGACGGCTCCCGTACGAGATTCACTGCTATGGTCTAACGAAATGGTGCTTACGTGCGGTGCAATGCAGATCCCTTCGGTGCGGTGGAAATGCGCCTGGGGCGTTCGCCACGACTCAATGCTCATACTGGGTGCTCATCTGTACGGAGTCGGTGCCTGGGCCGAGATATGTGAAGACCCCAAGCTCGGCATCGGCGAAGTTGTACTCAAGGAGCCTCGGGTCGTGCTCAACTCGCACCTGTCGTCGCGGTTGCAATCGCTTCTTCGTGCGATGCGTACCCAGGACGACAAGCGCGCCCGAACAACGACCTCGTCGGCACCCAAGCTGCCACCCGCGAAGAAGGCAAAGAAGAACCACGTGCGCGTGGATAGCCACTCGAACGCGTCCGCTGTCGATGTCAAGAAGCGGGCACATCCGACGGCTGCGACGACGACCGACCTGCCGATCAAGATCGACCCGAAAGTGACCGAGTGGTGCATGGCCGAGCTGAAGTCGTCGCAGATCGGCATCATCAAGACGCTGAAGAAGCTGAAGACGATCGACCTCGGCCAGGGGATCATGTCCGACCCCCGCCCGGTTATCAAGTACCTGTTCCGCGTCGGGGACGCCATCGTTCAGACCGGTGAGTTGTTCGGGACACTGCCGTCTGTGTACGGTCGACCCTGACGCTTCGCCGTCGTCAGGCAATGAAAACCGCTGCCCACTTGCGCCTGCGCACGTCGTCGAGCACCACCTGTGGCATCTGGCGGCGCCGTTCCTCAGGACAACGGCGTCGACCCTGTCGAGTCTCTACTGGGACCTGGCCGCCGAGCCCAATGTACATACGCGCCAGACCCAGCTCCTGAGCCAGTTCGCCGCATCCAGGTCAAGACCGTCATCATAGCCGGGCCGCGTTCGTCGTTTCGCTGTCGAAATATATTCCCCAGCAGGAACCTACGCTTGGCGCATTACTGGCGTTTCATTCGATCGGCCTTGAATTTGGAGACGCGCCGAACAGGTGCTGGTGGTGGCGGTGGCGCCTGCTCAGGTTGTGGCTCCTGACGGCGCGGTTGGGCGAAGAACCCATCGAGTTGTGGTTTCGTGCCGGACGCCTGTGCCGCATCGCGCCGCTCGAGCTCGTCGAACCCCAACCGGTTCCAGAACGCCTCGAACTGTTCGTCGGGGACTGCTGCTGGACGAGCGGGTCGCTGTGCAGCGGGTTCCTGCTGCGTCTTCTCGTCCTCGGTGTCGCTGACGTACTCCTCGCGAATATCAACGATGCCGTCCTCCGCCACGCTGACGACACCGGCCCCTGTCGGAGCCGCCACCGACGTCAGCGGTGCGATCAGCTGACGCTGGGCGATCAGTTTCGCCCGACGGCGTTGGATCAGATCCCGGGCGCCTCGGTTGGTCTTCTCCACAAACATCTATGCAGCATCGTTACGGGAGCCAACAGCAACGCGTGCTCAACTGTGCACACGAACACTATCGCCGAGTAGCGCCAGAATGCAATTCGTGTCGCGAAGCTCTGAATGGGTCGGGTGATGAGCGGTCAGCAGCGAACGCGAGGGGGAAACGCGCGCATACGTCCAGGGATGAACGCGACCTGGCTGATGGGGACGACGATGTCATGGGCGGGTTTCCCCATCAACGCTTGGAGCGCGTCGTCCAGCGCCGCGTACTGCTCGATCTGCGTGTCGATCGCCCGCAGGCGCCGATACGCCCCGCTGCAACAGCAAGCGCAGCACACCGTTTAGCAGACACCCGACGCCCATCTCTGCCGACTTTACGCACATGGCATACGGACTCGGCGCAGCGGTCACTTGGTCATCCATCAGTCAGTCCAATCCAGCCACTCCGCGCTGCACGAAGCGAGATACAGCGCGCGCGCTCCGCGACTCCGCCCGGCGTTCACCGTGCAGTTCACAGTGGCGGACGTGTTACGTGCCAGCGGGGCACGTCTGCGTGGAAGGCAAACGTGAAGAAGGCGGTAGCCCTGACCATCGACGGAGTCAGAATACGTCGCGACTGCAGCGGGGGTCAAGCAGCTGCTGCGGTTACGTCAAGTTGCAGACTCTGCGTTCGTTCCCATCGAAGAGGCCACTGGGCGTCTATGTCGGCGATCAAAGTGCGATGGCGATGGGGCCAATAGTCACCAAGTACCACTTCGTACGTGATCAAGCCGCGCAACAAGGCTAATCAATTTACCTACATCGCAACTCAGGAGAACGAAGCGGATGCTATGACCAAGGCATTGACCAAGGCGACGTACGAGAAGCATCTGAAGTTGATCGGCCTGTGAGAACTTGAGGAGGAGTGTCAGGCAACCGTGTCCTGCGTCCGATCGGCCATGGCCAATCTATCGCGAATGCTGCCGAGGCAACCTGTACGTACAAATGACGCACGACAACGCGGGGGGAGGGCACGGGTTCGGTTCATTATTGGTACCCTTGGACAACGTTGAGCACGTCTTTCGGGACGACCGCCTCAACGTCGTGAACGAGGAGCGCAATGAGTTCCTCGGTGGGCTTGTTGCACAAGTGGGGACGCGTCGGCGACTGCCCTGTCCACATCGACAGCAGCTCGTCGCTCCCGGTTCGCCCAGACGCCGCCCGCAGCGGTCGCGTCGCGTAATTCCACAAGGGGAAATCCTCGTAGGGGATCTCCAATGACCGCGTTTCGTGGATATACCTGTTGATGAATCCTCTTGCTGGCCGACCGGAGAAGGCGTGCGCCAACGTCGTCGGCATATAGTCCACCTGCGCCTTCAGGAGAGCGTCCCGATGCGGCTCGTCGATCGTGGCCTCGGGGCAAGTGAGGAACGCTGTGCCCATCTGCACGCCGGATGCCCCCAGCAGCAGCGCCGCAACGATGCCAGGGCCATCGACGATCCCACCGGACGCAACGACGGGGACATGGACGCTCCTCGCAATCTGAGGAAGCAGAGCCAGCGTCCCGATGTTGCTCTCAGGGCAGCCTTGGTGACGAGCCGGTAAGAACGTGCCGCGGTGGCCGCCCGCTTCGAAGCCCTGCGCGATGATCACATCGACATTGCGGCTCTCCAGCCATCTGGCCTCGTCCACTGTTGTCGCGGAGCACAACACGGTGATGCCGCGCTCGTGCAGCCGCTCGATCACGTTGTCGACATGAAGGGGCAGGCCGAAGTGAAAGCTGACCGCCGACGGCTTCTCCTCCAGGACGACCTGCAGCGTCGCCTCGTCGAATCCAATGTGGGGCGTGCAGTCTGGCAGCTGCAACGAGTCGAATCTGTCCTGCATGTGCATCTCGGCGAAGTACGCGCGCAGGTCCCGCTTGATCCTGCCCAGGCGCGAACGATCGGGCGGCGGCAGCGGATGCGCGAAGAAGTTAACGTTGACGGGGAAGGACCCGGCCGCCGCACGCGATGGCCGCAACCCCTGTTTCGCCTCGTCGATGCGCGCCCTGACTGCGCCGACGTCCATCAGGGCGCACGGCAGCGAACCGAGGCCGCCGGCGTTCGTCGCGGCGGCGGCCATCGCGGGTGAGGACGACCCCAGCATCGGCGCCTGGATGATCGGTACCCTGATGGCAAGGAGCTCGCAGAAGGCGGCAATCCTCGCCTGTGCAGATGCGAACCCAGACATCCCGCCCTGCAAGCTCCCGCTTGCGTACGTACCACGCGACGTCGTCGTCGTTGTGCGCACAAAGTGGTACCTCGTTGGGACGCTCGTCGGTATATGACGCAGTGCGCTAATATTTGCGTGGCCGTGCGACGCCCCGTTCGTGTAGGTCAATGCTATGCGACGCCCGCGGAGCCCTGCTCTGGCTTGCGCTGCAGGAGGATGCCTTGCAGGAGGCTGTCGTCGCTCTTGACCGGGGCGTCGCTCTTCTGCGTTTCGCTGAGGACCCGTTCGATGCGGTGCACGGTCTTGGCGTCGACGCCGTGGGTCGGCTCCGGCAGGTGCATTTCAGGGATGAGATCGAGGTCGCCGTGCATCGGGTGCAGGTGCGGTTTCCGAATCGGCATCACGTCGGTCTTGCTGCGCGCCGGGCGCTGGCCGCCGCCGCCGTCCGCGTTCCCCCGGAACGTCTCCGACTGCGAACGCGACGGATCCATCGTCGTCGGCCCCGAGCAGTACCGTACCGTGGCCAGCGACCGAATCGGGACGATCGCCTCCCAGTCACCCACTGCACTGACGCTGTACTACCACGACGACAGATACGGTAGGTAGTACAGTAGTAGCCTGTGCCGGTGCAGCCCGGCTCCAGCGAGCACCCGGGCACAGCAGATCCAGCCAACGCTCGCCCTGATCAGGATCAGGTTCGCAACCAGGATCGTGTCTCGAGTCGGCACTACAGATACGATACGATCGTCAAACTGAGTTAACACTGCGCCTCTGTGGGGTCCTCGTCGGCACACCTGATACTGTGCCTGCACTGCCTCTTTTATTGGTACGGCTTCGCGATGTCTGAAGTTAATTTCCTGGGCACGGGCGTTTGCTGATGTTGCCGTTGCCGTTGTTGTTGGAGGTGTTGGTGATATTGGCGCTTTCGGAACGGGTGGTGTTGGCAGGGGCAGTGCTGGTCCCGGCAGGCGTACTGGCGCCTGGAGCATTGTTCGCGGCGCAGCGGCTGCGGCACTGAGCAAGGAGGTCGGCTAGAGGATTCCCCTGCGAGTTGGCTTGGGCTGCTGACTTCAGGGCAGCTGCCTCCTGCGCTGACACCCCAAACTGCGACGCGATGTCGGCCGCACTGAACTGGAGCAGGTTCGCCTCTGGGAAGATGTCCTCGCCGCGCACCGTGGGCAGCACCTGCAGGACCTCCGATGGACGGCAGTCCAAGTTCGCCTCCCAGAAGACCCTGCAGGATCAGTCGTTAGCGGATTCCGGCGCTGCGAGAACGCCTTTCGGGCTGACATTCCGGGCGGGAAGAACGTCCCGCGTTCGTTCTGGACCGAGTTCAGCACCTTGCCCTTCCCGTTCTGGATCACGCCGACCGAGGTGTTCCCAGTTAGACCAAGGGTGTAGACGGCGTGCTGCGGGGCCACGTTCGGCGTGTTGGCAGAGCACGGCTGCATCCGGATGTTGCGGTGCTGGACCCGCTCCAGCTCGTACAAGGTGTCCAGCACCGGCATCTCCTTCACTGTGACCTGCCGGACCTGAACGCCGTTCTGGTTCACGACCGGGGCCCTGCCCGTCAGGTTGACGGCCATGTCCTGCACCTGGAACCGCTGCCGGTTCTGGAGCCGCGATATCGTAACGGGACCCTGTGCCAGGCAGAGCCCGGAACAGGCCGACAGTACTGCCAGGGCAATGTACACCCGCATCATGATGGACATATGTGTGTGTGTGTCCTCGGCTTGGGCCGCGATTTGGAGAATGGTCCGCCACATGGGCACACCTCGTGTTGCAGAAACACGGATCGGATGTACAGGTCGACCAGAACATCCGAGAACCTTCAACGCTGCACTGCAGCCAGCCCAGAACAGTCCTGTTTATTCTAGATATTCGCAGAACCTGCCGGTTGGTCTCGGTGGATGACTGCTTCGATCTCGCGTTGGCGCGTCATAACTCAAACCGGGCAATTGTCCATTCAGGCAGCAAACAATGACCATGGGACCCGGGTACCATCTGGTCGCGGTCGTGGCTGCGCTGTCCCTGGTCGGGCAGACCTGGGGGCAGAACCAGAAAGTAACGCCAGAGTACCTTCGGCAACTGCGGGTCCAGCGCGTCCAGAACCCGGATCAGTTCTTCTACGATTTCAGCAAGCCTGTCAAGATAACCCAGGGGCCGGGCGGATCGCTGCGTACCTGCGGGATCGAAGAGCTTCCGACACTTGCTGGAATGGGTAATGGAACCTGGAGCAGCGATGCGCCGCCGTCGTGTCGCTCAATTCGTCGGCAATGGATCCGTGTTAGGTATCGCGGTCTCACTCGTTGATCTGAAAGCCTGTGCCATCAACAACCCCCATGTCCGTACTACACTGACCAGGGTTGCATCTGTCGGTAGTACTGATTTCGACCACAGATCCACCCGAGAGCCACCGAGTTCTCCTTCATCAGCAAAGCCCCAACGAGCCCGATGATGGTCGGTATCGTGGAGGAGAACGACGGCCGTACGCTGGGGCAGCCGGTTTCTGCAGGGTCGGTCACGCTCTTCCCTCACGCCATGGTACAGTATGGAGCACACCGGGTATCCCAGCACACACCGCGGTCTGATCCGCTGCTCGTCTAGGTCCACTTTGAGTTCAACCCCAGTTGCGAAGACCAGCAGTTCATCGCCGCGTTTAGCAGCGTCAGACCGATAATCACACCCGGGCGACGTCCGTGTCGATGCTGACCATGCCTTGCGCGTAGGACGACCCCGGTACCGAGACGTCCACGTTCGACGTCCTCCGCATGCCGACGGAGGCCATTGCCAACGCGTTGCACCTGACGATCGCCGAGGCGGACGCGCTCGTCCGCAAGCAGATTCCCGGAACGGGCCCGAGCCCAGGAGAGCCCGAGTGCCGACGTCGCTGTGGACTTCAGCCCACAGTCTTCTGAAGCGCGACGAGGCGGCCAGGTGGAACGTTCGGCAATCGGTTCCCGAAGATGGCCAGTAATGTGACATTAAGGCAATACAATTACAGCCGCCTCACGGCACAGTTGAGTTCCGCGTACCGTACCCAGCTGCTGCTGCTGCGGTGGTGATTCGCGCAGGAGCAGGACCCCGGCGCAGGGGCGCAGACCAAGGGCACATGCTGCACTGCCACCTTGTCGCCCGGCGATCCACCAGGACGCGAACCGGGCACCGCCTCCTTCTGCGATCTATGACGACGCTGCAAGATATGGGGCTACGCGTCCTGAACACGGCCAACCTATCCGAGAAGGTCAGTGGGACCGTCGCCTGCGCTGCCGGTGATGGTAACCGAGTGTGACCGCAGATGACGATATCCGGGGATGCATGCAGGCTGTGGAAGGCGAAGCAGGTTGCGTTTGGCACTGGGAGTCCAGCACTGCCGTTGTATCCAGCGGTTCCCGAGAAACCGGAGCTGGTGGAAGCCAGGCAGGTGCCGACAATGCGGACCAGCACGTGCTCGTCGTCCGTATACATCTGCCTGACGGTCGCGCATGTCGAGCTAACCGCCGTGCACTGCTACTGGGACACGCTCCTGCGTTTTACCGACGTCCACGACCTGCCTGTCGAGTTCGTCGACGATTTCGTCGGCGTCATCGCCGATGAGACGAGGCATTTCCTGATGCTGAGCGAGAGGCTCGCCCAGCTCAACGCCGCGTACGGCGACCTACCCGCGCATAGAAGCCTCTGGCAACATGCCATCGATACGTCGTCGTCGCTCCCGGCCCGCCTGGCCATCGTCCCCATGGCACAAGAAGCGCGCGGTAAGCAGCCGTTCATCGCGAACGCGAACGTCATTGACGTCTGTTGCAGGATTGGACGCGGGCCCGCGCTTCGTCAAAAGACTACGCGACACGAACGACATGGAGTCGGCGCGCGTGCTACAGTGCATTGTCGACGACGAGGTCGGGCACGTGGCAGCCGGCCTGAAATGGTTCAGGTTCCTCTGTCAACGGGAACGCGTCGATCCGGTCACCCGATTCCACGACCTCATCCAACAGTTCATGCCCTCCGGTCTGTTCCCGCCGTTCGACGCCGAGCAGCGCCTCAAGGCTGGGCTGACACCCGACTATTACCTGCCCGTCGCAACCGCTACGAATTCGCCCGTCGGCGCGGCAGCCAGTTCCGCGCCCTGCCCTGCATCACGTCCCGCATGCGGAACCGCATCACGTGCCGCAGTCGAACCGGCGTCCCGTCCCGTAGTCAGAAGCGCATCAGGATCCGCAGTCGGAACTGCACTGCCCGACGCTGCAGTCGGAACTGCTCAGTGCGACGCTGCAGTCGGAACTGCACAGTTCGACGCTGCAGTCGGAACTGCACAGTGCAACGCTGCAGTCAGAACTGCACTGCCCGACGCTGCATTCGGAACTGCACAGTGCGACGCTGCAGTCGGAACTGCACTGCCGGGGCAATAAAGCGTGTGCCGGCGTCCGTCGTCGGGGTCCCGGCTGTCGGTGCCATTTTTGCACAGCAACGTGTTCGGCCGGGGAGGCGGGGGGCGGCAAATGTCCGATCAGGAGTCTGACGATGCGGGCGAGCGGCAGTCGGCGATGGACGCGGGCCTCAAAGCGGAACTGCTGGCGCAATGCCAGGTTCTGGGCGTGCGCCAGTCCGACGGGTCGTTTGTCAAGCGACCCGAGACGCACCGTCGGTCTACGTAGGCTCGCCACTGCCCTGCAGACCGTCCTGATATTCATGAGTTCAGGAGCGTTGAAGGCTATACTGGACTGGCTTAGGGTCGATGACAATGGTCACGTTGTGCTGCAGCTGGGCAAATGGGAGACTGTCCATAATGCCATCTTGCCGTTGATCATGGCCTATCCAGGAGACACGCCGCTCTGCACCATCGTTTGTATGCAGGCTGTCTTTGCGTGTCAACAGGGTATTCGCTGACTTGTGCTCGTCGGCAGTGCAGATTCTCGTCGCCATGCTAGCCCCTGTGCCCGCGGATGCCACAGCCGGCGGGACACGTCGGCATCATCAGTTGCTGCACAAGCGGGCGATCTGCAAGTCTTCGATCTTTGCAATCGCACTCTATCATATTCGCGACGCGGTTGAGTGCGGCGCGGAGTAAGACATCCGACGTATTCCCGGTTGGCGTTCCCCTTGACCAACATTGGTGATGAACAGGTCGCGGACCCCCTCACAGCATAAACGCATGCTGCTCGTACTGACGTTCGTTCAGCATGTTCGTTGTTCCGCGTGAGCACTGCCATCCGGCCAGACGTTTAATACCCATTGTCGTGCAGGTTCTCGCTGTCCGAGAAGAAGGCATGGCGAGTATGTTCGACGGTCTTAACGATCGCTGCTTACTGGTTCTGTCGCGGGTATATGGCGCGCAAACGCGGTCATGCTCCTGAGGTTCTGACGGCGGCCCCCGTTCAGGACCACGTTCTCGACCTCCTTCTCTATTTGATCGAGACGGAGCCGACCGACAATGCCACTGCTCTTGGCAGGAACGCGGACTTCAATCATCTGACTGCCGTCCCTCTGCTTCTCCTCGATTGCGTTTATCAAATCTTTCGTGCCGAATCGCCGGGGCAGCTGCTGCTCGCTCCCGACACGACTGGCGTATGTCGTTGCCATTGGGTGCGGTGACGAGCACTGACGATTGTCGATAGGCCAGCATCGTCAACCTCCTGTCTGAAGAGAACACGTTACTGGGACGATCAGGTCGTTCGATGCCATCTCGGCATAGTCGATTTGGCGGTATCGTCAGGGTCAACGCGATGGGTGGTAGAACACGTGTGCTGTCAGGGTCGCAGCACGCCGGCAGTTATGCTGGGGCGACGCCCGAATCGTCGGTTCAGCCTCGACCGACCGCGGTTAGGCGTCCCCCTGTCTTTCACGCCAGGGGTGTTTCTGAACGACATTGTTGTCAGGGTAACCGCATCCGAACATTCCTCACTGATGAAGTACGTCAAGTGTTTCTGGGCTTTGCGAAACGAATCCATTCAAACCTCTTCAACGGTGAGGATGAGATGGACCGCTGTCGTTGTCCATCGGTGACCCCTTGATCGCCAGATTTTCTCGCCAATGTCCTTAGCGATCGGAGCGTCGAGAAGAACCTTCACGAAGAGATACTGGACGATCGCATGCGAATATGCCTGTGTGCCTTGCTTCACGTCATCGCGTTCTTCTTGGAATTCAACCGGGAATTCTATTCGTACTGCCCTGTGTTTCCATACCCAGTAATGCAATCGTTGAATCGCTGTTTACAGGCATGGCGACGCCTCGAATGAATTTTCTGTGGCATCTGTTTCCACGGTTCTTAGCGAAGAGAATCGCGCCCTGATCTGTGACTTCTTTCGTCGCTGCTCGTCAACCAACGACGTAGCGTTGCTACGGCCGTCGCTCCTTTGCTACAAGGAGATGCTTCGCACCGCCCATCGTCTGGCGGACGTCAATGGAGGCGACCCAGGCGGATCTACCTGGCTTCTGGATTCCATGAACGCCATCCCGCATCGTCTCGTCTTGCCCGATCTACTCAAGCGATATTCAGTGAATCACAATCCGCTGAGGTTTGTTGTTTTCCAGGCATGCCCATTAGCTTAATTCGGACTGACGCTGTGCGACCCGCAATACTTAGCTTTCTGGCGGTCCTGTTAGAAACGATTCATTTCCAGATTAAGGTGCTGGAGAAAGGGACAAATCGTGATGCCGCCCCAAGGAAACGAAGGTCGAGAAAGTCTCCTGATCCTGAACGGTGCGACGACGACGAGGACGATAGTTCCGACGACAGTGATGACGATGTCGGTTACGACCGTGACGCTGAGGCCACCGATTTCATCGAACGGCTTGCTCATCCGAAAGTATGATCGCTCGTGCCGCCGATGTTTCAAGGTTCTGACCTTGAGTGGATTCCTAGGCGGTGGATAATGTCATGTTGATATTCAACGGTTACCGAGCGAATTCCCAACAGCTGAACCACTTCACGTTGCGGATCCTGCATGCCGTTTCCGTTCGTGTACCATGCGCGCCAATGCTGTTTCGCGTACTGCTGGGATTGCGCCTGTCGTACCCCATGTGTCATTGATGGCCCCGTTGCTGCGTAGGTATCGTACCTGTCCCTGTTTGAGGAGATCTTGAACAGTGATTCCCTGAAGCGTGACAAATCGTTCGACGAACTTCGGACCTTTTCCAAGCACATTGCGAGGGCCTTCTTCTCAATGCTTGCTACCAACCAGTAAGTGATAGACATTCGCGCCTCTGGCGTCCAACGAAATTGTTTGCCAGTCATGTCGCGTATCACCAACTAACTGCCGTCGCCTAGATCCTTGATCATTGAGGCCTTATTCCCAATCTCGAGGAAAGCCTGCGAGATCCTGAATGACACGGGAGAGTTTGGTTTGCAAGGTACGCTGACTGTTCCATCACGGCCACGTGGGGCTCATCTCATGAGCTTGAGAGCAGTGCGAAAGTCTGCGACTGCGACAGCTCGATGGAGCACCGAAGATGACGATATTCTACGGAAACAGATCGAGTCACTTGCTGAAAGTGCATCGTTCTATGGCGATATTGCTCAGATGTAAATAGCGCTGAGTGAGACTCCCTGGTTCAGATCTAACGTGTTTTCGGCAGGCTGTCTGTACCTCGTTCTGCCCGAGCCGTTTCAAACCGGCTTCGCAAATTAGGGTTCGAACCTCCCGTTATACCGAAGGAGTCGTACAATGGTGAAGATGACGGGTACGACGTGCTATACGTTTTCGGCGGTATCTCGGTATAATCGTTTCTGTTTCAGGAAGGCAGCATCCGGGCATGACCTACGCGACGCCCCTAGCGATGACGATGGCGACCAAGACGCAATCGCTACCATCGACGGTATGGCATCGTTCCTATCCAAGGCTATTGCCAAGGTTCCACACGATTATATCGTCTGGTTCCGCGACCAGGTAACCTACTGTTCATGCTCTCTTGTCCATTTCTGACGGGTTTGTAGGTGGTTGATTGTCTAGAAGGTCGCCGTTTGCATAACGTTGCTGCTGATTACGCTATGGTGCCAGTGGCTGAGGTTGGTCGCGCTGCCCTCGAATGCAAGGTATTAACGTCGGGATGGAATTCTATTGCTGTGTCAGTAATATCGTGTCCACTGACGACAGGAGTTGCAAAGTCTACTGCGGTCCTTGTACATTCGCGAGCCAGGGAAATCGTCGAAGTTCTGGGTTATTCCGCGCACACGGTACGTTGCTTGCTGGACCGGGACCGGTGTGCGCTTGTCGTGCTGAATGCCGGCTTCAGGACGGCCAATGACCTACAGAAGATCATCGATATCACGCAACACGTTCTCGATTCTCCAGAGCAAGTAGCGGCAAGGAAGACCAAACCGACTCGCCGTCGGAGGATTCGAGAGGAGGTGATTAACAGTCATCACGACGAGCCGAGCCCCAGTCCGGACAACGATCGGGCAGAGGTCCCCACTGTGGAGCGTTCCGAGACCCGCCCATCGAATCCTGTTGACGATACCGCCATGGACGTCGGTGATGACGAGACGCTTGACAAGGCTGGTGTTGTTCCGACGAAACTGAACCGCATGGCTCGGCGAAGATGTATTGCCGACAGCAGCGATGACGATGAGCCAGGCAATGTGGACGATAATGGTGCGGACAAGCAGAACCCCGATGATGCCGATCGAACCGTAGGCGATGTACCAGATGGGTCAAGCGTTGAACGGCGCTCAGCAGCCGCTGACGACGAGTGCGTCGATGAGCGCACGAACCTATCGGCGACGCTGGAGATCGCCGATGACGGGTCAACCCTGGCGGATGCGCGGACCATGGAGCTAGAAGGGACCATGGGATCGTCCACTCAGGTTCTTGACGAGGACGATGCCCGCGATGCTGCGGAGGGCGTCGGCCTCAGCGAACACGGCTCGGTCGGCTCCGCGCCGCCAACTAGGTAATACAGTGTTCAAGTGTGTAGACGGAGACAGATGGGGTGCGCCGAACTGGGGCGGGCCCCTGAACTCCATTACTATACCAGGTGTGGTCGGATAGTACGGCGGACTGGGTCACACGGATTGCGGCGGGCACTCGCCGAAGCATCGCTCGCGGACTCCCCACCGGAATTTGTCGAACCGTCCCCAGACGCTCGAGGCGCCCCGTTAGTCCGGTGAGACGTGTGTCGCGAAAGATGACGATTGCCTGTACAGTGATGCTGTTCCTGATAGCGGCGGTCGCCAGCGGCCTCGCTGAACGGCGAGCGCCGCTGTCCATGGCGTCGAGATGCAGGATCCCGGGACTGGCACTGGCGCTGGCCGTCGGCGCGTTAAGAAGCAGCCGGGATCGCGTGACGTCGTGTGCCGCGCGACGAGCTTGGCAGGATCAAACGAGATCCGGCACGACACTATTGTCTCGGGCTGGGCTGGCATACTACGGGGCCAGGTTCCGCCGACACGCCCAGGGTTGCAGCCAGGAGTACCTAACCGCACGACGAGAGGAGCCTTTGTTCAGCCGGGTTGCCAATGGCGTTGTCTATGGCGGCGCCTACACATTGCACCGGTTGATCAGCAAGAAAGTCCATTGGGTCCCTGCGCTGGGGGCCGCCGTCGCCACCGGCAGCGCCGCAACCGTGGCAAAGAACCGCTTCATGCACGGGCACCTCTAAGACACATATCCGATGCGCGCGACGACATCGGCTGCTTGTTCCAGTAACAGTTGGCACTCCGGAACGGCACCTGTTCATTTATAAACGACGCTCTGTCACGCCACCATGTACCGGCCCCTGGTGTACGATCTCGCTATAGGTACATGCAATTCGAGACCTGCTGCGCCGACCAGCTGGGCAGGCAACATGGGCGTTGTCGCCATCTAAACAAGGACCACCTACGGGCACGCATGGGTCAGCATGAGGAACTCGCGAGCACTGGTGGTACGGTGCGGCAGCCTCACGTCATGCCCGCCGAGACCCGGTCAGAACAGCAGTTTCAGTTGAGCCCACTTGTCGCGTATCCACTGGCCCCACTCGTCACCGCCTTCTTCCGCATCGGGTCCAGGCCTGTCTCGATCTGGTTGGCCGGGTGGGGACGCCGCTGCAGTAGAACGAGCATTCAGCAGCGAGAGTGACGTCGATAAGCCAGGAACGCACAAGGATCCAGGCAATTCTCTATATATCGAACATTGTGGTACGGGGAGAAGGACACGCGGCGCTTCCGTTTGTCGGATCTAACGGGCGTTTGCGGCGCCGAATTCATCCGCTCCAGGTGGTCCGATAGTCTCTGGGACAGGTCCGATGTCTACAGGATCCTCCCATAGTAAGCGCCTGGTAAAAATACGCCATCCGACGTCACGCGACCCAACCGTTCCGACTGCTTTCAGGCCGTGTTCCTTGCAGAGCGCCTGCAGGGCGCGGCGGCGTGCGCGCCGATCCGCCCCGCTAGCGCCGCCCTCGCCCTCCATGGGCAGAACGTTGGCCGTCACAGCGACGGACGCCAGACTCGTTGGGACTGATCACCACCGTATACCTATATACTAGTACGAGTCGTAGAACCAGGTCGATGGCACTGCGCTCCGCCCTTCAGCAATGCGCCTGGTTTCATACTGCGCGCCGCCGGGGCCACCGCTGCGGGCGGCCGCACTCGCAGCGAGGCACAAAACCACACCACCGGGCACGAAAATCGCGTCGAAATTCTGATAGTTTTTTGCTGGCACGGGGGAGACGGTCAATCCCCGCCGCCCACCCATGGGCCCCGGTCCTGCCGTGAGGGTTACAAATCACAATGTCGCAGCACAGTCGTCCGCAGACGCCATTCGGCAATTGTTCGGGTTCGATGGGGATCACGCGACTGCAGGCGTGGTGCCGGTGGCGGAGCTGGGCGCAGGCGCAGCGTGGGCGACGTCGCGCCGGGATCATTGTGGAGTGTCATGCGAGGCGGTACCGGTTACGCCGAGCGGTACGCGCATGGCGGGCGGCGAGGGGCGCTAGATGGTGCGCTATTCGAGGCGGGCTGAGGAGCCTGCGCGAGCAGGTCGGCCGGGAGAGGTCGGCGCGCTGCGCGCGTAGCTGGTACCGTGAGTGTACGCTGCGACGCGCGTGGCGTACGTGGACGCAGGCGGCAGAGCACGTGGCCCGGGCACGAAATCACCGCCTGATAAGGGCCTGGCGTGCGTGGGCCATGTTCATTGCCAGTACGTAACCTTTGCTCCGTGTTTCTATATTGCTTCCGCCGTATTCAACGACACTGCAGAGAGGAAAGCTCGCCGGGGCCTGACGTCGATGGTCAGCGTCCGTCAACATTTTCTGTCCTTAGTTCTGCGGCGTTGGCGACAGCGAACGCGTGCCGCATCGTCACTACGAGCCTACATTGCTCGGTGGCGGTTGCACGCATGGGCACCTCTACATCGGGCGACTCAGTTTGACGGAACGCGGCTGAAGGTCCGGGGGCTGCGTAACGCCTCATGAGCGAATGCCTTCTTAGTTGGTGTCATAGCGAATCGGTCTGAATCATTTTCGACGCGGACTGGCGGTTGTTCGCGTCGACAGACTGTCCAGGTTCTGGCGTAAATGGCGAGCCTCGCTTGCCCTGGTCGTTCTCCAGACCAAGCTATCGGAACGGTTTGCTGAGAGACACGATGCGCATCGTCGGCTGCAACGCGCTGTTCGATGGTGGCGACATTGGACGAGGCGGAGGGTTCAGTGTGCTGCCATGCAGCGGATTGCGATTCTCCGACGAGCTGTATCGCAGCTGAAAGCGTCTGCCCGCCATTGTGCCATCACTCGCCACCTGTTCGGTGTTCGTTCCCGCAGTTTACAGCGTCTCGTCATCGTTGTCTGGCGACGAGAATGTATGTGCTCAGCGGTGGTCCGTTCCCGTCAAATTCGCCGTATCCGCTCAATCTGGGATGCTTTGCGTTCAATTGTGGTGTCAAAACGACGCATGGCCCAGCGTTGTATTCAGCATTGGCGCC
Organism: Plasmodiophora brassicae; assembly: GCA_039704465.1. Classification (NCBI taxonomy): domain Eukaryota; phylum Endomyxa; class Phytomyxea; order Plasmodiophorida; family Plasmodiophoridae; genus Plasmodiophora; species Plasmodiophora brassicae. Next base: position 244,582 of record JASFAU010000014.1, read on the forward strand.
ATTGGACACGTCGACGGTCACAGCAAGACGCGCACGCGCGAAAGCAGCATTACCTGTCGTGTATCCGCTTCATTTGGACGACGTGGTTCGAACGCTTTCAATGCCGGTACCAGGTCCCAAAGATCTACATCAAGATGGCCGCTTTTAAAGCGTGGCGAGTTACCTTCGAGCGTCGACGACTGTTGCAAAGAAGAGTGGTCGTGTCTTTCAGACGCAATGTCGAAATTCGGCAAGAGCACCGTCAGCGGGTAAGTCAGCCGCACAGTTGGGGATGGCACGTCGACTTAGTGCTGAACAATGCGTAGGCGGAAACGATGTTGTCATCGTTTCTGTGCAGACGAACCTTCTATGGATGGCAGGAAGCGCATGCGCTTAGGCGTGCCTTGCGTTGTCTTGCCTGGAGGCAGTGGGCCGCTTTTTCGCAATCTCAAAAACGGGATAGGTAACGGTCAAGCACATCATGTAGGGCGGGATACCGTTTAACCCGCAGTTCGTTCAGGTTGCTCAGATCGCTAATCGAACAAAGCCGGCAGCGCCGGTTTATTCGCGTTTGGCATAACGCTCTTCACGATCGCCGTCTGGAATGGCGGTCGTTGTATCACTGGAGCTTAGCCGTCCAAAGACGGAGCCTGGAAACGTGGGCGTCGTACGCTCGCATGCGAAGGGCCAAGGCCGGAGCTTACGCTGCCGTTGAAGATGCCCGGCGCCTGCAACTGATCAAGGGTGGCGTTCGAGCATGGTTTGATGCCTTCCAGCGCCACCGCGACGTCCACCCGGCCAGAGCGGAATCCCCTGGCAGTCAGCCCCTGCACGAATCGTCAGCCAAACAAGACGATCGTTACATGCCGGGTTCCGATGACGAGATTGAACGGCTGGAATCGCTGATCGACGCCGAAACCCGGTACCGCGAAGGTCTGTCCGACCCGGGTTACCGCCCTCTGGACAAGGTTATTCTCCGCCTCATCAACCAGCGCATCTTCGAAATCATGTCCCGCTCCGAGCGGTGCTAAACCCCATGGGCCATTCCCGTCAAGCACCTGCGACAGCAGTGAAAGCGACGAATGTGGGTCGGGCAACGTGTCCTACAGTACCTTCCTACACCTACGTACGTATGTAGTTGCTGCGGACCCCGGACCCCGGACCCCGATGGCACTGGCCGTGCGGCCGGATTGCCGCGCCGTGGTGTCATTTCTAGATTCGGCCGTTCGTCGACGCAGCGCAGTTCGGCGGGGTGATGACTGCAGTCGCCGTCCAGACGTGCGACAGGACGCCGTTGGCGGCGGCGCTCGACGCGTTCCGCCATGGCGAGCGCCTGCACATCATCGGCGATCCGGCGGACGCGGACCGACCGTTCGCCGTCGATTTCGATAGCCTGGTGCTCAAGGCCATTCAGGCGTCGCGGCCTGCTGCGACGATCCCGCTGGTGCCGCTGGCGGTCTGTGCTGCGTACGAGCGGCAACTGGCTGACCTGTCCGTGTCCGGCCGCCTTCTGCACATTATTGCTCTGCGTGACGCCAAGCAGTACTGGAAAGAATCGTCCGTCATGGCCGTCCTTCGCATCGCGCTGCTGGAACATACTCGTGTGCTGGCATCCAATCCAGATCTCCGACTGGATTTGTTTGTCATTGCCGCCAAGGACCTTCCTGGTCTGGTCACTAGGACGCTCCCTGCGTACTACATGGTAACGTCGTGTGTGCATATGTGGACTCCCGTAGCGCCGCTGATTTGTGCCAAACGCAGGTGGCGAACCCGCGTCCTTTAATGGATAGAATGTGTCCTGAATTCCGACCTGTCCCCGGCGCCTACCAGCTGGACATGGTGCTGCTTCATGTGTCGTTCATTATGCATTTCAAGGCGCGCATCCCGGTTGTGCACCTGGAGGATGTTCTGAATGACGGGCCCGCCACGTACGGCACAACCGCATATGGCGCCGCAGACGACGACGCCGTTGCCAGCCTCGGCGTCATCGCGGCTGAAACCGAATCAGCTGTGTTTGGGAACGACGGAGACGACGCGGTCGCCACGACGGATGCCCCCCTTCCCATCGATCAGGTGTGGGATTTGTCTGTGCTTCGTGATGACGAAAAGCAGCTGTGGGCATGTCATGACCAGCTGCGTCGCGTAATGCCCATTGCGGATCGCGCCTCGATACGCTTTGGAGCAGATGCCGATTGGTCTCCAGTTGCCGACGTTATTCGTTCGTTCGCTAGATCCTTTGTCAACCAATTGGGTTCGAGCAGGTGCGCCCACGGGGACCTGATTGATGCTTGGGACCCGAACATCCTCGCGCTGGCTTGCGATGCAACCAGACGTGCCGACCTGTGTAATACCTACAAAGTCCACGGCGCGGATCGTTTCCTAAGCTCACTGCCTTGGAAATTCCATTCGGAATCGACTCCGGCTGCTGCACCGACACAAGCGCCCCTTCTCGCCAAGGACGTATCTTCGTCGTCGTTGGTGACGTCGCTGACGTCAGCCAAGGTGTCCTGGTCGGCAGTGGCGAAGGCGGTTATTTCCGACCCCACCGCGCCCGCCAACACCGACACCGCCTCCTACTTGTCGGCCGGATGCGGGCTCGATCTCGTCGTCTCTGAGGCTGTCGCCAGCGCTGCGAAGGCATCCTCGGATGCTGCCGAGGACAAGTGGAAGAGGAAGCAGGCACAGCTGTACGCGACCTTCCTGGACAAGTACAGTGCCAACCTGACCGATGGACTGACCCGGCGCCGCGACGTTGTCCTGGCAGCGCCTACGCCGCCCAGTGCGAAAGAGTCGAAAAAGGGCGGTGGAGGCGGTGGAAAGAAGGGCAAGGGCGGTCGATCTGGAAAAATTGATGTCCGCCAGGCGGCGTCCGCTGCGATTCTCAGCAAGCAGACCGCCGCGGCCGATGACAAAGTCAAGGGGTTCATGGCGCAGGCCGAGCGGAGCACGTGTGATGAGGGGATCGCGTTTATCGAATCGAAATTGACCAGCATTGACGACATGGGCTTGCAATTCCCCACCGTTGCCGCCAAGGCGTACCTGTTCCTATGCGGCAAGTGGGCGGAAGCGTTCCGGAATGCCAAGCGGGACCGCGTTGGGCCTACAGCGGAGAACGCTGCCGCGCTGGGACTGTTCTGCGCCGTCCGCGACGTGGAACGAATGTACGGAAGCGTTCTCACGGCCGAACAGCTGGGAATACTCGTCAAGTACCTGTGCGACATTGGACTGTCGTCGCTAGGTGTCAAGCTGTGCCACAAGTACAAGCTGCCTGCTTCGTCATCGTCTGCCCAGCGTAACTACCTTGCCGTACCGATTGTTACCAACCGATGCTGACCGGGTTGTGTGACAGGCGAAAGTTCGTTTGGGTCGGCAGAACGTTTTCAGTTGAACCTGGCTGGGTATCGGATGGTTCGAGATGTCCAGTCGAAGGTCGACCCACGTGTTAGCTTCATTCCTGACCGCTGGCAGGTCGACATGATCGACGCTGTCGACGCGCGTTCGTCACTCCTGGTCGTTGCCCCAACCTCTTCCGGGAAGACTTTTGTGTCCTACTGTTGGTCACCGGTGAACGCATTTCTGGATCTCGTGACTGAACGTTGTTGTTGATCCTAGACTGCATGGAGAAGGTTCTGTCGAACAACAGGGCCAGCGCAGGCCGAAGCCTAGAACGGGTCGTCTTCGTCATGCCGACGCGGGCTCTTGTCAATCAGACCGTGGCCGATATCTACAAGCGGTACGGGCAGCGATTTGCCGTTCTCACCGAGGTCCAGGACGACGTCACGTCGTACACCGCGGAAATCTTGATCACGGTCCCACAATGCCTCCAGCAGCGACTGCTGTCGAACGCGCAGGCCGATATGGCGTGGGTCCAGTCACTTCGTTATGCCATCTTCGATGAAGTGCACATGATTGTCGACTGCACGACGGGCTCCGTTTGGGAACGCGCTATTGCGCTGGTGCCCTGTCCTGTCATATGCCTTTCAGCCACGGTCGGCAACGTCTCCGCGCTGCACCAGTGGCTGCAGAAGGTCCAGGATCGGAAATCTATGCCGCTTCAGTTCGTGCAGTACTCTGAGCGCTGGAACGATCACCACTACCAGGTACGCGGTGACGTTCAACAGCACCTCGCTAGCTGACTAGGACAATGTACAGGTCTACGTTCCTGCCGACGCCCCCCGGACAGCCCCTGGGCAGTCCTTCAAACCGGACGACCCGCAATGGACTCTGGGTTCTTCCATTGGCGCCCGCAACGCGGTGTCATGTCCCGACCGCCTGGTGGATCTGCATCCGGTCGGGCTTTGGGCGACGCAGACCGCTCGAACGGTCATCGAACGGCACGGGTCGCTGTCTGGGCAAACCAAGCTGTCGCCATCGGAGGCGCTGACGCTCTACGATACGCTCTACGAATTGACGCCGACGTCCGAGCGGAAGGCGTTCGCCCACGAGTTCTCTCCCGAGACGTACTTCCGTGGCGAATTCTTCATCTCCCAAGGAAGCGCCCGTCGATGGGCTCAGCTGCTCGTCGACGTTGCGAATCGCCCACAGTATGCGACCAAGGTTGCCGACAAGCTGCTGTCTCCTGTTGTATCCGGGCTGTCGGTCGTCGACCGCGTCATCCGCTCCGACTCGTTTGACTTTGCGGCGGCCAACTTCTTCGACGCCATCCTCGAGCTGGACCGCACTGACAAGCTGCCCGTGATTGCCTTCTGCCTGGATCGGCAGCGGTGCTCGGATCTGGTCATCGCCACCATCCAGCGGTTGATCGAGCTGACGCCGGCGCCGAAGCAGCGGTTCACCGAGGCGGAACGCGCCAAAGCCAAGAAGGACCTGATCAAGATGAAAGAGAAGCTGGACAAGAAGAAATCGAAGGAAGGCGATGAGCAACTGCAAGAGCAGATCGGGGCGCTAGAGTCGGCGCTGTTTACGGAGGCACCCGTCGACCGACGGTACGTCTTCGGCGGTGTCGTGCGATCATCGCAGGATGCAGAGTACTGGTTGAACCGTATCCGACGGCGACACGATTGGTCGTCGGACCCGACGAAGCAGCTGCTGATGAAGGTGATGCGGGCGCGCTCACATTTCGTGTAAGCGCCTGCGTTCTCATTTGCGGACAGGGTCTGGAGCTTGGCATTGGCGTTCACCATGGCGGGATGGATAAGCGGTACCGTGACGCTGTCGAGGCCCTGTTCCGGATGGGCCACGTCCGCGTTTGCGTCGCCACGACGACCCTGTCGGTCGGTATCAACATGCCGTGTCGAACCGTTATGCTCGTCGGCGACAACCAGTTGAACCCGCTGATATTCCGTCAAGTGGGTATCTTCCGCACGCTCGTCTGTAATGCACCTGGGCTGAAACCGTCGCTGCAGATGATCGGGCGTGCCGGGCGTCGTGGATACGATTACGTCGGCAACGTCCTCTTCCTGGGCATATCGCCGAATCGCATCGCGTCACTGGCGTGCCATCAGCTGACGGCCGTCTACAAGAACGTGTCTGTGAATTCGACTGTGACGGCATCGCTGGCCGGTCTGGTCGCATCTGCCCAGTATGAGAAGGACGTCCGCCTGGCTGCACAGCGCACGGCCATCCTCCTCGACTGTCCACTGGGCGGCGCCGTTGACGTCGTCCAGCAGGTCTTCCTGAAGTCGATCGCGTTTCTTGTGCGTCATCGCCTGCTTCGCCCCGACGACGGCAAGCTGCGCTGGACGCGCTGGTCCGCCCTGCAAGCCGCTCTCACTGCCGAACGCGAACCCGGCAACGTCGCGCTATGCGACCTCATCTGCTCAGGTGTCCTCAGTGGCATCGCTGACGCGGCCGGGTCCGCCGAGAAGGCGGCCACTGCCCTTCTTCCGGTCCTTGCGCACCTGTTCCACCGTCGGAACCTGTCGGAATTCTGTGCACCAGGGTCCGCTCCCCGCCTCGGACGACTCTGTGCAACGTCAGCTAACAGGGTGCCTCGTACAGGATTAAGGAGATGACGCTCGATCAGCTGCCGGATGCCGTTTCGCTGGTCCTGAAGCAGCTCGAGGTTGACGCTATCGCCGGCGCCGTCCAATTCTTCCAGCGCCTGCCCGGTAAGCCGGCCTGCCTGCCGTTCTCGCGCATGACGTGGCCGGGCCCGGCGCCCGAGTCGGTACGATGCCCGTTCAACGCGTTATCGGGTGCGGACCCGGGCGCGTTCGCGTCGGCGGGTGATTTCCATAGGAACATCGCGCCCGCCCTGGTCGACTACATCAAGACCATTCCGCTGCTGAGCGATTTGGACCGCCCGGCCAGCAACTACGCCGTCGCGTTCTTCAAGAACGATACGACGTACACGAACCTGCTGAAGGCGACCGGCATGTCCGACCAGACCATGTGGAACAGTCTGCGGGAGTGGAACACGACGCTGCAGTGCATCGCCAGCGTTGTCAGCGTCCCCGGCGACAAATCCCTGCTTGCCCGAGGGCTGGCCGTCCTCAGCGCCCAGTTCAACGACCTGTTTACGAACATCGGCAGCCTCTAAGCGCGACGTGCGCGCGCGCTCCTCGCAATGGATTGTCTACAGTGCATTCAATACGCCAACGTTGCTACATATTACGCTGGATGACTGGCCGAGGATTCAAACCCAGGTGATCCGCGCCACGCAACCTGATGTCCTACGAACTAAGACGATAATCGCGGCGGGCGGAGCGCTCCGGTAGACGCGCCTGTGCGTGCGACGTTTGCTGGTGGGGGGAAAGAGGCCGGTCGGTGGGGAACAGGCCGCTGTTCATCGGGCGTCTCTGCGGATGGCAGCACACGCGACGCCGCGACAGTGGGAGCTGCAGGCGGCCAGTGGCGGGCTGCATTGCCCGTAGTGCGTCGCCGTCGGGGGGTGGGCCGGGGGTGACCGCATCCCGGACAGGTGCGCAGGTGCGCGCGTGCGACTGGGGCGCCGGCAGAGATCCGGCGCTATTCATGCAGGGCGCCCGCCGCCCGACCTACATCGCGCCCGCATGGTGGTCGTCCTGAATGTCGCCGAGAAGCCGTCCGTCGCCAAGGAGGTGGCGCGGGTCCTGTCGCGCGGCACCGCCCAGCAGGTTTGTGCAATGCGCCCCACGACGACGACGGTCGCCAATTGGCTCAATCGTGTCGTAGCGCACGGGGCCGTCGCCGTACAACCCCGTGTTCGAGTTCCAGTTCGACCTGCAGGGCCAGCGCGTGCTGATGGTGTTCACCTCGGTGCTCGGCCACGTCATGCGCATCGACTTCGTGCCGCCGTACGACCGGGGCTGGTCGACCTGCGACCCGGGCGACCTGTTCCAGGCGCCGATCGTGAAGTCGCTGCAGCCCACCATGGACAAGGTCAACCTGAACCTGGAGCAGCAGACCAGACGCGCCGACAAACTCGTCCTGTGGCTCGACTGCGATCGGGAAGGGTTCGCGCGCGCGCGCCTCTGCGTTCCCCCAGCGCTCCGCCGCCCGACACTGAACGTCGACCGTCGCAGGGAGAACATATCGTTCGAGGTGGTGCAGATCTGCCGGTCGACGCGCCCGCACCTGCCCGTGCTTCGCGCGCGCTTCTCGTCCTTGATCCCAGCGTAGGTGGCGGTCGCGCGTCACCCTCTCGATGAGCGAACCGTAACCTGTGCCGGTACGGCTGCAGGGAGCTGGGGCGCGCCTGCCAGCAGCTGGGGCCCCTGAACCAGGCGCTGTCCCAGGCGGTTGACGTGCGCACGGAACTCGACCTTCGAATCGGTACGTTTGGTCGTCGTCGTCGTCATTGTCACACCCGGTAACGCGCGCGCGCGCGTGTGTCCAGGGGCGGCGTTCACCCGGTTCCAGACGCTGTCGTTCGCGCATCGCTTCTCGGGCATGCCCAAGGTGCTGAGTTTCGGCCCGTGCCAGTTCCCGACGCTCGGGTTCGTTGTCGCGCGGCACCTGCAGATCGAGGCGTTCGTCCCGCAGGACTACTGGACGATCGCGATGACGTGGGCGGAACCCGGCACGCGTACGGGCAGCGCAGCGCGCGCCCAAGCTCCCTGCTGATGGACTGACCGAGGGTCGTCGTCGTCGGGCATAGGTAAGACGGCCCAGTTCCGGTGGGTTCGTGGCCCGCTCTACGATCACGCTGCGACGCTCGCCTTCTACCAGATCTGCGTCGATGCCGCCGTTGCCACCGTTCGCCACGTGCGGCGGTTCCCGACGACGCGCGCGTAGGCACCGGGTCCCGATGCGGGTCGCCTCGCGCGTCGTTGCTGAGGTGGCCCCGTTGCAGGAAACCGTTGCCGCTGTCCACAGTCCCTCTGCAGCAGAACGCTGCACGTCGCCTGCGAATTGGTCGGGCGGCGCGTGCCATGGCCGTGTGTGTGTGTGTGTGTGCCGGGTCTGATCGGTGTTGTGCCCGGGGGCGCCAGGTTCGAACGCGACCATGGCGGCGGCCGAGGAGCTCTACCGCAGGGGTCTGATCTCGTACCCGCGTACGGAAACGGACTCGTTCCTGGAAGGCACCGACCTGATGGGCATGATCCGGGCGCAGTGTGCGTCCCCGGTCTGGGGACCGTTCGCCCAGACGTACCGTCCCGCCCTCCCTCCTCGTTCTGTGCGGGCGGCCGCGTTCGCTGACCATCCCATCCGCACAGGCTGGCCGGCGGGCGGTTCGCGCCGCCCCGGCAAGGTGGGCATAACGACATGGCGCACCCGCCGATCCACCCGACGCAGTACGTCCCGCTGGAAAGCATCGGCGACGTCACCGAGCGCAGGATCTACGAGTACGTCGTGCGGCACTTCCTGGCGTGCTGCTCGTGGGACGCCCAGGGCGACACGACCCAGGTCGACGTCGAGCTGGGCGAGGAACAGTTCGAGTGCAAGGGCCTGCAGATCCGCGACCTCGCGTACATGCACGTCTACACGTACGAAACGTGGACCGGGAACGTGATCCCGACGATGGCGGACGGGCAGCGCCTCGTCCCGACCCGCCTGGCGATCAACGAGTCGCGGACGGCCCCTCCTCAGCACCTGTCCGAGGCCGAGCTCATTGGCCTCGTACGTTGCATGTCTCTGCGTGTGTGTGGCGCTCCTGTACTGACCCTGCCGGACGCAGATGGACCGGAATGGGATTGGGACGGACGCCACGATCGCCCAGCACATCGAGACGATTGAGGTCCTGCTGCGTCTGCTGCTGATGACGACGACGTCCGCGCCGGCCGCTCGCTGACGTTTGGGTGCAGAAACGCGAGTACGCGGTCAAACGGCCGGACAGCCGGTTCGCCCCGACCGACCTGGGCCTGGCGCTCGTCACGTCGTACGACTCGCTGGGCCTCCACGATCTGAGCACGCCGCGCCTGCGCGCCATGATGGAGGGCGACCTGACGCGCATCGCCCAGGGCCAAGCGGCGCCGAGGGACGTCCTCGATCGCAACCTGGCCGAAATGAAACGGGTAACGAGTCGTCCCGGTCGGGGGGGAGCACACGCGAACTGATGCCGTTCAGGTGTTCGCCATGGTGACCTCGCAGAAGAACCGCATCGCGTCCGCCCTGTCGCAGCGTCTGGCGCCCGCCGACGCCGCCGGCCAGGGGCGGCTCGTGGCCGGCGCGTTCTCGCGCTGCGGCCGATGCAACGGGGCGATGATGCTGCGCGAAGGCGGCACCTTCCCCCGGTACGTGGCGTGCGGCGCCTGCAACGCGGCGTACCGCCTGCCCCAGTACGGCACGTGCAGCGCCGTCGACGACCACCTGTGCCCGCTCTGCGCCTTCCAGCCGATTCGGATTGTTCGTGCGGAACACACGCCCGTCCACTCGCTGTCTGACCCGGTGCGTCCCGTTAGGAGAACGTCGAGCGCGGCACGACCTACACGCTCTGCCCGTTCTGCTCCAGCGAATCCGACATCGGGTCGTGCCTGCAGTGCCGCGAGTATCGCTGCCGGCTGGCTGGGGGCATGTCCCCGCCTGTCCATCGCTGCCCGACGTGCGGCACGCCCAGCATGGGCCTGCGTCGTGGCGGGCCGACGCAGCGCCTGTTCGCCCAGTGCGGCACGTGTCGCGCCACGCTCGACCTGCCGGGGCCGGAATGGGGCGCCGCCGACATCACCGTCGTCGGCGGCGACGACGGCCGCCTGTGCCCCGCCTGCCAGACGCACATCGTCCAGGTGCGGATGGATGGGCGCGCGCCCGCCCAGTTCCGCCACGAGACCGTGGTCGGGTGCCTGAAGTGCTCCCGGGACCTGCAACACGTCCTGGACGCGTACGCCGGGTCCATGGGGCGACCGGCCGGCGTGCGACCCGGTCGCGTGCGCCCACCCGTCGCGCTCAACGATCACCCGCGACGGCCGCCCGCCCCTCCTGCCCAACGTCCCGGGCGTCCACCACCACAACAACAACAACGCCGAGCGGCAGCGCCTGGGCGTCATCGTGCTGGTGCTGGTGCCGGTGCCCCACAGCGGGACGCCGGCCCTGGCGCGTCCCAGGCGTACCGCCTGCACTACCCGGGATCCGACCGGGACGCCGCCGCCGGCCGCCAGGTCGATCCCCGGTGCCTGCTCTGCGGCCAGGTCGGGCACCCGCCCCGGCTCTGCCCGAACAAGGACCGGTAGCGGGGCGACGACGACGACGACGACGACGTACACATGTACTATGGTATTTATTGTCCACTAGGGTGGCGTCGTGTGGCACGCGACGGGACCGGTCGTTGTGTGGGGAGGCGCGCGCGGGGGGCGGGGTGGTGGTCGCCCGACACGACGCCCCCCGGGCCCCCTCCCCGGCCGTCCTCCTGGACCTGCATGGCGGCCGATCGGGCGGGCGCGTCGGGTAGCTAGAAGGGCGACGAGATGGTCGTGGTGGGGTCCGCCTGGTGGATCAGGATCGGCAGCATGGCGTGTGTTGACGATTGCAGGCCGTAGTGGCAGTGGATCGTGGCCGGCTTGCCGCCATGGCGCCGGGCGTGCCGCCCGATGAGCAGGGCGACGATCAGGCCGATGCTGCCGACCGTGACGCCGACGATCACGCTGATGGCGACGTGGGTGACCATGTACGGCTGGGTCGGCTTCACGGTCGGGAACGCGGGCGCCACCGGGATCGCGTCGCGGCGGATCGCTGGCGACCCGATCCGGACGCCGACGGCGATGCCGGTGGCGACGGCGGCGACCGTCGCGCCAATCAGGGCGATCGGGCGATGGTGCCGCACGAAGACGCCGTCGCCGCCGAGACGCGCTTGTCGCTGTCGCCGTTCTTGTTGCTGGACGACGTGCCAGGCGGCGCCCGCCAAGGAGCCCGTCGCCAGCACCGGCGCGACCTGGCTTCTGGTCGGCACCAGCGAGGCCATCCAGGACGGCAACGATGACGACGATGATGTTCGTCCGGGACGTGATCCAGCTGTAGCCGCACCGGCATCACCGTCGTCGGCACCACCGGCACCGGCGGCCACCGACCTTGGCAAGGGTCTCCGCACGGGCAGGGTAGGCGTAATCGTCAGGGGCGCTGGCCCGGATCTGTCGGCATCGCTGTACGCATTGTCGTCCTGCATCGGAGCCGGGGTGCCCGTCCTGAGCGTTGGCGTCGTGAGCGGCAGGTCGACACCGATGGATACGTCGGACAGCTGCGGCGTCAACCTCTTCCGTTGGCCGGGTTCGGGCGGCCGCAGCTCGACCGGCGACACGTCGTCATCCGCCGTCACCTTGGCGTCGTCGTCCGCGCGTAACCGCAGTACCGTAATACGGTCGACCGAGGCGGCGCGCCTGGGCGCCACGTGTGCCGCCAGGTAGGAGGCGGCGGGCAGTTCCGGGACCGGCGTCTCGGCAACGGCGGGACGGCGGGCCGCCCGGTTGCCGCCCGCTCCCGTAGCGCTCGCGTTGCCCTCCATGTCGTCGGTGTGGCCGCCGACGCAGACGGCACTGATGCTGATGATGATGGCCAGGGACGCAGTCCAGGGCGGCATCGCGACGAGCAGCTCACGACGTGGCATCTGCGGTCGCACTGACCGACGACGCGCTATTTCTGGTTGCTGGCGCGCGCGCCCCGCAGATACGCACACGCTGGGCGGGCAGACCGGGGCGCCGGCCGAATGCCGACCCGCGCGCTCAATCTCGACAAATACTGGCCCCCACATCGTTGCCGACCGGCGACCGAGGCACTCGCCGCCTGCTTATTTTTAGCGAGGCGCGCGATCAGGCCCGATCCGGCGCCGAACGCTTCCGGTCCGACGGCTAACGCGTCCGGTCCGACGGCTGTGCGTCTCCCGTGAAGGGCGCGCGCGCGCGCGCCTTCCCCCAACGCCGCCTTCGCGCCGCGGACGCCTCCTCCGCGACCAGTCATTTGTCTCCGCCCGGGGGACGGACGGCAATTACAGCCGGTTCCTGTTCGCGAGGTACGACCTGGACGCGATGCGCTGGCGCTGGCCACATCGGCAGGGGGGCGACCGATCACGTTGGGGAGACCACCGGGTCGTACTTGCTGCGCTTGCTGGTTGGACGGTCCCTTCACAATCAGGCGGGGGCCGGGGGCGGCCGCACGCCCTGCTGTCCGGACGGAGGGGAGGAGGCGCGTTCAGCCCTGTCAGGTTCGCACCCCGGCACGTCGGTGACGCGATGGCGCATCCGCAATTGATGTCGACGCCGCAGGCCAAGCCGACCAGGGCGTTGGCCTGGGCGGCGCCCCTGTCTATCGTGGTCAGCGGGCCCCAGCGTCACACATCCAGCGAGCGTGCCCTGCACCCGGCGCCGCATTCATCAGTGCCTTACCTACGGTATAGTAGGAGGCAAATCCGGGGGGCGCGCTCTCTGCCCCAACGCGCAGTATGGCACTGGTACGCGTCGTCGCGGCCGCCCGGGGCGCCTAAATCGGACCCCCTCACTGGTCAAATGTGTACCGCCGACGCACCGACGCACCGCACACCACTTGCGCGCCTGGCTGGCCAGGGGGATTCAGGGGCCACCGCGGCCGCCAGTCGCACTTCGCCGGCTCGCCGCTGCCGCTTGTCGCTCCGACCCCCCTCCCTTCCCCGGAGATCGTCGGTGACCTGGTCCGACCCCAGTTGGCGACTGCCTCGCGCGTGACGTCATGGATCGGTCCAGGGATTAGTAGCACCGGAAACCGTTGCAGCGTCCGGCTGCCTGGGCGCGCTGCCCCATAATCGTTTCGCGTCGCTAAATCGGAAGGCTACCTACCAAACCGCCCAACGTCCAAACCGCTCTAACGAGAGACCATGCCGTCGTACTACAGGGCCATGCTGATCGTTCTGTTCGCCGTCGCCATGCTGTTCGCTGATCTTGCCATCGCCGCGGACGAGGCGGGGGGCAAGGGCGGGCCGCCAGCCAAGGCCGGCGCAGGTGAAACGGGCGCCGACCCGCCCAGCAAAGGTGCCGGGGGATTGGACGCCCCACCGGCGGCCAAGTCGACGACGAAGAAGGCCGGCGCTGACGACGACAAGGGCGGCCTGTCTGGGCTCGTGATCGCTCTGATCGTCGTCGCGTGCGTCGTGCCGATCCTGGTCGGCATCTTCTGCTGCTGCGGCGGCCTGGCCCTGTGCTCCAGCCTCTGCTCGCGCAGCAGCGGCGGCAACAGCAACGGCAACACGATGGCCCACCATGGCAGGAGCAACCCGATCCCGGCGTCCTACGCCTAGAGAAATACAGACCGATTCGGCACAGGTCACGTAGGGTACTACTCTGCCCGTCTCTGTTGTTGCCATGTTCGGTGCTCGTTGGGGCGGGCGGCAACCCTAGTCCATGGCGCCGATCTGCGCGTCCGGCTCGGCGTCGTCGTCCTCCTCCTTGGTGGACTCGATCAGGCTGTACCCGTCGTCCTTCTTGCCGACCAGGAGCGCCGCCGTCGTTGCTGCCGGCCCCGCCTTGACGGCGGCGGGTTGCACGCCCAGCGTCTGCGTCAGTTTCGCTACAGAAACGCGAGCGGCGTGTGTCAGCGCACCCCAGGGCATGACAGGCGTGGGACGCTGTGTGGGGTACCGAGGCGGTGCTGTAGGGCGGACAGGATCACCAGGCAGGAGTCGTTGGGGCCCACCGAGGCGTGGGCGACGACGGCGCCGGCGCCGTTCCTGCCCGTGTCGCTGGGCCCGGCGGCGCCCTCGGCGGCGTCGATGGCCCGGATCAGCGACAGGAGGCCCTCCTGGACGAACGCCAGCTTCTGGTTCATCTGCTCGACCTCGTTGCGCCGCCGCACCATGGTCAGCGTCACCTCGCGGTACTTCTCCTGGAGCTGGTCGACGTCCTTCCACTTGGAGTCGACGACGGCGCTCTTCTGCTCGTCCAGGTGGACCAGCGACACGGTCTTGGCCGTCTTCAGGCGGTCGATGACGGCCCTGTGCGCGGCGATCTCCTCCTTGAGCTCGCGGTCGATCTCCTCGTTGAAGTAGAACTTGTCGATGATGTCCTGCGGGTCGCTGAGCCCGGTCACCAGCTTGATCTTGTGGAAGCGCTCCTCGTAGTACTCGAGCTGGCCGACCAGGTCCTGCAGCTGCCGGCGGTACTGCTGCCCCTCCTCGATGATCTTGTCGCATTCGGCCTTCATGCGCGCGACCCGCTCCCGCTTGCGCTCCTCGCTCCTGCTGTTCTTCTCGCGGATCTTCCGCTCCTGCTCGCGGCTGTTGCTGATCTTGTTGATCAGGATCTGGTGGTAGCTCTTCAGCTGGAATGCGAAGAACTGCCGGAACCCGTCCATGTCCTGCTTGAACTTGACGATCTCGGCGTCGACGGCGTTCTTCTCGGCCAGGACGCGCTCGGACATGGCCGACACCTTGCCGAACAGGCGCTCGTGCTCGGCCAGCAGCCCGCGCAGCGACTCGATCTTCTTGGACAGCTCCAGGCGCTCGTCCTTCATCCGCAGGATGTTCAGCTCGTAGTTCTTCTTGTTCTCCTCGGCCTCGACCTGGCGCGTGTTCAGCGTCAGCAGCTTCATGTTCAGCTCCTTGATGTGGGCCTCGCGTTTCGCCGCGTTGGCCAGGTCCTGTTGGCGCGCACACATAGTCACGATGCGTTCGTGTTCGGGCGGGCGCGCGCGCGCGCTCTGCACCACACACGCACCTCGGGCGCCGGCTTCATGAACTTGTAGACCGACTTGAGCTCGTTCAGCCGCGTCGTCTTGCGTCGGATCTCATCGCGCAGCTTGTCCAGGCGCTCCCGGTTGCGGAAGATCTCCTCGACGTTCGTGTGCTCGGCGATGTACTGCGGCGTCTCCTTCTCCAGCGACGCCTTCACCAGGCGCAGCGCCGACGACGCCTTCTCGAAGAACAGGATCCGGGACACCAGCGGGTTGCCGTCGGCGCCCGCGTTCCGCCTGGCGTGCAGGTCGGGGACGCTGCGCCCGCGTCCCAGGCGCGACGCCGCCCCGTGCCCCGGGGCCGACGACGCCGCTCCGGTCGCCGCGCCGCCACCGTTCGCATCATCGGTGGAGGCGGCGGCGGGCGCGTCCGTCGCGCCGTGCACCGACGGCACGACGATGCCCTTGGAGGGCGACGGCGCGCCCGGGCCCTTCCTGGCGCGCCGCAGCACCAGGTTGCCGATGTCGTTATCGTCGTTGTCGTCGGCGGTGGCAGCGGCGGCGGCGGCGGCGGCGGCGGCGGCCCCCGCAACCTTCGATTTGCCTTTGGGTGCCGCCGCCGCCGGCTTGTCGGGCGCGGTCGTCGCCGCCTTCAGGGCTGGCGTCGATGACGACGACGCCATCGTGGCGGCCGCCGCCGCCGTTGCCCGCCTGGTCGCCACGTGAGGCAGCACGAGCGGCGGCGGCGACGACGACGACGGGGATGGTTCGGCGTTGTCGTCGTCGGCGGCGGTGCCGGCGCTGGCTCGAACCCTGGCCAGCTCCATCTGTGCGGATCGGGGGGCGGCGGCCGTCAGACCGGCACACGACCGCGACGGCTGACGAGGACGGGGACGCACCTCTTCGGCGTCCATCTCGATCTTGTCGGCGACCTGCGCGCTGATCGCATCGGCCGTCTTGATCGTGGCGAGGCGCTCGACGATGGCGACGGCGTCGTCGCGGTGCGCGACCTCGATGCGCTCCTCGTGCTTCTGGCGGATGCGGTCGCGGGCCGCCTCGACCTGCTGGATCTCCTTGGACTTCAGGCCGGACGGCGACCGGCGCAGCATCAGCTTCTTCAGGCGCAGCTCCTCGTCCTCGAGGATGCGCCAGAAGGCCACGTCCTGCGACACGGTCGGGTAGGGCGCCGAGCTCAGCGCCATCGTGTGGTGCTCGCCGCACGCCACCTGCCCGACGACGTTGCCGAGCAGGGCGTCGACGACGCGCGGGAACACCTCGTTGTCGACGCAGTTGTGCCCTGTGCCCCTGGCGGTCAGCGCCGTCCCAACACCACCAGACTATGGTTCCCCCAGGGGGCGCGTACCGAGCTGGCCGGACTCGCCGCACCCCCAGGCGTACAGGACGCCGTGCGCCGACAGGCACATGGTGTGGTACCGGCCGGCGGCCACGTCGCAGATGTGCTTCCCCTTCAGGACGAGGCGGGGCGCGCGCACGTTCGACGTTGACCCGTGCCCGATCTGCCCTTCGGTGCCGCTGCCGTAGCAGTACACGTCGCCTGCCAGAGGCAGCACCGTCGGTCAGGGCCCCCAGGCTGCGGTGGTGGTGGGTGACGCGCGCGTTCCGCCCTACGCTGGTCGGTGAGGATGGCCATGTGCGCCTGGCCGCACGCCACCTGCAGGACCTTCTCCTTGAAGCGGACGGGGCGCGGCCGGAAGCAGATGTTGGGCTGGTCCTTCGGGTGCAGATTCTCGCCGAACCCCCAGACGTACAAGGTGCCCGTCGACGTCACCGCCGCCGAGTTCGTCGCCCCGCACGACACCTGCACGACCTTCACGGGCGACAGCGCGTCGATCAGCTTCGGGCTCATGACGTCATCGCCGTTGTCGTGGCCCAGCTGCCCGTGCTCGCCGCCCCCGCACGACAGCACCTTGTTGCGCTTCGTGATGAAGCAGGTGTGCCGGTCGCCGCAGCTGATGGCGATCGGCGGGCCGCACCCGTTCAGCGTGTCTGTGCCCGACCCAGGCCCGGTCAGCACCCCGAGCCGGCCCACACAGGCCCGCAGTCGCCGTCGTACCGGCGTCGAATTCGACCTGTTTCGGGTATCGCTCGTCGAACCGGGTGCCCAGGCCCAGCTGGCCGTACTTGCCGCTGCCCCACGTGAAGACGCGCTCATCGTCGGTCAGCACGGCCGTGTGGTACTGCCCGCAGGCGACCGAGATGACGACCACCGACATGGACACCTGGGCAGCACGCGTCACGACGCACGGCAACGGGTGTGTGTGTGGGTCAGCCGGGCGGGCGGCGCCGTACGAGGGTGTCGACGACGGCCGGCAGCGGGCGCATGTTGTGCTGCTTGTCGAGGGAGCCGAGCTGGCCCATGCGCCCGTCGCCCCAGGTGTACACGTGGCCGGCCTCGGTCAGCGCCGCCGAGTGGAACCCGCCGCAGGCCACCTGCATGATGGCCTGGTCGAACTCGACAGGCGTCGGCACCTGCGCGCACACGCCGGCGTTTGGTCACACGGGGGGGCGAACGCACCACGCACCGTGCCAGGGCACACGCACCTTGGCGCAACGGTCGGTGCCCCGGCCGACGCGGCCCAGCTGGCCGTAGAACCCGGCGCCGAACGTGTACACCAGGGTGCCCGTCGGGCCCTTCGGTGCCGCGCCCGTCGCCCGTTTCCGCTTGAACTGGCGCAGGTCCTTCAGGTTCTCGAAGCTGTCAAAGATCAGCTCGCGGCGCTTGAAGTCCAGGGCGACGCCGCGCGACTTGGACGTCGACGACGTCGTCACCGAGACGGGCACGACCGCACCGGCGGCGGCGGCGGCGGCATCGTCCTCCGGGGACGCCATTAGGCCGGGTAATAAGGAACGCGACGACGACCCGCCCCGGTTAGCAGTGCCCGCTGGGTCCGATCACGCGTACGGTACCCGATGGGCGAGGGCGGCGCTAACGGACCGGACGCTGTGCTGGTCGCGGGTTCGGATATCATCGTCATCGTTCGTCGACCTTGGTGTATCGGCACGGGGGAGAAAGTCGGGCACAGAGCGACGTGGACATGTAGGGCTGCCGGTGCCCCTGAAGAAATGGGCCCGGCCCGCGCGTCCCCCACCTGATCCCGCAGCGCGCGGTCCGCCCGCCGCCGCCCCCCGAAACATGATGCGATCGATGGCGGCCGTCGTCGTCGACTGGGCCGACCGGGTCGCCCTGGACCTACTGCGGCGTCTGCTGCCGGCATGGCTGCTCGGCCCCGTGATCGGCATCGTCAAGCGCTGCCTACGCTGGGCATCGGGGGCCGGCGGCGAGATCGAGCGGATCGCCGTGCGCCCGGCGCCCGCCCATCGTCGCATGGCGGACCTGGAGGCGGCCATGCATCGGTCGCGGGTCGTCCGCCCCATCCTGCTGGCCATGCGCGCCGGCGACGACGTCCAGGCGGTCGCCAAGCGCATCTGCGCCGCCAAGCACATCCGGGCGGCGGCGCTCGTGTCGTCGGCCATTGCCGAGTGCCTGCAGGCGATGCAGGCCATGGCCAGGCTGGAGCAGGACCTACAGAGCGCACGCAGGACGCCGTACGACCCGGCCGACGCCTCCCATGAAGCCCTGCTGAACAAGGTCGGGGACGACCGTGCCGATGCGACCCTCATCGAATCATGTGCTGCCTGATGTGTCGATCGGTCAGTTGTGGAAGTTGCTGCGCCCGGGCGTCATCCTCCAGGGCCGCATCACGAGCCAGTGGGGCGAGATCGGGTTCCAGGGCGACGACCCCGCCACCGACTTCAGGGGCAATGGACTGCTCGGCCTCGCCAACCTCGTACGTGTCGCCAGTGGGGGGTCGACCTGGTCCCATCCCCCCCGCCGCCAATCCGTTATCTGACGTCGCTGTCCCGTGCGGCCCCGTCCTGCCAGGTGGCGTTCGCCGAGTCGTACCCGCGCCTCGCCCAGCACCTCTGTGACCTGTACGGGCGGGACGCCACGAAATTGTCAGTGATGATGTGCCCGCTCGTCGACCTGATGCACCGACTGACCCTGGTTGGCAGCCCGTCGTTCTGCATCTGTGGGATCAACCTGACGAGCGACGCCCTGGACCTGGTCGTCAACCGCCAGTGCAACCAGTTCGTCGCATGGGCGCGTTCGACGCATTGCGATTCAGCATTTGACGGGTCCCTGTCAGGTATCTGTACGCGCGAGGCGGCCCCAGTACGGCCACGTTCGCCGACCTGTACGCCGCCCTGTGGTACGTGTTCCACCAGACGTGGCTGGACGAGCGCCCGGACAGCGTCATGCGTTTCAAGGCCGTCCACGACGTGTTCCTCGACCGCGCCCGGCGCCGGCTCCGATCGCACGCCATGCCGACGCCGCTCCAATTGCATTCGTATAATCCATGAGAGGTCACCGCACATCAGCACACGACGTCACGACCGTTGCCAGGGGCGGGCGCGGGCCGCACACCCCCCGTTACCGGCCAGCGATCGCCGCCCTGCGCGTGATTGATCATCATCATCGTCATCGTCATCATCATGTGGGCGCTCGTTGTCGCTGTGGTAGCGCCCGTGGCGACAGCCCTCGGCCCGGAATGGGGCTCGCCGGCCGCCATCGTGTCGTCCTGGGCCGACGCCGCCCGGTCCGCTGCACCTGCTGACGCGACGTCGACGCGCATCCAGTTCCTGAAGCGGCCCATGTACGCCGGCCTGTTCGACGACGACGACGACGACCGGGAGCGGCTGGCGACCGCCGGCCTGAACGACCTGATCTGGGTCCTGCGCCTGGCCTGCGCCCTGGACCGCAACCCGGACGCGTCCTTCATGCGGCACTGCCTGGCGAACCGGGCCGCCTACGACGCGCGGTACGGGCCGGTCGGGGCCCTGGACGCGCGCCTCGTACAGCAGGTGGGCCGGCACCGCCTCAACGCCATTGCCCGGTGCTTCGCGGCGACCGGGCGCGACACCCGCCGACGTCAACGTCCCTGGCGCCCTACGACGACGTCGCTGTCGACCGCGCTGACGATTGTCGCCGTCGGGGTCCTCCTCTGCATGCTAGCCTACGTTGCGTCGGCGTCCATGGCGGCCACGTCGCCGGGCCGGGCGCCGGCACCAGCAGGGCCTGGCATCCGCCGGCCGGCGTCGCTGCCCTGCCCGATCGAGCTGTTCCACCGCGAGTTGCCCGAAGTCCCCGACGTCCGGACGACGCGTCGGGCGACCCCCCTCCAGCGTACCGGGTAGCACCATACGAACACGGTTGCGTCGCAGGCACTGTACTGTGTGCCCGCACGCCTTCATCGTACGGTCTCATCATGTCATGTCGTTGTCCAGGTCAGACACGTCCGCGTCGCTGGCCGCCACCAGGCCCGTTCGTGGCGGAGGGCGCCGCGCGACCGCCGGCTTGGCCATGCCCTTGACGATGGGTGCCCTGGCGCCGGACGGGGACGACGCTATGGCGACGTCGGCGGGCGCTAGGCCCGTACTGGCCTCCCAGCGTGCTGCCTTCTGCCGCCGGTCGGTGTCGCCGTCCTTGTCGTCCGTGTCGGTCATCGCGGCGATCGTCCCGAACACGTCAAAGTCGCTGCAGTCGGCGTCGTCGTTGGAGACCGTAGCGGCAGCATGAGCACAGGGCCGGGGGCTTCTCGCTCGCCGCGCTGTGCCACCTGCCGCCTTGACGTCCTTGGTCTGCCGCTTGGGCTCGTCATCCGCCATGGTGAGCACCTTCCAGTCGATGGTCCGATCGACAAGGTGCTGCTGCTGCTGCTGCTGCTTCTGCTGCTGCTGTACGGCGTCGCCAATCGTCTGATCACTGGCCATGGTCATGGCGTCCCAGTCGACGGTCTTGGCCGAGTCGTGCGTCAGGGCGAACGACGGCGGGCGGCGCCCGGGGAACACGAACGTCGGTTTCGCTTGTCGAGGCGATGGCGACGGCCCGCTGGACGGTGACGCTGCCGATGACGGGCTGACATTGACATGAAGTTCAACAGGTCCAGGCGCCCGGTCCGCATCCTGCAGACGCTGATGCTGGACCTGTTCGCTAGCCGTCGCGTCGCCCCTGCCCATCAGGAACATCGTGCGCATGATGAAGCCTACGACGATCAGCGACGCGAACGAGAAGACCACGACGAGGACGACGTTCGGCGTCAGGCCCGTGCCGGTGACGTCCCCAATGGATTCGATGTCGCTACCCAACGATGCCGACGCCGCCGCGTCCATGACGACAGCGTGTGCATACGGAGACGGTGACAACGGCGTCGTCTGCCGGGCAGTGGCACGAAGGAGCGTTGTGCGGGTCGTGGGCGCCGCCGACCCCATTAGCGGCGCAGCACGACAGACAACGACGACAGATAGCCATTGCAGCGGATCCGTGCACGTCAACGGTGCATAGGATGCCGGTGTGTACGGCACCTGGCACTGGTGACGGTGTAGGCAGGCCGCACGGGCAACATCCATGGACGACGGCGCGTGACATGATGGATCGACGCTATACGTGGGATACGTGCCCTGCGGGTGCCCGAACGACGCGAACGCAATGTCGGCAATTCGGGCTGATGGCGCCGGGCACGTGATGGTGAACGGGATTGGGTCGGATTCTGGATAGGCGGTCCCTCCCGTAGCCCGCAGGTGGCCACCGGGCAATGGGTCCGGCGACGGTAAAGGGGCCGTCGGGCTACAGGTCAGATGCCCAATGTATCCAGCCATCGACAACGGATTCGATGCGTCAGAGGCGCCGGCGACGATGCTGACCAAAGGGATCGGGTCGAATGTAATTGGCATGGCAACCTGTGGTGCAGCGCTGCTGTCCGGCATGGCGAACAGCAGAGCTGCTGTCGACAACGTGACGGAAAATGACACCCAACGATCACTGGGTACAGGCGAGGTCTCAATGGACGCCTGCCCGTATGCGATCCGAATGGTGCCGCCCGGAACGAAGACCATTGTCAGCAGGGGAGCTGGTTGTCCAGGCACCCATATCGAAAGAATGGGGCGATCCATTCCCGCAGACATGAAATACGGAATATGGAGCCAACCAGTCAGGTTGGATATCGCGTTCGACAAGCATGGGGATGACCTAACGACGATATTGCCGTACGATGGATGCACTGGGGCACTGATTACTACTGCCGCATGCGCCAGGTGAGACAGAACACAGACAGCGCCTATGAACACGGCGACATTCATTCTACAGATGCAAGTGCATCAGAGCGATCCAGCCAGCGTACTCATGCCGAGCAAATATCTGCATGCATGCACGTGCGAAATGAACTGGCCTGGACTCGCTTGTAGGGACCAGGCCGACATTTGCGCAGCATTGTTTGCCAGACAGGTCTGCAAATTAAGTGGACAGTAAGCGCAGGTGACGGGCAACGAAAGTTTGCCTGGTTAGAGCATCTCCACTGCGCCGCGTTTTCGGCATCTTCACATATGTGTGGGACGGTTGGAAAATAATGAGTTTGGGGGTTGGGCGACCACCCACGAAGCTACAAAAAAAGAGCGAGGCTACTGCCACGGGATCCAAGTGGCAGCAAGGAAAACCACGTGGCAGCAAGGAAACCACGACGTGGCAGCAAGGAAACCACGTGGCAGCAAGGAAACCACGTAACCACGTGGTAGCACCTGGCTCCCGTGGCGAGCGAGGCGGCAGCGCGCGCAGCGAGATATTTCTGCTTTCAGGGCGGGCCGACGAATGTTGACCGATGCAAACTACGCTAGTTGCATGCTGTCGAACAATGCTTTGCCACTAATGAATACGGACGCCAGTACAAGTGTATACAACTAGATACGTATTCATTACATATATCAATGTCTAAATGCAACTCTCGAAATGCGCCATCAGGGTACGCCCTGGAAACGGGATACAGCGTCTCCAGATGCGACTCGGGAACCGACGGGAGGTTGCCCGCCCATTGTTGTACGCGTTGCTCTTCAGCACGCTGCCGTTTCAGCACATCTGTCGACCTGGCCACAGCCTCGCCGGCTCGCCTCGACCCACGCCGCCGGGAGCTCCGGCCCTTGTCTTGGACGAGCTGCGGCCAAGTACAGTATTTGCTTCTAATAAGCCCCGAACTGAAATAATCGGGGTTCGGGGTCATAGAGCACTTTGAGGGTTTGGGGTCTTATTGTGAAATATTTTTGTGTGGTTTCAGTGCTTGGGGTCTTATCAGAAGCACACTTTATTCGTGGAGTTATTAGCGAAATTCAACCACAGTTTGGTCCCGGTTAACCCGAACAACAAGAAACGGCACATTTATTTGTCGCACAGGTACGCACGATTCACAGGGACGGCATGGTATCCTCCGACGCCAATTGGTTCTTCAAACGGATCCTGACCCAGAGAACTTGTCGTGTGCAGTTGTTCGATAACGACCGACCACGATGTGGGTGTCGGGCACAGGCTGCCCGTGTATAGACGCACGTGGTGCAATAACAGTGCCGATAAGGAGCGGTTGGCCATCACAGTCGAAGACCTTGACACAGTCACCTTCACGAAAACTGGCCGGTTGTAACGACTGAATAGGCGCTTCCTCGTCTGACGAACTGGGGTCCTCGAGATCGTTGTCGCCTTCAGAGAATTCGCCGTCAGTACTGCCGTCGCTGCTTTCGGAATGTGTTTCATCGTCGACGTTGATGACAAACGGGACGGTTGGGATAAACTGGTAATCATCAAGACCCTGGATCTTGATCCTACTGGGATTCGCACCAACCGTCCCGGCAACCGGTCTTCTCGAAGTACTTACGAATGTACCCCGCTTGCCAGAACTGCTCCCAAGCTTCACCCACCCATTTGGTAATGAGGATGCGACGCTCGGGAGCCGTGAATTTTCCCCCTAACCATTTCGATGAGAACGCAGCGTCATTGTCCATCTGATAATCCAGCCGCGATGCTATGAGGTATTTCATCATCCTGCCCGCGCCGGCATCGACTGTCAACGACAATTAGCATGGAATAATCAAGGTGAACGAAATACATACCCGGTTACAACATTTCAGTAAGGTTTGGCGGAAACAGTTGGCGAAGACGAACACGATGAGACTCTTGCCTCTTGCTTCCCATTCACGTCTACGGCACAGTTATTCACGAACGTTGGTGGAAAAACTCGCTGACCTTCATTCGATTCGTCAAGTTGAGTGTTGTGGCTGGGACCTGTGGTGCCCGGTCCCTTGTAGCGGGCGATCAGCGCTCGTTTCATATCATCGAACTCCGAAGGTGTGATAATATCATCCTTTAGCAGCTCAGATAGCTCACGGAGCTCTTCCAGCATCGATGACATTAGCACAGAGGCAGCACAACACCCTTCGACAATATGCGCAATGAGCTTGCGCTGCGGCATCACCTCGGTCCGTGCAGCAATAAGGAGCAAAACGTTGTGTGGAAGTTTCTAATAAGACCCCAAACCTCTAAATTTAGCCCTGTGTCTCTTATTAAGACCCCGGGTATGCCTCGAAAATGGGGTTTGGGGTCATAAGCCACCGAATTCAGGGTTCGGGGCTTATTACAGGAAATCTTATTAGAAGCAAATACTGTACTTCTGTAGAGCGGGGCTCTATATTTAGCGTCTCGTGCCCGACCTCAAGATGCTGCTGTCCTGAGGAGGGGGTCCTGCTGTCCTGAGGAAAGGGGGCCTGCACGGATTTAGCTCCACTGTGATGGCAGGGCCGACGCCGTGGATGGGATGGATGATAAAGCTCATTGGGATATTGGCTCGAGACTGACTACAGTGCGCACTCTGTCTGATCCCACACGTCTGACTTCCTCCCGCACCACGTTCGAGACGCTGCGCCATGGCATCGGAGACGACGTCCAGCACGGACGAGCATATTGGTGTCAAGGACGCGGATGTCAGCATCCTGCCACGGGTCGCGAAGTTGGACTCCACATCCATCTTGAAGTTGAAGGAGCAATATGATCGATATTGTGCAGTGGTGATCGACCGTGAGGGCAACCGTCCGGAAGCCGCGAGGATCAAGCCTCAAGCGATACGATTCTGCTTTACCACGCCGCAGCTGACCTGCATCGCGTTGAATCACCTGTTCCTGAACAATGTCGACCTGCTGACAGATGACGACCTGGAAGGATGGATCGAACCGCAGATCAAGAAGCTTCCAGCCAGTCATGGCCTGACGACCCAAGACATTGAGGCCAAAATCGCGAGTGAGCTGTCGATGGACACCAGCCTCCCGACTCTGAGGGATCAAGTTCAGTCGATCCTGGACCGCATGACTGAAATCCAGTGGAGACGAGGCTGGCAGCGCATGCGCGAAACAGTCGGTGGGCGTAGAGCCCTTGGCCGTTTGTTGGTTGATACGCTTCAACCATGGAGGCTACGTGACTTCACAAGGCAATGGGTCAAGGAGGACAAGTCCAAGCGCGAAGGGGACCTGAAGGCGATTATGAAGCAAGTGCAGGAGTGGATCATGCACAAGGTCGCTGTCAACGGTTCAGCCCAGACTGGTGGCGTATCCAAGAAGACCTGCGCCGAGCTCCGTCTGAACGACCGCAGCCACAAGTATCAGGTGGCGATCACGTCGGGGGGACGACGCGTTCGGGAACATCGTCCTCCTCCTCTGAATCGGCCGACCCGTCCGAAGCCCGCCCACCTGCGTGAGCAGCAGACACCTGCTACGAAGGTCAAGTCGCTTGGAGAACCAACGGTACAGTTCATACCCCCTAGCGTGTCGACGGCCGAGAATGAGACAACGTCGAGCACGAAGCGGACACGCGACGTCACTGCAGCTGAACGTAAAGGCGCCAAGATCACGTGCTGGAACTGTGCGGGGCCGCACAGTTTAAAGGAGTGTCCGACGAAGCCGTCCAAGGAGAAGTGCTATGAGCTTGTTCGCGCCAACCATCGCCCGATAAAGATCCAGAAGACTAACGGGTACGCTGAGACTGTCGATGATCTACAACGCGTAGTGCTGGAAGGCATACGTGTTCCGTACGAGTTGGATTCCGGCTGCCGCGGGGGCAACATCATGCCTGGCCATATCGCTGTCCAGTTGAAAGAGGCCACGTTCCGTGACGTTCAGCAACGAGACGTCACCTCAGCAGAAGGCAAAGTTATCGGAACTATAACGCGCACGGTGCAAGTTCCAATCACGATCCTGGAGACCGAAGTTGGCAATTTGACGCTGTATCATGTGACCTACTACGTTTGCGACGAGATTCCTGTGATCCTGTTCGGTGACAATCTACTAACGACTCTCGGCATCAATCCGCGTCAGCAACTCGAGAACATCATCGCGTCAGGATGCACCGAGATGGATACGCTCTCAGGATGTGCCGCAGTCGATGTCGATTGTATCGAGACGGTGAGGCGAATTGCCGCGAGAATGGCAACGTTGCGAGGAGATCACTACCCAGTACCAGAGTCGGACTCTAAGGAACCATCGTCAAGTGAAGTTGACTTGGGACCGATCAATGCTCACGAGATCGAAGCTTCTTGTAACCGGATGGTACACCAAGCACGTCTCAATGGCATGTCTCGTCAAGGAGTTGCTAAGCTACGATTGATCTTGCGACGACATCTGAACGAATTCCGCACGCGCCTGGGTCAAGATAAGCCTGTCGATGTCGAACCGATGGTAACACAACTCATGCAGGACGCTACTCCGTACCGGTGCAAGCCGCGGTTCTACAATCCTAAGCAGAAGGAGTTCCTAGGCGACATGATCAGTATGCTGAAGGAGAACGGTCTTGTCTACATGAACATGAACTCGTGATGGGCAAGTCCAGTCCTAGTCGTCAAGAAACCGAAAGGCGATGGCTATCGTCTATGTGTCGATCTTCGTCAAGTGAACGCACGGTGTGTTCCCACAGCATGGCCGATGCCGAATGTTGAGGCTGTTACGCGCAAGCTCTCCGGCATGACTTGTTTCTTCACGATTGATGCTTTCAAGGGCTTCTGGTTGATGCCTTTGGCTAAGGAGTGTCAGGAAATCTTCAGCTTCATGACGAACGACGCTGTATTCACGCCTACGAGAAGCATTCAAGGGGGAAAGAATTCGGCGGTTCAGTTCCACGCCCGAATGGCAGCTATCTTCGACGACATGAAGGAGAATTTGCTCATTTGGATTGACGACATACTCGGATTCGCGAGGTCGGAGGAAGACCTTCATCAATTGACACGAGTGTTAGAGCGGTGTCGCGAGCGCAACCTGAAGCTGAACCCGAACAAGTGCACATTGTTCGCTCGCGAGTTGAAGTGGTGCGGCAGGATATACTCGCGAGAAGGAGTTCGGCATGATCCAGAACGTATCGAGGCGCTGACCAGCATGCCACGCCCGAAGACCGCTAAGGA
Organism: Plasmodiophora brassicae; assembly: GCA_039704465.1. NCBI lineage: Eukaryota > Endomyxa > Phytomyxea > Plasmodiophorida > Plasmodiophoridae > Plasmodiophora > Plasmodiophora brassicae. The sequence continues at coordinate 271,782 of JASFAU010000014.1, forward strand.
CCTGCAGCAGTTTCAGTGGGCGGCTAACTGGATGCGTACCCACGTACCCGGCTACGCAAGTATAGTACGACCGCTGCAAGAGCTGCTTGACTTTGCCAACGAGGAGCTCAAGCGCATTCGATCATCATCGCCATCATGTGTCTCGCTGGACGCACTGGGCTGGTCCGATCAGCACAGCAAGTCATTCGAGGACGTGCGCTTCGCTTTGATTCAACACGTTCAGCTGGCGTATCCGAAGGAGGATCATCAGACCTGCCTGTTCACGGACGCCAGTGATGCAGCATGGTCGGCGGTGGTTACGCAGATCCCGATGGAGGACGTTGTAGTCCGGGGTCCTGGATTTAGCTCCTCATCACCTACGTCAGCATCAGCATCCTCCAGATATTCACATGCGACAGGGATTCATGTGTCGAGATATGCGGGGATCGAGAGCACGCGATCACGTGCGCCGCTGGTGGGAGAGCGGGGCACGGGATCGATGGTGGATAAACGGCATTCGTCTATTGTGTCACCCGAGGCTTGACGGAAGACACTATAACGTCAACCTGCCTGTATGCGAACTACGACATGAACCTCTCGCATTCTACGGCAAGCGCTTCTCAGGTGCAGAGATCAGATGGCCTACGATCGAGAAGGAGGCAGCCGCGATCATCAACGCTACGCAGCGCGGTGATTTCCTACTGCAGACATCCCGGGAGTTCCTGCTATACTGCGATCATCGCAATCTGACGTTCATCTTTGACCGGAACTCGGAGATCAAGAAGCATACGGCGCAGAAGCTAGAGCGATGGGCATTGCATCTACAAGGCTTCAGCTACAAGATGAAGGAGATCGCTGGAACCGACAACGTATGGGCAGACCTCTTGACTCGATGGGGAGCTGGTCGCATCGCACTGTCATGTAGAGCAACGCGCATCATGCAGATGGACGATTTGCGAGTCACTCCTCGGCAACATCCTGAATTCAGCTGGCCGACCGAAAAGGAGATCCGCGATTCGCAACGCTTTCTGTCACGAGAGGAGAAGATCGAGGACGGGGTGTACTTCGATGAAGCTGATTGTCTGTGGAAGAACGAGAGCAAAGCCGTTCTTATTCCTTGTCATCAAGACTGCAAGAGTCTACGTCTTCGAATCCTGGTCATTGGCCATTGCGCAAGCGCTGGTCATCGTGCGCCGGAAGTAACCAAGCAGATGATCACGGAGCGCTTCTTCTGGACCAAGATCAATCAGGACATTGAAGCGATGTGTCAGCAATGCTTGCATTGCATCACGACACGCGGTGGTAAGAAAGTTCCTCGGCCGCTCGGTGAAGCATTACGTGGTCATCAGCCGTTCGACGTACTCACGATGGACTATCTCTATGTGGAGCCTGTCAGGGGCGCGGACCACAAGTACAAGTATATTCTGCTCTTGAAGGACGACCTCAGTGGTTATGTTCGTCTGATTCCATCAGCTGAAGCGACAAGTCGTGTTGCTGCGGAAGCTCTGAATCAGTGGATTGCCGATTTCGCGACGCCCGAGTACCTGGTCACGGACGGTGGTTCACACTTCACTGCAGAAGTCATGGAGGAGCTTACCCGGCTACGAGATGTTCAGCATCACATCACAACGGCATATTGTCCGTGGGCTAACGGCACGGTGGAACGCGCGAACCGCACTGTGCTTAACGTCATGCGACCAATCCTGAACGAGGCCCAGATTATCACGCACAACTGGCCGTACTTATGTCCTGTTGTTCAGCATGTCATCAACCACACACCAAGTCGACGACTCAACGGCTACGCGCCATTCACGGTTATCACGGGACGTTCACCGGAAAGCCCGCTTGACCAGATCTGGGACCCAGTAGAAAGACAGTGTCGACGAGTACCACCGGAGGGATTCGCCAAATACGTGCAGATGTTGCAGGAGACCCTCGACGAGATCCACAAGGCCGTCGATGAAGCGAAGGCACAGCGACATGCTGCCAATGTTGAGCAACGACGACGACGACTCAAGAGTAGTCCCTACGAATCGTTCATCGTTGGCGACTACGTGCTCAATGCCAAGCCGGTGTCGAGGACAATGTCGTACCACCGGCACACGGTGACTCTGTGACTGTGCGCGACTGTGTCACGTCCACGGCAGAGGCTCCGCCACTGACGCCGTTGTCGGTAACGGCTTGGCAAGCCCCTGTTACACAGCGTTACGTCGCCGCCGTCTCGCGCCGATGTCGGTCGGAATAAATCACTTCGTTATCGTCTTCATCAGCCGGTACCAGGTCCTGCGCAGAAGCTGATAGCGCAGTGGCGGGGACCGTATCGAGTTGTCAAGCAAATCAACGAGCAAGTGTATGAGTTGGAGAACCCACTATCTGAACGACGCTTCAACGCACATACGCAACGAATTCGACGATATGCAGACGCTGACTTGAACATGACCGTTGATTTGAAGCGCCACCTCCAACACACTGACCAGCATTTGATTGTGGACGACCTATTGAATTGTCGTATCGATCGAGACACGCAAGAACTGCAAATCAAGGTATCGTGGTCTGGGTTTGATCTTGAGGAGGCGACATGGGAACCTGCACATATCATCTATGAGGACGTTCCCGAGTTAGTGCTCCAGCTCATAAGACGTCTGGGAGACAATCATCCACAAGCGGAAGCTCTACGTCGTTTCGCCCCAGCACCAAAGCGAGCGAGTAACGCGCAACGCCAGACAAAGCGGAAGCAGCGACGACGGCATTAGGTATGAATGACAATAATGCCTGTGCAGTGTTTACGGTTTGTGGTTGCACAGGGGTCAACCGTCAAACACGCTTATTCAGTACCGTCGGGACCGGAAGGACGACGCAACCGTATCGGTTCTGCACTGGACGATACGAGGATGATCATGATCATGGTCCTCAATCATTGTGGGCCCGGTTCTCAAATAATTGGGACTATTGCAACTGGTTTGCATGCAAGTCATGGAATCAGTCAACCTGGTTGTTATGCGATCATGCAACCACGGTTTATGGCGCTCCTCTGAGAGGCCATCACGTTATTCGATGGGTAGTCACACAGGTGGCCTCATCAATATCGTTGTGTCACGGGTTCGGCAGCATCCGTTAAGTCACTCGTCACCGCAGATTTGACTCTGGTCAGGGCGTTCTGACTATCGAGACTCTGTTGCGCTGGGGGTCCACGCATCTGTGTCGGCCGCTGAGCTAGGTGAATGATACTTTTCGGGTGTATATGGACCGGGCTCCACCCATCTGGGTCGAGCGCCCCATCGCCGATGTCTTCGTCAGTTCATGTATCTCCATCTCGGCTAATTCATGATGGTGGCTGTGGCAAGGGTGTCCGTAAATGGATTTTCCACCGATTTTTCCCATGGGGTTGCAAGGTGGTTTTAGTGAGTATTGGGTGATTCCGAGTCTCACACTACCCTTCGCCGTCTTCTTTATCTTCGCCGGGCACGATGATGATGTTGCTGGTTCCGGACACGAGTTCGGAGAAAGGCAGTGTAGAGCGGAGCTCTATATTTAGCGTCTCGTGCCCGACCTCAAGATGCTGCTGTCCTGAGGAGGGGGTCCTGCTGTCCTGAGGAAAGGGGGCCTGCACGGATTTGCTCCACTGTGATGGCAGGGCCGACGCCGTGGATGGGATGATAAAGCTCATTGGGATATTGGCTCGAGACTGACTACACTTCTCATCGCCTACTGCAAACGGCCGGGACTTTGCAACGAACGAGATGGACTGCCGTCGTCGGCGAGCTTGGCCACCATGCGCAAACGCAACATCGACATTGTCGACGAGCGGAACTGCATTGCGACGGGCGACACGCCGCACGGCAACTGCTCTGCGAAGGCGGAGATACAAACGCCGCACTTGAACGAATCCTCTTGTTGCGGGACACAAACATCCTTGATGACCAAGCTGTCAATGGCTACATCCGGAAACAGAGCTCGATTGCGCTCTGATCGCAACACTTCGTGTAGCATCTCGAAATGGCGCCCCTTCCCGAAGGATTCGTAACACAACGCCGTTTGTGAGTCGACATTAACGCAGATAAGGGTCGAGTGGTAATTGGCAATCTGGAATGCACAAGTAAGAAAAGATTCTGTATTAACGACAATAAGGACACGGGTACATTCACCGGAACAAAGGTCCATGAAACCTTAGCCATCGCCACAGTGGAAACGTTCTCGTCCGATCGTGGTTGACAGGCTAAGGCAACAAACGTCCCGGGGTACTCGAGGGCGAGCCGCCGAAACCAGAACGATAACATCATCGTCAATTAACCATACATCACCTGTAGTGGACACTCCCAATATCCCAATGAGCTTTATATCCCATCCTCGGCGTCGGCCATGCCACGTCATCAGGCCCCTTTTCCCAGGACCGCAGTGAGGTAGGGCGCGCACGAGATGTTATGACCCATTGGATGCCTTCCAAAAATACCTTAGATCACGAATCTGCGTCGCCTTAGATCCGCAATCTGAGCGAATTAGATCGGCTCTAAGATCCGTCTTAGATCTGCGGAGACCGCGAAACGGTCTTCTTAGATACCAGACGCAGATTCTTACAATCTTACCTTTGTCTGTGCGCAGTCCGACTCATGGCTCTGTCATAACTCCGTGGCCAGATTTTATGACGTCATGACGTCATAAAGGCGTCATAAGGCGTCATAAGGCGTCATAAGGCGTCATAAGGCGTCATAACCACAAAACATATGGCAAGAAGACATGTTGCTGTATTCTTGATAAATCAGGTAGCAGATCATTCGCCGTCTCCCTCGCTGTCCGAATTGGGTAGATCATCAACAGCACCTATTTCGTCCACGTGCCAGTCTGGAACAGGCGCGCACGATGGGTCTACTGCAGCCAGTAGACACTGCAACTCCATGATCAGCTCGAACTGCAACAGGTATCTTGGACACGAAGTCGGTCATTCGTGTCTGAGAAGAGGGTAACGATATTCCCGCGAACCCAGGACAGTACCGGAGGGAGCCGGAGAACCAACCGGACGCTCGGAATCAGGCGCGCGTGCAAGAAACCCATTGCCTGGGAGGAATCGATCGTTCAGGTGGGGGCACACGTTCAAGTGCGACCTCATTCGGGTTATCGTTGCGGTCACATATCACCCCCGCAATGGTTGCAAACACAACGATCGCCGCCGTCGGCTCCATCATCGTCCCTGGCCTGATAGGGCGCTGTGAAGTGCTGTCTTAACGCGGCAATATCGCATGCGGTCGCTCTGGAGCGCTTCGCCGGCCTTGGCATCTCGATTCTGGTGCTGCACGAATGGGGGACAGTGCGCAGTGCGCAGATTTTGGAGGCCGCGCACCACTGTGTATGACGGCCTATGACGGGGGCTCTCCGGGATGACGTCATATGACGTCATACTTATGACAGTGCCGTGGTCCGACTTCGCCTTCCCACTACATTCCGCATTTACACTCTTTCTGCGAGGCCAACTATGTAGATCTAATTTAAAATGCCGTGTAACTCATTTTTGGAGGGCTTCCTGAACTGGGTTGCGAACTGGGTTGCGTCGTCGCGCAGCGTCCACGGCAACCGTCGGCTTCGGCAGACGGTTAATCCGTGTTGTGGAGACAATAATTGTCGTCCGTCGTGTCGTCACCTGACATTTTAACCGTCTTTAACCGTCCGTAACCGTCTGTCGTCGCATCGTCTGTTACTCCGCTGTCGTTCCGCTTTGTTGTTCGTGTTCCGACCGGCGGTCTGTCCGCCCCCCTTTGTTATTCCGATCGTATTGGTGACACGCACGCGCACCGGCTCGACGGCTCGGTGGATGACGAAGCCAAGTGCCCAACTGCGCTATCATCGCCTTCTTCTCCCGTCGACCCAACGACTTTGCCCGCCGTGGACGCCGCCGAGCGCGCGCTTTCGGGCGCTTTGCGCGTCTTCCAGATCCAGCAGGATGCATTCTTTATTGAAATGCGAGCTCGCGCTGAGGAGCAGCTGAGGAGCTTTCACACCGTGCTCGCCAGCCGCCTGCTCGCTATGCCGCCTACACCACCGCCGACCACAGATCCCTCCGCGACACCTGCTGAACCGTCGCCACATATCACCTTAGCCGATCCTGCTGTCACGACGACTAAGGTGTCGTTGAGCGAATTTCCGGTGATTCTGACGCTCTGCCGACGAGTGAGTGGTGAACCTATTCGCTAACATTGCCCGCATCAACCTCTCGTCGACCCAGTCACTGTCAGCGGGCGCTCGCGCTCTCCTGGCTAGCTGCCTGAAGGGCGAAGCGCGTTTCGTGTTTCGTGTGCCGGCTCCAAGCTATAAGACAAGAATAGCTGTGATCCGGCTGGCCGCCCTAAGAATGACGGACATGCACGAAGTCCGCACGGAGTCCGCACGGCGTCCGCACGGCGTCCGCACGGCGTCCGTGGGAGCTGCAGGTCGAGGACACAGACGACTACGCACACGGTTCGATAAACCATCACCGTTAGGACGTCACATTCGTCAACTGGATGCGCTCGCTTCTCCAGCATCGTTCGCCGCGCTGCTTCGTTTTAATTTCCCAGAACCGGATGCCGAGAGCCTGGAATCTCAGTTCGACGCGCTTCGTCAAACGTGATCCTTCGAGGCTTATCTGCGTCGTTTCATGTACTTGTACAACGCCTTGCTGTCATCGTCAAAGGGCGAGTACATCCTGCCCTCGAAGCGTCTGGCCACTAAGTTCCGTAAGTCGCTCGCCCCGGAGCTGTCGACCGAGCTGTTTAAGCTTAATCCCGACGTTCGACGCCATGTGTGACGACCGAACAAGGTGAGTCAAAGTCAACGACACGGATTAACCGACTTAGGTCGGTCCGCGCCGTGGACCTTTAGTACCTACTGCGTTACTAAGGAGCCCATTTTGATGCCGGCTGAGTCGGCAACGCGACTCAGTCACGACACAATAGTCCCCTTCTATCAGCACCGGGAACGGGCTGCGGGCTTGTCTTGGTGGAAGCATTTGGTGGGGCATAGCAAGAACCGCTTCATCATTAGGGGAAGGTTTGTACTCCAGTCGACGAATCAGGGAGTCAGGCTTCCAGTGAACGAAATCGACTTCGCTAAGGAGTTGATGTGAACGAAACTGTCGTCGATGTAGATTGTGGACAGACATGAAATGCTCCAGATTACGATAATCACTGCGCATAACGGTTTGAGGACGACCGGAGTCGAGAAACGGAATACGAGGATGCCGAGGTGTCGGAGTAGTGGGGCTGCTTGAAACTGTGCATTTCGGCATCAATTTGAATAACGTTTGGTAAAGCTATTTAATTGTACGGAGCTGCCACTGTCGGGGATTTGATACGTTTACATCACTGGGGGAATGTTATCGTCGATCATCAGTCTGTTCGTATCCTCGACGGGCACGATGTATCCCAAAAAACGGGCCGTCTTCTCGGCGCGTTCACGATCCTCTTGCGATGCATCATCCGCGACGCTGGGATCGAAGAACTTTTTGAACGTCAGTAAGAGAAAGGCACCGGGCGGCGCGGGAATGAAGGCCACTACTGGCGCCTGATTGGGGAAAAGAGTCAGCGTGCGCTCCTCGCTGAGGCCGGTCATCGTCCTGACTTCGGGACCATAACTGAGAGGACGGAATATGACCCGAATGCCGTCCGACGCTACGGGACCAAAGGTGATCTTATAGCCCAGGGGTTTTCGCACGAAGATGTGCATACTTTTCCGGCTCACGCATCACAGTGATGATCTGCATCCTCGTGAGCACACGTTAGTTCATCAGTTCCTCAGAACGCTCGCTGTCGTCGGAGGTTTCATCGACGTCGTCATCGTCCTCCATAGCCTTATCGTCGCGGTCGTCGTCATCATCAATACCATGCCTCATATAGGTGGAAGCACCGACGAGAGCCCGATCACCGCGGCGACCCTTCTTCGCGCCATCTGTGACAGACGTTGCGTTACGAACGGCAATTACATGCTGAGTCGTACGTACCCTTCCTTGAGGCCGTCCTTGCATTCGCGGGGATCGGCAACGTAAACGCGTTCGTCGATTTCTTGTGCCGGTATAACTTGGACGTAATCTGGCGCTCCGACAGATGTTTAAGTTTTCGGTGAATCTCACCAGTCGTGGCACCTGCTTTGGCAAGGGCCACGAAAGTAGCAACTTCCCATGGCTTCCACGTATGGTTACGTCGCCTCTCGCTCGCGTCGCTCATGCTCTGGACCAACTCGTGTGATCAACACTCGCCGAACACAGAAGTGTACAAGAGTGTACACGGCTGGTCACACCTGTACAGGGTGTATCGAACTGCGTCAAAATGGGCATCGAGTGACCACACATTTCTGGAAGGGGGCCTTTTTCTCGTCACTAGTGTACAACGCATGTCTCTCCACGCACTTTCCATCGCATCATTGCAACAATCCGAAATTGGCAGCTTCCGAGCCAACGCATGGACCGACAGCTCTCGTTCGAATTCCGATACCTGGCGCCACGACTCACGATGCGGTACCATCCCAGGATGTTCCGATCTCTCTTCGACGTGAGTCTGGACACGTGCGTGGTTCTGTGGAGGCGAATTTCTCTGGTGGACCTAGACGCGTCCATGTCCATTCAAAAGAGACACCTGTTATGGGCGTTACACTTCTTGAAGGCGTACCCTCCCGAAATTCCCGGTTCCGCTTCCTGGGGAGTTGATGCTGTAACGTCAAATAACTGCATCCGCCGAGCCCTCCGTCTTCTTCAGCATTCACTTCCGAAGGTACTCCTGCTCGACTGTGCGTTTCTGCATTGATTCATTGACTTCATCCAGTATCCTGAGAAGGACAATAATGAAGTGGATGTATTACGTACGGCGTGTGCGGCGGACGTTACAGTGGCGACGTAGTCGCCGACGGTGTAACGGTTGCCAACGCCGGCGGGCACGGAGTCGCGGAGTGCGTGACGGCGTTCACGTGCTGCAGGCATGTGCTGCTGGTCGTAGTGGATACGTTGTTCGACACGCCCCCTCCAGCAGCACACGGCCTGGGACTTGTGTCGATGATGCCGGCCAGGAGCAGGTTCGCATGATACGAGGTGCTGAGAGCGGGCTTCGTGAGGTAGTCTGCAGCCATCTCGGCGGACGGGCACTTGTGGACCACGATCAAACTGGCCTCGACGGCCTCCCGGGTGTAGTGAAACTGCACCTCGATGTCCTTCGTGCGATCATCCATCCGACGATAGCCAGACCAGGCCTTCGCGCCTTGATTGTCCTCGTATACGATCGTCGGACTGGAGCGTGCGAAGCCGATTTCGGTCAGGAATGACCGGATCCAGGCCAGCTGGCGGGTAACAGCACACAGCGACTTGATCTCTGCATGTGTGGACGATAAGCTAACTTTGACTGCGCCCAGGTCTTGGCGACGTGACTGCCAGTGCACGGGGCCGCAGCCAGCAGGATGATGTGGCCGGAGCGCGACCGTCGCGTGTCAGGGTCGGATGCCCAATCAGCGTCGGCGTATGCGATCAGACGATCTTCGGGCTGGCGTTCGTATCGGATGCCGTGCGTCATGGTGCCGGCGAGGTACTTAAGAACGCGTTGCCCCGCACGCCAATGCTGGATGCCGGGATTCGAGGAGAATTGGGCCAGTACATTCGTTATGTACGCGATGTCGGGACGGCATCGATGGGCGAGCCATGTCAGGCAGCCAATAAGTTTGAGGTACGGCTTGGTCGCCATTTCGTCACGGTCGAGGTCGCTTTGTGGACTCATTGTCGTTGATAGGTGAACGCCAGGCTGGTGCGGCGTGTCGACCGGATGACAATGCGACATGTTGAAGTCGCTCAACACCTTCTCGATGTACTCGGCTTGGTCAAGGGTGATGGCGCCGGTGCCAGGTTCGCGTCGGATGCGCATGCCAAGCAGGGTCGACGGTTCACCTTGATCGGTGATCTCGGCCATCGTGGAGAGCTTCTCGAGAACGGATTCCGCGAACGGGACGTCATTGTACGCCAGCAGACCGTCGTCGGTGTGCACCGACATGATCATGAACTTTCCATCGCGATCGTACCGGAAGACGCAGGGGTCCGCGATGATCGATTCGAATCCGAGTGATAACAGCATCTCCCGAAGCGTCTTGTACCAACGTTCGGCGCCTTGTTTCGTTCCATAAAGGGCCTTTTGCAGTTGACGAACTCGGTACGGGACGTGATGATCGGTGAAGCCATCCGGCTGACGAATGTAAACATCATGGAGCATGTCGGCGTTCAGGTATGCGGCCACCCAGTCGACCTGGCGAAGATGCAGGCCGTGCTGCGCCGCGAGCGCTAGGATAACGAGGAACGCAGTGGCACGGGCGGTCGGCGCGAACGTATCGTCGAAGTCGATGCCGGGGCGTTGTCGGAAGCCCTGAGCACAGAGTCGGGCGGTGAACTTGCGGATGCCACCCTTGCCACTGAGCGAGGACTTCACTCGGAACACCCACTTGGCGCCAACAGCGATCTTACTTTTCGGCAGGTCGATTAGCGGGCCGAACGTGTCCTTGGCGTCCAGTGTTGCCATCTGGGTGACGGCGGCGTCCCACCAGTGGCCAGCGAAAGGTGATGAGAGGGCATCGGCCATTGAGTTGGGTACGGGAATGTCGGTCGCTTTCAGCTTCGACAGGTCGGGTCGTGGTAGACGGGCTGGGTCGATCGGGGCGGATACCTTGGCTCGACATGCCTTGGCAGCTGCGCCGCGACATGTCGGACGGTTGGACCTGATGGCCTGATCGATCAGACGGCGCTCCTCAACCTGCTGCCAATGCCGGATCAGTCGGCGGGAGCGACGAGGAGGGCGCTGTGTCGGGAACGTTAGGGTCGGATTCTGGAACCAGGCGTCGACCGTCGAGGACCACCGTGTCGACGAACGATTGGCCGCCTCCGGCGCCTTCCACCATTTCACCAGGCGGTTGACGACGACGATTCGATCGGCGAGGGCGTGGCACGTCGATGACATTGTGGTCAACGATATCAGCAGCATCGGAATTGTCGTGGACGTCGGGGTCGGCAGCTTCGTTGGGAGAGTCGTTGCTGGACGCCGAACCTTCGTAGTCGGGATCATCTTCAGCGTCATCATCATCTTCGTCGGTGGATACGTCATCAGGAGACGGTGAGCGCGACGGTCGGACGATCTCGGAAGGCGATGACGCAGCGGCAGGTGACGGAGGCTCGGGAGGGGATGCTGCGAGAGAGGATGCTGACGTCGATGGTAGAGGTGCCATGACGGCGTCGGAAGAGACGGGCGTCGGGACGATCGTGTCAACGTTCGGCGCAGAGCTCGACTCGGGACTGGACGGTGGCGCTGATGATGAACTAGCAGGGCTGGATCTTCCAAAGCCGAATGTGAACGAGGTCTCCAGGAACTCGGCAGTCGTGCTCTCGAACGTGTCTTCCCGGTCCACGTCGTAGAACCGCCAAGCCTTCATGCCGGGCGTGAAACCGATAAACACAGCGCGAACACGACGAGGCTCCAACTTGCTCGGCTTCTTCGTGGCTGGATGCGGTCGCATGGCATAGGCATCGCAACCGTAGACACGAAGGGCCGAGATGTTAGGTAGGGCGCGACGAGCAGCCTCGAACGATGTGCGACGCCCGGGAAGGACTGATCTGGGGTGGATGTTGTACAGTATCGCAGAGTAGGACAGCGACCAGGGCCACGTGGAGTCAGGCATGCGAGAGTGGCACCGGATTGAGCTTTCGATACCGCAGAGCGTGTGGTTGACGCTTTCAGCGCGGCCGTTCTGCTCGGGCGTGTACGGGACAGATTTGCGGTGCAGGATGCCGGACTCGTTGTAGAACAGGACGCACGCCTTGAGTTGTACTCGCCGCCACCGTCGGTCTGGAACGTCCGGATACCACGTCCTTCCTGGTTGCGAAGACGCGCGTCATAGTGCTTGATGACGTCGAGCGCCTCCGATTTGCGACGTAGCAGATAGACGGACAGGTACCGAGAGGAATCGTCCAGCATGGTCTGGTAGTACTCAAAGCCGCCGACACCGACGACAGGCCACCGTCCGGACAGATCGCTATGGACGAGATCGCCAACACGACGCGCGCGCGACGTACTGGGAGGAATGATGACCGTTTGCCCTTGGCGAGTAAACATGCAGCGCATGGACATCGATCTTGCGGCCTCGGGATTGGCCCGTCGAACTTCATGCCACGACAACGTTTGTGCAGGATGCGCAGGTTGCCGTAACCCAGGTGGCCGGTTCGAGCGTGCCAGACAGCTGGAGCTGCGGCGGTGACCTTAGCGACGCGGCATGAGACGCTGGATGCGATCAAGGAGCAGACTCGGGCAGAGTGAAGTGTGCCGGGCGCGGAGGTTGGAGCGGATAATGGAATCCGGTACAGGTTATCGTGTCCTCGTTGACTGACGGCCACTGGCTGACCGACGGGCGCCGTCCAGTTGGCCCCCGAGTAGATCTTCGCGGTATCGCCGTCGAACACGATCTTGTGACCTGATCTGGTGAGCTGGCCAACTGATACTAGCGCTTGGCCAAGTCGGGGAACGTGCAGCGAATCGATACTCGTCGCCTGGACATCCATGCCGAATGACGTCACGCCTCGACCGGAAGTGGTCGTACGCGACAGATCGGCTAGCTCAACTTCCGGTCCGGTGCCTTGGCGATAGCAGCTGAGATGTCGGCGCAGGGGCGTCATCGTCGTGGAACACGCTGAGTCCAGTAGGCCTACTGAGTTCGCGTACACGTCGATGGCGTGGCGTGCCGACAAAGCACGCATCGGCTCGGGCGCCGGATCGATCGGATGAGCGCCAGACGTTGGATACTCGTTGGACGTTGGTGAGGATGTATTGCTTTTCGCGTTGCTGTCGCGGTACCAGATGTGTCGTTGCAGCGTGCATTCGCCGTTAGTGTGCTTGGATCCGGGATGGAAGACGCAGGACTCGTGCGTCGTGGTCCACGGGGACGCGTCGATGTGGCGCAACTGGAGCGGTTGGCCGTTTGGAACGCGTCGTGTCGGTCCCGCACGTCTTGGACCCTGATCTCCTCGCTTGTCAACGACCCGACGACCTCGGAGACACTGGGCAGCGTGTCCAGAGCACGATTGTGCAGGCCAGCGACGACGGCGTCGAGATCGGATGATGCGTTGGCCAAGATGAGGACGGCGACCAATGCGTCGGTGAGGGACAGCATCTCGGTCGGTACCGTCGACCGGACGCGATGAGCCGCTGCTTGAACTCGGGCGGCGTACGTGGCGACCGACTCGCCGGGCATGTGCTGGACCGTGACGAGGTCGCGGACGGCGCGCACGACCGATGCCAGCGACGACGGGCTGTACGCCTGGAACAGCACGCGCCAGCACTTGGCAGCCGAGCCTGCCTGAAACAAAGACAATGCGGACGCGATCTTGTGGTCCAGCATGTGGACGAGTAGAATCGCGCGCGGCTGCCTCGAGAGCTGGGTCGTGTGCCGTACCGGTTGTCGCAGTCGGCGAGCCATCTTCGTTGATCCCGATGACGTCCGCGTACCCACGATTGCGAAACCAGAGTGCAGCTGTCTGAACCCAGGACGTGAACGAGTCGGGAGTACCGTCGAACTTGGGCATGGGCAGTCGGCCTGCGTCGCTTCGGCTGTGCGCCTCGGCGATGATCGGCATGGCCGGGGTCGATGGACAGCTGGTCGGACGCGCCAGCTGCTGCTGCAGGACACGGAGACGGTCGATCTTCTCCTGCCTGGCGATCGTTGCCTCCGCTTCGGCAATTCGGGTGTCGATCTCCTCGAGCGACAGATGACGCAGCGGGTCGTCATCCGTGTTAGGCGTCGCCTGGCGCTCGGCCATGGCGAGTAGAGGCTCAGCGCCTGCGCCTATACGACTGTTAATCTGAGAAGGACAATAATGAAGTGGATGTATTACGTACGGCGTGTGCGGCGGACGTTACAGTGGCGACGTAGTCGCCGACGGTGTAACGGTTGCCAACGCCGGCGGGCACGGAGTCGCGGAGTGCGTGACGGCGTTCACGTGCTGCAGGCATGTGCTGCTGGTCGTAGTGGATACGTTGTTCGACATCCATGGCGGTCACGCTTTAGATGAGCTTTTGATGGCTCGCTTACCGGCGTTGTCGATGTAACCCGCATTAAAATCGAAATGCCGAGTCGTGTCCCATGGCGATACTTCTCGAGAAAAGACGGGTTCCACGCGGTGAAATTCGAGGTCGTTGTATCAGGAAGCCTCAGAAAAGTTTTTGGGTCCCTGGCCCATGGAAATGTGCGGTCTCCGACATTACTATCGCCCGCGAGAAGCTCATCCCTTCAACGCGCGGCTCCGAACTAATATAATATCCCTATCCCGCTAGGTGCTTACGCAGGTGCCCGAAATATTCTCCGTAAGTCCGGGTTGTGGGAGTGCTTGGTGCGTCATATATATTACGACATAACGACGTCGCTCGTATCTCAGTCGCCATGCGACGACTGGTTGTCAAACCTTGGGCGCGGGATTCGTAAAAATGGCCCTAACAGCAACGCACTGTAGCCATATTTTTTGTGGCGCCCTGTTGACCTCTGTGGACGATGGCACCTGCGTCGGGCAGTTCGAGGGCGCTTCAGATCGCGTTGACGAAGCAGTTCAACGCGAATGATGGTTGGAATATTCACTCCAGAACCCCGCCTCGCCTGGTGCTGGAGGACGAATTCGTCTCAAATACGTTGCATCGCCGGATGACCAGCCACATCGCAGCAACCATTGCGTAGATCGACCAGACGCTGAAGACGCGGTGTCTCTCAAGAACCTCGCAGAGTGATTTCGTCGTTTCCATGATCAAACCTGTCTTCCAATGCTTGCTGAATTAATCAACGAAGCTCTGCCGGCCAACGAGGCCGTTACAGATGAGGCTGAAGTTTTAAGGTATATCTATCATCACAGCCTGGCATTTCGTGAGACTGACCGGTATTTAGATTGATCGGAACTTGTATGGCTATGCAACATTACAGCGGATCAGATGATCGACGTTATGCCGATATCTTGAACTAATTTGGATCAAGGGCGATCCCGTTGGCACGATTCAAGGTTGTAGGATCGTGTATAGAGAACCTCGTTCCCAGATCTTCTGATCCTTCTCCCTCCCATGCCGTCCGGCCTTCCCGCGTGCCGTACCGACTCTGCCTGGTCTTAGGGCTGCCTCTCCTAGATGCTATTCTTGGTATCTCTGGCTGCGACAGGGCATGCTGCACTGCTCCACCGTCTACACTGCCCTTTTCCGAACATGACCGCAGACGTAGAGATTGTCGAACAACGTATCCACTACGACCAGCAGCACATGCCTGCAGCACGTGAACGCCGTCACGCACTCCGCGACTCCGTGCCCGCCGGCGTTGGCAACCGTTACACCGTCGGCGACTACGTCGCCACTGTAACGTCCGCCGCACACGCCGTACGTAATATATCCACTCCATTATTGTCTTTCTCAGATTAACAGTCGTATAGGCGCAGGCGCTGAGCCTCTACTCGCCATGGCCGAGCGCCAGGCGACGCCTAACACGGATGACGACCCGCTGCGTCATCTGTCGCTCGAGGAGATCGACACCCGAATTGCCGAAGCGGAGGCAACGATCGCCAGGCAGGAGAAGTTCGACCGTCTCCGCGTCCTGCAGCAGCAGCTGGCGCGTCCGACCAGCTGTCCATCGACCCCGGCCATGCCGATCATCGCCGAGGCGCACAGCCGAAGCGACGCAGGCCGACTGCCCATGCCCAAGTTCGACGGTACTCCCGACTCGTTCACGTCCTGGGTTCAGACAGCTGCACTCTGGTTTCGCAATCGTGGGTACGCGGACGTAATCGGGATCAACGAAGATGGCTCGCCGATTGCGACAACCGGTACGGCACACGACCCAGCTCTCGAGGCAGCTGCGCGCGAGATTCTACTCGTCCACATGCTGGACCACAAGATCGCGTCCGCGTTGTCTTTGTTTCAGGCAGGCTCGGCTGCCAAGTGCTGGCGCGTGCTGTTCCAGGCGTACAGCCCGTCGTCGCTGGCATCGGTCGTGCGCGCCGTCCGCGACCTCGTCACGGTCCAGCACATGCCCGGCGAGTCGGTCGCCACGTACGCCGCCCGAGTTCAAGCAGCGGCTCATCGCGTCCGGTCGACGGTACCGACCGAGATGCTGTCCCTCACCGACGCATTGGTCGCCGTCCTCATCTTGGCCAACGCATCATCCGATCTCGACGCCGTCGTCGCTGGCCTGCACAATCGTGCTCTGGACACGCTGCCCAGTGTCTCCGAGGTCGTCGGGTCGTTGACAAGCGAGGAGATCAGGGTCCAAGACGTGCGGGACCGACACGACGCGTTCCAAACGGCCAACCGCTCCAGTTGCGCCACATCGACGCGTCCCCGTGGACCACGACGCAACGAGTCCTGCGTCTTCCATCCCGGATCCAAACACACTAACGGCGAATGCACGCTGCAACGACACATCTGGTACCGCGACAGCAACGCGAAAACCAATACATCCTCACCAACGTCCAACGAGTATCCAACGTCTGGCGCTCATCCGGTCGATCCGGCGCCCGAGCCGATGCGTGCTTTGTCGGCACGCCACGCCATCGACGTGTACGCGAACTCAGTAGGCCTACTGGACTCAGCGTGTTCCACGACGATGACGCCCCTGCGCCGACATCTCAGCTGCTATCGCCAAGGCACCGGACCGGAAGTTGAGCTAGCCGATCTGTCGCGTACGACCACTTACAGCACGGCGGGACACGCACTCTGGGACTTGGACCAGGTACGACCGAGGCCTTGACGTTCTGCGGGGGATGCCGAGGCGAGATCGGCACGGACGGACGGGAAGAGACAGCAAGCGGTCAGGGGAACACCGGTGGCCTGAGAGGCATACAGCACGGCGGGACACGCACTCTGGGACTTGGACCAGGTACGACCGAGGCCTTGACGTTCTGCGGGAGATGCCGAGGCGAGATCGGCACGGACGGACGGGAAGAGACAGCAAGCGGTCAGGGGAACACCGGTGGCCTGAGAGGCATACAGCACGGCGGGACACGTACTCTGGGACTTCGACCAGGTACCACCGAGGCCTTGACGTTCTGCAGGAGATGCCGAGGCGGGATCGACAGGAGGGTGGTGGGATAGGTAGTCCGTCAAAATGTCACGATCAGGCAAGCTGATGCAACGAACGCTTTGACGGACTGGCGAAGTCCGTCGCGGGGTTCTCGGTTTATTCCGGACAGTCCTCACACTTCCGGTCGAGGCGTGACGTCATTCGGCATGGATGTCCAGGCGACGAGTATCGATTCGCTGCACGTTCCCCGACTTGGCCAAGCGCTAGTATCAGTTGGCCAGCTCACCAGATCAGGTCACAAGATCGTGTTCGACGGCGATACCGCGAAGATCTACTCGGGGGCCAACTGGACGGCGCCCGTCGGTCAGCCAGTGGCCGTCAGTCAACGAGGACACGATAACCTGTACCGGATTCCATTATCCGCTCCAACCTCCGCGGCCGGCACACTTCATTCCGCCCGAGTCTGCTCCTTGATCGCATCCAGCGTCTCATGCCGCGTCGCTAAGGTCACCGCCGCAGCTCCAGCTGTCTGGCACGCTCGAACCGGCCACCTGGGTTACGGCAACCTGCGCATCCTGCACAAACGTTGTCGTGGCATGAAGTTCGACGGGCCAATCCCGAGGCCGCAAGATCGATGTCCATGCGCTGCATGTTTACTCGCCAAGGGCAAACGGTCATCATTCCCTCCCAGTACGTCGCGCGCGCGTCGTGTTGGCGATCTCGTCCATAGCGATCTGTCCGGACGGTGGCCTGTCGTCGGTGTCGGCGGCTTTGAGTACTACCAGACCATGCTGGACGATTCCTCTCGGTACCTGTCCGTCTATCTGCTACGTCGCAAATCCGAGGCGCTCGACGTCATCAAGAACTATGACGCGCGTCTTCGCAACCAGGAAGGACGTGGTATCCGGACGTTCCAGACTGACGGTGGCGGCGAGTACAACTCCAAGGCGTGCGTCCTGTTCTACAACGAGTCCGGCATCCTGCACCGCAAATCTGTCCCGTACACGCCCGAGCAGAACGGCCGCGCTGAAAGCGTCAACTACACGCTCGAAAGCTCAATCCGGTGCCACTCTCGCATGCCTGACTTCACGTGGCCCTGGTCGCTGTCCTACTCTGCGATACTGTACAACATCCACCCGAGATCAGTCCTTCCCGGGCGTCGCACATCGTTCGAGGCTGCTCGTCGCGCCCTACCTAACATCTCGGCCCTTCGTGTCTACGGTTGCGATGCCTATGCCATGCGACCGCATCCAGCCACGAAGAAGCCGAGCAAGTTGGAGCCTCGTCGTGTTCGCGCTGTGTTCATCGGTTTCACGCCCGGCATGAAGGCTTGGCGGTTCTACGACGTGGACCGGGAAGACACGTTCGAGAGCACGACTGCCGAGTTCCTGGAGACCTCGTTCACATTCGGCTTTGGAAGATCCAGCCCTGCTAGTTCATCATCAGCGCCACCGTCCAGTCCCGAGTCGAGCTCTGCGCCGAACGTTGACACGATCGTCCCGACGCCCGTCTCTTCCGACGCCGTCATGGCACCTCTACCATCGACGTCAGCATCCTCTCTCGCAGCATCCCCTCCCGAGCCTCCGTCACCTGCCGCTGCGTCATCGCCTTCCGAGATCGTCCGACCGTCGCGCTCACCGTCTCCTGATGACGTATCCACCGACGAAGATGATGATGACGCTGAAGATGATCCCGACTACGAAGGTTCGGCGTCCAGCAACGACTCTCCCAACGAAGCTGCCGACCCCGACGTCCACGACAATTCCGATGCTGCTGATATCGTTGACCACAATGTCATCGACGTGCCACGCCCTCGCCGATCGAATCGTCGTCGTCAACCGCCTGGTGAATGGTGGAAGGCGCCGGAGGCGGCCAATCGTTCGTCGACACGGTGGTCCTCGACGGTCGACGCCTGGTTCCAGAATCCGACCCTAACGTCCCCGACACAGCGCCCTCCTCGTCGCTCCCGCCGACTGATCCGGCATTGGCAGCAGGTTGAGGAGCGCCGTCTGATCGATCAGGCCATCAGGTCCAACCGTCCGACATGTCGCGGCGCCGCTGCCAAGGCATGTCGAGCCAAGGTATCCGCCCCGATCGACCCAGCCCGTCTACCACGACCCGACCTGTCGAAGCTGAAAGCGACCGACATTCCCGTACCCAACTCAATGGCCGATGCCCTCTCATCACCTTTCGCTGGCCACTGGTGGGACGCCGCCGTCACCCAGATGGCAACACTGGACGCCAAGGACACGTTCGGCCCGCTAATCGACCTGCCGAAAAGTAAGATCGCTGTTGGCGCCAAGTGGGTGTTCCGAGTGAAGTCCTCGCTCAGTGGCAACGGTGGCATCCGCAAGTTCACCGCCCGACTCTGTGCTTAGGGCTTCCGACAACGCCCCGGCATCGACTTCGACGATACGTTCGCGCCGACCGCCCGTGCCACTGCGTTCCTCGTTATCCTAGCGCTCGCGGCGCAGCACGGCCTGCATCTTCGCCAGGTCGACTGGGTGGCCGCATACCTGAACGCCGACATGCTCCATGATGTTTACATTCGTCAGCCGGATGGCTTCACCGATCATCACGTCCCGTACCGAGTTCGTCAACTGCAAAAGGCCCTTTATGGAACGAAACAAGGCGCCGAACGTTGGTACAAGACGCTTCGGGAGATGCTGTTACCACTCGGATTCGAATCGATCATCGCGTCCGGTACGATCGCGATGGAAAGTTCATGATCATGTCGGTGCACACCGACGACGGTCTGCTGGCGTACAATGACGTCCCGTTCGCGGAATCCGTTCTCGAGAAGCTCCCCACGATGGCCGAGATCACGGATCAAGGTGAACCGTCGACCCTGCTTGGCATGCGCATCCGACGCGAACCTGGCACCGGCGCCATCACCCTTGACCAAGCCGAGTACATCGAGAAGGTGTTGAGCGACTTCAACATGTCGCATTGTCATCCGGTCGACACGCCGCATCAGCCTGGCGTTCACCTATCAACGACAATGAGTCCACAAAGCGACCTCGACCGCGACGAAATGGCGACCAAGCCGTACCTCAAACTTATTGGCTGCCTGACATGGCTCGCCCATCGATGCCGTCCCGACATCGCGTACATAACGAATGTACTGGCCCAATTCTCCTCGAATCCCGGCATCCAGCATTGGCGTGCGGGGCAACGCGTTCTTAAGTACCTCGCCGGCACCATGACGCACGGCATCCGATACGAACGCCAGCCCGAAGATCGTCTGATCGCATACGCCGACGCTGATTGGGCATCCGACCCTGACACGCGACGGTCGCGCTCCGGCCACATCATCCTGCTGGCTGGCGGCCCCGTGCACTGGCAGTCACGTCGCCAAGACCTGGGCGCAGTCAAAGTTAGCTTATCGTCCACACATGCAGAGATCAAGTCGCTGTGTGCAGTTACCCGCCAGCTGGCCTGGATCCGGTCATTCCTGACCGAAATCGGCTTCGCACGCTCCAGTCCGACGATCGTATACGAGGACAATCAAGGCGCGAAGGCCTGGTCTGGCTATCGTCGGATGGATGATCGCACGAAGGACATCGAGGTGCAGTTTCACTACACCCGGGAGGCCGTCGAGGCCAGTTTGATCGTGGTCCACAAGTGCCCGTCCGCCGAGATGGCTGCAGACTACCTCACGAAGCCCGCTCTCAGCACCTCGTATCATGCGAACCTGCTCCTGGCCGGCATCATCGACACAAGTCCCAGGCCGTGTGCTGCTGGAGGGGGCGTGTCGAACAACGTATCCACTACGACCAGCAGCACATGCCTGCAGCACGTGAACGCCGTCACGCACTCCGCGACTCCGTGCCCGCCGGCGTTGGCAACCGTTACACCGTCGGCGACTACGTCGCCACTGTAACGTCCGCCGCACACGCCGTACGTAATATATCCACTCCATTATTGTCTTTCTCAGAGATTGTAGGCTCGTTGCTGCGTTCGTGCGACACGTAGGCGATACTTGGTTCGTGTGCGCGTTCAGATTGGGCACGCCCGTTTCTTGAGATTAAACTCATTGCAATAAGGACGGAGTTGAGTGAATCAGATTCGCCGGACCATGTCAACATAGTGCGAACAGTTCTCAGCCATACTGACGACATCCACCCCCACGTGGGAGGTGGTCACCTCGTTACAGGCACCCATCCATTCCAAATCACTCCAACGAGTCACCAAACGTTCCATATTTCCCAGTGATCCATCCAACCGTCTTCGTGTGGTGTACGACAAGTCATACGCCGACATTAAGGCACCAATTCCTACAGTTCCCAATTCGCACCCAGTTCCATCCAATTCCAGTTCCCGTTCCCCATGCACTGATTCTGTGAGTTGCGTCCAACACACTACATCAGCGCCGGTTGTGAGCTCACTACTGCGTCCAGTAAGTTCCGCTCGCAACCACCACGAATACCCACACCGCGTCCAGCCATGTGCATCCGTAGTTAGTTCCGTTCCCATCCGATATCGGTTCACCAAAGCCCAACCTTTAGGAGTCCGATGACTGGCGTCCGTTTGACTACCAGGGTTAGCCGAAGTCCAATCTTTAGGATCCGACTGTTGTGGAATGTTTCCCCATGCATATGCAAGTTCCTTACCGTTGGTTTCCATTTGGTACATGATCCCATTCAGTGGCCAATTTGCTGAATGTTCCCAGACTGAGTCCCATGCCCAGTGGTTCGGGCCGAATGCCCACGCACGTGCTCCGCGCACCGTGCGCCCGATCGACGTCCTTTCCGTTTTCGTGTCGTTGTTCCTCGTTGCCTATGTAAAGTTAGCAACCTTCGACCAGCTACTTTACCATGTTCCAGTCGATCCATCATCATATCGTCAATTCCGTTCTCGTTTAGTCCTCTGACGTCGCGCTCCTTTTGCTTGACGTCGTTTCGAGGCAGGCTGGCGATTCCCGTTCGTCGCCACCGAGTTCAACAGTGTTCGCAACTCCTCCGCCTGAGGGTGGTCATCTCCCAGTCGGTCATACAGATCACGAGCCATCGTCGGCACGTCCTCGATTATGATGTTCGCCGGTTCCCATGTGGCGTCCGATTCCTCGAATCCTTCCCAGAGCACTTTGATTTCGACTCGCTTCTCGCTCGCATTGTATCGGCAGTCAGCTAGATTCTCCACCAAGAGCTTGTGATTCGAGTGCAGAAGATCCGAGCTGTGAGATCTCCTCGGCCATCCACGCTACGAGGTGAGCGTCCGTCATCTCCTGCTCGTCCTGGAGTCCCAGCTCGTCCATCGCAATTGCCTGTCGTTCATGAAACTTGGAGCAGTTCCGGATTGAGACTGGGCCGCGTCGTTCTCGCTCCGGCAGGTACGCCTCCGCCTCCCACGTGATGCGACAGTAGTCCGTGTACTGCTCCTCCAACTTCTTCGGTGAGCTCGGGTCCAGCCCCTCCGCCATTGGCTGCTGCCAGGGCTTCAATTGTCGCGCCATAGTGCTTTGGATCTCGTCGATCGCATTAAAACCGGTTTTGTAGGATCGTGTATAGAGAACCTCAGCGTCCTCGTTCCCAGATCTCCTGATCCTTCTGCCCCGTCCGGCCTTCCCGCATGCCGTACGGACTCTGCCTGGTCTTAGGGCTGCCTGTCCTAGATACTATTCTTGGTATCTCTGGCTGCGGCAGGGCATGCTGCACTGCTCCACCGTCTACAAGGTGCTGCTGGACCACCTGCGGGGATTCCCCTCAACGGGACTATCTGGTTCCAGTTCTACCAATTTCGTTGACTGTACAGATTACAGCCCATAATACCGTCCTTTGGAACGCGCTGTGTTCGCTGAGTCGCGAAAGATATTTGTGAACGGCCACAACGTGGCTTGTTATCGATGACGAGCTGATTGCATGACACATTGTTCTTAGGTTAAGTCCTTCCAGCCCCGGAAGACTGGGGGTGCCCGGAAACGATATCTTTTCGCAAATGCAGAGTATTAAACAATGTCAACGAATGATATATTCATAGTTTTAAAGGTATTATTGCTACAGCTTTGTAGTGGCTGAGCAAGGGTACTTTGTAAACAACGAATTTCGCGTTCTCAGCAGGATGCGGGGTCTCTCCGGTGGTGGTCGGGAACCAAAACGTTTTCAAATCGTTCAAGAACACCATGCCCTCAGGGACAGGGTGCATCGCCTCGAAAGGTACGTAGTCGGGACCCTGAGCCTTGAACAGGTCCATGGCCTCGCTCAAGGTCAGACCGGAGACTGTCCAGAGTTCCTCGCCGTACCGGTACGGCTTGTAGATCATTCGTGCGCAGTCTTGCTCAATCTCGATGCCTATCGAGTAGCCTGGCAGCATGCGCACGAACTGCACTGCATCAGGCATTGTTTTTACTGCAACCGTCTCCAAGTCCACAAGAGTCTGGAAGTTGGCAATCGTCTGCTCGGTGTTGGTATCTTCGGAGACATCGACATCTGACGTATCGTTGATCTCCTTCGCCTGTGTGACGACAGAGCAAGATGTGTCAACCACACGGATTGACCGACTGAGGTCGGTCCAACGCCGTGGACGTTTATTGTAGTAGTGCGCTGCGGAGGAGCCCAATTAGGTGCCGGATGAGTCGCCAAGACAGCGACTCGACCATGACATAATCGTCCCCCTTTACGGGCGTCGAAGACGGGGTCCGGGCTTGTCTGGGTACCGAGCGTGGAATACCGCGAGCAGGCGATCGAATCCGCCGGTGCCCTGCAAGTTGGAGGCGGGTTCCCAGGTGCGCTCGGATGCAGAGTAGCCTTCCCAGTCGATATAATACTGCAACTTACCAGCACGGTATCGAGAGTCCAGGACTTCCTTCACGATGAACAGCGGTTGGTCGTCGTGTAGAGCGGGGCTCTATTTATAGCGTCTCGTTCCCTACGGGCAGATTGTCGGTGTCCGTGGCTGTTAGTGACCAGTCAGAGCCCAGTCAGACACAGTCAGAGAGACACTGACGCACGTTTTGTTCGCCCACTGCAGGGGTCTGACTGGCCTCTAATAGAGGCCCAGTCGCGAGCAGTTGTCCGCTGACTGGGAGCCCGCCACGCAATTTTTGTAGTGCGTGAAGTGGATCGCGCTCGCTTTGAAATTTGCAAACCGGCAGGATGACACGGCACCGACGAGAGGGAAATGCTGGAGGTGCCCGCAAAGGGAGCGGCGCTCCGACCAAGGCAGCTCGTGATGCCAAGGACGCTGCGCAACGGGCTCAACGACTGCAAAGCATGAGATTTTTCCAGCCACAGGAATACGAGCGAATTTCCGGGCCCTCTGCGTCTGACCCACAGACTTCTGCTACCACTAGCCTTTTCGTGCAGATATCAACAACGTGGGTACGGGCTCATTTGCGCGGCCCATGCAGAGTGCTGTTTCTCCACCTGTAAGCGGCGTAGACTGGCGACGCTGGTGTCTATTCATGTTTACCCAGGGTCACGTACAGAATGCCAACGAACAGCTGCGTCAGGCCATCGACGATGCAGTCGATATGACGAATGAGGCCGACTTTTCCCCTATCGACACGGATGCTGACTCCGCATGGGATGATTCAACAGACGATGAGCCCGACGATGACAACGACTGCGAATTTGATGACAATGATGACGCTGCCGAGATGGGCGGAGAGCGCTTAGATGCCGGTTTTGCACATCGCCATCTGTATCGGCTCAAGGAAGACATCAACGTCGGTGCTAGGGCGTATAGCGGTCAAACCGACATTAAAGACTCGCAGGGCAATACAGTTGCGCAATCGACAATCGACCGCTGCCGAGAGGAGTACCAGCGCATTCGTGATGGTCATATCAGAAGGTCTCCGCCCGACCCGATTGCCGTGTCTGGCCTCCGTAAAAACGGCCTTTTCCCGCCAGATCCATTCTGTAAGGCTGGTGATCAAACGCTCGTACCAGTAAGCTGACTTCATGACCAGATGTTCCGGAAGTAAGATTGTTTCTTCCGGAAATGCTCCTTCCTGGATTTGTCCCCGAGTGCCCGTTAGGTCATAAGAACGAGGCCGTTAAACTCAATGGGTGGAATTCTAACCCGATCGCAAGACGGGTGTATTGCGCGACTGCAGAGAATGGATTCGGTTGGTACCTGCTAATGTACAAGGTATTGGCGAGTACGCTTGTCCGTGCACCACTACTCTAACTGTGAACGATACAGCGTTACGTTTGTAATGGCTGCCGAAGTCGTCGGGAAGGTATGAAACACGAACTTCTTGCTTGTTATGGCACGGCCGCGACGGGGGTCGCGCAGCCGCGCAGTTTGAATAAACGTCCACGGCAACCGACGGCTTCGGCAGTCGGTTAATTCCGTGTTGTGGAGACAATAGTCGTCCGTCGTGTCGTCTCCTGACATCTTAACCGACTTTAACCGTTCGTCACCGTCTGTCGTCGCCTCGTCTGTCGCCGTCTGTCGTCACCGTCTGTCTGTCGCCGTCTGTCGTCACCGTCTGTCGTCGCATCGTCTCTCGTTCGGCCTGTCCGCCCCATTCGTTCTTCGATCGTGTACGTATCGATGACGGTCACGCGCTCCGGCTCGACGGGCTCGACGGCTGACGAAGCCAAGTGCCCAACGACGCCTCCCTCTCCCATCGACCCAACGACCCTGGCTGATGTGGACGCCGCCGATCGCGCCCTCGCGGGTGCCTTACGGGCCTTCCAGATCCAACAGGATGCGCTCTTCACGGAAATGCGGGCTCGCGCTGAGGAGCAGCTGAAGATCTTTACCACCGCGCTCGCCAGTCCACACTCTACGCCGCCTACGCCCATGACCGATCCCTCGGCAACATCTGCTGAGCCGTCGTCACATCGCAACGATCCTGTTGTCACGACGACTAAGGTGTCGTTGAGCGAATTTTCCGGCAATTCCGACGACCTGCCGGCGAGCGAGTGGCTGGCGCTATTCGCTAGCATTGCCCGTGTCGATCTCTCGTCGACCCAGCCACTGTCAGCGGGCGCTCGCGCGCTCCTGGCTAGCTGCCTGAAGGGCGAAGCGCGTTTCGTTTTTCGTCAACTGGATGCGACCGCCTCCCCAGCAGCGTTCGCCGCGCTGCTCCGGTTTAATTTTCCAGAACCGGACGTCGAGACCCTAGAATCCCGGTTCGACGCTCTTCGTCAGACGGGACCGTTCGATGCTCATCTGCGTCGGTTCATGTATCTGTACAACGCCGTACAGTCGGCCTCGAAGGGCGAGTACATTCTCCCGTCAAAGCGCCTGGCGACGAAGTTCCGCAAGTCGCTCGTCCCAGAGCTTTCGACGGAGCTTTTCAAGCTCAATCCGCCGACATTCGACGCCATGGTCAAAGAGGCAGCGCGCCTGGCCCCCCTCTATGCCCCGGCACACGCGCTCCTCGCAACGGATGCCTCGCCGGCCAGTCGGACCAAGCTAACGCCGGAGGAGCGCGAGCGCTGCAAACGGCAAGGATTGTGCATGTATTGCCGGCAGCCTGGACATATGGTCGCAACATGCCCACATCGTCCGCCGGGAAATGGTCAAGGGTGACTGCTCCCGGGTTGGCAGCTCTCCCTCTCTCGATACACGAATGTTCTTCGTCCTCGCAACCCGACACTGTCCTCGTCACTGCTCTTTGTTTCGCAACTGCTCATTCATCTCATCATTTACTCGTTCCGTTCCAATCCACGGGTGATCGCCCGTGGGCGACGACGGCCCTTTTGGACTGAGGAGCGACATCTTCCTTCGTCGACGCCGGTTTCGCCCGCCGCTATGGCCTGCCGCTCCGCTCCAAAGCACAACCGATTCCAGTCAAGGTTGTTGACGGCCGTCACCTGCCACCGATCACATTGGAGACGTCGCCATTGCCGTGTTCCGTCAACGGGGCCTTCCACGACACAATTGTCCTCAACGTTATTGGCGCTCCGAGTCACCGTATCATTCTGGGGCTGCCCTGGCTCGAACAGCACAATCCGGATATCGACTGGCGTCGTCGCACCGTACGCGAACGTCTTACTCGGGGATCACCGCGTTTGTGGCTCGATGCTCGGGCCGGTGGGAACCCCACCGGCTCTGCCGACACGGTTGGCTGCTCTGTCGCCCTTTCTGATGACACGGTCGCCTGCTCTCCTGACACGGTCGCCTGCTCTCCTGACACGGCCG
The DNA here is from genome assembly GCA_039704465.1 of Plasmodiophora brassicae. Classification (NCBI taxonomy): domain Eukaryota; phylum Endomyxa; class Phytomyxea; order Plasmodiophorida; family Plasmodiophoridae; genus Plasmodiophora; species Plasmodiophora brassicae. The sequence continues at coordinate 298,878 of JASFAU010000014.1, forward strand.
TCTGCTCTCCTGACACGTCCGTCTGCTCTCCTGACACGGCCGCGTTATTATGCAGCGCCGACGGGTTGCCCGTCGAACCCGGACCGCTTCCGAACGCACCGCCTTCGGACATTGATCACTTCCTCGCCTCGTCGTCTCCTGTTACTGCCCAGCCGTTACCACCGGTGGGTGCTTCTCTGGTCGTCGTCGACGTTCCGAAACTAGTGCAGCCTGCGCCTGCTACTGACCAGCCATTAGTGCCGGTGGCTGCTTCTCTGGTCGACGGTCCGGAACTAGTGCCGCCTGTGTCTGCCGCTGGTCGACCAGTGAATTCCGCCGCACCGCCTGCGCCGGCGACCGCAGCTACCTCCAATGTTCCGCCACCGCTCCCGCCTCTTTCGTGCTTGGCACCCATATCGGCGGCCCCCTCTTGTTCAGAACCTCCCTCGGTTTCGCCGGCACGCCGCCGCGCGGGTCGACGCGCCTCTTTCGCCTGCTCAGAGCGCAGAATGCCACGCGGGTCACTCGCCTCCCAGCTGTGTGCGCTCGTTGGGCTGGTCGCCCTCCTGGTATTGATCGCCAACAGCTCCGCCCTGAGACGTGCGCCTTCCATGCTTCCGGATCCCTGCGTCATCGACAACGCCTTGCTGACTGCCGTGCCGCAGGCCTCCACGTCGTCGCCGGTTGGCAAGGATCCGTTGACTACGGAGCCGCCAGGCGAACCTGTGGAGCCGCTCTCCATCGCGTTTGTTTCCGCCGAACCGTTCTTAGACGACGTGCAAGACGGCGCAGACTGCTATGCCATCCACTACACATGGTCACCGTCCGATTCCTCTGCCCACGCCGCGGAACTACCACCGCAATATCAGGAGTTTACTGACGTCTTCGATAAGGCGGACTCAACGACCTTTCCTGATCACCGACCGTTCGACTGTCCGATTGACCTGAAACCCGGTGGCGACCCGCCGTATTGCCGTCTGTACGGGCTGTCACCCCGGGAACAAGAAGCCTTGAAGGAGTATCTCAAGATCAATCTGGAAGCTAATCTCATTCGTCCATCCCATTCATCGGCGGGCGCCCCAATTCTGTTCGTCAAGAAGAAGGACGGTAGTCTTCGCTTGTGCGTAGACTACCGCGGTCTAAACTCTGTTACTCTCAAGAACCGATATCCGGTTCCACTTATCGACCAGCTCTTGATCCAGCTGGGCTCCGGAACAATCTTCACGAAAATCGACGCCTATAACCAAGTTCGGATCCGAGAAGGCGATGAGTGGAAGACGGCCTTCCGCACGCCGTACGGCTTGTTCGAGTACTTAGTCATGCCGTTTGGCTTAGCCAACGCGCCGACCTCCTTCCAGTACTTCATGAACGAGACGTTCAAGGATTTCCTTGATGTATTTGTGGTAATCTACTTGGACGACATCCTGATCTACTCATCGACTCCCGAGGACCATGAACGCCATGTCCGTCTCGTCCTAGAGCGACTCCGCACTGCTCAACTCCACGCTAAACTGGAGAAGTGCGTCTTCAATACGGTCGAAGTGGAATTCTTAGGTTTCTTGGTGTCCTCCTCCGGGATACGGGTTGACCCCTCCAGGATCGATTGCATTCTCTCGTGGCAACAGCCGACCGACGTCCACGGGGTGCAGGTATTTCTCGGGTTCGCTAACTTCCATCGCAAGTTCGTTCCCCACTTCGCAGAACTGGCCTTACCGCTGACAAATCTCACGCGTGATAACGTGCGGTTTCGTTGGGACCAATCGGCAGAAGCCGCATCCACGGCGCTCAAGGTTGCTTTCACGTCAGCCCCTGTCCTTGCTCATTTCGACCCAGATCGCCCGTGCGAAGTGGAAACGGATGCTTCCGATTTCGCGGTGGCAATGGCATTGTCGCAGCGGGAGCCCGATGATGAACTTCACCCGTTGGCATTCTTCTCGCGCAAGCTCGCGCCTGCTGAGATCAATTTTCTTATCTACGACAAGGAACTTCTCGCGGTCGTCCAGACCTTCGAGAAGTGGCGTCAGTTCCTGGACTCATCGCGGCACCAGACCGTCATCCACAGCGATCATCGGAATCTGGAGTACTTCACCAGCACTCACAAACTGAATCGTCGTCAAGTCCGATGGTCCCAACTGCTTAACGAATTTGATGTCAAGGACCATGTCGTACCACCGGGCACACGGTGACGCCGTGACTGTGCGCGACTGCGTAACGTCCACGGCAGAGGCTCCGCCACTGACGCCGTTGTCGGTAACGGCTTGGCAAGCCCCTGTTACACAGCGTTACGTCGCCGCCGTCTCGCGCCGATGTCGGTCGGCATAAATCACTTCGTTATTGTCTTCCTCAATTTCGTTATCCAACACCGACCAGGCCGTCTTCATGGCAAGGCGGACGCCCTGACTCGTCGCCCCGAATACGCGCCTTCTGATCAGGATGAGGTTGTGCTCCAGCAGTCACTCCTGCTCCTTCCACCGTCGCGGCTCGGGCCAGGACCTCTACAGGAGGTCCAGATCCACGTGACCCATACTCCAACCGACGCACTCCTCGATCGTATCCGCCGCAACCAAGCTTCCGACCCGTTTGTGTGCCGCACCCGTCAGCGACTTCATAGTCCGAGCGGCCGCCACTTTAGCGTCCGAGACGACGTTCTATACCATGGACATTCTGTGGTTGTCTCTGGCGATGACTGCAAACTGGACATTCTTCGCTATTTCCACGATAATGTCACGGCGGGCCACCTCGGTATTCGAAAAACTGTGCAGTTAATTCGCCGCGAATTTTGGTGGCCGGGCTTAACCCCTTTCGTAACCCGTTACGAGCTCTCCTGCGATACGTGTCGTCGGACTAAGACGGCTCGGCACAAGCCCTTCGGATTACTCATGCCACTCCCTCTGCCGACGACTCTTTGGCGGTCCATTTCCATGGACTTCGTGGTTAAGCTTCCCTGCTCGAACGGGTATGACTCCATCCTCGTCGTCGTTGACCGCCTCTCCAAGATGGCGCATTTTATTCCTTACAACGAAACAAGATCATCTGTCGACCTTGCCGCCTTGTTTCTAGCAAATGTCTTCCGCTTACATGGCCTCCCTGACGATATCGTGTCGGACCGAGGGCCTCAGTTCATCGCTAAGTTCTGGAAGCAACTTCTCATACGTCTCGGCGTGCAACGCAACCTGTCTTCTTCGCGGCACCCAGAATCCGATGGCCAAACCGAGCGGGTGAGCCAAGTCATGGAACAGTATCTCCGTGCGTACGTCAACTACTTACAAGACGACTGGCATCCGCTCCTTGCCGTAGCCGAATTTTCGTACAACAATGCAGACCATACCGCGACAGGTATGTCACCGTTTTTCGCGAATTATGGCTACCATCCACGTGTGATGGACGTGCAACCTCGACCGTCTACTAGCGCCAATCCGACTGCCGACGAGCGAGCTGAGTCCTTGCAGAGGATTCGCAACTTCTTGACCCGCCAATTGACTCGAGCTTCTGCCGATTCCAAACGATTCGCCGACGCGAAGCGGCAAACGTCTCCGAAGTTTCAGGTGGGCGACTTAGTGATGTTACGTCGCGGCTCCCTGAAAACTCTGCGACCCTGCGCGAAGCTCGACTACCAATTTTTAGGGCCATTCCCTATCAGCCAACTCGTCAATCCGGTTGCCTTTCAACTCGACCTTCCTGCCGAGTTCCGTATCCACAATGTATTTCATGTATCTCAACTCGAGCCTTACGTCGCCAACCTTATCCCTGGTCGCACTCAACCTCCTCCTCCACCGATTCTTCTCGCGGATGACGATGCTCCCCTCTTCATCGTTCACGATGTTCTCGATTCTCGATATCGCCGTTCCCGATTGGAATATTTGATCGACTGGGAGGGGTACCCGCCTTCTGAACGCACGTGGGAACCCGCAGGAAACTACACGGTACAGGTGGGCTCAACGAATTGTTGGCTAACTTCCACGCTCGGTACCCAACCAAGCCGGGGCCGAAGTGGCGAAAGCCACCCCGCAGGCCGGCCCGATGACAGGGGACTATACTGTTATGGCACGGCCGCGACGGGGGTCGCGCAGCCGCGCAGTTTGAATAAACGTCCACGGCAACCGACGGCTTCGGCAGTCGGTTAATTCCGTGTTGTGGAGACAATAGTCGTCCGTCGTGTCGTCTCCTGACATTGCTCAAGGACGTAGTTTGGATGACACAACCGTGAGGAAGCAGCTCCCGAAATACTCCTTCACTGCTGTCCGCAATGACGTTCGGATAACGCTGCCGATGCAGATTCAGCTAATGTTGCCCCTGTTCACACACAGGGGATGTCTTGGCCGTTCGCTTGTCCGCTGGCTTCGAACCGCAAGGGCATCCGGAATGAGTATGTCTTCGTGTTATGAATCTGTCAAGGAACAGCTTATGTCGGCGTACGAGGAGAAGCATTACGCCTTCTTATGCATGAACGTTGGCCGATTGCGTCAGCTTGAAACCTTGGGGATACCGCCTCCTGCAATGTCACGGCCGCAGTTCAGCGATTTCGATGATCCAGAGGGGTATGGCGGTGCTTACCCTGGCAGGCGTCTTCTGGCCACAGCTCTGAAACTGGAGATGAGGCGTATTGCTCCAGCAATGGAGCGGGAGATGCAGGCCATTCCTGTCAGGTAGGTGTGCGGATGGATAGCTATCGCGTTACAATTCAGAGACTGAATGTGGGGATCCTTGTAGCAAACTATCGCTTGATCACTCCCATAAGATTGCCCATCGCCAACAATACTCTGAAGACGAGCAGGTCAATGGAGGACACTTTACTGGGATGAACGAGGTCGGTTTGATTCGTCTCTTCAGTTTAGTTCACAGCACCTCCCATTCCGAGATGGAACGGCCGCTTCGCATGATGAAAGAAACGTTAGACGCGAATGGGTACGCCGAGCTTACTCAAGTCTGTGACGACAACTGCTGCCATTTACGGGCGTACCTTGAGACTTTATTTCCTTCCTTGAAGAATGATGTTCAGCCAGTCGAGTGCAGATCTCGTTATTCACATCTTACGAACTTCTCCATCCCTGCGGATGTTAATATTCTATACGCTGACAACATGGCCCGTGCCGAATCCATCTGCCACGGTCTCGTTCTTGACCTGAACAGCAAGGCTGACCATGCATGTGACATTATTGGCTCGTTCGACGGAGAGTGGAATGTTCAAGTCAACTCGATGGGAGCCGTGGTGTCGTCCAGTGAGGACTCCCCCGTTATGTCAATGGCCCTCCTTGGCCGGGTTGTTGTCTTTTCTCTCGGCCTAATTGGGGCCTGCCTGATTCCCTGTCTGTATTGCTACAATGCGATAAGACTGTTTGGGTGGGCGTTCAGATCAAGCAGGACCTTGCCCGACTGCTTACGCGTTGGCCTGCTGTTTTTCGGCGCAGGCCTCGCATCACTGAGGATGCTGATCTTGCGGCGTCGGTGGGCATAGATCCTCCACCTGCTGGAGGGACCCTAGCGGATTGGACCGCCCATATTCTTGGCAAGTGTATCTCGAAGCCGTCGCTACGAACACCACCGATTTGGAACATGACCTTGGAAGCAGACGCTGTTGAATACACTGCAACAGATGCTGAGGTGGCGAGGCAGATTGGGGAAGAGATCATCAAAAGGAGGCCGCTGTGGCTGACGACTGAGGAAGTCGAAGACGCGGCATCCAACGGTACCAACGAACACAGTATCACAGACCTATCTTACTAACCACAATGCTAGGTGTCGATCTGAGAGTTGAAATAATGGCAAAGACAGGGCGGCGGTCAACGATCATCGCAACTGGCTCGGTCATAACGTCTCCTAGTAGCAACGACATCGAACAATGGGGCGGAAGAACAAAACCAGATCCATCCAAGGGCAGACTCATGGTCCGCATTTTAGACGTGAAGGCTCCCGCTGCCACTTTGCGGTATAGCGCCAGACAGCGGCTATCTCTGCGTGATTATGGTTCACCGCCGTTCATCATCGTGGCTGATATCCGTGTCCTACGACGGCCACAGCCGGTTTTCGCTTCACTACAACGAGACTCTGTCGATCCAGAAATCTTAAGTAAGCTGACCCAACAGTTTCTAAGCGCAACCGGTATTTTTGACGTCGACGACTGCAGGCGCCCAAACTACTGATGTTTTACGTTTAGGTATTGTCAACCTTCAATCTGAGTGTTACCTTGCTTACGTTTGGGACTCGCAGCTTGCAACCTCGACCAGGACACCCGGGAAGCGGTGACAAAGTCTCTACACGAGGCTGAAGACCTTGTCAGGTTGCTCGAAGAGTGCGATGATGACGCTGAGCGAGCCGAACTCTCGGAAAGGCTTGCCCAACTGCGCTCCCGTGTGCAAAGTAGGTTCGATGCAACGGATTCTGACGTCAGCACCGATCCTCAGAGAGTGTACTCGCGTGTGCTATGCGATGTATTCCATCTAATGTATCGTGTGTCGCCGAGCAAGCGCCACGCGCTTGCGTTCTCTTTCGCGACAGACCTCCGGGAAGCGTTCTTTGTTGCAAACGCTGCTCAAGCCGCTGAAATGAAAAGCAAACTGGAAAGAGCAGGACGGAAGCTTATAAAGTTTCCGAAGTCTTGGAAGGACCGCCGCATCAACAGGTGTGTGCCTACTCCTCCAGTTTTGTACTTGCGCGTCAAACGCGTACTCGAGTTTTATAAGGATCTGGTCGATCAGAAATCTGGTCAACCACTTTTCACCCGCACACAATGGGATATCTGCCTGAACGTGCTGGAGTACATTCGACTAGGTGGGTTGCTTGTTTCTGTTATGAGTGTCGTACTTCGTTCGCTGGATAACTGAGCATTGTATATGTGCACATGTGCTAGGTTGCGTTAGCGATTTACCCGGGGTCACATATTTCTTCGTGAGACACGACAAGTTCGGCATCCCTGTCTACAGGTGCTGCCGTGGTACCAACCTGTTGGAATCGTTCCACCAGAAAGTGATCATGAAATGCCTTTCGTTTCGGCTCGGCCCGGAGGAAATTTCCATGTTTCTGCTGGAACTCATTCACCGGTGGAACACTCGGATGAAGCGCCGCAACCTTGCCAAGTACCCTGATTTGGGCCATTTCGACAATTGGCTGCACGATAAAGTTCAGGAACTTTGTTTGGACTACACAGGAGTGCAGAGGAACCCGTTCTGGGTCTGTTCCTCGAACTTCGTCGCTACCGACGAAAGTTTCGGCATCTGTCCTGTATCCACTAACACAGAGTGGAATGTGACGTCCACGTCGCACCCCCATCTTGCGTGTTTACGCCTGCAAGGCGCCAGTAAGCGATTCCTCGCCGACCGGCAGGGCGTCCTGGTTCCCTTCCTACCTGTTCATACGAAGCAGGAACGGGCTCTGTACAGCCAACTCCACGATCAATCAGTTGCATCGAATCAAAGACGAAAGCGACCCAACTTCAACTGGATGGCCAAAGAGTGGTTCCTGAAGGTCGACGGGAAGCACATCTTCGCAAAGACTCCAGAAGCTCTGCGTTTCTATTACTCCAAGTTCGCGAAGGTGCGCAACCGCGACCGTTCAGAGTTGGTTGACATTGTCAGGAATTACATACATCCAATCCTCACGCCAGTCGGACTTCAGGCGCCGTAGCTGAGTGGTACAGCAGCGGTACGTTCAACCGTTGGCCCTGGGTTCGATTCCCAGCGGCGCCCGGGTTTTTCAGACATCTCTGGACGTCATCAGCTTCGTCTTTCTCTGGGAATATCATCGGATGATTTGCAGGCGCTAATTCCTCTCCCATCTGATCATCAAAGTGTGTTGGACACCGTTATCGATGGTTCACGCTCGAATCGCCAACTGGAACCGCCGCCAATTCCCATTGTTCCGTCGATCCATATTGAAGGGCGCACACCTCCGACTGTGGTTCCTTTAGAACCCGTTTCTGCTCCGCGGCCTCAACGAAGGCTCGAGCGTGCCGTAGCCGTCTTGTTGACGGTTCAGTTTGCAACAGGGTTGGCTGCCATGGGGCACGGCGCAGAAAAGAATGCGCAAACCCTCTAGCATCCTGTAAGTCATGTGTTATGGTGTCCGCGCGACCCCTTTTTACCTGACGTGTATAAATGTACAGCCGAGGTCTTGAGTGCACTGCTACCGGATATTGCCAACGACGGTAACGTTCGTGACGTTTACCCTGTTGATACAGCTCTGATCTCCCGCCAGGTGCCATTGTTGCTCCGGGTATCCCTTGTATTCCAAGTACGAGAGCGATAATCGTTGATTACGGTAAGCACGAACGCTGGATACGCATGTGGGTTTGTAAGTAACGTCTACTATTGCCTCAGCTATGGTCGTCGAGCATGTTAACCGTATTTCCGATGACAGTGATCCCGTGGCAGCGGTTGCATTGGTACGTTGCTGTCCAAATGTGAACAATCGTGCTTGTTAACTTAATAATTCTGATATGCTTAGGCTACCAGCTTCGCGGCTAACACTGTGTAATAAAAACGTTTAGGTCTGCTCGCAATATACCCCACACGACCTCGATTCTTGTTTATCCAGCCCTAGCACGGCGTGTCCAGTTCGTCCGTTTGCGTGCCAAGAATAAACGCCAAGAACGAGACAAAGTCAGTTTCGAACTCGTCTCGCCGGAAGGAATCCAACGAACGAAACTCTGACGTACAAAACTTTATATCTGCCAAATATTACATTTAACAAGACCCCCACCCCCAAATAACAGCGAGCGGAAAGTCCGCGGAGAACATTGGGGGTCATATTCTTTGTAAAATACGGTACCGTAAACTTCGATGCGCTGTACCCAGCAATGTCAAAAAAATTATGCAGTGATGTAAGGTTTTGTTTAATTTTTTGCCCGAACATGCGGCGTTTTTTTGGGTGGGGTGCGAGCTGCAGACTTCCGAGCCGGGCGGAACATTTAAACCATTGCCGCCTCAGGCGTTCGCATCGACCGCGATGCACTCCCGCCAGTCCATAACGAACGCCGACAAGCTGGCCATTTTGATGTGCTGGCGCCGCGCATCAGTACAAGGTACATCGTTGCATAACTTCGCCGATGCCAATGGCGTTGCACCCAGTCAAATCCGACGGTGGAAGAAACTGGAGACGCGCCTAAGTCAATCGCGCCCCGATGCAACAACGATTTCTCGTGGTCGGGCGCCTACGTTCACAGAGCAAGAAGAAGACGATCTGCTTCGGTGGATCTTTGATAGACGGGACGCAGGGATAGGTACTACCTTCAACTACGCCCGCATTTCGTTGTAGTGGAACTCATAGAACCTTCGTCTAGGAATATCGTTAAATAGCCTCAAACAGTATGCTTGTGAAATGTTTTCGGGGCTTAAGGAAAAGTCTTCTAGCGCCAAGGAGTCGACGCTAAGGCGTTTCTTAAAAAGGCATCGTCTAACGACGCGTGTATGCACGCACTCCTCGTCTGTCGGGCCAGAGCAAGAACGGCGTCTGGCGGGAACCTTCATGGCTTCCATCGTACCGCGTATTGCCAGCCTCGACAAGAGGCTGATCATCAATATGGATGAGACGGCAGTCTTCTTTGACATGTCTCGAAACCGGACGATCGATCGTGTCGGCGCGAGGCATGTCAACATGCGCAAGACATCGTCGTCGACGCTCAGGGTCACTGTAGCAGTAGCCGTTACTGCCAGTGGTTCGATTCTTCGGCCTATGATCATTTTCAAAGGTCAGCCTCAGGGCCGCATCGCGACACGCGAGCTGCCGGAATATCCGCCTGGCAGCGAATACGCGTGCCAGCCGCACGCTTGGATGGATGGCGCTACTATGCAACAATGGGTTAAGAAGGTATCGCCTTTCAGTATGGCACGATCATTGAACTAACAGAGTTTAACAGTGTCTACAACCGTACATTGCGAGTGTGCCTGTTGAGGCTCAAAGTCCTGTATTGCTTCTGGATTCTTTCCGATGCCACGTTATGGCACCAGTGCTGTTGAGCATCAACAGTATTGGCGTCCAGGTGGAGCATGTTCCCAGCCATTGCACCGCACTCGTTCAGCCGATCGACGTGGGTGTCAACCGATCATTTAAGTCACGAATCCGGGATCAATGGGAGCATTGGTTACTGGAAAAGCCCATCGGTGACCCGTTGGATCCACCAACACGTCCTCAAGTGGCATCGTGGATAATCCGATCGTTGCAAGAGCTATCGCCTGATGTGATCCGAAGGTCATGGCGTAGCCATGATTTTCCCTACTTTACAGATACCGAATAAACAAATGATGGCGTTACAGCAGGATACAACGTGCCATGCCGCCATGGCGATGCGACCGTCGACGGTCGTACACATTGTCAGAGCGAGAGTACAATTCGACAACTCTTGCAAGTCGGTTGTCGAATCGGTTGGCTCTCGCAATGTAATGACGGGGCAGGAATCCCACCAAACATTGATCAGAACCGTTCCTCACACAATAAACGGCAATTGCCGTCTCGGTGTTGCCCGCATCTGGGGATATCATTGTCGTTAAATCGTCGACGAATTAGGGATGACTTACCATTAATGATTTGAACAATACGCAACCGGACAATGCTGTCTGGTTCCAGGACAGACCCGCACACGGTGTGCTCTTGACAGCAGCGTCCACGGTTGCCGATCTCGATCCCTACAATCTCAACATGGACGGACGACATCGCCGGTCAGCTGTCGGATCGGGACCATGCTGTGGTTGCGACCTTGAAATTCGGGCCTGATATGATGTCGAGCTGACTGGCCCTCGTAGTCGGTGGTCGCAAAAAAGTTCGAAGCCTTTTTTTGGACAGGGGGGCACAGGATGCGCTAGGCACAGCGCATCGAAGTTTACGGTAGGTACATAGTGCGCTGCTGAGGAGCCCAATTAGGTGCCGGCTGAGTCGCGAAGACGACTCGACCGTTACAAACAAGGTACCTTGTGTTGATGCTGTCCAACGCGTCGTCTCCGTCTAATGTTGCAAATAGATGCCCATCAAGTATGACAGCATATTGAATTCGCCCGCGCCGCGGATGTTGGTTCGCAAGCGACCGCATGCGTCGACGCCAGGAGCTTTTAGTGAAAGTCCTGCCGCGACGTGACAACCAAGCCACTGCTATACAGTCAATCCAAAACGAGCAAATTGTAGTCCGGGTCCTATATTTAGCCCCTCATCACCTACGTCAGCTACATCATGCAGATATTCGCATGCGCCATATATCCATGTTCCCAAGATATACAGTGATTAAGAGCACACGCTCGCGCGCGCTGCCGGCGGGACGAGGAGAGTACGGGATCGATCGTTGCTAAAGGGCATTCGTCTATCGTATTATCAACTGACGAACTAGCATCAGTCCACGACAGCGACTCGAGGGCATGGTTGAATCCGGGACAACCGAGTTCGACGCGGCGTATCCCCTATGTCCTCGACTCGGGCTGTGATGGGGAAACCTCATGGCTGGACGTACACGTTGCGGCGAAGTTGACTGGCCCCACATTCGAAGTCATCGAGCCTCGGGAGATCACAGCAGCCGAAGACCAAGTCGCTCTCGCATCGTCACTGTTCCAGTTACGAAACTCGAAACCGAAGCTGGCAACCTCACCCTGTACCATGATGACTACTACGTCTGTGATGCTATTCCAGTCGTCCTATTTCGGCGACACTCTGCTTTCCATGATTGGCATCAGTTCACGACAGCGACTCGAGGGCATGATCGAATCCGGCACAACCGAGTTCGACGCCAGGTTGTCTGGATGTGCTATGTTCGATGTGGACTCGTTCGACACCGTCAGCAGAATCGTTGCAAGAACGGCAACGCTAAGCGGCGACACACGGACTGATGCCAATCATGGAAAGCAGAGTGTCGCTGAATAGAATGACTGGAATAGCATCACAGAAGTAGTAGGCAACATTGTACAGGATGAGGTTGCCATCTCCGGTTTCGAGTTCCGTGACTGGAACAGTGACGATGCGAGAGCTGACTGAAATGACAATGAGCCTGCGCCGTCTGGTGACAAGCATGCACAAGACTTACATTGTCAACTGGACGGTGCCTAAGGATGTAATACCATCGACTCACCAGCTTGTAATTGACGTCAAGATGATGGATCCACTGCGAGCGAAATACATGATCAATCCGACGCAGTTGGCGGTGATGGCAAGTCGAGGCCAGTGCCAACTCAACAGCGAGATCGCATCGACGAAACATATGCTGGATAAGGTTGTTAAAGTGATCGCGCATCGCATATGCCATTCGCGAGCGAACTTAAGCAGAAGGTCGTCGGGTGTACGAAGAAGAATCATGGCGATGCACAATCTTCCGCTGAAAGAACTCGCTCTGTATGTGTTCTCGCCGTCTCCAGAAACTCCAGAATCGCCAAGCGACGTGAATGACTCTAAGATCGAACGTGCTGCCCTGTTACGGGCTCACCGTAACCAACGGACAGGCCTCTGTCAAGCCATCGACAAGGAGTTGGACAACATGGATGATTAGCGGAGCCGCTGTCGCGGAGGCAAGGCCGACGCAACATGTGGGATTACATCGAGGACGATAAGGAGAAGTTTCGACACAACTATCAATGACGATCATTACAAAGGTGACGACGCAGAGATCGACGGGAACGAAGAACCAGTCCCTGAAGGAGACGACGGGAATAACGAGCGTGTTCCTGATGGAGATATGGACCCTGAAGACTCTGGCTGATCGCATCACGACCAATATCACGACTTCCGTTACGAATACAAAATTACAATTCATTCCAGCGCCGACCTGCTGTGTCGACGCCTAACACCATGTTTTCCCAACACCAGACACTGGCTGTTGCCTACGTATGTGACGATGAAGATATGTTCCATTAACTTCAACACAATGTTTAACACATATCACAACTAAATAGGGAGGGCCGCTTGACAATCAATGGGCCACAGTGCACACGTTCGTTATAGGTCTGACTAGAGCTGCAGTCATATGCCAACCTCTTGTTCTTGATGTTGTTGATGTGGCCGTCGTAGCTGGCCGGAAGCGGCGGACGTGAATTGTAGTCGGTCATCATCGTGACATGGATCGAGGCGCGCGACCCTGAGGGCGACTCGGTCGGCCAATATGCTGATCCATTTCGACCGGACATTATCCCTGAGGAGGTACAGGTGACGGTTGATAGCGGCACCAAGGGCATCCATCTGCCGGTCACTCGCATACTCGAGCGCCTTTTGCAGAACGTAATTACCGAACCGGTCCCGAATCAGCAGGCCAACAGCGACGATTAGCTCGTCGATAACGCGACCGCGCCGGGCCGGCGTGCCAGCCTCAATGCACTTCTCGACGACGTTGCTGGAGAACTTCTGCTTAGACAGCTTGGCGAACCGGCCCGCCATCTGCCCATATATCGAGTCGATAACGTCCTGGTCGCTCCCATCGACGAGCACCAGCTGCACGATATAATTGCCGTACTGGTTCTCGACCAAACGCAGCACTGAATCCGCCAGAGCACGGCACACGACTTGAGGACGGCCACCGCCCAGGCGCGTCTCATGCGCCACAATGACCTTCATGACACGCAGGCCGTAATGGTCACTGGCCAGGGCAACCGCCTGGACACGAGCCGCGTCGACAATGGCGTTGTGGCACCCGAACAGGTCAATGTAGCGCAGGACGACGTAATGGCCGCTGGGTGACACCATCATGGCGGGCAGGTGCGCCACCATGGCCTTGATCAGGGCGTCGGGGCAGTGGCCCAGCAGGGGCATCATGGCCTGCAAGGAGAACGACCCGAGCTTGTGACAGGCAACCTGTCGCATCTGATCGCCGCCACCTAGGCCCAGTGCCAGCAGGCGACGTCGCTGGACAGGGTTCGCCACTTGCACGAGACGCTCAGCAGTGTAATGCCCGAACGGGTCCATCATGAGGTCAGCGAGTCGTGGGCCCAGCGCTTCGACCATCTGATCCAGATCACAGGATCGGCAGGTCGACATCTCGTCCTGGAGCAGGCGCGACGCGACCTGTTGACGCGCGCGCCGGTACAGCGTCTTGGCGACCAGGTCACGATCATCAGCGGGAGACGAGGCGACCAAGGCCCATCGACCACCGGCAGACTGGTGCACACCGACACGACCACCACCCTCATTCCTGTGCGCCACCGGCGCCGGCTGCCCACCACTAAAGCACCACAAGCCGTCAGCCGACAGCCACGTTAAGCGACACACGTTGCTGCTGCTACCTGGTAGAGGCCGGTAGCGGGGCATTGACCACCACGACAGATCGACGGAACGAGTACTGTAGGGAAGACAGGCCATGCAGGCCGTCCGCGGTGGTCTGCAGGGTAATGACGACCTCGTGGCCGTGGTCGACCAAGGCGCGGTACGACGACGACGACAACGATGATGCGAATAGTTCGATGTCGTGGTCCCAGTGCAGACCGGATGCGACGAGTCGAATGCGAATCGCCATGCGGAAGCAGACGGGCTTCCAGGCAAATGATGATGATGATGATGACGGCAGGTTGACAGTCAGCGTGTCGAGGTCGGTATTCGCATCGTGATGGGAAATGGCCCTGGCCTGTGTCGACCAGTACCCGACAGGGCCGATCAGATGCCCGACCTTGATGTCGACCTGGCAGACCGACATGCGATCCGAAACAGGCCGCCTAACGACACTGCCGCCATCATCAACTGCCACGAACCTGGTGGATGACATGTACGGTCAGCAATGCTCCCGAGCAGAAGCAGTGCTGCGCAAACGTGCCTGTAGGGTGCATGGGCGCGCAGGTCACCCGGGTACTGTTCGCCCTGGCACGACACGTGCACGACATGCTGATGGTGTCCTGGGCAGAGTCGTGGGCCGATGATCTCCAGGTCGTCGTCCGCATAGGCGCGTGTGCAGTAGGGGCACCCTTGCCACCGTAGCAGGATGGCGCCCACATCTGTATCCACATTGGACGGCGACGATGTTCGCGACTCCGCATCTGCCTCACCAAGTCAGGCGGAAGAACCCAGATTGACCAACGCAGGGGTGCCGTACCGAGACAGGCCTCGGCAACCTTGATGTATTCGAGGTCGGCCAGGTCGTTGGCGACCGTATCGACATCAGCAGCCGGGCCGGCGGTCCAATCAGTGACAAACGTTGTTGCGGTCGGCCAGGACGACGTCATCGATGACCAGTCAAAGTCGCGCAGGTACGATGGCAGATCCAGGCAACCCTGTGGGGACACACCGGTCACTACCATGTCGATGCGGTGGTCGGCCACCCTTCAATCCTGGTAGACCTACCTCCGAGTAGGCCATCCGTTTCATAAATTGCCGATCGTAGGACAGGACGGCCGGGCAGGACGAGATGTCCGGTTCCGGGGTCTCATCAGTGGACTCCTCCATCTGGCGGAACCGCTCCCGGACCAGAGGATCAGCCGCATCGGACCGCGATTGCTAACAGACGTTCATCATTTCGTTCATCATTTCGATGGCCGACCGCATGCGTCGCTAAGTCTGACGTACCGAGCGGCGATACTCGATGTGGACGTGGTCGTCCAGGTCGAGCACCGATCGACAGCGCGACGTGAAGTCGTTGCTCTTGGACGGGTCGTTGGCGTTCTTGACGATGATTGTGGCCGTATCGCTGGCCGGGAATCGCTCGAGAATGACGCCCAGGATGTCATCGCTGTGCGTGCACACCTCGCCGACCACCATCATGGCCACCTCCAGGAACGATTTCGACGCCTGCGCCACCTCGTCGATCGGTATGACCTGATGGATGATTGACGTTAGCTGACGATGGCAACGACGATCGGCGATAGGGAGGCGACGAACCCATTCGCCACCGGGTATCTGCATGGGCCAGAACGGTCGTGCGAACGCCTTCAGCAGGTGCATTGTGCTATCCGCCGGTATATGCGCCAAGATATGGTCGAGGTTGTTGGCGACGCTCCAGAACCCCTAGGACGCGCAGGTCAGGTCGAACGGCGACCGGGCGGGCGGATGATCGATGCGGCGACCTGTATGTTGCGGAACCTGGCCAGGTCGAAGACGGCTCCTTGGGGGTTGTGGACTTGCAGGGCCCACTCGTGCGCCAGATCGTATCCCTTGATCTTCATGCCGCCGGTGCCGCCTCGGCGTTCATCGCATTAGGACGGGGCGCGCGGGGCAGCAGCAGGTGGCGTACGCAATGTTCAGTGCCCGGTCTCTCCTGTAGGCAGTGCGGCTCGGCGGCCCCGGCCCACCTGTCATATTGTCCGTAACGAAATGGCGCATGCAATCCTATGAACCTATGCGGACGTACGAGCGCTACCACCGATATATGGATGATGACCCACCGCAACCTTGTATTCGCGGGGCGACCCTTAATCGTCCATCTCGTGCCGGTACCGGGAACACAGGCGTACGCGTCGAACAGGGCGTGGAGCTAGGCGACGCGTCTCGATGTACCCTCGTGCCTGCATCGCGACGTATGACTGCGTCAGGGCGTTGCACACGCTTGGAACGACGGTGCTCCTCAGGTTGCCCGTCAGGTCGTCTGCCAGGAGGACCGACGGGAACTCACTGCACGTTTGCTTTAACGGGCCCAGGCGGACCTGCCGCCGCACACTGCCAGCCGTACGCGTGCCCTCCTTCTTGCTGGCGGACGCTTTGCTGATCAGGACCGACGATGCTTTGGAAGGCAGGCACGCGATCTGATGTAGGAGGCGGCGTTCAGCAGTACGTCGACGTGCTTGCCTCAGTGCATCCAAGTGTCGCGCCCGTTTGTTCCGCTGGGCCCGTGTCATACGCCCGGGAGCGGTTCCGCCAACGATGATGCTGTCGGTGCCGGCCTCGTTGTCATCGTCGTCAGTGCCGCTGCATTCGTCGACAGTCGGTGTTTGACGAGCGGACTGGATAGCAGCTGCGAAGCGTCGGTCGTCACGCGTCTCCTCCAGGTATGCCTCCTGGGCACGACGGACGGCTTCGGCGTGATCGGCCGGCGACGGGTTATAAGACTGTCCGGGTTCAGCACATTGGATGGAAGCAGACGCACGACCGACACGAATTGCTTCAGGCGGCAAACGATGGCGCGCCTTTCGGCAGCCGTTGGACGGCGCTGTACTCAGCCATGGATCTTGAACGGGTGCCGGAGAGTCCATCCATAGGTCGTACGTCTTTGCAGGCGTCGGCAGCGATTCCGTCAATGATGCCGATGGATGTCCTGTTCCAGTAGGCCGGTTACCGTCCTTGGCACTGGTTCGCTTTGCAGATGCCACAACCGCAGCTTTCGCCTTCTTGGCCGGTCGGCCTTCATTGTCGACAGAAAACAGTGACGATGATGGCAGAGAACGCCTACAACATGATGTTTAATCGGGGTCAAGTATACACTGGTCATGCGGACGGAATACAGAGCGATTTGGTCGGCCTCGTCATCACAATCGATATGCCGCCAGGTGCGTTTCTTGGCGGTACGCCCCATGTCGTGCCTTGCTGGCAGAATCAAATCCGTCACGGACTCCGCCACGGGTCCGTGGATCCTCCATGCCGGTCTGGCCCTGCCTGGCGCAATCATGGTCCTTTGGTCCGGGGTCACTGGGGCTCTGGGCGCGGTTGTGCCCGGCTTCGGTTGTTCACCGTACGCTAGCTCCTTTGAGGGTGGACTGTACAATGCCGCTTTTGGTTTGTGCCATGGCGTTTCTATCGTGACCAGCCCTTAGATGAATGACGGAAGGGAGATGTTTATCGCAGCTGATGCCGGCGTAATTGGACTCAGCTGCGTTCGATTTGATAAACACCTCCCTTCCATCATTCGACCCAAGCGCTGGTAACGACATTTCCCTATATAGCGAAGCTGGCGAATGCTTAAGAAATTCTCCTTTTTGTCAGGGTGCGACACGAACGCCAGTGCCGTATAGCATATCGCGTCAGTACAGGTGATGCGGAGATTGGCCTATCTCTTGCGTCTTGAGCAAATTTCGTCGCGTACGGGCCCTCGTCTATGCATCGTTATAACAACTTGTACATCAATTATCTTCGTCCCGCACTTATCATTGAAGCATCGGGTCAATTGGTCAGGAGTGGACTTAGTACGCTTACGCTGCAGATAGCAAGCAAACGGAATGTGACACCGCGGTGGACCAGAGAGAGGACGAACTGCGACAAATCAACGTAGCAGATGGCTGCAGAGCTGAATCATTCGTAAAACTGAATATCGGGCACGTTGTGATTGGCATGCAAGTAACGCGCCGTTAACAACAGCGGTTACCTAACACTGTGTATTACCGAGGTAGTAGATCTGCTACCGTGGCACTAGAACGCCATACAGCTGCAGAGGACGTCATCACAGTGTCATCGTGCAGTTTGCTGTCGTATTCTATGTAGGACGCTGCCCAAGCATTCGTCAGTGCGTAGTGATAGGTGTATGTGGGCGATACAAGTAGGTTGTATTTATTGCGAACAACGCATGTTCTCTCTCGTGGTCGCCAACCTTCTGCCGACGTCGAACAACATTCGCTGGACCAAACAGAAATAGCGTTGGACTGCGTGCGGTCTCCGTCACGGTATCCGCCTCGCAGGCGGACGAGAGCAGCCTGGTCGGCGGACGCCGGGGCTCATTCGCAATCTGCACATCCGCGCCGTGGGTCAACTGTTTGCCAGTGGCGCGCCGCCATGCATAATTTGCAATGCAGGGTATACGCAAGCGTTGTCATGGCTGGCAGTCGAATTTGTTGCCCCAGTCCGGCTATGAGACGATCGAAGGGTGGGGTCCACGCGGCCGTCCATACGCCAACATCGACTGTTCATTGTCGTATTCGAATATACGCAATGAATGGTATCGAATCTGTATCGACTCTCACACCTGGTACGTTGCATTGTTGTCGAGTTGGGTGTCCGCAACCCTGGCGCTGGTCGTTGCTGCCCGCCGTGGCGCCGTCGACCAGGCCGGCCGGCCTGCGGGGTCGGACTATTTCTAAATTTAGGGCCTGCGTCAGTGGCGCACATTTGTGCACTGCTGACGGGCAATGCCCGCGCCCCAATGGCCGCGGTGCGTTAGGGCCGCGGGTTGGCGTACAACCGGAAGTCCGTACGGCATGCCGTGGCATTGCGCCACGGACTCCGCCGCATCGTCATTCAACGCCGTGAGGACGATAGATACGCCGCGCTCAACGCCGTACCGCCGCGACGCGTGCCCGTACCCAACCTGCTAAGCCCCCACAATGGACACAACTACCATGGACAGGTCCGCTACCATTGACGCCAACGTCAGCGGCGGATCCGCCGCGGCCGCGCACGATGCTGACCCGCTGTCGGTCGATCTCGGCGCCGGCACGTTCGCCAAGCGGGGTCGGCCGTCCTACACCGACGGGTCCTCAGCGAAGAAGGCGCGTGGGCCCACCGATGTCCCGTCCGACAGCGAAGCCGACAAGGGCGACGGTGGCGACATGCACAAGGGCAGTTGTCATCAGTGCAAGTCGCGACGATCGATCGGCGATCTGATCTTCTGCACGAACATCGTCGACAAGAAGAACAAGCATTGCCGGAAGAAGTACTGCGAAGGGTGTCTGAAGAAGTTCTACAAGGAGGACGTCACGGACGCCATGCGCACGTCGTGGACATGCCCGTCCTGTCGGCAGTCATGCACGTGCGCCGCCTGTCGCCGGCGTCGTGATGGCAAGGACACGCCGTTGCTCATACCAGGCGGTGTACACGGCGCCGGCACAGCTGATGCGGTCGGTTTCGACAGTCAGCCTGGAGGTGCTGCCGGCGGCCTGTATTCATCATTGATGATGCGAGGCGCTGGACCCGACTCGGTCCTGGCGGGAGCGGGCCCGTACGGTCACCTGGCATCGTATGCACAAGCGGGTGCGGGCGCGCCGAATGGTGGCCAGAACTCGTCGTTCGCCATGCTGTACGCCGTCGCCCAGATGCCACACGTTCGCGCGCAGATCAAGTCCGTTCTCGATCGTAAGGACATCAACGACGAGAACAAGGTCGACAAGATCGCCGCTCTGCTTCGTCAGGCCGTCGACACTGCACCAGCGGACGGCGGGGACGCATCAGCGAACCAGAGCACACCGTCATCGCCGCAGCCGCCTCAGGCATCGCTGGACGCCACGTCGTACGCCATGCCCGACGGCAATGCCGAGTCCTGCCTGCAGGACGCCGCCTGATACACAGGCACTCTTCTCTAATACGCGTCGTCGTTCCTCCTTCCGATGTCGAGCGCCTTGACACGCCCACCTTCCCTCGACTGCCCTTGGTCGTGCAGAACGCTTCATTTATTTCATCCATAAAACTATGATGTTACGTAATCGCACGCGTGTCCTGAACTGATGTATGTTTATGCTGATGAGCGCTGCCATGTCTACGTGTGCTGCAGTCGGGCCATGTTGTCGGCGAGTTTGCGGTCGATCCGGGAGGGGATCTGCTTGACGAGTTCGTGGTTCGTCGCCGCCTGCAGCGCGAACTTGTAGTCGCGCGTCGGGAACGGCATTCGCACGAGCGTGTCGTTCGCCTCGATGGCGTCGGCCAGGCATTGCAGACCGGCAACCTTCGTGTTGTTCTGGTCCAGCTGCAGCGACGTGAGCGTGTGGTTCGCCTTGATCGCGTCGGCCAGCGCCATCATGCCCTCGTCGCCCATGGCGTTGCCCTGGATGTCCAGCGCGGTCAGGGCGGGCGCCCCCGTCTTCAGCTCGGACAGCATGGGGTCCAGGCGCATGTGCGCCTTCGTCGTGCTGTTGTCCGCCAACAGCAACTCGCTGAGGAGCGGCGTCGACCGCACAAAGTCACGCAGGGCATTCGCCAGCGCCTCGTCATCGTCGTCCCCCTCATTGTCCAGCACTAGGAACGCGGATCAGTGCCAGGGCAACCGCCAAGCAAGCACGTGCATGGCGAACCGTTGGACGAGAGCGACAGGCGGGCAATGGGCCCACCCGTAAGGCCCTTCAGGATCCAGGAGATGGCCGCATGCCCGAGTTCACAGTGGTCCGCCGCCAGGCTATGCACGATGCGGGATTCGCTGAGGATCGATGCGATCTTCACACCGACGTAGTCGCCGAGGTCGTTGCCGCTGATGTCCATCTCCATGCGCTGGCGTTCGCTGCGGAACGCGCTGGCCACCAGGGCCTCGATCGCCCGCGCCGACACCTTCAGGAACGATACGTTGAGCACCTCGAGCGTCGGGTTCGCCGCGATGCCCGCGCACAGCTGGACGGCGATGACGTCGCCGAACGCGTTCTTCGAGACGGACAGCTCCTTCAGGGTCGGGCAGCGGGCGGCCGCCACGAGGCACCCGGCGACGCCCTCATCAGAGATCTGGCAGTTGTTGACGAACAGGCGCTCCAGGCGCCAAGCGTCCATTGCGAAGAGCGACGACAGGGAATCGGCGGCCGCCGGCCCAATTGTGTTGCCGGACAGGTCCAGCGATCGCAGCGAGCCGACAAGGACGACGTTGTGCTGGATGCTCTGCAGGAGGCGACCAGTCCCCAGCGCCTGCGACTTCAACCGCGCCACGGTCAGCGACTCCTGTGGTCGTTTCGTGCAGGCGACCACGTCGGCCACCAGGATCATGCCGGCCTCCTCCAGGTCATTGCACGAGATGTCGTACGACTGCAACGGTGGATCTCGTAGCAGGACACTGGCAGCACACATGCGTTCAGAACGCCAGCAACCCGTGAAGCGTCGCGCCACGCAATGAACCTTCGTAGCAGCGGGACGCTGGCGACGGTGGCCCCCGTCTTGCGCATCTCGAGGACGGTGACGCCCGGGTGCCGGCTGATGGCCTGCAGGGCGGCGTTCATGCCCGTGTCCTTCAGCTGGATGTCGTGGATGCGAATCTTCGTGAATCGCATGCCATAGGACAGGGCCTTGAACAGCGCCAGCGCCGTCTGCGTGTCCAGGTCGGGGTACAGCGTGTTCGTGATCGTCAGCGTGTCCGCATCGGGGCCCTCCCGCGCCTGGCAGACGACGGCCATCAGCCTGGCGCGAAGGTCGGCATTGGGTTGCGCCCCGAATAGACGGCAGGCGGCGTTGAACCGGTACGTGAACCCAGCCTCGTCGGTCACTACCAGCGCGTACGTCAGTGGTGGTGCGACCGAGCCCACCACCCGACCTTGGCGACTTACTGGGTACAATGCCCGCCGACAGGAACGACGTCGTCATGGACTGCGTCATGTACTTGCCTGTGAATCGGGCGACGGACGGGTCCCGGCACCCGTTGGTCAGGCGCGAGTACTCGGCGTAGATGCCCTGGACGATGGCCATGGCGGATGCGGGCTCCGCCTGCATACGAAGGACGAAATCGGGGAACTGGACGACGACCTCGCTGTCAGACACCTTCACGTCCAGCAGGTTGTACAGGAAGTCCTGACGCTGAACGGACGCCGCCTTGCCCTTGACCTTCAGCGTCACCATCATCGTGTTGGCCAGCACGATCGTCCGCTTCTGCAGCTTGCCGTACTTGTTGATCTTCCTGACGACCTCGCTGAACGTGATGTCGACCGTGCCGCCGCCCAACGCCGCCGACAGCGCCGACATTGTCGCCGCGTCCAGCGATGCGGCGGGACCCGACTCCCCGCCCATCGCTCGTGCACTATCTAAGCACAGACGTCGTCCCGCCCTCGCCGGGGTCGACTAACCGTACTCCCGGCAAGTATACTGTATTGCAGAGTGTACGTCAGAGGTGCGTTCACCGGCGACGACCTGGACCTGTACAGACTGCCACCGCGGCAGCGGACGCAACGGCAACGACGCCGATGGCGCTGTAGAAGATCCTGTCCTGGACGAGTGCCCTTCGCCGGGCGACGTCATAGGGCGTACGCGTGAACGAGACCATCGTGTAGAGCGGCACCCAGGCCTTGGGGCAAACCGCATGCAGCACCTATGCGCATCCGGTTACCATCACAGCAAGGGGTACTCAATATCGGTTGCACCGACGTACGGCCTCAACGCGTTTCTTGGCGCGGAACAGGAACGAATCCGTCTTGGAGCTCATCTCGACGAAATTCTCCAGCGACAGGTCGGCAAGTGCGATGCCAGCAGGTTGGCGCTCCCGGTTGAACTGTTCCAGGCAGGCGCGGACGTCACGGCGGGCGTGGCGCGCCCAGATGTCGGCAAACAATAGAGCATCCTCGAACCCGGCGTTCATGCCCTGCCCATAGAATGGTACAACGGCATGCGCTGCATCGCCAAGGAGGACGACAACGCCCGTGTTCCAAGGCGAGCACTTGACAGTGACCAGCGGGCTAGACGGCGCCGCGTGCACTTGGGCGACCAGGTCGGGCGCGCCGATCAGGTCGACGAAGTCGGGATACAGTTCCGTGAAGTACGCCCCGATGCTGGACGGGTCGGCGTCCAGCGCGTCCAGGTCGGCCCACGGCGCGAACAGGGTCGCCGTGAACGACCGGTCCCGATTCGGCAACGCTATCAGCATGCCCCGGGCATGCCTTGGCCAGATGTGCAGATTGTTGGGGGAGGCGAGCGCGAACTCGCCCTGGCTGCCGGCCTGGATCGTCAGCTCCTTGTACCCGACCGAAAGGAACTCCTGCGAGACGTTCACCCGCGAACACTTGCTCATGGAATCCCGCACTGACTAGTACGGCAGTCAGAGCGCCCGACACGCGAGCGTTGCTGGCGAACGCCTACAGAGAACGCTCCGTCGGCGCCGACGATCATGTCGAACGAGACGACCTGTTTGTTGCCGTGTCGGTCAACGGTCGTCAGTTTGCCATCGGGCTGGATGCGCTCGACGGTCGTTTCGAACCGGAACGTGATGCGATCGGTGGCGGCGAGCGCATCCAGCAGGAACGCATTCAGGTCGGACCTGGCGACCGAGTAGATTGCCTGACCGGCATGACCGTACGGCTGGATCTTGGCGGACCCGTCCAGCGAATGGATGCAGCGGCCCTCCATGGCGATCAGCAGCGGCTGGACCCTGTCAAACAGGTCGGCCGCTTTCAACGCCTCGATTCCACGATGCGATAGCGCTAGGTTGATTGATCTGCCATGCGGCAGGTGCGTCAGACGACGTCCGGGAGCATACCGACTATCGTACCGTTTGTTCGGATTCGTCATCTGTCCGAACTCGGTGGTGACGAGGTCGGCGCGCAGGTCGGCGCGCTTCTCGATGATCGTCAGGCGGTGGCCGGCCCGGGCCAGCAGCAGAGCGACCATGGAGCCGGTCAGGCCGGCGCCCACCACCGCGATATCGCATTCGGGGACGCCATCCCCCGGCGTTGCCATGCCCGCCACTACTTACTGTACGAGGCGTCCCCCCGTCGCCTGGCACCACGAGCCGCACGACGGCCGTCCAATGTGTCAACCGGCAAAAAAGAAGCACGAACACGACAACGACGTCATGGCGAGACCTGCCTGCCTATATACGAGGTGAGACGACGCCAGACGGACTGCACCACGGGCCGCCCATGACGGTTCATCGGGCCCCGCAAGGCACACGTCGTAATACTGCACTGCGCGACTGCAACGCAGCGTTCACCAAGTCGGTCGGTCGTCAGCGCAGCAGTACGCGCAGTCGGACCTGGGGGCGCTATCGCGCACCAGCGATCGAGGTACATACCGAGCGGCGCCGGCCAACACGTGCCGTGCTCCGTTACGGACGCTATGTGCTCCACGCTTGCTTGCGACGCCTGTTGCGCGCCCAGATCACTGCCATCCTCGATCGCAAGGACATGAACGACGATGACAAGGTCGACGAGATTGCCAATGTGCTGCGTCGGTACGTCAAGGCAGTTGAAACACCCGATGTCGGTGCGGGAACGCCGCGGCCAGTGCAGGCGCATGCTACGATAGGCACCGTACCTGCCTCGCAGCAGCAGCAGCAGCAGCAGCGATTCCTGCCCAACGAAACGTTCGACATGCTGTACACCGCCGCCCAGATGTATTCTCCGTCGTGTCTATATCATCGATGACGTCAACGCCGGCCTGGTTGCCGATGTGCTTCGTCCAGTGGTCGATAGTGCATCGGCAAACCGCAGAACGTCGCCAGCAAACGAGAAAGCGCCCCGCCACGGTCACAACTGACGCAGGCTTCGCTGAGCGTCATTACAGGCGCCATGCACGACGAATGCCTGGTACGTTACCTGGCCGCTGGGTCCTGCCTGATGCATCGGCGCCCTTCTACCTAGGACGCCTTGTCGCTTGCACTCCGTCCTACGACGCCGAGCCGCTTGACACGCCCCCTGTTCGTCGTCGTCGCTTTGTCCCTACCGTGCAGAGCGTGTTCCTGTGTTGGACCCATACACGGTACCTGGCTACCTGCGGACGTATCTTGACGTGTGAATGGTATGGGATGGGATCGTTCCCGAGAAGGTTCCGGGGCGGCGACTGCGCGACAGTCGGCTGCTGCTGGTCGGCGGTGGTGCCTGCCGCCTGGGTGGGCTGCTGACCGCACCTGCGACAGGCGGAGTTGGGCGCCATCCGCATTTGGCAGCGGCGCTCCGCCACACGCGATGGGGCATTCAAGGCTGCCGCTGCTGTCGCTGCCGCGCGTGCTCGGCAAATCCGAGCTCCAGCATTACACGTACGCCCTGGAGATGCTGGCGCTGGCGCGCGACCCCGAGTACTGGAAGCCGTCGTACGACCAGCTGCGCAACATGTACGCCCGGTACAGCGTGCCCGGGATCAGCTACAAACCCGGCCTGGCCGAGTTGCTCTACATGTACGAATGCATGCGGGTGGCCAGGTTCGCGCGCGTCCCCCGCCTACCCGGGCAGAAATACTACGACGCCCTGTTCTGGAACGAACCCGTTATCGATACGCTGCTGGCGCGGTTCGCCGTCACGCCGACGCCGACCGTGCCCCGCGTCCTGGCCGACCACCAGCAATGGCTGGAAGACCAGGACCCGGACCCGGAGCTCGCCTTCCACCTGCAGGAGAAGGAGCTCAGGGCGAAGTTCGCGCTTCGAGCGCAGACACCCGCCAAACCGAAACGACCCGCCAAGCCAAGCAGCCCGTCCAAGCCCGCAACCACGCCGGCCGACGCCGCCGTCGACTCCGACGATGACTAGCGCGAACCACGATATGCCATTTCTGTTTTATTATACGATGCAACGTCCTGCAGGCCCATTCGCCCTTGGGGAGCGCTGCTGGTGCCAAGCCGAGCGCTGACTGGCGTTGCGTGCGCGTGATTCCGCCGGGGCCTGCCCGTACGTACGACCTGGACGGACGGCGCTGGCGCTGCGCACCGATGGGCAAGCGCACGGCTCCGACGATCAGCTTCTCGCGTGCCATGACGCGGACGGCGCTGCAGCGGTACACGTACGCGCTGGAGCTGCTGGCGCTGGCGCGGGACCCGGCGTACTGGCGCCCGACCTACGACCGCCTGGTGAACCTGTACGGCAGGTATCACGTGCCCGGCGTCATGGACAAGCCGGGCGTTGCGCAGCTGCTCGACATGTACGATTGCCTGCGTGTCGCCAAGCACACGAAAGTGCCACGACGCGTCGGGCAGGCATGGCGGGAGGTCGTCCTCTGGAATGAGCCCGTCGTCGACGCCCTCCTGGACCGGTTCGCCGTATCGCCCGCGCCCAGCATCGAGTGTGCCGTTCGCGACCATATGGTCTGGCTGCGTGACCAGGATACCGATGTCGAGTTCCGTCGCCAGGAGATCGACCTGAGGAACGACCTGACCAGCAAACGTGTCGCCCGTCTGCGCCGGCGCCGCCAGGAAGAGATCGAAGAGGATCGCCGCCTAGAGCAACAGGAACTCCAACTGCAGAAGTACGTTGAGCAGTACCACAAAGAACGGGAACAGCCACCTGACGTCGATTGACCTGTGCCCGCCCAGCTAGGCGTGATGTTCGTCAATTCGCACGTAATACAATATAAGTATGGATCAGATACCTCGGTCAAGTGTCGCGGCCCCTAATATCGACAAGGGCAGCCGCCCACGACCTATCTCACCAGACGGTGCCCAGCTGACCTCGACGTCACGCATCAGTTAAGCTTGCTCGTTATTGTCGGACCCGTACGTGCACTCGCATCCACATCCCTCTTGCTGACATGCGCTAGCGACGTCTGTCGCTTGCATCCAATTGCGAATACTGTCTGGAGTGTACCCGGTTATGGTATAGTTATCCGAGTTCTGACTGCACCATATTCATAGCGGTCAGGACGTCCCCAGAGCCCCCGGCCCTGCGTTCTTGTTGGAGATTTGAAGACATGCATGCAGGACTGCGCTGTGACCTACAAAGGTCCACATTGGGGGTTGACCCAGACCAGGACCGTATTCAACGAGGCGCCATCAACCGCATGGCAAATGCTGGATACAATGTCGCGCTCGGGTACCGATGGTATCGGCTTTTGGAACGCAGCAGGTGCCGGCGATGAGGCTGCAATAATCGTGGGCCCTGAGGCTGCAATGATCGTGGGCCCTGAGGCTGCAATGATCGTGGGCCCTGAGGCTGCAATGATCGTGGGCCCCATCCGCACATTCGTCAGGTAGGTATCCTGCAAACGAACAAAAAGCGGTTACATCGCCATGCGGTTCCCCGGTGGTCCCCCTCCCGAGTACTGAACAGGCCAAACACCATTTGGCTTCGCAATTCGGAATGAGATACGGCACATTCGGTGTTGTATGAACGTAACCGATATGCAGAGCGCCCCGACGCAGTTTCGTCGTAGCCGATACGCTCGGAATCCAGACGGCGTCAGCAGAAAGGGACTATTGTGTCACAACGGAGCTGCCTAGGCGATTCAGCCGTGTAGGCGACGGTTCTATCGCCACCAACGGTACCGCGGTGCCCGCACTTGGGAGACGAGCGATTCCGCATACGTCTGCGCGCAGCTGCCCTACCAAGGCAAAGGCGCCTGTTCCCTTGTCGCTTATACCGGTCGCCACATATGGTTCAGCCACCCACTAACTATGCACTAGCCTGGAGATATGGCGTGCGCGAAACAGAAAGCCAATAGAGAAACGGCGCAGGGGCAGTAGGCGCGGGCAGACCAACTGTCTCCTGTCGCGTCGCGTCGCCGGCATGACTCTTGATTTATTGTTGGGAGCGAGGATTACGTGCTGGGCCGAACGGACATGACACGACCGTCGATCACGTGCGTCTACCACAGCGGCAGCGCGCTCGGTCCTCACTCGTCGTCGTCGGTGAAAGGCGTGTGACCAGGACGGGACAGCGCTGCAATGAGGGCTTTCATGAAACCGAGCGTGCCCGCCTGCCCATACGTGTTGCAGGTGGGCGACGCCGACCCCGGCGGGCAATCCGTGTCGCGATCCAGCGACCACATGTGCAGGCCGCCCAGGCCATTCCGCAACGCGAACCTCGTCAGCGTGTGCACATCATCGATCGTGAACGTCTCGTCCGGCGTGTCGTTGCCGCCGATCATGGGCGTCACCTCGATCTGCGCGTATGGCAGGTTGTAGGCCTTGTGCAGGTTGACAGCCGACCGGACCGCAGAGCGCCCCATCTGACACTGGCCGGTCGTGTTCGACACGATACAGTTGCCGCCGGCCGAGCTCCCGTAGTCCATCGCCATCAGGTTGATGTAGTACCCGGTCAGGGCATACCGGGCGATCGACGACATGACCATGGTGCCGTGATGGCCCAGGCTCGGCTGGGCCGTCCCGCCCAGCGTCGCCACTGTGAAACTCCAGCGAAGGCCCGGGAACACGGCCTGGGCCACCTTGACGCGTTGTACCAGGCTGTCGACGTCCGCCTGCGTCTGCCCACCCTCAATGTCGAAATCGAACCCGACCAGCGACCGCGAGTTGTACCGGGCGACGAAGGCCAGGAAGTCAGCGTCGCGGGCGCAGCGGAAGGTGCCCTGGGCGCCACCGGTCGACACGATGTATCCCAGGCCGGCGTCGACCCAGCGTGGCACGTTCGCCTTGACGATCGTGCTGCTGGGCACGCCCACCCACGTCTCCGATCCGCACGTTCCGCCTGCGAACGCCCAGGTCACCGTCGACACGCCCAGCGACTGCACCAACGACACTAGCGACGTGGACGAGCCGTTCACGCCCGTCCCGAATTCGTTGCTGCTCCTAGCCGCGATCATGGGTCAGGTCGCAACCGGTCGATCAGCCACGGTCGTCATCGCACCAGTTCAAGTGGATGCCAATGTCCTTGTACGGGCTAAACATCACGCGTGACTCGACGACCGCGATGCCACAGACGACCACGGCGGCGGTCAGCACGGCCACCAGTGCGACACCCCTCGGGCCTGGCAACATTCTTGTGGGGATCCGCGCCATCGGAGCCTTCGGCATTTGCTGCCGGTGCCGTCGTCGTACGTGCCGCGACGTCGACCGCCCATACAATGTTGATTTATGTACAGCGCCTACACGATGGTGACCAGGGCGACACCCTGTCGGGACCGTTGAATCGCGTCGCGCAGGTCGGCGTCGTCGCGATCGGACCAGGGCCGCCCGCTATTGATACATTCGACGCGCCGTTGCTGGAGGCGCGCGACCTCAGCGCATTGCGGGTCACCGCTGACGACCATGACGAGGGTGTCGGGCGGTGCCGCTCCCAGCAGCGCCTGCAGGCCCTGGTCGAGGTCGGCATCGCCCGAATCGAACAGCGTCTTGAGGCGGCAGACGATCAGGTCGAACGGCGACTGGGAGCGCAGGGCGCTCGTCGTACATCGGACAACGTCGCCAGGCGACGATGCGGTTTGCGCCGATACGATCGACGGCGACAGGGCGGCCAGCGTCTGCGCGTCATCGATCCAGGCGGATCGGCGGGCGAATCGATGGACGGCCTCCATGATGGTCGGGCGCTGGGCAGTGGACGCGCTGGGCAGCGCAAAGTGTGGCCCGTTGGCGATCTTCAGCGACACCAGCGCCATGGTCGTCTTGGCGTCGATGCGGCTGTCGTGGCACCCGTCCTGGATCGTGGTCGACAGGTACCGGCGTGCCAGGTACCGCAGCGAGTGCTTGCGGCCAGGTCGCCCGGTCGGGTACAGCACCGACGTATCGATGCAATGGTCATGGACGATACGCAGGGCGCGCAGGTCGTTCTCCAGGGAATGGCCGCAGAGGATGGCGGATTCGGCGCCCATCAACGCCAACAGGCGATCGCGCGCCTCCTCCAGCGTCGTCTGGACGGGCTCGAGCAGTTCAGCAGTGATCCCACTGTACCTGGTGTTGTAGTCGACGATGGGCGACGCGGGGCGCACCAGCGTGTCATACAGGACGACCAGGTCGGCATCGACAACGGACAGACGCGTCAGTTCGAGGCCGTTGGCGGTGGTGCACATCTCGCAGTCGACGGCCAGAAGGCGTGCACTGGCAAGGTCGGCAACGGGTGGCGCTCGACGCCAACCGTCGTCAGTCAGGCACGTCGGCAGCGGGTACTCATTGGCGATTAGCTCCTCTTGCGTCAGACGGTAGGACGATGCCGACGGCAATGGCGCGGATGCGGCCGCCAGTTTACGCTGCTTGCGCGCTTGTGCCTTGGAGGTGGCAATCTGGCACGTAATGATGGATTCCAGGACGCAGGTGGCGCTGAACGACGACGCTGGCAGCGATAGGGGAAGGCGACAGGCGGACTGGAGGTGTCCGGACAGCACTGATGCGGAATGGGTGGTCAGACCGGGTACCACGACGACGAGCGCGCCGTTGAGGAGCGGGCGGTGTCGCAGGCAGAACCACTGCGGATTATCACAGTCGGCCAGGGCCCACATCAGGACCTGATGCAGGTGCGACATGCGAATCGGGTCGGGAACGCCTGTGCATAGGTGGAAGGTCGGGCGCAGATCGTTGCCGAATTGGCGCAGGTACTCGGCGCGTGCCGACAGACGCTGCTGAACGACACTGCCGCGCGCGTCTGCGCGTTGGCGTCGCTTGCGACCCATTCAGCCCGCTGCTGGCCAGCCCCACGGCGCCGCCGCGCCAACGTCGTGACACACCGCTGCACTGCACGGCGGCGAGTCGCGCAGTCCGCCGGAAATAGCCGCGGGGCGACCGCACACATCGTGGTACAGCTACGGCCGCACTTGAAGATGGTGAACCGAGCCATCCCGAGTTCAATTCATCTGCGAAAGCCGGGGTTCGTCGTCGAGATGCTAGTTTGGTAACCGACAAGATCAGCAACCCGCAATACTCGTCCATCCAGAGCAGGCAACACCGATGTCTACGACTAAATCATTGTTGCGCGCGACGCCCTCAACGTCCACCGACGACGGGGCCGGCGTAACTGGCGGATCCGTCCCAGGGCACGAGCGCTATCGTATTTCTTGGTCAACAAGACGGGGTGACAGCGGTTCAACGATGTGGCGATGAATGCAGGCCAACTCCAGGGACGTGTATTGAAATAATTCGCAATCGCTCGGGTGCCTGCCGTCGTGTAATGTACCTCCCATACTACGAGCTCACCAAGTCTGTATCAACAAAACGTCAGTATTCGGGTGGCAGTGTTGCAGCGAGGCAGCACTGGCAGCAACGATGCTCCATCAGAGTAAGGATGACACAATTTTGAGTCGTCATGATAAGGATCGGAGAGATTCCCATTGCATTGATTCATCACGCGGAGCAGCGCGCGCCCAGGCAACAACGCTACGATGAGGACGTACCTGGCAATGGCAATTGTCGGACGACGCGCGGCGGTTTTTGAATGAATGCCGTACGGACACCGCAGCGGCCCTCGGCCCGCTGCCCCTGGACGACAATATTAGGGCCATCGCTCATACACTACGGACCGGTACAGGTTTGCGTAGCAGATCGTGGCGTCTGCAGACCCAGCGCGGCTACATAGGTAGCGCGGGTGCCCCAGGAGAGCTTGCACTCATCGGTACCGTTAGCCGTGTCGGGGTACTTCGTAGCAAACCAGGGTCTTCCTGACGTGGACGTGGCCGTCAGCCATGTTTGTCTTTCGTTCTCTCTGGCACCGATATTGACCAGGTAATGAAGGGAGGATGCAGCTCTTCTCCAAGATCTGCTTCATCTGCCGAGCAGCCATGTAGCCTAAATACCAGAAGCTCGTCTGTATCTCGTTCCGATCGCCTGCTAGGCGAAAGATCAAGAGATTCGTGTGGCGGTGTGGGTCACCCCTTGCGGCACGAAGCTAAACCCGGAACTCCCATACGACAAAGCAACCGAATCCATCCGCATCGCATTCTCGTTCGATCTGCCAACCCACCGAACGGGTAATCCGCGTTCCCGCGTCATGTTCATCGCATCGGTATCCCGGATACGGCCCGTGTTTACGAAACATATTCACAAACAGGCCAACCACAATGAGAATGCTCGCGAATCGCTGCGTACCGCTGGTAACGTCGATGAGCACTAGCTGAGCCGGTGACACCGGCCTGCAACCCAACCCCATATGCAGAGCTACGCGAGCTTGGCTTGCAGGGTTGTTTGATCACGTGCCCAGTGAACGGTGATTCCGATCAGTACACCATCTGTTTTACGTTCTAGCGTTGGGCATGTCGAGCCTTGAGCAGCGCTGAGACGTTCTTGAAATTGAGGTCGTCGGCCGTCCCCAGCAAGCGGAACGCGATCGCTTCGCTGGTGGTCAGGCGTACACCATCGCGTGCCATCTGCTGCAATGCAACGTCCATGTCCATCGGTCGCTGGCTGCCAACGGCATCGCACACGACGTGGACGGTGACGCCAATGCCGAGTAGGTCAAGGGCCGATTGGTGTACGCAGACGTGGGTCTGGGATACGACGAACTCAGAGAGAGAGAATAACAGGGACGTCCCATGGTGTGTGTACCTCGATCCCAACAAGTACGACGTCCTTGACATGGTTCTCCCTGAGCCAGGCGCTGACCTGCGGGGTCACCATCGAGAATTGCATCTTGTTGACCTTAATGGCGGCATTGTCGAGCGGGCCCAGGTCGTCGACAGTCTTGCCAAGCCGTTCCGGGTTCTGTACGCCGGTCAACGACGAGGCCAACTTCGCGGTACAGACGACCCCCGACCTGCTCGGTGACGACAATCGGGATCCGCATCGTGCGACAGACGTCCACCATCAGCCGGGCACTGCGCACGATATCGGGGAAGTTCGCGACAACGTGCGCGAACCGCTCCTGCAGGTCGCATACGAAGAGGGCGCTGGGCCGCCGCAGGGTCGCCATCCGGTCACGGAGCACGACTCGGCAGCCCCGGGCGCAGTTCGCCGCGTTCGCCACTCGCACCACCGCCCCCCGGATCAATACAATATTAATCCGTGCATTGTTATTCGGAACGGAGATCGGCCCCGGCGGTCGCCATCTTGTCTGCAGCTTCCAGTGGCCGCGGGTTCATTTTGATTCGGCATGGGCAACTTGTGGTCGTCGGCGCCGACGACGGGCGACCAGTACCGGGCGGAGGCGGCCGTGCACGCGGCCAGACGTGCCGAGTTGCTGTCCCGGTCGCAGGCGGCGTGGCGTGCCGGCGATAAGGCGCTGGCGAAATCGCTGTCGGATGCGGGCAAGGCCGAGGGCGCGCGTGTCCTAGAGGCGAATGCCCGCGCGGCTGACGCGTATTTTACGTCGAACAACAAAGGCAGGCCGGTGGCCGAGGTGGACCTTCACGGGTTGTTCGCCGACGAGGCCGTCGTCCGTATCGAGGAGCGTATCAAGGCTTGTCGTGCAGCCGGCCAGCCTCATCTAGTCGTCATTGTCGGGCAAGGCAATCACAGCAAAGACGGCATCCCTGTCTTGAAACCGCGTATCCGAAACCTGATGGAGCAGTACGGGTTCTCGGTCGTCGTCGACAAACCCAACCGAGGGTGCATCCTAGTCCAGTTCGACGGGAACCGTCGCTGGGTCGACATACTCAATGCAGCATGCACCATACTTTGAGATATTTGTTCGCCCGCTCAGATATTCACGTATCTGTTACCGTCATGATCTACCCGATGCTGGCGACTGACGAGGGCGATGCCATTGTAGATAGGATCGTGACGGCCCAGGATCAGCGCGTCTTGCACCTGCCGTACCGGCTACCGTTATCCTTCCTGCGTCGAATGTCGGCGGCCCTGCCGTTGAACTTCTCCCTCTGCCGTCTTGTTTTATCTGGGTGCTCGATCGACGACGTCGGCGGTCGAATGGTCGCCAAAGCGCTGCGAGAGAGCAAGGCACTTCGGGACGTGGATCTCGGCAGGAACGTACTCGGCGACCGTACTGCTGTGGACCTGGCGAACGCGCTGTCAGTTAACGATGTCCTCGTTCGCCTCGACCTGCGATGTAATCCGATCGGCGACATTGGCGCCAAAGCGTTGTGTAAGATGCTGTCCTGCAATACGACGCTGACGTCGTTGTCCCTCTACGAATGCTGTATCGGCAACCGAGGCATGGCCGCCCTGGCCGACGCCCTTCGAATCAGCTCTACGCTTCAGGTAACTCCTTTGAGCAGCCACCCAAAGGAACACCACTGAGCCATGTCCCGTCTGAGCAGCGCCTTGATGTCCTCGATAACCTCAACACAAATCGATACTTTTGAATTCGCCCCTTGAACGTGCACGTTCACAGGAGATTGCAGGTCGCATTGTACAGTACGATCACGTCTATGCACTTGCCTCCGTCTACGTGTTGCACCACTGGTCGCCACGTCATCGGGTACGGTGCAATCGATCGGTGTTGCACCGCCCGATATCTCGCCCGGGGGGTGACCGAGTGATCGTGGTCGAAGGGCGCGCCATTTGCCAAAGCGTTGCGTTCGAGCAACAGTCAACATGATGGCGTCAGCGCCGGTCGTGCTGCTGTGCGCTCTGCTTCTGACCCCAGCACTGGCAACGGTATTGTTCAGCCCGTACAAGGATGTCACTGTCGCGTTCAACTGGTACTTCACCTTACACCGCCCTTGCCCACATCGCTGACTTGCCTGGTGCACAGGAACACGAACGAGCTCCGGTCGGCGGTGACAGGGACGGTGTCCCCACTGTCGTCTGCGCTGACCGCATCGGGTGCCAACACGGTGACACTGGCGTTCGCGACTGGGGCCTGTGGCACTGAGAACTGGGCCGGCATCTCGGGAATCGCCCTGTCGGTCTCCAACGTGAAGGCTCTGTCCGCCGCGGGCATCAACTACATCATCTCGACGGGTGGTGCCAACGGGGCCTTCACCTGCACGAATGACGCCGACTTCCTGACGTTCGTCAATCGGTACAACACGAAGAACCTGGTCGGTATTGATTTCGACGTCGAGGGCGGGCAGACGCAGGTAGACATCGACAACCTGGTGCAGCGTGTGAAGACGGCGCAGGCCATCTTCCCGAACCTTCGCTGGAGTTTCACGGTGGCATCGTTCGGCGGGACGGCGAACCCCATCGTCGGCACGTACGGCCTGATGGTCCTTCAGTCGATCAACAAGTACAACTTGCAAGGCTATATCATCAACCTGATGACCATGGACTATGGCAGCGCATCCCCGAACAACTGTGTCATCGGCGCCAACGGCCAGTGCGACATGGGACAATCCGCCGTACAAGCCGCCATGGCGTTGCACTCCCAGTACAACATCCCGTACTCGCAGATCGAGGTGACGCCCATGATCGGTGGAAACGACTCTCCTGGTGAGACATTCACCATCGCCGACGTCGCCACGGTCGCCCATTTCGCCATCACAAACGGCCTCGCTGGTGTTCACATCTGGTCGTTCGATCGCGATACTGATTGCCCGACGGGCTCGGCCACGACCACCTGCAATTCGTATGGCCAGGCCGGCACACTTGGATTCTCCAAAGCGTTCGTTGCGTCTTTGCCGGGAGGCCCAGTCGCGCCCGTGCCCACTCTAACTCCAGCACCAACGCCCGCGTCAACGGCGTCTGTCCCAACGCCTGCATCGCCTTCCACGATCCTGTTCAGCCCGTACAAGGACATCACCGTTTCGTTTAACTGGTACGGTGTGCTGGTCGGCGTACCGGTGAACTGGCCGCTAACTGGGAATGCCTACAGGAACACGAATGTGTTGCAGACGGCGGTGACTGGATCGGTGACTCCATTAACGACAGCGTTGACGCAGTCGGGTGCAAAGACCATTACGCTGGCGTTCGCTACTGGAGCCTGTGGCACCGAGAACTGGGCCGGCGTTTCGAGCGCCGCCCTGGCCGCCGCCAACGTCAACGCGCTGTCTGCTGCGGGCATCAATTACATTATCTCGACGGGTGGTGCCAACGGGGCCTTCACCTGCAACAATGACGCCGACTTCCTGACGTTCGTCAATCGCTACAACTCGAAGAATCTGGTCGGCATCGATTTCGACATCGAAGTCGGGCAGTCGCAGGCAGACGTCGACAACCTGGTGCAGCGTGTGAAGGCGGCGCAGACCATCTTCCCGAACCTTCGCTGGAGTTTCACGGTGGCATCGTTCGGCGGGTCGGCGAATCCCATTATCGGCACGTCCGGCCTGAAGGTCCTGCAGTCGATCAAGGCGTTCAACCTGCAAGGGTACATCATCAACCTGATGACGATGGATTATGGCAGCGCGTCCCCCAACAACTGTGTCATCGGCGCCAACGGCCAGTGCAACATGGGGCAATCTGCCGTCCAAGCCGCCATGGCGTTGCACTCCCAGTACAACATCCCGTACTCGCAGATCGAGGTGACGCCCATGATCGGCGGCAACGACACGCCGGACGAGACGTTCACCATCGCCGATGTCGCAACGGTCGCCCAGTTTGCCGTCGTGAACGGCCTGGCCGGCGTCCACACCTGGTCCTTGGATCGTGATCGCGATTGCGCGCCCGGATCGGCTACGCCCATGTGCAACACGTACGGGCAGGCCGGCACCCTGGGATTCACGAAGGCGTTCATCGCGTCCCTGGCCGCAAGCCCGCCTGTACCGTCGCCGACACCCTCGTTGGCACCGACCACGCCCGCTCCGACGCCGCCCCCGGCGGCATGCTCCCAGCTGTACGACCAATGCGGTGGGCAAGGCTGGCTGGGATCGACCTGCTGCGCCACCGGTTCCGTCTGCACCGTGCGCTCGGTCTGGTACTCGCAGTGCCTGGCACCGACGGCGTCGTCCCCAACGCCAGCTCCGACACCAGCGCCGACACCCACGCCAACACCAGCTCCGGCACTAACGCCAACACCAGCGCCAAAGTCGTCTCCGACACCTGCTCCGACACCATCTCCGACACCTGCTCCGACACCATCGCCGACGCCTGCTGCCACTGCGCCGACGCCAACGTCCCAGGCGCCGACACCATTGGCGACCTCATGCAGCGGCGAATGGAACCAGTGCGGTGGGACCGGGTGGACGGGACCGTCCTGCTGTGCCCCCGGCCTACAGTGTCGCTTCTTCAGCGTCTGGTACTCGCAGTGCGTCAAGGGGGCATCCGCACCTGCGCCAACGCCAGCGCCGACGCCTGCGCCGACGCCTGCGCCGACGCCCAGCAAATCGCCGTCCCCGACGCCGACCACGGCAGCGACGTCGGCGCCGCCGCCGCTATCGTCGTCGGGTGGCGCGTCTCCCCCGATCCTGTTCAGCCCGTACAAGGACGCGTCGATCTACCTGAACTGGAACACGTACCAGATGGGCGTGTCGCTGTCCGGGGCGCAGGCGTCGCTGCTGTCGACGTTGCCGCAGGTGCCCGCTCTGTCTGTCACGACGTGGGCGTTCGCGACGGGCGCCTGCGGCACCGAGACATGGGGCGGCGTCTCGGGGCAGATGATCGCCGCCGCCAACGTCCAAGCCTGGGCCAACGCCGGCCAGCGTTACATCGTGTCGACGGGTGGCGCCCAGGGCGCCTTCACCTGCGGCAACGACAACGACTTCCTGACGTTCATCAACCGGTACAACTCGCGGTCGCTGGTCGGGATCGATTTCGACATCGAGGCGGGCCAGACGCAGGCGGACGTCGACGGCCTCGTGCAGCGCGTCAAGGTGGCCCAGGCCGTGTTCCCGGGCCTGCGCTGGAGTTTCACGGTGGCGACGCTGGGCGGGACGGCCCAGCCGAGCCTGGGCTACTACGGCACCATGGTCATGTCGTCGATCGCCAAGTATGCCCTGACGGGGTACTACATCAACCTGATGGCGATGGACTACGGGAGCTCGGCCGGCGGCAACTGTATCGTGTCGGGCACGACCGGCCAGTGCCAGATGGGGCTCTCTGCGGTCCAGTCGGCCATCAACCTGCACAACGCCTACAACCTGCCGTACGCGCAGATCGAGGTGACGCCCATGATCGGCGGCAACGACACGCCGGACGAGACGTTCACGATCGACGACGTCAGCACGCTGACCAAGTTCGCCGTGCAGAACGGCCTGGGCGGCCTGCACATGTGGTCGCTGGATCGCGACACGGATTGCCCGCCAGGGCCCGCATCACCGACCTGCAACACGTATGGGCAGGCGGGCACGCTCGGTTTCACGAAGGCCTTCCTCAGCGGCCTGGCCGCCACGACGAAACCGTTCGTCGCGCTGGACGCACCCGACGACGTCGTCACCAGTGCCCTGTGGGCGTCGCCGAGCGCCACACGCGCCGCTCCACTGCTCGGCGTGCTTGTCGGCGTGCCCGTCGGCATCGTCCTCGGCATGCTGGCGTTCGGCGCGTACCGCCTGCGCTCGAAGCGGGCCGCTGTCGTCGTGCAGCAGCACATCCCGAAGTGAACACACGTTGATCATCCGAGATGCTCCGTGTGCCATCGAATAAAGAACCCGTTTCGGGGACGGGGGAGGTGGTGTGTACGGGAGGTCAGTTTTGAACGGCGAGCTTGCGCAGGTGGTCCATGAAGACCTTGAGGCTGACGTCGTCGGTGAAGACGGGCGGCGGGCCGGCCTGCCCCGGGTACGACGACGCCGTGTTCTGCGTGACGCTCGGGTTCAGCTTGGCCAGCAGGAACCGGGACTGGGAGTCGCCCGCCTCGCAGTTGCGGAACAGGGGCGCCGGGAACCGGTTGGCGATGAACGCGTCGGCGTCGCTGCGCGCCATCTGGAAGAACTCCTTCAGGTAGTCGTAGTTCGGGTCCTGGTCCAGGCCGCTCTTCTTCCACGACGCCACCGACTCGCCGTGCCACAGGATGACGTTGAAGAACGTGTCGAGCAGGAGGATGCGCTCGGGGCCGATGCTGGCCGCGTCGAGCAGGACGGCGTTGACGGTGGCCGGGGCGCCGCCCGCCCCCGACGCATCGCACAGGTCGTAGGCGAGCAGGACCGGCTGGATCATGGTCAGCGAGTTGGCGACGCTCTCGCGCAGGAAGATCATCCGGTAGAAGGCGGTCTCGTCGGGCGACGAGTTCGTCACCTGCAGGAACTGGCTGCGCCTCAGGTGGAACATGAACTGCGGGTAGAACGTCATGTACGGCGAGATGCGGAACGTGTCCGGCTGGTCCTTCGTGTACGACGAGAACTTGGCCATCAGGCGGATCAGCATGCGGTCCAGCCACCGCAGGACGTCGGTCGTGAACTCGGTCTCCGCCTTGAACAGGGCGAGGCGCGCCACCAGGACGCAGGCCGCCTCCTGGTCGAACTCGGCGGCGACCTGCGACAGCCCGTGGTCGTTGGACGTGTCCGTCAGCGGCACCATGCAGGTCGTGCAGCGGATCCTGGCCACGCCCGTCGCGTCCCTGTACCTGGTGACGAACTGTAGGTGGCTGTACTGCGACGACGCCGACGTGTTGACCACGTCAAAGTAGAAGGCGTAGGAGCTGGTCGAGTTCAGCCCGCCCAGGTGCCAGGCGACCGTCCCGCCGACGCCGACCTCCTTGTCGGACACCGACGCCCCCTTCTGGTTCTTGCTGGACAGGTGGCCGATGGCGCCCGACACCTTGACCTCGCGCGACGTGTGCACCTCGATGTCGCCCTGGAACGCCATGTTCAGGTTGCCGTCGGGGCCGGCGGCGAAGCAGGCGGCGAACGACTGCGCGAACACGTCCGACCCGTTCTCGTCGTTGTACCGGAACATGTCGCTGAGGACGAGGAACCCGCCCGACTTCTCCGGCAGGACCTTCATCTCGGCCAGGCCGACCTGGTCCAGCGAGCAGGCGAACAGGTCGAACACGTGGCCGCTGGCGACCAGGCGGTCGGCCAGGCCCCCGTAGTACTTGCAGGCCTTGTCGTACCAGGGGCAGTTGCCCTTGAACAGGTCGTGGTGCGACCGGATCGTCTCCTCCAGCTTCACCGACACGATCTTGCCGGGGCCGGCCGAGGCGGCCCCCGCCGAGAAGAACATGACGCGCCCGTTGCGCTTGGCGGCGACCGTCTCCAGCAGCCCGATCGCAACGGACGCGGCGACGCCCGTCGCCCGGGACGGCCGCTCGTCGCCCTTGACCGGCCATGGATCCGGGACCAGGTCCGCCAGGATCGACGTGACCGCCGGCGTGCACGTCTCGGCCGGCATGAAGAAGCAGGGCTGGTGCTGGTGCTGCTGGCGCTGCTGCTGCGCGTTCTTGTTCGTTGGCGACGGCCCCTGACGACACACACACGGGATCAGTGACGCTGCCTGCCTGCGTTCGATGGCGTGCGCGACGGGCGTACCGGGGCGCCAGCGGCGGCCGGCGCGCTCATCCCGAGCATGTCGGCGACGAACGTCGACGAGACATTGTCGTTCTTGGGGTTGCCCCGGAACACGTAGCACTTGGAGCACTCGCCGAAGCCCAGCTCGTGGACGGCGACGTGCTTGCCGAACGTGATCAGGCCGACCAGGGCGTTCGGCGGCAGCTGCGGCAGGACGGCGATCAGCGATTCGCGCAGCTGTGCGGGCGAACGAATGTCAGCGGGCACGGATCGACGACGACGACGAGCGCCCCCATCACCTTGTCGAGTTCGAGGTCGATCGTGCACGTGTCGACGACGAACAGGATGTGGAGCGGCGGGACGGGCTCGACCGGCAGGACGTACTCGATGGTGGTGTACTCGGGCATGAGCTCGGCGGGCAGGTTGTACTGCCCGATGTCATTGTAGCACTGCGGCAGGTGGTTCCGCGTCAGGCAGAACGGGCAGACCCAGATGCGGTTGTGGTAGTCCAGCTCGCTGTACGGGTTCAGCAGCGCGCGGCACGCCTTCCCCGAGCACGACACGGGCTCGTACTGCACCTGCCCGTTGTAGTCCTGCACGGCCAGCGGCGTGTACATGGCCGCCAGCGGTGCCACAACGCGGCTCGCCTCCACCTTGGTCGACGGCCACCGCATCCAGGAGAAGCGCAGGGCGTCGCGCGCCTCCAGCTCCTGCATCGCCGTCGACATTCGGCGCGTCACGCGCCCCGGCCCCAAAATATCGCGTCTCTGCTGGTCCCCCGTCGTCCGCCCGCCGCGGGTGACGTGGCCGCCGTACTCCGACTCAGTCTGCCCACTGCCCAGCTGCAGCCGCCAGTCGGCGCTGATTTTTGGCGCTCGGCCCGGCCCGCACTTCTACGAGCTGCAAGGCGGGGGCGGACGCGACCTGTGCTACTATTATCTATTTATGTGCAGCAACCCTAAAGCCCCCTGTAACGACGGGTGCCAACCCGGTGGGTCCGCGTCCTGTATCAAACGGCGTAGGCGGCGACAGCGACGACCAGGTTCCAGGCGGCCGTGCCGGTGGCCAGGTGCGCCAGGTGACGGCGACAGGACCGTTCGTCGTCCCTGGACCTGGCGGCGTTGCGGGTCAGCTGGGCCAGGGCCACGGCGGACAGGGCGGCCCAGGCGAGGCTGGCGATCAGCACGACGTGCAGCGTCGCCTGCGGAACGGCGGCCGTGTGCGTCAGGACGAACAGGGCGATCGGCACCTGCGTCTGCATCGCCAGGCAGCACAGGACCGTCCACCAGGTCGCCTCGCGCGCCACGCCCTCGACCTCGGCGTCGTCAGGCAGCAGGGCGGCCTTCGGCAGCAGCCGCAGCGCCTCTTCCGTCGACATGCCGCGTAGATATTCCAATGCGATCCGCACGCGCCCGCCCAGCGACTCGGGTTTGCCGACAATATCGCGGCGTGCGGCGCCGCGTACGATCCGACGATCGGGGGGTCGACACACGAATCCGGTCGTCTATTCAGTCCAATTGATTGTCGGCGATATGAGGCGCACGACGCAGGCGTCCCGCGCGAATCGTCAGTCGACCTTCTTCCCCTGGGCCTTGGCCTCGCGACCCAGCAGCTTGCGCCGCGCCGTCAGCATCTTGTCACGCAGGATGCCGGCCAGGCGCTTCTCGGGCAGCATCAGCGAGACGCGTTGCAGGACGGCGTGGACGGCGCTGGGGGCCAGCGACGCGATCCCGCACGACACTTTGCCGAGGGCGTCCTCGGCGGCCTGGCCAGGCGCGATCACCATCAGCGACGTGCGACGGAAGCCGCTCATCGACGTCTGCACGTAGGCGGTCGTGCACGACAGGACGTCGAATCGGTACGGGCGCAGCTCGCCCGACAGGCAGCGCGACCACGTGTCGATGTAGGCCTTGGACCCGGCGTACACCGAGTGCAACGGCACCGGGACGACCGCCGACAGCGAGCTCATGTTGATGATGGCGGCGCGCGTACGACCGTCCGCATGCTGAAGCCTGGGCACCGCCGATTCAGACGCACCGACGACGACGTCCACAGGACCGACCTCGGGATCAGCGCCGCCGTCAGCAGCGTCGTGAACGTGACGTTAACCTGGATGATGCGCTGGATGACGGCCGGGTCCATGGTCGACAGTTCGCTGGGCAGCGCCTCCGACACGCCCACGTTGTTGACGAGGACCGTCAGGTCCATGTCCGACGGCAGGGCGGCGACGACGGTCTGGACGGCGTTCGGCGCCGACGCATCGCACGGGATCGTCAGCGTGCGCGTCTTCGGGTACAACCCCGTGATGTCGTTCGCGACCGCGTCCAGCTTGTCGCGCGACCGGCTGACCAGGACGACATGCATGCCGCGTTTCGCCAGGGACAGGGCGAACGCGCGCCCGATGCCTTCGGACGCGCCCGTCACGATCGCCCAGGACGCCCCGGTCGGGTTGTACGCCTTGAACGACGACGCCGGGCGC
Source organism: Plasmodiophora brassicae (assembly GCA_039704465.1). Taxonomy (NCBI): domain Eukaryota; phylum Endomyxa; class Phytomyxea; order Plasmodiophorida; family Plasmodiophoridae; genus Plasmodiophora; species Plasmodiophora brassicae. The sequence continues at coordinate 341,602 of JASFAU010000014.1, forward strand.
AGCAGGTAGACCCAGACGAAGCGCAGCACGGCGTGCAGCGCGTACACCGTGCAGGCGACGCCGACGACCGCCATCGCGGACGCGGCGTACCCCAAGGCGACACCGGTCGCGCACGCCCCCGACGGCCACACCATCATGTTCGGCAACGACGACGACGACAACGAGGATGGCAACCACATGCGCGGTGGATCGCCTCGAAATAGGGCACCCCCCCTGGCGCACTCACTTCTGCCACAGGTCCGCGTGCAGTCGCGGACCTGCGCGGGCCGACCTCGCAGCTGCTGCGCGCCCCCGGTCATCGTCATCATCATCATCGTCGTTTATTCATTGGCGCACACCAGCCAGCACCCCTGCCGGTAGAACGTTCGCTGGGCCACTGCCATACACACACACACACACACACACACACACCAGTACAATACAAAACGGCGCACGACAGCCAGTCGCGCAAACGGGGATGCGCGTCGAACGTGACGGCGGAGGCGGCGTTCCGGACGGCCCGGACGCCGACGCGTGGATCGAGGCGGTCGTCGACGGCGAGCCGCACCGGATTCGGAAGCAGGTGGTGCGGGCGGGGGCGGGCGGCGCGCCGCTGTCGGCGCCGGCGGGCGCCGAGGTCTACGTCCACTACGAGGCGTACGACGGCGCCGGGCGCCTGCACGACTCGTCGGTCGACCGCGACTACCCGTACCATTTCACGCTGGGCGAGTCGCACGCGGCCCCGCTCTGGGAGGCGGCCGTCGCGTCGATGGCGCCCGGCGAGAAGGCCGTCTTCCACTGCGAGGCCGGGCACCTGTACCGGCCGTTCCAGCAGCCGCCGACGCTGGACGGCGCCACCGGCACGCCCCTGACGGTCCACGTCGAGTACGTCCGCTACGACGAGTGGTCCAACGTCGTCCACGACGGGCGCATCCGGAAGAAGAAGCTGGACGCCGGGTCCAGGGAGATCGCCACGCCCAACGACGCATCCGTTGTCCATGGTACTCCCCATCGCGTCGTCGTCGTCGTCGTCGTCGCCTGTACCTGACAGCGCATCGTTCTCATCCGCTGTGCTGCCCAGTGACGTACACGGGGCGCCGACCCGACGGCACCGTCTTCGCCGACGCCCACGACGCTGTCTTGACCATCGGCAGTACGTGCCTGTCTGTGTCTGTGTCTGTCTGTGTGGGCAACGCTGACGTCGTCGTGCGCAGAGGACGACCTGCTGGAAGGCCTGGAGCTGGCCATCAAGTCGATGTGCCGCGGCGAACACAGCCTGTTCCACGTCGACCCGTCGTACGCGTACGGCCGTGCCGGCTGCCCTGACCTGGGCATCCCCGCCGACGCCGCCCTCGACTACGACGTCCACCTGCTGTCGTTCGAGGTCGGCGGGCAGTGCTGTCTCTCATCTGTCTCTCGCGAACGTAGTGACCCCGGGTGTGTGTGCACAGGCGGGGACGCTCAAGTGGGAGATGTCGACCGAGGCCAAGGTCGACCTGGCCGAGTGCCGCAAGGCGCACGGCAACGCGGCGTACAAGGCGGGCCAGATCGAGCGCGCCGAGCGCCTGTACGACCAGTGCCTGGAGCTGGTCAACTACGAAGGCGAGCAGGCGGCGTCGTCGCGGATCGTCGCGATCCGCATCGCGACCTGGAACAACCTGGCGGCCATCAAGACGAAGCGCGAGGCGTACGCCGAGGCGATCGCGCTGGCCGGCAAGGTCCTGGCGCTGGACCCGGGGAACGGCAAGGCGAGGTACCGCCGCGCGCTCTGCTACATGCGGACGACGCAGCCGGACCTGGCCCTCGACGACATTGACGAGGCGCTGCGCTCGGATCCCACGTCCGCCAGCCTGCTGGCCCTGCAGGCCATCGCCCGGAAGCACCTGGCGCAGGCGGCCCGGAAGCAGGCGAAACAGTTCGGCGGGTGGTGCGATCGCCTGTCGCTGGACACGACCACGACCAACAGCAGCAACAGCAGCAGCGCGGCGCCGCGCCAGGACGCACCCGGGTCGGCGCCCAGCCCGACTAAATAGGGTCAGCCCCCCTTGCGCGCGCGTGCGGTTTACGAATCAGGGCCCGCGATGTAGTCGGCGAAGCAGGCGGTGGCGAACAGCGCCTGCAGGAACGGGCGCCAGTCGCCCGGTTTCGTCTGCAGGAACGCCGGCGCGTCGAACAGGACCGTGCAGGTCGGCGAGGGCCCGGGTGCCACCAGCGGCACCCGGGTCACGAACGCGCCCGCCTCGAACAGCAGGTTGCCGACCAGCTCGCGACGCAGCGCGTCCATCCACGACGCCACCGTATGGGGACCACCACCACCGTCGTCGTCGTCGTCCTGGAAGTCGCTGTGGACGCACGCCCCGATGCAGACGCGTTGCAGGGAGGCGAGCAGGGACGCGCGTATGCTGGGCGGCAGGGTCGGCGCCGCCGCCGACCCTGCCGCCGACCCCAGCCGCCACTCGTGGTCGCTGTCCAGGTCGAACATGGTCAGCGTGTTGATGGCGCCCAGGTCGACGCCCAGGCCCATCATCGACCGGTCTGCGCAGCAATCGGGTCAGCGGCGACGACGACGACGACGACGACGTTCGCCCCGTGCACTGACGCATGCCGACCAGGAAGGGTGTCGGGCACTGCAACGTTTCGATCAGGGCGTTGGGCAGGACGGGGACGAAGACGGAGCGCAGCTGGAACGGCTGGATCAGGGCGCGCAGCGTCTGGGCCACGTTGGACAGGACGGTGAGCTGCGACGACACCAGCAGGACCTTCTGCTCCAGCAGGACGAGCTCGAGGGCGTCCACGATGCGCAGCGGGTGCAGGACCCGGAACAGGACGTCGACGTCGCAGTCAGGGCCCGATGTGGCCGGCTCCTGGCTGCTTCTCCTGCCGACCAGCGGCGTCAGCGCCTGCAACGCGGCCGCCAGGGGCGCGCCCGGCGCCGGGCGAACGCGCTCCAGTCGGCGTCGCAGCGCGTTCTGCTCGTCGCGCTCCGTCAGGACGACGATCGCGTCGACGGCCATGGCGTCCGCGTCGCCGACGACCTGCATGCAGGCGCCGTTCAGTCGGCGGCCGTCGGCGCCGGTCAGCACAAAGCTGAACGTCCTCGGGCGAACGAAGCTGTCCGGGTCGGGCGACAGCGTCGGGAAGCAGAACCGGGCGATCGTCGTCGGCACCGGCAGGGCGACGTCGGCGTCGACGTCCGGGTGCCGTTCAACGACGGCGACGTCCGCCTTCTGGTTCGGCTGCCACCGGCAGTGCCCGACGAACGCCAGCACCGATGCCCTGCCGGGTGCAGGCGCCTCCGTCGTCGTTGTCGTCGTCGTCGACGTCAGCACCATCGACGACGTTGCCGGGTGCGCCCGAAGAACGGCTAACGTCGATCGGCGGGGGGCGCCCGTCGTCGTCGACCGCCGCCGGGCGACGTGTTCGACGAGCTCGGCGTACTGGGCCGACCGCAGGAACGGCTCCCAGATGGCGTCGCGCAGGGCGTCCGCCTCGTCGCCGCCCTTCCGGGTGGCCCGCCACCATCGCCAGAGCAGGTCCTGGTCGTGCCGATCTGGGCGGCGGCTGTGCACGAACAGCGCCAGGTAGGCAATCAGCTCGGGGCAGGCGACGACGTCGTCGAATCGCAGGGCGGCCGTCGATGACGACGTCGTGGCCGGCGGCGCCCGACTGCCCGCCATGGACGTCTGCAGGTGCGCCTGGAACTTGGGCAGGATCGCCCGGGCGACGTTGTCGGCCACCGAGCGCCGGATGGCGCCCAGGTGGGTGCGAACGGCGCCCGCGTCACGTAGGCGCAAGGCGTGCTTCAGGGCGGCGACCTGGACCTTGCGATCGCCGGGGCAGTGGACGACCAGCGGCCCGCGGCCGCTGAAGCAGACGTCGACGAGGCGGCTCGCCTCGGCCAGCAGCCGCGCGTCGTCGTCGGCACCGGCGACCAGGACGGATTCGGTGCCCACCAGGCAGACGACCTGCGCCTGGTCGGCCACGTCGGCCGAGGACAGCTCGAACAGCATCTTGGTCAGGTCGGCGTCCCGGACGACGTCGTCGACGGTCAGCGATCCCATGTTAATATATATCAAACTCGTACTAAGAGCAGAACCGAACACTGGGGCTGCGTAGCTAGCAGGTACGTTGCTCGCCTTCCATTGATCAGCATCGGGTCAGTGCAGGCGGAGGACGACGTCGATCGCCCGGTTCTGCTCGCCGTCGCTGTCGGCCGACCCGGGCAGCTTCGTTCGCCCGAGGACTATCTGCAGGGCACTCGTCTCCGGTTGGACGTTGGTCGGGCAGGCATCGTGAACTAGCGAGCGGATGCATGTCACTTGGCTGTGTTTATGTATATGTTGCCCCTAGCACCCCAGCCTGTCCGATGGGATAAACGATTTGTTCATTCGTCAGAACGGCATGGGCGAGCAGTTGAACGTGGCGAAGGAAATCGGCGGGCCGCCCAATGCAGGAGAAGTTGATAATCGCGCGTATATATGTGATCGCAGAAATAATTGTCGGTGTTGTCAGCACCCCATTCGCACGTGCCTCCTGGATGGCGTCGGTGAGAATATCAACCTCAGATGCGTCCGGGGGAGCGCCTAGGAATGGGGCGACAATGGGCTTCACAACGTCAGCGACAACCATTTCAAGACGAGCATCCCAGGAGAAAAACCGATCCGCGACGATGAAGGACACTGCACGCTGTATACGCTCGCGTATCGGATCTCGAACGCGATGCATATCTGCCATTGGCGTACGACCCTCGGTGACAACCCGTCCGAAAGAAGCCGGCCCCAGTCACAGGAAGCGGCTGCGCGAGCATCTCCACCTGTCGGAACAGACAATTGCCTAACGGAGCATTGTACCGATCAACAAACGTGGTCGGCACTTCATCGTCACCGGAAGATGCACAAAACCAAACTCTTGTACGACCTCGGGGCGCCGACAGTCACTGTCGAATAAATCCAGCTTGGGAAATAGTGCAGTGAATGTTTCAACCTTACAGCGGAACACTGTCGCGAAACGCTGAACCAATTTCATGTACCTGCATGGATCACGACAAAGCTAGCTATCTTCCTGACAACCGTCCCGAAGCGCATACCTATGCCATACGTGTTACGAGACTCGACGCAACTAATCAGAACGATCGAAGTAATGGACGTCACACCGGAATCGGGGCGCCCAATTGTTTGAACACCTGTGTGTTATATTGAAAATAATTGGCTTCACAGATAAACCTTACTGCATCGAGTACGAAGTCGATTGTTTCTTGGTTGCCGTTGAGGAGTAGATGCAGGGCGTGTCGTAGTGTTTCGTAGAGGTGGCTCAGAATCATCATCGTGTAGAGTGAGGTTACGTCGGCTGATAGTAGGATGTCGTCCGGTGTGACGTCCATTACTTCGATCGTTCTGATTAGCTGCGTCGAGTCTCGTAACACGTATGGCATAGGTATGCGCTCCAGGACGGTTGTCAGGAAGATAGCTAGCTTTGTCGTGATCCATGCAGGTGCACCGACGATTGGGCGTGTGGGACATGGCCATTGGTTCTTGTGCAGCTTCAAGGTGACGAGGAATTGGGGGAGGCACGCCTCTGTGTGGCGCAGGAAGTTGTCAGCTTGCTTCGTAGTGATATTCCTGAGTCGTCGTGTGCGTTCATGGAGGTCGCTGAAGCGTTCCTTCAGGTTGCTTAACGTGGCGGCCCATGTTGCGCTCTCGATGTCCCCTATGCGAACGTAGTGGTACGTGTCGTTCAAATGGGTCATCACCATTTCATGAAACGTTGCAGCTGCGACGACACAGATGCCCAGGTTCTTGTCCGCCTGGACGATCTTAATCCTTGTGTCCTGTTTCTGTCGTAGTAGCACCTTCGTGATAGTTGTTTTGGGCTTAATCAGGTGGATGTTCGACGTGATCGCGTTCTGGCTTGCTATGACAGGTCGGGGATAATAGATAGGGCAGTTGCTGCTTCAAAAAGTCGGCAAGTGCGATCTGATTCCGAAAGCGAATATCGAAATCGGGCGAACGATCGTGCACGCCCAAGTTCTGGAGTTCGTCGGGCAATCCAACTGTGAAGTCGAAGTCGATGCGCGGCGAGCCGGGAACAGTCCAGTCGACGTCCATGCTGGGACGCCCGACGTCATCTGCCGTCGAGACTATCCGATGAGCTCCGAGAACGCAACGAAATGTCGTCGACGACGCCAGACAATTAGGACTCGACGGACGGAGTGCAGTTCCCATTGCTTGACTCAGGGTCCTGGATGTCGTCGAGATAGGCGTCGCCGTGGACACCGAAGACGTCACCGATCTCCATTATCACGATACGCTACCATGGTTAGTAGCATATTGTGCAGGCACGGTCGCCATCGATCGAGTTTGACGCGCCACTGACAACCTGCAGACAGGGACTTCGTTTATATTGACGCAATAATGACGCTCTGAAGAAAACAACGTTTCGTCATATGAGAGCGTGCGTCCATTTCCGGTTTAACGCGGCAATGAACGATTACCCGTAGTCGGCAATGGTACCACAGGAGCACTCCCTCGTGCAGGAGGTGGTTGTGCCAACATCACGCGACAGAGGCTGGTGAGTGCGCGAGCCGATCCTGCTCCTGACCAGAAAAGCACCCAACCAACATGCGTGTACAGGAAGGTCGTTGCTGCGATTGGTCCAATGGAAACGAACGCGATCATAGAAAGTGCCAGACACAACGTCCAAACGTTCAATCGTTGCAGGAGCTTGTCCAGTGCGTTAGACCCGTTGGATTTGGCATGTTGTCGAGCGTGCTTTTGGAAACGAACTGCTTGAACCAGGAATTGGACGCCAACGGCTAACTGCATGAACGTGGTCACCAACGGGATGACCTTCCATGTATACGGAATGTTGATGTACAGAGCGGTGGCGAGGCATGATCCCGTGTCAAGCACCGCAGGGAGCACGCAGAGGGCCACCTTGGTCAACGGGTGACCTTCCAAGAAGCGGCCGAACCACGAGTCGCGTCCCAGTCTGGGCGTCTCCTTGATAATGTTCGTCCAGAGAACCGTACTGAGCACGTCGCAGGTAAACCCCCACCCGGACAGTCCTGTGATGAAGAAAAACGCCATCTCATGAGGCAGGATGTCATTGCTCTGCCAGCCCCCGATTGCAATAAATGCACAAAGGGCGAACGTAGTCACTAGTTCAATGGCGAGGATCATGTGGACGATGGAGAGATGCGTCCGGGTAAACTTCAGTCGGCGCTGTCGTGTTTGCATGGACGGTATTGGAAAATGCTTGATGAACTCGGCGTTGATTTGCTGGAGATGCGTGTACAGAAACCTAGCAGAGTTGACGAACGCGAAAGCGAATATGGTTGTCGGGATCCAACGGAAGGGAACTTGGACGTACCATTGATGATAGAAGTCATCCCAGTCGCTTACATCCGGTTGTATGCTGATGACAACCCGGGTCTGTTGCCGGTAATTTCCTCCCGATATCAGGTAATCGTTCAGTGAAACGCCCGTCCCCGCTGGTTCCTCGACGGCTACGAACAGCATGTTGTTGTTCACGGGACCCGGCTGCTCGCGGTCCTTGTAGTAGAAGCTGATCGGATTTGAGACATCATAACCATGTGGGAAAATGCTGATCCAGGCTGCCGCGCCCTTTTCCTGCAGCAGTACGTAGCTGTGTGTGTCGGAACACCCGACCAGTGGGGTCGATGTGAATAACACGATGCGTCCTCGCACATCGTCTGGAATGCCGCCGCTCCCACCACACTGGCAGTCGCCATTCACGGCCAAGAAGTCGGCAGTGACGTTGATGACGTCCAAGTGATCGATACCGACCGGCTGCGGGCCCAGGTACCTGTTGAACGGGACGCTGCGCATGTGGATGCCAGCAAACGGCGAATCGACCGGCTCAACGATGACCATCGCGCTGTCAAACTTCCGCAGCGAGCATACCACACAAACAATGAACATCAGCATTATGGCTACGAGGGGACACGACAATGAATGTTGTTCAGGTACTAGGTTCGACCTTTGACTTAATGTAGGCTGGGTATCGTCTGATCTGACGATTCAGCTTGCAGTCAGTCGCACCAACCGGACCAGAATTCGTCACTTCCGGCACAGATCTAAGAGCATCTCCACCGGGGCATTTTCGGTATCGTCACATCGGTATGTGACGAATTTTGGGGTCCGGCACCACCGCGGGGAAACGACGCCGTCAGTCGTCAGATGGAGCGCAACGATAGAGACAGCGTATGGGGGCGACAGGTGGACGGGGACTCGGAAGACTCGTCCTCATCTAGCAGTGATGATGATATTGGTGAAGTTGTCACGGCCGGCTTGTTGCTCAGCGAGCAAATGCTCAACCAGCGGCCAAGGGTGGCAGCCAAGCGCGGATGGGGCGGCTCTCGACCTGGACGGGCGCCGAACAAAAACGGCCGGCGGCTGTTGCATGCCCAGCTACTCTTTGATGATTACTGGGCCCCTGATCCGGCTTCCGAATGACGAGGGCGCTTTTCGATGAGATTCACGAACGCGTGACCCGGTTCGATGAATACTTCCTGAAGGAAAAGGATGCTTTTGGGGGTAAGGACTGTTCTGTTCTACCTGTACGTTGCATTTATAACCGAATATTCCTTAGGTTCCAGGGTTTACATCCTTGCAGAAAGTCGTCTGTGCGGTGCGCAAGCTGACATCAGGTGATTCAGCACACGAGCTGGACGACAGCAACCGACGAACTTCAGCAAGTCCTTTTGCAGAGTGTTGAGCCACCGGTTGCGGATACTTTCCCAGGAACGATCGCACACATAAGCTGGTGATTCATGGACAAGCTCGTGGAATGTAGCGGCGATTCGCTGGTAGTACGTCTCGCCATCTTGGTCGACTCCAACGGCCGCGTCTGTAGTTATTGCCGCGTACGCCTTGGCGATCATCAGGTCCTCCCTCGAGGCGAACGTTCCTAATGGTCCTTCTAGTCCTGCTACCGATCCCTCTGGGTCTGACCACGTCCATCCTCCTCCAGCTGCTGCATCTGCCGTGTCAACGCCCGTGCGACGTGGCAAAAGGAAGGGGGCGAAGACTTTTACTCCAAGGGAGGACCTCATGATCGCCAAGGCGTACGCGGCAATAACTACAGACGCGGCCGTTGGAGTCGACCAAGATGGCGAGACGTACTACCAGCGAATCGCCGCTACATTCCACGAGCTTGTCCATGAATCTCCAGCTTATGTGTGCGATCGTTCCTGGGCCGCAACCGGTGGCTCAACACTCTGCAAAAAGACTTGCTTAAGTTCGTCGGGTCTGGCACGGGAAACTTGCATTCCAAACTTGCTAAGATGTCGCTTTAGAAAATCAAACCCTCTCTTCAAATTCAGTTTTAACATCAACAACCCAGTAGTGTTGTGCAACATGGTGTGCCTGATCAACCGCCCGTCAACATCAGGGAACCACGACAGATCCAACGCAAGCCATGCAATTAAACCATGTAACGCAGCGCAGAAGATGCCAGAACGACGTCAGTGAGAACGGAGCCGTCGCCACAAGGGACTCACGAGGTGCCCTGTTTGAGAAGTGTACGGGCCCGTTTTTCGGATCGGTGTCCGAAGCAGACTTCACGACCGGTTCCAGCGCTCGCGATGGGTGGTGGGAAACGGGTCATTTGCAATCGGAACGACAATGAGCGTGGCCGTTCGATACGCGTTCGTTCTTCTGCTGGCGGCGTCTGTGTGCCTGGCTGAGCCGCCGGGACGTGATCTGCGCGGACGTCTGACTGGACTGCTCCAGAGGTTTGACCGCGAAGGTTTGACGAGGCTGATCACGTCGGCGAAACATTTCCTGAATGCGCAATACGACCGGGCGCTGCTGGCGCGTGACCGTGTCGCGAAAACCCTCGCGCTCAAGATTCTGCCGGACAACCTTACCGAATCCGAGAAGGCGGCGTTCAAAAAGCGAGCGATCGTCGTTGCAATTGTCGGTTCCGGTGCCGGTTTGGGCTTCGGCATCTGGGCCGGTAAGCGTCTATTCAAACGCGCGCCTCGCAGCGGCACACGCGAACCGTCCCCAGTCCCGCCGATCAACGTCCCTGCGAACTAGCCCGAGCGGTACCGTCGCCGTACTTGCACAGGATGACCCGCCGATGACTCGCGCCGATCCCAAGCCCAGCTACTGACCTCGCATCTGACATGACCGCATCTGACATGAACTGCCTTTGAAATATAATACATTTCGTTTTGTCCACCTAAACGCTGTGCCCCGCCCAGCGCAACGCGTGCTCAGGGCGGCGAACCAGCGGCCCCCGCCGTTGAAGCAGACGTCAACGAGGCGGTTCGCCTCGGTCAGCGACTTCATTTTAATACCAAACTTGTACTAAACCGAATCGACTGTGGGGAACGCACCTGACGAGGCAGCGGGCACGTGCTCGCCCCCGATGATCAGCATCGGATCAGTGCAGGTAGAGGACGGCGTTCGGGTCGGACGCGAAATCGCCCTTGTACTTGTTGAACAGTCGGACGACCGCGTCGACGTAGAGCGCGTGGTACCGGTCGACCTGTTCGGGCGTCGGCGCTGGGATCGTGGGCAGGACGACGAGGTCGCCGACCACGGTCACCAGGTCGACGGATGGGTCGGGCATCCATCCGCGTCGGGTCCAGACCAGCGCGCCCGGCATCTTCCACCCGGCGAGTCGCATCCGAAGCCAGGGCAGCACGTTCAGCGAGTTGAAAGTCAGCTCCTCGCCAAACGTGAAGGCCGGGAACAGGGAGTACCCGAACCGCAACGCGTAGGCGACGAACCCTTTCCGCTTGCTGAGATAGCAGTGGAATTCCCCTCTGGACGAGCACCCTGTTTAAACCACCATGCGGGGCGAGGGTGATGCGCGCGCGCGCAACGTACCTCTGGTACAGGGCGATCTCCTCGAAGCCGCCGACGACCAGGCACACGTTCTGGCCCGTTGCCATGATGCGTTTCATGTTGGCTGGGGTGGCCGGTGCACCACCGGTCAGGTAGAGGATCTCGCGGAACACGGGCAGGCGGAACGCCAGGTCAGCGCCGAGCATGGCGACTTCGCATTTCAACATGACGGGCGACAGGCCGATGTTCACCTATGACGTGGCCGACGAGTCAGGGCCGGGCAGACGGTCTACATCGTTCGGCGGCGGCGAAGCACCGTTGTTCCGCAGCACAGAATGCCATGGGGGCAGCTGGCGATCAGGGCGCGTGAACCGGGCGCCGGGACGGCCGCGCCGGACTCGAACACGAGCCGCTGCGTCCTGAAGTACGGGCCGTCGTCCATCCATCGCACCAGCATCGCATGGAACGCTGACGACCGCCTCGGCGCGTAGACGGCACCGACCGCAGCGTAGACCAGCAGCAAAGCGAGCGGCTTCCAGGTCCACCCCAGCACGAACAGCAGCAACGCCGCGCCGCAGGCAACGCTGGACAGCACCCAGGACCCGAATACGAGGCCGAGGACGACGGTCCCCCGCCAGGGGCAGCCCATTTCGCAATGCGAGGCGGACGTCGAAGGCCCCTGCGGATCCCTCGTCGAATGCATCAGGAGCTGCGCGGCGCAAGTCGAGCTGGACCTGCAGTCAACACGCCGTCGCGCTGCCCGAGACAGACCCGGGCGCGTCTCTCTGCCAATACCCGACGGCAGTTGCAAACGTGTATTGTAGGCGGGGCGCCGGCGCCGGCGTGATCGTCGGGATCAGTGTGTGGCGCCGGCGGGCTTCTCTTTCGGGGCCATCTTGATGGCGTCGTCGATCCGGAGGATGGTGATGGCCGCCTCGCACGCGAACCGCAGGCACTTGATCTTGGACATGGCCGGTTCCAGGACGCCGGCCTTGACGCTGTCGCGAACGAGGCCCTTGTGCAGGTCGAGGCCCATCCATTTGCCGGCGGTGCGACCCTCCTCGGACTGGGCCGCGTAGTGGTGCGCACGAAGCTGGGCGACCAGCTCGGTGGCGTCCAGGGCGCCGTTCACCGCCAGCGTCTTCGGGATGACGAGCAGCGCGCGGGCGAACTCCACCAGGGCCAGTTGCTGTCGGGACGCCAGCGTTTCGGCCATGTTCTCCAGGTAGACCGACAGCGCCGCTTCGACGGCGCCGCCGCCCGGCACAACGGTCTTCGACTCGAGCGTTCGCTTGACGACGGACAGCGCGTCGTGCAGGGCCCGGTCGATCTCGTCCAGCATGAAGTCGTTGGCGCCGCGCAGGACAATCGTCTGCGCCCTGGTCGTCTTGCACCCCTTGATGTAGATGAGGCGGTTGTCGCCGACGGATTCCTCGGAGACGCTCTCGGCGTGACCGAACGCGGCCGGGTCGACGGATTCGTTGCCCTCCATGTCGGCCAGCGACAGCAGAACCGTGCCGCCCGTCGCTTTGGCGATGCGCCGCAGATCCTCCTTCGTGCACCGGCGAACGGCAATCGCACCGGCGTCGACAAAGTACTTCAGGGCCATGTCATCGATGCCCTTCGTCGTCAGGACGACGTTGGCGCCGGCGTTCAGCAGCATCATGATGCGCTCCTTGGTGATGTCGCTCTCGCGTTCCCGGATCGCCTCGAGCTTCGACGGATCGTTGACGAGGACCTGAACGCCGAACGCCATCTTCGTACGCCGCAGGTCGATATCCAGCAGGGCAATGACGGCGTTCTTCACGACCGTCGGCATCTGCTGGGACGCCCGGGTACAGTTCAGCGCGAACCTGCCGCGCACGTCAGCACACGACAACGACCGCCCTCGACTGAACCACGCTACGTACCCGTTGACGAGTTCGGATTCGCAGGCGGATCGCCCATGGGCCTTGAGGACGTTGATCGCCTGGAGCGGGTACTTGACCTTGCCGTTGGCCGGCGTCGTCTTGACGGCCTGGACGGCGTTGACGCACATCTCGGCGAAGAACTCATCGTCCATGCCGATGATCTTGGACGACATGGACGTCTTGGCGGCGTTGATGAGCGCGTCACGCCCGAGCGCGTCGACCTTGAGCGACATGTTCTCGGCGATGTACTTGCAGCATTCCTTCTTGGCGAGCTGGAACCCGGCAATGATGGACGTCGGGTGAATATGCGCCAGGACGAGATCGTTGGCGCGTTTCAGGAGTTCGGCAGCGAGGATGACGACCGAGGTCGTCCCGTCGCCAACCTCCTGGTCCTGCAGGTTGGACAGCTCAACCAGGACCTTCGCAGCCGGATGCTGCACCTCCAGCAGCTTCACGATCGTCGCGCCGTCGTTCGTGATCGTCACGTCACCGACCTCGTCGACCAGCATTTTGTCCAGGCCGACAGGGCCCAGCGACGATTTCACGATATTCGCAACAGCCAGGCACGCCGTCACTATACAGACGCACGAATATGCCCATCAGAGACAGCCGACCGACCGAATCATCTCCCGACACCAGCCTACCATTGTCGTTCCGCACCTCCTGGCCGGTCGTACGCTCTCCGATGATCGACAGAGACGCCACTGTGCAACACAGACGCACGGTCAGCAGACGGCGACGCCGCACGAGACGACGCCCTGGACGTACTGTGTACGGGCGCGACAATCCGCCGTCGTGCAAATGTCGGACGGCAACCTGAGCGATACGCAGTCCGTGGCGCCGCTTATCGATACTGGCCCATAGCCCGAACCTAAATTTGGGACAAAAACGCGCGGCACGACAAGGCGCAACATGACTTCTGTAGGTACAGCCACGCTGACTGGCAGGAAGAACACGGTTTCATTAAAGGGCCGGTTTCCGTTGATCGGGCACGGAGATGAACTTGGAATGCGACCCTTCGACGAGGACGTCGCCCTTGGTGTTGACGATGGTCGCCGTGCTGAACGCAACGGATCGCCCGAGTTTCGTGCACGTGCCATGGATCCTGCGCCACCGATCATTACGTTGTGTGTGTGCGCGCGCTGATGCCCGCGCGCCAAGGCGCTTCCGACCGGATTCGCTCGCCGACGGCGGCCGCTTTCATGAAGTTCGTATTCAGGCTTATGCTGACACCAGACGAATTGCCAGACAGCTTGCCAGACCGCAGGAACGACTGCAGGACAATCGCCATCGACGTCACCGTATCGATGAGGGCGGTCGACACCCCACCGTGCAGTGTACCATGCCAATTCGACATCTGCACCACGGTCGCCACGGTGAACAAATCCAGCCTGATTGCAAGGGGACGCGTATGCGCGCGTCGCATACATTTTCGGCCACGACGATCTCGCAGGTCACGCGGCCGGACGCCCGATCAACGTCCGCGACGTGCAAGTCGGGAACCACAGCCTTTTCGAACCCGCTCCTGGCAACCGTCGCTTGCAGAGCCTGGCGCATGACGCCGACAAGTTCGGCATTGCCGGCGCCCTCCAGCAGCGCCGGCAACGTGTCCGACACCATCTTCTCCGCGCACTGTCGCCGGACCTGACCCCGTCTCGTCTCGATGACAGCCCAACGAGGAATCAATCGGGACGTTCGATATGTTACTTATTAAATATAGAACTAGGACGACGCGGGCCTCGCCTGGCCATGGGCCCTGCTAGCGCGGGCGTATGCATCGATACGCTCCGCCAGGTCCGGATGTTCGTCCCAGAAGCGGGTCTGCGTGGACCGGCGCCGATGGACAGTAATGCTAATGATCGCCAGGAACAGCAGGGTCAGGAGAAGGATAACCGCCCATCCGAACGGCGATGCAACGACCGAATGCGGATGCCGGTGGATTTGCAAGGCAGTGGAATCGGGCCGGTGGATGCCTGGAGCGCTGGTCGTGTTGCGACTCCATCTCAGCGATGCAAATAGAGCAACTCCCAGAACCAGTGGGATACCAGATTCCCACAGCTCGTTGCGCTTGGGCCCGGGCTTCACCTTCTTTGGCCATCTCTTGGATAGCCAGGGTATGGTGGACGCTATTACCAGGCCAAGGGAAACAACGTTCCAGTTCACACGCCGCAGGGCATTGACGGCAGCTGGAATGCCGCCCTGAAGTGAACGAGCTCGACGGCTCTTCTGCAGGAAGTGCTGCTGATCACGCGCGAGTGTCCTAGACAAAAGAGTCCCGTTGGGTATCTTTGGATCACCGTTGACAAGGAAACAGCCCGCGTCGTTTGCACCGAGCAACCGTTGTTTCTCGATGCACCAGGTCGCGAGGCCACGGGGCAGGTCTTCCACGTCGTCGAATCCCCGGCCGTGGAGATGGACCGTCGCATCGATCGACAGGTCGAGGAACTCGACAAACTGCGACGGATTTGCCGTGTTGTCGCTGGCGATGACGTCAATGTAGCGCAGATTCCGGTTGGCGATCACCAGCAACTGATCCGGCGCCTTGTCGTTTGGCACTGGGTCCGGGATGTACGCTACAATCCGTACCAGGTTCACCGCGTCGGGCACGGGGTCGGGCATGAATGTATTCTGGATCCTATACGCGCCCAGTCAGCAACCACCAGGTTTCGCCTCGCAGCGCATCGCCAGTACGGACCAGAGAACCCTGAGGTGCGGCAGGTACCGGCTTACGGCGGAACCGCTGATGGTCTGTCTGGACGTGCTCAGCGCGAGCTCCGTGATGCTGTGTCCCTGTCAGCCAGTGGGAATCGCATCTCGCTGAACGAAAACGTACCGGTTTGGAAGGCAGTTGTACAGCAATCTAGCATCGAACGGAATCGTCAGCGCGCAGTAAAGTCCATATGGATCCGACGGCGGCGTGGCATTGTCGGCGATCGGGTCGCCGCCACTGGCCTCCAGGGGTCGCAGTGGCACCTCGCGACATCTCGCATCAACCATGTCGAGCAGTAGGCAGTACGTAGGGTACACTTTGACGCCTGAAGCAACCCGGGCGGCGACAAGCGCGCTCGCTAGCAGCGCCGCCATTGCCAACGGTGGCGGCGGCTGCATCGCGATGGCCGACGATCGGTTGCTTGCCGGTCTGTTTTTGCCGCGCACTGCCGGCCCAAAAATAGAAGGCCGGCCGCCGGGGGATCTCCGGGCACCGGGCGGCACCAACCAACCAGCAACGACACGCTGCGATACTCGATGATGGTCACCGTCTGCGAAACAGGTCCGCCTGCTGACGTCCGCTACGAAATGAAAATGCAATGCGAAATGAAATATTTCCGTCTTCATATACCGGATCGCGTCTGTCAACGGCGGCGCCAGGTGCGAAACCCGTCGACAGCCCTTCTGTGCACTTCCGCAAAGTGCCTGTCACGCTCTTCACGGGTCATCATGTTCGGCAAGGGGGGAACTCCGGGCCTCGGAGGCATGTCCATAACCATCTCGTGGATACCGGGCGGAAGCAGCTCACCAGCGACCTGATCCGGCGTTGGCGGGGGGTTAGGCCACGGAAACACCTCTCCTTCGCTGTCGGGGTCATCGTCGAAATCAATGAAGACTTCGGCATGGGCCATCACGAGGTTCATGCGCTTCGGATAGTATCTGAACGTCTGCCGGTGCACCACACCTCCAGGAGGCAGATCATACGACACTGGTGGGCACAGGATGCCGGGCCCAAACGGAGCCCTCATCGCGACGATTGTCAGGTTGATCCGGTGGTCGTCGACGTCGAACTCCATCACCAAGGGGTCTAGGCGCACAGTGAAACCGCCAGGGTTGCCGACGTCGATTTCGAGGGGCAGCCGGCTGACGTCGGCGGACCAACCAGTCGGATCCGCCCTTGTGTGACATAAGACCCTCGTGTCAAGGCTGTGATTCAGTAGTCCTCTGCTCGCCTGGCCACGATCCCAAAGCTGGAAGCCCCGGACGCTGGCCCAACGGGCGCCAATAACGAACGGCCTGGATGCTGCATAAGCCCACAGAAGAACGTGGGCGACGACGGCAACGAGCGCGCCTGTCGCTGCCATACGATCACGATTCGACGCTAGGCGACGCGCGCAACGTCACAACCCAGTCCCATAAAGCCAAACGAGTCGATTGCCGCGGCCGCCCGCACACGACACACGCAGCAGCCGCCAGCCAGCCACGGCCACCGCACTGACCTGGGCTATATATAGCCACGTGTATCGACGGCGCCGCCCAGTCCCGGGATCGCCGCTCCTGATTTGACTGGCCGGCGGTCCGGTCTACAGGCGCCGCCTCGACATGTTCCCGGTTACTGTTCTGGATAGGGTACGAACGTCGTCGACTTCGCCTGGACGCTCGTGACGACCTGCAGTCTATGTGGTCATCATCTCCCGAGCGCTCGTCGCGTTCAGCGCCGTCTGCATGATCGAGTGCGTCTCGCATTATGTCGAACGACAAACTATCGCAATCCGATGAACCGCTATCGTCCTATGCTTCACGTCCTGTACTCTCACGAGACGCATCTTAGAAGCATAACGCTTGTAGCAATATCGGAAGCGCGCGCGGTCTGATGGTTCAGACGCTACGTGGGACGGCACTGGGCGTCAGCGCCGCAGAAGGCGTCGGAGCTGCCGCACCTGTTGTTGCACACGCTTAGTTCCGACTCGGAATCTGGACATTGCGACTGTGTTACGTACCATCCCAAGCTCGAGCAGCAGTCGTTGGCGTTGGTGCAGGCGGCGTATCCGTACGAAGCACCGCATCGGTAGTCGGGACGGGGCGCGTTGTAGCACTTGGACGGCGGTGTCGTCGACCCGCCTGGGACGATGGTGATCTGCGAGTTATAGGCGTAGTACGAGTAGTACGCGACGCCAGCGCTGCGCTTTTCCAGGAACCAGACGACGTATGGGCCGGGCGTCAGATCGCCAGGAAGCTTGATGGTGGAATTGTACACAACTTGTGAGAAATTGTCTTGCGTGTCCAACGTGACCCCTTGCAACGTCCTGTACCTCGCCGGAGCTGAGCTGGACCCTGTAATCGATACTTGGACAGCTTTCGTCCCCGCATTCAAAGCGCTGTAAAACAATCGGCGATCAGAGGTGTGCGACTCAGGTTCCAGGCCGTGCAGACGTTACTTGTACAGCCGGTACGACACAGTCATCGGCTCCCCGGCACGATACTGCTGGATCGTGGTGTCCGACGGGCTGAATACGTCCAGACCGTGCCCCAGGGCCAAGCATGCGACCACGATCAGTGAAGCGACCTTCATGCTGACAGCTCTTCAGTACAATGAAGCCAGGCGCCCGGTTGGCACCTGCTTTGACCTGAACACCCTGGCGCCGGTTACTGCACTCTGGGCACAGGTAGTCACCGCGTGAGAACCGGTTACCTTCAGTTCCTGGATACACCCGGCAGCCAGTTCCAGACGCGTTCGCGCCAACTGTAACGGGCGACGTCCGGAATGTTCGTTGCATGGTACGTGCCACGCGGTAGATGCATGTGCCGTGCTACGTAGCCAGTACTGAACGATTGGACGGACAAGCAGCAGACAGCACTGTATTGGACCATCAGACGTCGTTACTTGGTAGACATGGTGGCATGGGCACTCTTGACCAACTCGAGGTCAGCGATGTTATCGAAGTACGTCTTCAGCGTCGGATACGCGGCAACGTCGATGCCGATGAACTTCAGCAATGACAGGGAGACGTACAGGTAGGCATCAGCGATGGAGAACGCGTTTCCAACCAGGTATTGCTTGTTGTTGAGCTCGTGCTTGGACAGGTAGTCGAGCTTGCTGGCCAGCTTGGTCTTCGCCCATCGTTGCACCTCGTCTGGTGTTCCAGGGGTGAAGAACGGGACAAGCATGGTATGCACTTCGCTGGAAATATACGACACCTTCGACTGAACCAGGTAGCGCTCATTCGTTCCGGCGGCAGGCACCAGCCCCGAATCCGGGCTCTGATCGGCGATTCACTGTAGAGTTGCCGCATTTTCGTTCAGGATGGTCTTGTCGTCGAGGACGATACACGGCACGTTTCCCTTCGGGTTGATCTGGTAGAAATCCTCGCCGTTGTGTGGCCCCGTGAGAACCTTATGCGTCGCGATGTCAACCTCGTAGACGTTGACCTTGGACCCGATCAGGCCGGCCTTGTGTGCCGCGATAAAGTTGCAGGCGGCTGCCCGCACGAGAAGAGTCAGTCTACGTATAACTGTGCAGAGGCATGGGTCCACTCACCGCAAGAGAGTGGCGCGTCCTGGAGCTGGGCATCGTGGGCGAAATCACCGCCACGCATCACCATGCCCAGGAACTTGGTCGGGGACGCCAGGTCGGCCTCGTCCGGGATCTCGTCCCCGTTGACAGTGAACGTCGCGCCGCGGCGGTCCCTCGTCACCTGCGACTTCCTCGCGTTGAACGCGAACCGGTGCTGCCGGGCGTACGCCTCGCAGTAGTCCAGCATCCGCTGCGCGACGTCGTCCGACAACGCGTACAGAGACGTGTCGTCGGCGAACATCTGCGCAGGGACGGGCTGGCCGTACAGCGAGGGTGCGACGCGCCCGAAGGTGCGACACAGCCCGGCAGGCAGGTCGTCGATTTGGATATTGAAGAGGAACGGGGACAACACGGCACCTTGGAAGACGCCGACTAGCACATCGATCGCGCTCGATATCTGCCCGTCCAACTTCACCTGAAACGTGCATCCGTCAAATAGCAATTGGACGACGGCGACAGCGTGAACGGGGACGCCGCGCGCCAGCAACCTCTCGTAGACGAGCACGCGCTCGGTCGTGTCGAACGCCTTCTGGATGTCCAGGAGGATCGCCGTGACCGGCTGCTTCAGTCGCCGGTACTTGTCGATCAGCTCGCTGGCGACCCAGATCGCCTCGGGGCAACCGATACCGTCCTGGAACCCGAACTGGAGGCGGTGCACGCGCAACCAGCCGCGCGACTGCATCATTCAGACGAGGCAGCCCTCGTACGACTTCCGCAGGTGCGACAGGAGCGCAATGCCCCGCCAGCTGCCCGGATCCATCGGGTCGCAGTCCTTCTTCAGCGACGGCTTCATGAACGCCGTCTTCCACGCGGTCGGCACGAGCTGAAGCGAGTAAAACACGACGAACATGGCCGAGATCCAGCGCCGCCGTGTCGCCTTTGAACACATCGAGCGGCATGTTGTCGGGACCAACGCCCTTGACCCATTTCTGCCGCTCGATCGCGCTTGCGACGGACGCGGGGCTGAACGCGCCGGCCTCTTCCGGGTCCAGACGACACGGTCGGCGGTACTCGACACGATCGGGAGCGCATCGGCAGCGCGGGCAAACACGTCACGGTACTTGTCGGCGAACTGCTCGAGCGACGGGCGCTGTGATGGCCGCAGCTCGGCCGACTTGGCGAACAGTCGATGCAGCTTGGAAAGGAAGAAGCCCAGATCGGCCGTCTGCATGGCGCGCCAGTCGACCGGCATGACCCGCGAGCGGCCCCGCCGTCACTGGTCGCGCCGCCAGCACGCCCGCCGCTCGACCGTCGTCCGGCCGGATCACGTCCATCGAATAGTCGCACAGCACGACGATGGCGCCCTGCATGGCCTGCCGGTCGCCGTCGACCAGGTCGTCGACGTCGGCAGCCGCCTGCCGCCACATGCCCAACAGGTGCTTGTAGCACGGGTGGAGCACATCGTTATAGTGCTTACTATTCCACGCCTGGAATGTCCCGCGCCTTCCCTCAGCGGCGCCGGCGCTCTGGTCTCGTCGTCACGCTCGAGAGGGGCGACACAGGCTTCATAGGAAGTCAGTATGACGAATGAGCCACTGTATTTCGTGCAAATGGGATTCCGGGCCTCGCTGGCTACGAAGCACCCGTTGTGGAACCATTGGGGTTGCTCTTTGCCGCCACAATATGGGTCACGCGACTCGCATGTCGACCGGCGGCAACTGGCGCTGGGCACCGCTGGTCTGCTGGACGATCTGCAGGACAGGCAATCGACGCTCGCCAGGCGGACGGACGACGACCTCAGTGGCGCTCTTGGTGGTTCGGCACACACATCGATGCATGGTGCAGGTCAGGGCGCGCCAGACCGATCGCAGCGAGCGGCGGGTGGCCAGGTCGCCACCTCCGCTGAGGATCAGGCCAGCGCGGTGCTGGACCCGGCCAGGCCCAGCAGGACGCCGCTGCCCCGCTGCGGCTGATGCTGGACGGGAGATGGCAGGCGACAGCAGGGGTACCCTGCCCAGCACGAGTTAGGCGGCCTGGGTCTGTGCCTGAGGCGACGATTCGTACCCGGCGGCGACGTGCAGGGCATCCTCCCAGACGTGCTTGACGCGACGTTTTACATGCGGCTAATGAGTTCGATGACGCGCGCGAAGTCAAGCGTCCAGCAGGACGTGTTGAGATCGTATTGGGTCTGTTGGGGAATGTCACTGGTCGGCGGCGAAGTCGACGCAGGGGCAGGCAGGCGCGTTGTCAGGGACGACCTGCCGTGTGATGTAGAAGACAACGGCATGTCGGGCGGCCATGAAATGAGCCGACCCTGGTATTGTCGGCGTATCGCAGCGACATGTTGTTGGAGCTAGCCCGACGGGACATCTGCGCGTGCGCGTCGACCTCGGTGCTGCGCACGCACGATGAGCGAATGAGGCCGTTCCTGGAGCGTCCGAG
Organism: Plasmodiophora brassicae; assembly: GCA_039704465.1. Classification (NCBI taxonomy): domain Eukaryota; phylum Endomyxa; class Phytomyxea; order Plasmodiophorida; family Plasmodiophoridae; genus Plasmodiophora; species Plasmodiophora brassicae. The sequence goes on from JASFAU010000014.1 coordinate 362,973, forward strand.
CGCCATGTAAGTCATCCAGGGTTGCGTGAATATTCCGGGACCAGACCCGACTACACGTCGTCCATAGTCCCGTCAGTTTGCGAGCCACGTACAACGCGCGTGTTCTCGGTATAGATCTTATAACGGGCGTTATATAACATTATGTCACAGAGGCGTTATATAACGCGTTATATTCCATTTATAATGAATAACAGTGTACCGGTCATGTTTCACACCCATCCTGATTCTACGACCACTTCCTCGGTATCAGAGTCGCTGTAGATCGATCGGTCGAGTTAGACCGTCCTAAGGATCCTCCAACGGCCGTATGAGTAGCGGCGTTCCTGGGAGTATTCGTAGCCGTGGCAGTTGACGATGTTGCCCCACCCGCTCGTAGGATCCCAATCGTTCGTGGAAGCCGAGTGCAGACACGCTGGTGAGACTGCAACCGAGTCAGATTCGCCGCCACCGAGGCACTACAGTATTTGCAGGTAACCCGTTGGACTTTGCCAGAGCTATCGCAAGGTTCCGAGAAGTCATTCCACACTGCAGACTTACGCTTCCCCATCGTCGAGAATTGTGCTTCGAGATGTCAATGCGAGCCCGACGGATTTCCACGGCCTCTCCGCGCAGTCCGGGCTGTCCGGGGGGCGGGGCGGTCTCCAAGAGTCTCCAAAAAGGGCGTTATATAACCGTTATATAACCGTTATATAACGTTACATAACGTTATATAACGCCCACCCTCCCGCCAAGCGTTATATAACAGATCTATAGTTCTCGGAGAGGCTGCTCGCTCCACGGACTTGGCCATTGCGCATTCCGCAACGCATCATCATCATCAATGGCGACATCGTCGTCGTCGGCACCGCTGTCGCCCTCCTCGTCATCATGGCTCAACGAGTGTGTCGATGATCTAATGCGGGTCGTCGCCTTCTTTCGTGAAACCCTACGCGTCGACATGGACCAAACTTGGCTGTATGGCCAAGCGCTACTGGTTTTGCCCGCTGATCGGCGGTCCGAACAGCACGCCAACATGCTAATTCAGATGTACAACGACCGACTGCGGGCCGCTGCCGATATACCTGCCTTGCCACCGCAGTACCGTCGTGGTGACCTGGCAGCCGCTGCGTCCGACACCGCCGCCCACGAGTATAACAAGTTGAGGCCGTCCATGCAGCGCAATAAGTTCCCATTGGCGTCCCTGTCTCGGGCATATTCCCTTTCGCAATTTGGCGTCGTCTCAGACTATGCGCTGCAGCAGCTGGTTCCCAACTTCAACCGTGACGCGTATGGGAGCATCGCCTGGCAGAACGAGGTCTCAGGAGACGGCGACACAATGATGGCGTTGCTGCCAGAAGAAGACTGGTTCCCATCGCGCATGGTCAAGCGGTCGCTCGACGTCAACAACGGTGGTGATATCATCAAGAATCAGTACGTCCGGTACTGTCGGGAGGTCGCCATCGGTGTCGTCGTCGAGTTTCAGCAATCAACCCTGAGCGGCGAGCGCCAAGAGCTGCAGTTCCACTGCCGCTTATGGGACCGGCTCCTTAACGCATTGCTGCGTCCGCTGACCAAACCGCTGTTGACGTCGGTGTTGGAGCTGTCTATGGCCGGCGTGATTGAGGGGTATTCCCCGCCGTTCGCTGACTACGCGTGCATGCTGGCTCCAGATAACAACGATGAGGATCGTGTTGCCAGAGCACGGCAGCTGCCTCTGCTTCTGGTCGAGGTATCGGCGCACGCCGTCGGGAACGAAGAAGATCATAAGGATTTCCGCAAATTGCTCGTCATGATGGCGGTGACGCTGCTTGCACGCATCGGTTCTGTTCGACGTCGTCCTGTCGGCGAACGGAGCAGCTTGCGCCAGTTCGGGTTGCTTGTCGGCGCGTTCCAATTCCAGCCAGTTGTCATGATTCCGATTTTTGATAACGACCACGATGCGGGCCGTGTGTCGTTCGTTGCTCGCTGCGACCCGACCTGGCGATCCTTCGTACGGACGCCTTCGCATGAAGCAGTGCAGCTCCAGGGTGTCTACAGCGACATTGAGGCGCCGCAGTCGTTGGACCGCGACAATGAGGCGTTCCTCACGGAGTTGGCGCATCGCGTCGCATCGGCCGCCGCTGCAGTCGCTCGCACAAGACCCCCTCCTGATCCGGCGCCGCAACAAGCCGACGTCCTGAACCGGCTCCGCTCATTGTCCTCCTTTTGCGACGCCGTGCGTCGTCAGGCCAGTGTCTACCACGCGATGCTGTCGCATGGCGACGTCGAGGACGTGTTTCCGTACCCGACATCGTTTGGCCCCCCACCGTCATCGCGGCCATCCACGGCGAAGTGGCCGCATTCGCAGCGGACGCCGTCGAGGAAATCAGGGAGTCCGCGCACGAGTTCTTCTGGTCGTCCACCGCGCAAACGCGGACGCTCCGACGGACCAAGTCGTACTCGCCAAGCTGCGTCTGTCGCACTGGTCGATGACCTCGCCGTCAAACACAAGATGGGCAGCGCCGCCGAAGAGCCCGCGCTCATGCGGGACTCGCAGGGCGACGGCGTCGCACGCCTGTTCGGGTCCATCGCCTTGCCGCGCAGCAACGGCGGCGGCGTTGTTCTTATTGAAGAGCGCCTCGACGACGTCGATTTCGGGCAGTTGTCAGTTAACGACATCGGCTTGGTGCTTGTGCGCTTCTTTATCGACGGCTTGGCCGCACTCGGCACGTTATCTCGCGCCGGCATTGTCCACCGCGACATTAACCCGAACAACATCATGTACAGCGTCGCCGTGCAAGGTTGGCGGGTGACCGATTTCGATCTGGCGTGTCGTGTGGACGACCCGCAGACGGGCGTGGAGCTGCGACCCGGTGCCGGTACCCAAGGGTACATCGCGCCGGAAGCGCTGGACGCCGGCGTCTATTCGGCGTCCTCCGACATGTGGAGCCTGGGTCGCACAGCGGCGTATTTCCTGTCCTGTGCTCAGGACGAGGTGTGGAGGCGCCCCGACGTTCCCCACAAGTTCGACGACGTTCTTTGCCACCTGGAGATGATAGCGCACAACATGTCGGCACCGGAGCCCGCCCAACGCATCGTATCGCCGAGCGTCCACGAATTCCTGGTCGACTTGCACAATGAGTTCCAGCAGAATGCTGCGGACAACGGCTTCATTGCCCGGCGATGAATCTCCTCGGTCACCCGCACGCCATCGCTTGTCGTCATCGTCAGGCCACCGCTCTCTCGGGCTTTTCAGTTCGATACAGCAATCCGTCTTCCCGTCCGGTCGCATGTCACGCGGGACAATGGCCCCTTGTGGGCTACCACTACCTGACTTCGTGGATCGATCGTGTGACGGTAGTGACTCTCTGCTTTGTGCACTGTGAGGCACGCCGAAACGTCCGAGCAAGAAGCAGGGCGCGGCTGCAAAGAGCATCCATGGGTTTAAAGACTAGAGTGGGGCATTTTACAGCCTTTAGAGTGTTGACTCAAACCTGCTCGGCGGTGAGTACAGAGATGGGCCGATTATGGGTTTAATGAATAATGTGATATTTAGTTCTGCCTGTCGGTGCAAAAAGGAAAGGTTTCGTCGCCACGGCGATTTTGAGAAAATCGCGTTCAAAGGTTGCCCGGGGCTCGGCCATCGCGGAATCTGATTGTCGTCGTCCTTAGCTGACTGTTATGGAACTGTTACCGAGCGAAGATGTGAGGATCTTTCGTACGCAAAGGCGATATTCAGTGTGACCCGAGGTTCTCGTTCCTTGTGGCAACTCTCTCATCGCGAACATCGGCGATGCTGCTGCTCTATGCTCATCACCGTCATCGCTGGGCAGGCGCCTTTCCATCTCGGCGCCTTCGTGGTCAACAACGTATCGGTGTGGTAGTCCTCATATGCAGTGATGGTTGCCGTCAGTTTCAGTCGATATAGCTGACTACAAGGTGTGTTTTTACTCAGGTTGCCAAGGCTGGCAAGTTCTTTCGCGCCTGGGTCTTTCTGGCAACTGCTGCTCTGGCGCCATGGAGTAGCACAGTGTCTGGTGCGGGGAACCTGTGGCGATATTTCGAGGGAATCGCTCGTGCCAAGTCATGTAGGGACTGCATTTTGATCGCATTAAGCATGACGGGCCCTTCATATTTCCGTTTCAGGATGCCCAACTCACCCTCCCCTTTGTCTATCCGTATCTTTCCCCATGGTTCGTTCTTGCTGAAGGAATACCGGTACCACAGTTCGCCTGGATGATATACTCCATCGGTTTCCCCGAAGCTGAACCATCGAACTTTCTCGAATTTGATCGGCTGTCCACGGTAAGCTCCAATGTCTTTGCGATTGAGGACAGTGTACTTCCGTCCAAGGTACTCCTTCCAGGTATAGAAGTTCGGGTAGGAAACATTACTGACTCGTGGCTTGTGGCCCACAGTGAAGGCGTCCGAAATGACTTCTGCTACTTCTTCTGGGACATACACCTTGCGTTTACGGAACTGCACGTCGACTTTTGAGAAGAATCGGTCACAAGATAAGAACGTATGCCCAACGACTGGAAATTTGAGGTCAACTCGGCGATGAGTGTAGTGGCGACCGCCTCTTAACGTATGCTCGTGAGCCCACATCATTACATATTGGTTCTTATTCTGCCCACGGCAATTGTCAGAGACCAGGATGAGGCCACCGCCGCGTCGACTGGGAGGCAACGCCGCAGACAACTCATTCTCGAGGGTAGAGATCACTTCATCAGGTCCTCTCAAACCTTCACACTCGTTCCACACATAACAATGATGATCGCAAGTTGGGCACCAAGGGCAGTGGATATCGAAAATGAACACTCCCAGTTGATCAACGAATCGGGCTTTCTTCAGTGGCAGGTTCGGCACGTAGAGCGTCCGCTCGAAGTCGTAGGTCATGGTGGTCCATGTTTGCATGGAATCGGGATTCGGCTCCATGGAAATCTCCTGGTCGTGGCGCATCATAGTATAACCAAACGCGGCGATAGCTCGATGGCTCTCCAACGTGTTCTGCAGCTTAACGACGTTCTCCAAGTCATTCCTGGCTTTCGCATCGTTCAGGTCTTCTTCCAATACAGCGCATGTCTCACACTGGTCCGTCTTAGCCCTCCTGAAACGAATGTAGCCGAACTGTTTCGCGAAATGTGCGAAGAACGTTTTCTGCTTCATGGGAAGCTGCACGACCGGTTGATCGCTTGAGATCCAGATTGCTGAGCGGACTGATATGCCCACCACTCAGGGAATTCATGTCGAAGAAACCGATCATATAACGCTCTCTCGCTGCCGGAAGAATGGGAGGTAAATGACCGGTGAACTGCAATGGGTACGGCAATAATGGCTTGGCGTTCCTCTAACGAAACAGTGTCACACGAAGCACTGAGATGTAATAATACGGTATTACTCTGAATGGACAACACCTTCGATGAATGCTTGCATCTTTCCCAAAACGATTGGGTCGACTTTCCTTTGCTTCCCATGCATGCCACGTGTACTGGGTTTCATTTGTCCGGAGAAGTTGGGGTCGGTGAAGCGCTTACGTATCGATACGAGCCGCTTATCGAAGATGTTGAACACAATCATGAACATTTTGCGACAGACGTTGATTGTGCCGATCGTGTGTTCGACGTTGTACAGAACACGTAGCTTGCCCTTGGAGGATCTGGTCCTTGTCATGTGTCCGCAGAGATACTCCTGCTGTTGCTGCCAATTCATCGACCCGAACGCTGCTCTCATCGACTGAATCTGACCAGGTTCGATTCTCTCGCTACACTTTCGGGAGCATCCACAAGACGTCGTCACCTCAGGGAACGCTTTCCGACGTCTCTGGTTTCGAACCCATGTCGACGGGTTCGCCTGGCGCTTCTTCGGTCTCGTTAACGTTGCGATAGACTCCAGGTCGACACGGGCAGCACCAGGTTGACCTTCTTCAGCATCAACGTAGTCAATAGGGTCAGGGACAGTGCCAGAGTTGGAGGACATATCGTTATCTCGCCCCAGGTCGCTGCGACGATCTCGTTTGCTACCGACGTCCGTCATGCAGGAGTCGTTGTCAGCCACACAAGAAGTTCATTTTGCGCGCCTGCTGCCCAGGAAGCGCCGCCGGTCCCAGCACGCACTCCGCGACCGCCCTTATTTAGTGACGGTGTCCTCTGAGGACTGACTATGGCAAGGGGTTTCCGACCAAATATGAGCACTTTCTATGTCCAGCGTAACGAAACAAACTATACCATCAGATTCGCCAGTTCGAGAGCTTTCCGATGATATACTTATCTCAAAATTGACTATGTCGACGAAACCTTTCCTTTTTGCACCGACGGGCAGAGTTCGTACTCCAACCTTGATTCGCATTGCCATGCGTCGAGACTAACCACAACGAATACGGCGGGCGACGTGAATCATTCACCAGTTGATATTCAAAATCACGATTGAATCGTTGTTCGCGTTCCAATTTCGAAATGCAAGACGGTTGCAGGAAAATCGGCTTCTCGTACGATTCGAAAATTGTAGTCCCGTGTCTGCAGACTCTTGACGGCACGTAATGACACAGAAACAGAATGACGTTTATCGATCGCATCGTCACGACGACGGCAGCCTCGCCACGTCATCGTGCTAAATCGGGGCACGCAGTTTGTCTAAATATAGTCCAGGACCGTCAGGTCAGGTGGCAGCACGTTGATGTAGGGAACGAGACGCTATAAATAGAGCCCCGCTCTACAAAATCAACAGGTTTCTTACATCTAACCTGCATCGCCAGGAAGATGCACGTTGGTTGCAGACGGTTACCCCTGCATTCAACCTGCATCCCGGTCCGAGAGGGTCCGTGGCAAATTATGGATCTGCATCGTTCCTGCATCTACACCGGATGCAGGAGAGATGCAAGGTGGGCTTCCTGCAACCGTCCTGCATCCAAAACCCGGCCAGTGTGGTCGGCGGCGAAGTCGACCCAGGTGCAGGCAGGCGTGTCGTCAGGGACGACCTGCCATGTGATGTCGAAGACAACGGTATGTCGGGCGGCCATGAAATGAGCCGACCCTGGTATTGTCGACATGTTGTTGGAGCCAGCCCGTCGGGACATCTGCGCGTGCGCGTCGCCCTCGGTGCTGCGCACGCACGATGAGCGAATGAGGCCGTTCCTGGAGCGTCCGAGCGACATGTAAGTCATCCAGGGTTGCGTGAATATTCCGGGACCAGACCCGACTCCACGTCGTCCAGAGTCCAGTCAGTTTGCGAGGCACGTAAATACAACGCGCGTGTTCTCGGAGAGGCTGCTCGCTCCACGGACTTGGCCATTGCGCATTCCGCAACGCATCATCATCATCAATGGCGACATCGTCGTCGTCGGCACCGCTGTCGCCCTCCTCGTCATCATGGCTCAACGAGTGTGTCGATGATCTAATGCGGGTCGTCGCCTTCTGTCGTGAAACCCTACGCGTCGACATGGACCAAACTTCGCTGAATCTTTATGCGATAGCGGTTTTGCCCGCTGATCGGCGGTCCGAACAGCACGCCAACATGCTAATTCAGATGTACAACGACCGACTGCGGGCCGCTGCCGATATACCTGCCTTGCCACCGCAGTACCGTCGTGGTGATCTGGCAGCCGCTGCGTCCGACACCGCCGCCCACGAGTATAACAAGTTGAGGCCGTCCATGCAGCGCAATAAGTTCCCGTTGGCGTCCCTGTCTCGGGCATATTCCCTGTCGCAATTTGGCGTCGTCTCAGACTATGCGCTGCAGCAGCTGGTTCCCAACTTCAACCGTGACGCGTATGGGAGCATCGCCTGGCAGAACGAGGTCTCAGGAGACGGCGACACAATGATGGCGTTGCTGCCAGAAGAAGACTGGTTCCCATCGCGCATGGTCAAGCGGTCGCTCGACGTCAACAACGGTGGTGATATCATCAAGAATCAGTACGTCCGGTACTGTCGGGAGGTCGCCATCGGTGTCGTCGTCGAGTTTCAGCAATCAACCCTGAGCGGCGAGCGCCAAGAGCTGCAGTTCCACTGCCGCTTATGGGACCGGCTCCTTAACGCATTGCTGCGTCCGCTGACCAAACCGCTGTTGACGTCGGTGTTGGACCTGTCTATGGCCGGCGTGATTGAGGGGTACTCCCCGCAGTTCGCTGACTACGCGTGCATGCTGGCTCCGGATAACAACGATGAGGATCGTGTCGCCAGAGCACGGCAGCTGCCTCTGCTTCTGGTCGAAGTATCGGCGCACGCCGTCGGGAACGAAGAAGATCATAAGGATTTCCGCAAATTGCTCGTCATGATGGCGGTGACGCTGCTTGCACGCATCGGTTCTGTTCGACGTCGTCCTGTCGGCGAACGGAGCAGCTTGCGCCAGTTCGGGTTGCTTGTCGGCGCGTTCCAATTCCAGCCAGTTGTCATGATTCCGATTTTTGATAACGACCACGATGCGGGCCGTGTGTCGTTCGTTGCTCGCTGCGACCCGACCTGGCGATCCTTCGTACGGACGCCTTCGCATGAAGCAGTGCAGCTCCAGGGTGTCTACAGCGACATTGAGGCGCCGCAGTCGTTGGACCGCGACAATGAGGCGTTCCTCACGGAGTTGGCGCATCGCGTCGCATCGGCCGCCGCTGCAGTCGCTCGCACAAGACCCCCTCCTGATCCGGCGCCGCAACAAGCCGACGTCCTGAACCGGCTCCGCTCATTGTCCTCCTTTTGCGACGCCGTGCGTCGTCAGGCCAGTGTCTACCACGCGATGCTGTCGCATGGCGACGTCGAGGACGTGTTTCCGTACCCGACATCGTTTGGCCCACCGTCATCGCGGCCATCCACGGCGAAGCGGCCGCATTCGCAGCGGACGCCGGCGAAAAAATCAGGGAGTCCGCGCACGAGTTCTTCTGGTCGTCCACCGCGCAAACGCGGACGCTCCGACGGACCAAGTCGTACTCGCCAAGCTGCGTCTGTCGCGCTCGTCGATGACCTCGCCGTCAAACAGAAGATGGGCAGCGCCGCCGAAGAGCCCGCGCTCATGCGGGACTCGCAGGGCGACGGCGTCGCACGCCTGTTCGGGTCCATCGCCTTGCCGCGCAGCAACGGCGGCGGCGTTGTTCTTGTTGAAGAGCGCCTCGACGACGTCGATTTCGGGCAGTTGTCAGTTAACGACATCGGCTTGGTGCTTGTGCGCTTCTTTATCGACGGCTTGGCCGCACTCGGCACGTTATCTCGCGCCGGCATTGTCCACCGCGACATTAACCCGAACAACATCATGTACAGCGTCGCCGTGCAAGGTTGGCGGGTGACCGATTTCGATCTGGCGTGCCGTGTGGACGACCCGCAGACGGGCGTGGAGATGCGACCCGGTGCCGGTACCCAAGGGTACATCGCGCCGGAAGCGCTGGACGCCGGCGTCTATTCGGCGTCCTCCGACATGTGGAGCCTGGGTCGTACAGCGGCGTATTTCCTGTCCTGTGCTCAGGACGAGGTGTGGAGGCGCCCCGACGTTCCCCACAAGTTCGACGACGTTCTTTGCCACCTGGAGATGATAGCGCACAACATGTCGGCACCGGAGCCCGCCCAACGCATCGTATCGCCGAGCGTCCACGAATTCCTGGTCGACTTGCACAATGAGTTCCAGCAGAATGCTGCGGACAATGGCTTCATTGCCCGGCGATAATTCTCCTCGGTCGCCCGCACACCATCGCTTGTCGTCATCGTCAGGCCACCACTCTCTCGGGCTTTTCAGTTCGATACAACAATCCGTCTTCCCGTCCGGTCGCATGTCACGCGGGACAATGGCCCCTTGTGGGCTACCACTACCTGACTTCGTGGATAGATCGTGTGACGGTAGTGACTCTCTGCTTTCTGCACTGTGAGGCACGCCTAAACGTCCGAGTTAGTTTAGTTAGTTTAGTTTATTTGTGGCATATATTAGGGCTCATGCCATAGAGCAAGGGCGGCTCGGATTCCGGACTCCGTGAGCTGTGGTCGAGGCTAGATAAACAGACTGCATATTGCCTAGCCGGAATACGACACAGTGATCACTGTAGTCACGTACGAAGGTCGATGGCTGCAGGGGCGACGCGCGAATCGGTGTCGATGATCGACGAGGACTTGACTGAGGTTACAGCGCGACTAGACGCGCTGCAGCCGGTGGTCGAGAGCGGTGACGAAGACCATTCGGTCTACGAATACCCGGATGAACAGTCGGGACTGCCAGACGGCAACAGCGCTGTCGACGCAGCCCGCATCGCCAGCATAGCCAAGGTGGACAAGGCGGCCAAGGCCCCTGAACTCAGGCTATGTGATGGTAAAAGCATCAACAAGTGGTTTGATGCTCTGAAGCGACACACAGAGTACCTTAACAGATTGGGCGTACTCCGGAGTCGTGCACCGCTTCGGGAAATGATCGACGAGGATCTGCTACCAGTTCTCCTACGCAGCGCGGGTGAACTTCACTGGACCTCGGAAGACGTTCCCGATGACGTTATCGAGCGGATGCTACGTGGCTGGCAGATGGCCCAGGCGCCTGCTCAGAGCGGATCATACTGGACGTACTTCGACTCTCTGCGCATGAACAAAAGCATCCAAGATGCTAGGGCGCGGGTGCTCGACTATGGTCGACAGCTGGTGAAGATCGTCAAGGACCGTAACCTTGGGGAAATCTTCTCGGGGGAGCAGGGACTCAAGAAGAAGGTCGACATCCTCATGCAGGGAATCTACCCCCCTGAGCTCAAGACGCGCATGAAGGAGCTGCTGGAAACGACTGAGAAGCACCTCAAGTCGGATCCGGACGCGTTCTTCAAGCGTCTTGAGGAGAAAGCTATTGCTTTCGACGAGGTGCGGCGTGCACAGAGCATGTCCCGTTTCGATGGTGCATCGCGACAGACTGCGATCGCGCCACGCAGCGCCCTCACCATCCCCAAGAAGAGGAAGGAGAAGGAGCAGCCCATGCCGGCGGAGGAACAAGCCCTCAAGAAGCTGAAGCGTGGCAAAGAGGAAGGCGAAGTGCCCCAATGCTGGTTCTGCAAGGGCGAGCACCGCCTAAGGCAGTGTCCCAAAGCGACCGATGACCAGAAGGAGCGCATCGTCAAGAAGCTGCGAGAGGCGCGCGAAGCGCGCAAGGAGGCGCGCCCCAGCAGCAGCAGCAATGCCAATAAACCGCAGGATGGCGGCTACATGCGAGTGTCGAAAGTAGACACCCGATTAGAAAGTAGCGCTGAGCGGCATGGCGACAACCAGATCGTAGTTGGCGTAGGAAAAACAGACGGCAAGTGGCCGGGCATCCTTGACAGTGGAGCGGAGCGCACGCTGATACCGATGTCGATGGCCATGCGAATTGCCGAATTGGATCCAAACACAGACATGAGAGAACTGGAAGCACCGGTAACACTGATTCTAGCCGACAGTGAGCAAGCAATTGGGAAAGCCACCCACGAAATCAAAGTGGACTTGTCGCTGCAGACACGTGCTGGGAAGCTGCAGATTCCCAAGCACACCTGTCTTGTATGGGATGTGCCGGCAGAACATATCTACTTGGGTCTCGATTTGCTTGAGGACCTTGGAATAGATCCAGCCTCAGCTCTGGAGCATTTGATCGCAAATCAGCAAGCAACCAGCGACAACGAATCGCTAACTGATGATCAGATGTACGAAGATGTTGAAATAGGAGACATCATTCCAGAGGACATACGTGAAGGCATCAGAGAAGCGATCGGCCGATCCATCAGCAATGGGCTTCCACGACGGTGGAGAAGAAAGCTCACGAAGTTAGCCTTCAGGTATTGGAACGTATTTCGAACTAAGCTGGGACCCGACCCGCCGGCGAAGGTAGCGCCTTTCAGGACAAAGCTGAAGGTCAACGCTCGCAAAGTGCGATGTAAGGCGAGGCGGTACAGCAAGGAACAGAGCGAGTTCCTACAGCAGTTCGTGAATCTGTTGGAGAAATATGGGCTTATCTACGAGAACCCCAACGCTGAATGGGCATCGCCTGTTGTGGTTGTACGAAAGCCTGGCAACAGAGGATGGAGAATGTGTGTTGACTTACGGGAGGTCAATGCCATGTGTGAGGCAACTGCTTGGCCAATGCCGTTTCTGGAAGCCATTGTACAGCACCTAGCCGGGTCGAAGTACTGGTTCAGCCTTGACGCATTCAAGGGGTTTTGGCTAATGCCACTGGCCGAAGAGTGCCAGGAGCTCTTCTCATTCATGACAGATAGGGGAGTTTACACACCAACACGATCGATGCAGGGTGCGCTAAACTCGTCGCCACAATTCCAGGGCAGCATCACAGGAATCTTCAAGGAGCTCCTGATGCGTGCCATCATTATCTGGATTACGACATTCTCGGTCATGCAGCCACTGAGGAGGAATGGTACAGTGTATTAGAAAGGACACTGCAGTTGGCCGACAAGCACAACCTGAAATTCAACATTGCGAAATGTGAATTCTTCCAGAGGGAGGCGAAGTTCGGGGGACGCATATTCACGCCTGAAGGGGTGTCGCATGACCCAGACAGAATTCGGACGTTGCAACAGATGCAATATCCCAGAACCGCAGCGGATCTGCAGCAATTCTTGAATGCGGCTCAGTGGATGAGCAGGTCCATCCCCGAATTCAGCAGAATCGCCCTTCCTTTGCAGCAGATCTTTGAGAAGGCCATGAAGAACCAACCTATGCGCACAAAGTCAGTCGCGCAAGGCGTTCAACTGAGGAAACATGGTTGGGGTCAAACCGAGGAGAAGGCGTTTGACGAGCTCAAAGAAATCATTGGGCGGAACACGCAGTTGAACTATCCACGCCAGGACAGGATTCAGTGTGTGTTTTCGGATGCGAGCAAATTCCACAGGGCCGGCATGGTCACGCAGATACCCATGGAAGATGCAGATCTACCAATATGGGAGGCGCGACATGAACCGCTGGGCTTCTCGGGACACAGATTCGCAGGTAGCGAATTGAATTGGGCAACCGTTGACAAGGAAGCCAGCGGGCTGCTCGATGTCATCGAGAAACTGGATTATTTGCTGCAGACGGGGAAGCCATTCCGCCTGTACACAGACCATAAGAATCTCCAGCACATATATGACCCACGGAAGTGTACCCAACCGACTGCCGAGCGCTTAGAACGATGGGGCATGAAGTTGAGGAAGTACAACTTCGAAATATACCACATTCCGGGGATCAAGAATGTGTGGACCGACCTTCAGACGAGGTGGGGTGTGGACGCCAACACACGGGGAGAACACGATCTTGAGGAGCAAGCCCTCACTGGCCGAGTGAAACCGGAAGATTGTGTGAACGTCTTCAGGATCATTCAAGTGCAGAGTATCCGGGATGACCAGAACGATCAGCCTGCGGCTGTGGGTAGTATCCGGGCCTCGCCTGCGGCTATGCACAGTATCCGGGAGGATCGGGATGGGCAATCTGGTCAGGATGGTCAGCCTGCGGCTGCGTGCAGTATCCGGGCTTCGCCTGCGGCTGTACACAGTATCCGGGAGGATCAGAATGATCAGCCTGCGGCTATGCATGCTAGTGAAGCAGCGAATTGGGAAAGTGCAAGTGGCAGATTCAGGGTCCAGCCGACACTGAATGACAAGCTAACCTGGCCGACAGTCGCAGAGATTGTGCGTCAACAGGATGAGCTACTGGCAGAGGATGAGAAGACTGGACTGACGAGAAACGCAGAGGGACTCTGGGTCAACAGTCAGGGACAAGCGATCATTCCACACGCCGACACTGACCTTAGAGTAAGGTTGACAGTGATCGCGCATGCTGGTGGACTAGCCCACAACGGAATGAACGTGACGACCAACATCCTACAGGAGCAGTTCTACTGGAAGGAATGAGAAACGACGTGGAGCGCATTTGCAAAGGATGCTTACACTGTCTCCCAACCAGAGGAGGGAACATCATCCACAGGCCATTGGGGAAGGCGTGTCATGCAACAGCACCGGGACAGGTCGTACACATGGATTTCTTGTACATCATGCCGACCAAACAGCAGGCCGCCCATGATTTCAAGTGGGTCCTAGTACTCAAAGACGACTTCTCGGGTCTGGTGCATCTGGTACCTGCAGCGGTGCCAGACACGTTAGTAACCGTGCAGACCCTAATGGAATGGAGTTCAAAATCCGGCACGCCCGACATACTGGTGTCCGACCAGGCAGCGTACTTCATGTCGGAACTCATGCGGGAGTACAACAAGCTGTGCGGTGTCGAGCAGCACTGGACAACAGCATGGACTCACTTTCCAAATGGAACTGTAGAAGTTGTCAATAAGCACATATTGGCATTGTTCCGAGCAATCTGTTCTCACCTGAGGTGGCAGAAAGAGGAGTGGCCGTGGCTGCTCAAACTCGTTGAGTATACACTCAACCACCGTCCTCAGAAGAGACTAGGATGGCGAGCGCCAATCACAGTCCACACCGGCAGGAAGAACGACACACCATTGAACAGAATTCAATGTGTGCGGCATCTGACCGGAGAGCTCGTGCGGCAGAAACCATTGGCAACTGAGGAAATCGTCAAGTTGACGGATGAACTCATTGATGCATTAGTGATGATGCACAAGGAAGTTGCCGAGGGAACAGAAGCCGAGAGAAGCAACCGAAGACAGAAAACTTCAGAAAGCAGACTGAAGATTAACTTCGGGTTGGGCGATTATGTCCTGATCAGCAAGGAGCTGGTACGGGCTGGCGAAAAATTGTTTCTGAAATGGAAAGGCCCATATCAGATTATCAATGCTGAACGTGGATACGTATTCGAAGTGAAGAACCTGGTCAATGGTGACACCCGAATCGTACACGGAAGCAGAATGCGGCTATACGCGGACAGCAACCTCAACCTGACCGAAGAACTCAAAGCACAAATCGCGTATGACAACTCCACATGGGAGATAGACGGCATCAGCGACGCGAGAGTCAACAACAGCAACCAAACTGTGGAGCTACTGGTGCGATGGCGAGGATTCAGTGACGATGAAGCATTGTGGGAGCCGGCGCAAGTGATAATTGAGGACGCCCCATCGATGGTCAAAGAATTCATCAGCGAGAACCCACAACACGCACTGGTGGAACAGTTAGCGAACATGCTGGGTGACGAAAAGCAAGCCAAGAACACGAAGCGGCGCAGGGGCGCGAACGGCCAGCGGCGCAGGTCGTGAATGCACGTGGAGGCATGGGAAGGACGACTGGGTTTTTAGACGTGGTTTTAGCGGGTGCGAGCCTCGCAGTACCTTGGGCAAGCCGCTCATGGTCTCAGGGCCGGCCGGTCGTCATCGCGAAGAGCGCCAGCGACGACAGGTGTCCCGTCACAGCCATGACGGGACTGGGGAAAACATAACCCACGGTGAATGATTTCCACGGCATTTTTGACAGTGCGGTCGCCCATGAGGAGTGCAACGAAGCAGATCTACTCTGGACAACAGGCTCAAGTCAAGGATCCGGGGGGCACTTCTGTGAAGGAGGGGAGTGTGGCATATATTTAGGGCTCATGCCATAGAGCAAGGGCGGCTCGGATTCCGGACTCCGTGAGCTGTGGTCGAGGCTAGATAAACAGACTGCATATTGCCTAGCCGGAATACGACACACTTTCCCAAGAAACGGATCCCGCAGAAGATGGCAGGTAGAGTAAACAGGCGATGTGAGTTGCACCGATGCCTTTGTAAAATGACCCACTGACGGAAGCTCCAGGAGGGCAACCTTCAGTTCTGGCTGCCAGGCAGCTACCCCACAATCTAAAAATATCCCAGGCGGAGAGTTCGCTGAGGAATTCGCCAAGGAGTTCACTACGGACGTATCCCCGAGCACTCGGTGGACCTAGCAACCACAGGTGAAGGATTTCCACATCGTTTTGAATCGAAAGCGGCAGTAGTGCGTGCTGCTACATGAGGCGTATCTTCCGGTTCTCTGAACATTATCGGTTGGTAAGCCCTCCGAAATCCGCTGCTGGACATGCACTCTGCAGTGGCGGCCCAGTTGCGTTCGGGCAAACACGAGCGCAAGAACGTGGCTCATATGCCTACAGATTGCCATTGGAGACAGACCCAAGGACGGGGGATTGATGATAGCGACCAGCGTTGACGGTGAGGGCAACACCTGCTGCTGTCGCGGGTGGCAGCATATGGGAGTTGACGCCGTCCATAATTCGCTGAAGAGGGCAGCCTGTGAGTTGGCGGCCGCGGCAGCAGGCGCAGCAGCAGGTAAGTTTATTGTACCTTGTGCTATGTTCAGGTGTTGGTACGTCGGGTGGTGCCACGCAGTCCGTCACGGACTCCGTGGTCTAATGGGAAACCTGCAGGAGGATAAGGTTCTTTTGAATGTAGCCATCCCACCGGCGTTGCTCTCGCAGCCGAAGCTCTCTGCACAAGTCGCTCTCAACGATCTACTTCTGACGTAAGTCTGCTCGTCTTCGTATGCGTGGCCTCTGCCACTGAGCTCAACAATTAGCTACGTCCCTGATCTGTCCGGCATTGTCCTCGCGTATTCCGACGTCAAGTTTACGCTGCGACTCGGCCGCATCGTCTACGATTCGCCCATCATCAAGGCTCGTGCACAGGCGAAGCTTCTAGTTTGCCGCATATCGCTAGGGGAATCAATCCGTATGTCTGAATCATTGCTGCCTGGTTACTCTTTTCCTAACTGATCATGTCGGCCCTATGCTCAGCCTGTGTCGTTTCGCAATCCACGTCCGAGTTCCTTGGCCTTCTGTTCCTCGACATCTTCCATGTGTCGGTCCCGGCGAGAAACATTCACGGCGCTACGTTCTCGGATGGTTTCTGGAGACACAACGGGAAACCGATCGACATCGGTGCGCCTCTGAGCGTCGGCGTCGTCTCCATTGCTAACGTCAGTAACCATCTGGTCATCGATGGCCAAATTGAACTTACGACCGGCGACAAACGACCGTCGGAACACGCGCCACCATCGTCGCCGCCTGCGAAGAAGAAGCGCCGGAAGCGAAGTCGCGACCAGAATTGATTTTATACAGCGTTGACGAGTTATCGTTCCAATATACGCGCCAGCATTGTCGCGTCGTAGTATCGCCCGAACCGGTACCCGTACCGCTTCAACACGCCTTCGACCTCGAACCCATTGGCCATCAGAGCCCGCGATGACGCAACGTTGTCAGTCGCCACAACAGCGAAGACACGCGTTACCCCAGCGGGAATATAATGGGTCATGAAGGCGCCGATTGTCGCCGTTATAATGCCACGTCTCCAATAGGGACGTCCGAGCCAGTACCCAATCTCGGCAGCGTGCGAATCGATGTCATTCAGCGGGCCTCGTTTCAGCCCGATCGCGCCAATGGCTTCCTCGGCCCCGTCAGCCGTTACGCGAACAACGGCCCTGGAGAATTCCGGATCGCGCTGAACGATGTCGAAGAAGACGCGCGCGGATTCGGGCGTGTACGGCCATGGGAACCCAGCGCGCATGTATCGCGCCACATTCTCGTCGTTGGCGTGCCGAACCAGACTGTCGGCATCCGTCTCCCGACGCCAATCCCGCAGCACGTACCGGGCATCGTCGTCCACCTTCACGTCGAACATCGATTAGTCCCCAAAACCACTGCCAGGCGCCGAAGATAGCAACTGGGGCGTGAACGTTCCAGACGCAACCGGCGCCCCTGCCGTGTGTGTTTCGCTTTCGACTACCTGCGCTGAAGTTGGTTCGCGCTACGTCCTCATGCAGCCGCCGCATGATGCAATGTGTTGATAATATGTTCATCTGCGGGCGCCGATATTCGCGCGTCAGCCTCGAGGGAGAAGTAATTCGAAACATATATTGCATTATCATGGAGGCGCCTCTGAACGCGGAGTTCACCACATCGGGAACCATTTCGTAATTGCCGCTACGACAGAAGATCGATTTCGATTGTGGGCCGGGAGTGGGTCCGCTGGGGCGGGACGTGCGACAGTATTCGCCCCATCGGACGCTTCAGACGTACTGGGAGGCGACGCCTTGGCTTTCTGTCCAGGAGCTTCATCAAAGCAGATGTACACTCGTTGAGAATTCATCACGACATTCAAGCGTTTCGAGTACTCGGTGAGCGTCAGCCTATGGACAGCAACTGGCTTGGAACGCAAATCATACGATGTTCGCGGGCTCAGTACACCGTGTGGAAAAGGCCATCTTGTAGCGCTGACTGTCAGGCTAATCCAAGGGCCTCCGACGTCGAAGTCCAGCACCAAGGCCCCAATATAGATAATGAAGCCGTCCGGATCGCCGATATTAATGTCAATAACATCCCCGGGTTTGGAAGTTCGAACAGCCAGGGGCGCCTTTGGGGTGCTGAATATTGTCGCGTTGGTAACCCTGACTGATCCGAACGCAAGGCGATGATCCCATTGATGGAATTCCGTGACACTGGGCAGGTCGGTTTCTATGTGGAATGGCCTGCATGCAGCGTCCGTCCACAGAAGAACGTGAACGGTGGCAACGAGCATCACCATGCGTGCGACGTCCATACTGTCCAGTCTCAGCGCCCGACGCAATCTTGTCTTGACTGACCTCGTGAGCGTAATATCGCGACTGACGATCGCGCCCGTCCGCCCGCAATGGCCGAGCTGCTGCCGACGCGCCGTTTTGGTGACCCTCCTATAAATAGGCCCGGTTGGCAGCTCACGAAGGCACCCTACCCGTCATCCCGGGAACACACGGTTCCCTAAGAATCGTCGACCGGCCACACGGATGGCTCCACAGGATGCCGACTGCCGGCCTGGGTGCGACGGGTGGACCGGACCCGCTTGGCGGCCTGCTGCTGCTGCTGGGTGAGTCCAGCCCGCCACCATGCATGATGCGTGACAACAATTGCGTGATCACGGCCGGATTGCGCGGCTGCAGTCATGGCGGTCGACGTGGTCTGCCTGTGGGCCGACCGGACCGTGTTCGGCGCCGGGCTCGCCTTCGAGGCACATGTAACGACCGGTCAGGTGCGAGAGCGATGCGGTGCTGTGCTGACGGGGTGGGTGGGCGGCCAGAAAATGAACCTGATGGCGATTACGGCGGACGGGTCGGCGGTGTTCGTTGCGAGCGGCGCGGGGCTGTACTGGACCAGGATGCACCCCGGTGGACGCGTCGACTGGCGAGCGGAAACGCCACACAGACAGCGTGTTCTGACGGCATCCAGCGAGATCAACTGTGTCGCGTCCGGCCGCTGCGATTCCGTGGATCTCGTCCTGGCGGGCACTGAGTCAGGCGACGTCTACGTGGTTCGCGTGGATCCGTCAGGCGCCCACGAGCATGCGTCATTCAGGTTGCGCTTCTAGGTAGCCACATTGCGCGCCCCTGCTGACACGCTCTTCCTGCTCCATAGCAATGTCGCGGCCGACCAAGATGATCTCAGCGTTTGGAGTGTAGTCTGTTGCAAGACGCGGCCGGAGATCATCACGTCGTCTAACACGCACCTGTACTGCCCCGCTGCTTGGCGCGTATCTGACAACGGTGACATTCGATTAGGATATCGGCGTACTCTCTCTCAGGCGAACCTGCGCCTGTCCTGGTACGAAGGATGGCGGGGCACTCCCATAACATTCCCTGTATTGCCGTCAGCGACGATGACTGTTTCCTGGCGTCAGCCTCGATCGACCGAGCTGTGTGCATATGGGACGCGAAGTCTGGCAGCCTGTTGCATCGGTTGGCATTATTCGACCTTCACGTTCGCGTGGCTGAATGCGCTTTAGGCGAAGCATGGACCATTTACAGTTCGGATGGGCGGTCTGCTTCTTCCCATGGCACGCCGTCGGCCTGGGAGCCACCCATGCGCCTGCACCTGCCGGCCAGGCTGAGGATAGCGATGCAGCTGATATTTCCTCTGAAAGTGATGGCGAGGGAGAGGTGCGCCTCACCGATGACCCTTTCTACGCCTACGCTCGAATAATGGCCGACGACACCAGTCGTGCTACTGATGACGGCATTCTACGTCTACCTCTGCTGCAAGAATCAGCGGTTGGTGAAGTGGGTGCACAGACTGGGCGTTACGTCAGGTTGCGTCCTAATCGAAGCGGCGGGGATACTACTGACGAGACGCAACGGGATCGCCCACTGGTCGTGTTCTGCAATCAGTCCATGATCTTCCTGTTGACCTTTGACCTATCGCTTCTTGGTTCGGATAATGGCGTTCCGTACTAGCCTCAGCCGTTTGTAATTTCGTTGCGCAGGCTGTGCAAGATCGGACTCGCCTTGCTGCTCCCTGCTCGACCCTCGATGTCGGCTGTCTTTCCTAAACGTCGTTCCTGAGCTTTCGCTAGTAATCGTGGGATGCGCCCGAAGCAACCAGCTCAGCCTGCTTCGTGTCGTCCGGAGCAAAGGCGGCGCCTGTTTTGAGCGTCTTGGATTGGCACCGCAATCTCCTCAGTCCCGCATGCCATTGATCGGTTCGAAAGGCGTCTGGTTCATCGTGCAGTGCCGGTTGACGAACTCAATGGTAGGCGTTTCCGTCTGTCCCAGACACGTCGACCCCGACGCGCCTGAACCGCTCCGCTTCTGGCGTTTGTTCCTGCTGCACTACGATGGAACGCTGTGCTCTCTCGAGTTACGACGTCCGATCGCGTCGAGGGAGCTCGACCTATCTGGGGTTATTATTTGAACACATTTCTCGGCAGCGGCAAGGTTGAGGTCTTGTGCCCGGCCAATGCCACTCCTCGAAGGACGCTCCTGATCTGGTGGCAACTGCTGGGCGTTATAACTGCCAGGAGCAGCGTCCATCGGATGTCGACATCTCGGCCTGGTAAAGAGAGCCCCTACGGAGGCCATCTCCTAACATACATTCATAGTCGTGTGTCGTTTGTCGAATCGAAGGCGCTGCTGTTGGCACTGTCCACTGCGGTGTACTGTCACATCGTGCCCAGGGATTCCGACACTTTGATGTGGGACATGATGAGTCGGACGAGTTGTCTATCGCACAGTGGGCCTGACAGGTGCCGGTGGCATCCTGTGATGCGGATGCACAGCAATCGGCGTCGCGAACGCTCGCTGGCTTCCAGAATGATCGCGGACGTGCTCTGGTCTGCGGCTACTGTAGTTGCTGACTTCGCATCCTGAGCAATCGCACTCATTGTCCTAGTACAACTCCCATCTGTAGGGGGCACGAAACGTACGCTTGTGAGCAATTCGGGATTGGCCTCGCCAGACTCGATAAGCCAACGACAGACACGACCGTGACCCGCCTGGCTCGCAAGGTGCAACGCGGTCCAGTGGGCCTGTACACATTCGTCAGAGGTGATGCTAGCGGTGTTCATCCCATATAACGATACCACGGTGATGTTGTTGACGTCCGCGCCGCCATCGTCGACAAGGGCGATCAGGATATCGAGGAACCCCTTGAACGCTGCCCAGTGCAGAGCCGAGTACCCATACTGCGACATTTGTTTAGTCCACAAACGAAACCGGCACATGCGACCTGAAACGAACAAACTGCATGTCCTTGCTGTTAACGTCGACCGCATCGCCATGGTACTGAAGGACGCGGCGCACAGTGCTGACGTCACCGGATCGCGCCGCGTTGTGCAGCACCCTCTCGTGGCACGTCAACGCCCTTGCCATGCCGCACCACGTGCGATCGCATCCGTACTGAAGATATCCAGGGTTCGGCACGCGCTGCTGAACCGTGTGGTGCCGGTCGGGGCACGACTGCAACAATGCCCGGTCGGGCTGCCCCGCACTGGGCAGAACGGGTCTCTGGGCCAGCGAGTCGAGTCCGCAAAAGGGGGGAGGTCGCCGACTCGCCGTACGAATGCTTCGTTTTGCGCAAACGGCGACCTCGCAGGCGTTGGTGGATGACATTGGAAAGTCACAGTCCGGCGGCCTTGACTGGTCAGTGGATGGCGGTTGCCGCGACCGCATCCGCGTCGCCCGCGCCGGTGCAGGCGACGGCCGCCGTCGACAACGACCGGTACCGCCAGATCAAGGAGCTGGTGGCGGCGCACAGCAAGATGGTGCCCGGCGACGTCTGGCACGTGGTCGATGCGCGCTGGGCCGCGAAATGGAAGGCGCATATGAAGCTCGACCAGCGCAGCGACGATGACCGGGATTATCCTCCCCCTGGTCCTATTGATAACTCACGACTGCAAGGTCAATCTCGAACACCCTCCGCCTATGCATCCTGTCTCACGCCCGATGAAGGTGCCAACGAACTCGCCCTGTCGAAAGATGTCGTGGAGCACCGCGATTTCATCCTTGTCCATGATGCCGTCTGGAAAGTCCTCATCGAGCAGTACTCTGGGGGCCCGGACTTCCCTCGCTCTGTTGTCACGGTATGCGATGCCAGGACGTCGGTGCGTCTGCGCATGACGAGTAACCATGGCTATTGGGAATTAGACCGGCGTGCAACAAGTTGCTTACCTGGAATTGCACCCTCTTATCGTTCGGGTTACGCTTGTGGATAGCTTGTCTGGCGAGCCGGATCCGAGCTATACGCTGACAGCACCGTACAGCTCGAAGCAAACCATTGCCGATGTTGCCGAGTCGTGTAAGGCGTGTTGGTTTCCGGCGTCTCGGGAAATGCTTGGTGAACGTACGCAGTTGGCTGTCTTCATGGCTGTGCAGGGCCAAACTGAACGCGCATCACACAGAATCTCCTGACTGGAGGCTATGGCATTTGCCAGCAGTAACATCGGACGACGCTGGCAGTCATGGCATTGCCGAAGAGGCGGGTGCTGCCGAGTGGGTCGTCGTACCGGAGACGGATCTGAAGAGCCCGCTGAAGAAGTTCGATAGTCGGCAAGGTCCGAGGCCACTGCTTTCGCTGTGCTAATCCTCATAGTGTTGCTTCTGTCCCAGATGTGTTGGAGTTCCTTTTTGAAAAGCGGAACCCGTCTGGCGTCTGGCCAAGGACGGTTGTGGAGCGGGACTGGAGAGATTTCCGCGTTGGCGACGTTATCGATGCGCTCGATACGCAACAGAAATGGTACGAAAGTACCGTTCGAGACGTCAAGGATGATCAGATACTGGTGCATTACAACAACTGGGACTCCAAGTGGGACGAATGGATTAAGAAGGATAATATGACCCGTTTGGCAAAGAAGGTCTCGTATTGCTGTCTTCTGGCGGCCGCTCGTCTGAATCGTTCCTTAGGGAACACATACGAATGGTCCCTATATTAACACGCGGCGCATGGGTTCCAATGCGAGCTGGACATCGGGTGCTGGCGACGTGCCCGGGCCGCCTTTGGCTCGAGGCATTGTGGGTCTACGGAATCTGGGCAACACTTGCTTCATGAATTCGACGCTCCAGTGCCTTTTTCAATGCCCCGTTTTAACCGATTTCTTTCTCGACGACAAGCATCTGAGCCAAATCAACCGTTCGAATCCGCTGGGCTGGCAGGGTAAGATTGCCGAGGCGTATGCTCAGCTAGTTAAGGACTATTGGTATGTGGCATGCATCCATCTCCGCAGGGCTTCCGTTCATGGGATCTCTTCCCAGGCTTGGTGATTCTCGTATCATATCCCCCCGAGAATTGAAGCACGTCATCGGGGAGTTCCAGCCGCGCTTTAGAGGATACCAACAGCAGGATTCTCAGGAGCTTCTCAACTTTCTTCTCGACGGCCTCCATGAGGACCTCAACCGCGTCAAGGTACTCGCTGTCATTGTTCTCCAGGCCGTTTTCTCGTAACACGCCGTCTAGGACAAGCCACAAACATCCCCAGTGGAGAGTGGCGGACGTAGCGACAGCGTCGTTGCAGAAGAGGCCTGGGCAGTCCACCTTCTTCGTAACGATTCCATTATCACGGATTGTATGCAAGGGCAAGTCAAATCGACCTTGGTGTGCCCTCATTGCGGGAAGATCTGTATCACGTTCGACCCGTTCATGACCTTGACATTGTCGCTGCCAACGAACACGACGACCACCATTCCCATCCGCGTCGTGTTCTGCAGCGAATCACGTCCCGTGACAATGTATGGTGTCACCGTCGACAAATCCAGCGATGTCGCCCAACTTGTGCGAACGTTGTCGGAAACGTTGCGGGCGAAACCCGACGACATTGTCCTATGCGACATTTGGAACAACGCCATCTACAGGATATTCAAGGTATTTCCGCATGTCTCGCGCCGGTTGACGTTGCTCAGGGCTCTGTTGTAGTCTACAGATTTAGTCGAGGAGATTCGTAGCAGTGACGAGATCTGGGCGTTCCTTTCCCCAGTCACTGTCGGCCCAACGCACACGGTACTATCATGCTGCCGTACTCGCATTCCCGTTCCCAGACTGATATCTTCATGTCAGCTTGCCCGCTCGGTTCCCGAGACGGAGGATATCGATACGCCGGGCACTGAGGGGGTTGCATCTCCCTACGGGGGCGCCGGCCAGTACTGCTCGTCGCCTGCACGCGACTTCGTGTACGTTGCCGTGAACAATTACATGGAAGGCGCGTCGGACTCCTCCGCGGGCAGCATCTTTGACAATGGTGATTCCCGGAAGCTGGACGCGTTCGGGATCCCGTTTGTTGTCGGTCTGCCGGTCGGGTCTCGAGTCTCCGGGCACCTGGTTCGAGATCTGGTCATCTCGGCAGCCGCTCGATTAACAACGCTGCCTGGTGTCAGCTCTGGACTTCGCGTGGTTGTCGCTGATCGGGCCGCCAGCGGCACTCGGCCGTCGTCCAAACTCGACGGCATGCTCATCGGCTCTGACTTGGCCGAGGTCGCCATCTCACCGCATACTGTCCTGAACCTGGTCTGGACTGCTTCGCAAGCGTCGTACTTCCGTACGGATCCAATAGTGAAGGATTCATCGGTCGTCGACGCCCACAGCGAGTGTGATCCAGAGCCGGCCATTGACCTGCAGCAGTGCATGGGCATATTCACGAAGCAAGAGGTCCTCGCAGAGCAGGACGCATGGTTCTGCCCCAGCTGCAGGGAGTTTCGCTGTGCCTCGAAGCGGCTGGACATCTGGAGAATACCGAGGATCCTGGCGATCCACTTGAAGCGGTTCCAGTACTCGGGAATGTGGCGTAACAAGATCACGACGATGGTGGACTTCCCGATGACGGGACTCACCCTCGACGACTGGACGCCCAACCCTGCCATGAAGGGGCGCCAGTATGATCTCTTTGCCGTCTCGAACCATTTCGGGTCGCTAGGCGGCGGCCATGTGAGTGTGATGCGGTCCTATGGTCTTACGCGTTGACTAATGCTGGCGCTCTGTTCAGTACACGGCCTATGTGAAGAATTTGGTGGACGGCCTCTGGTACAACATGGACGACTCGATGGTGTCCCGAACCGAACCGTCGTCTGTGAAGTCAGAGGCAGCGTACGTCCTGTTCTATGCCCTGCGGGACGATGAGGAGCAGCGACACCATGTTTAATCGCGGTCCCGTGCATATCTTCTCCAGTATAAAGGCAACCTCCTACCTAGTATCTTCAGTAGAATACATAGTCGCTTATCCCACCCGATGCCTGCTGCCTCGATCTGTTCAATCGTGGCCGGTAGGGCGCGGTCGTTCGGCGCGACCACATCGTAATCGCTGAGCGTTGACAGCATGGCCAGGAGCATCGGTCGGTGGTGCAGAATGCGCCCAGTGGCCGGCAAATGTCGGTGCTATCTCCAGTGGCTCGGCATACGTTCAAGGGATTCTAGCTCCCATCCCGACATGTATTTGACCACCCCGACGCTGTCGGTCAGTGCACAACGTAGCTGGCGTAGTGATCCGAAGTCCCCTGCGGCAAGCGTCGTCCGACCGTGGACCTCACTTCCCGCACACGAATGGATGACGCCGACATGTCAAGCCCGACGATTGGCCCGGGCGCCTGCGAGCAGGCTCGAGTGGCTGGCCTCGTCCTTATCGACAGCCCGGAGAAGGTCATCCACGATGGCGAGAAGGTGGCATACTACTGGCCACATCCCGTAAGCTGTGCTGAGATCCTCACTGGTACCGGCGACGGCGAGGGACATACGGCCGCAAGGACGACACGACCTTGCTCGAAACCCTGTCCAGAATTGAGCACCCACGTGGTGGACGCCACCTCCAGGCCCTACGACGACAACGAATGCCAGTGCGCCCGGTCGTTGACGGTCGAGTTTCAGGTCGGTGGGGGCCCCTCCTCGATTTGCGCTCGGACAGGGCCCGCTCGCTGAGATGTTGTTACCCTCGATGGAACGAATAGAGTCATAAATGCACCGACATCAGGTACGGCAACATGCATTAGTGGGCGTAGTCGGCCTTGATCCACTCGCTGAGCCATGTCGGGTACTCCTTGCCACGTTCACCATGTGTGACGATGCGTTGCCGCAGGTCATTGATTTCGTGGACCACCATGACCTGCTGGAAACGCTTCAGCGCATTCGCGAGCATGCAACCCTCGCCAGCGCCGCTCGAGTCAACACGGACGACGTTGGCCTCGATCAACTGCTCGAACGCCTTGCTGAACAGTTGCCGGCGCCAGGTGCGTCGCGATTCGTCCCGATTCTGGAACTTGCGCCACTCTTCATACACCATCTCGAACGTGTACGGGCAGATGCTCCGTTTCTCCAAATGCATCATGGCGACGAGAAGCGCGATCTGGTACGGCGAAAGCCTGAAAACGATCTCATCGATCGGGTCGACGTCAAGGGATCGCAGACAGCGCATGACATGCGTCGTGGACAGCAATGTCGGCGGCATTCGATTGATGGCGATGGCCACCGCGTCGAAGAACCGGCGCATGTCCCACTTCCGTTCGAGCGCAGCACGAAGGAACCCTTGGACGGCACCGTCAGCGAAAGCCGTCTCCGTGGCAGCATTGAATTCATCAACGAATCCTCGAGAGCACCCTGGAAGCGCACCCGGCAGCGACAGCGTCCGGCGCAGCACATGGACCAGGTCGTCAAACGGCACCTGGTGCCTCAGAACGACCCGATGGTTGCTGAACCGCGAGCGGACACGATGCTCGAGCAACGACACGACATCGGCGTGCGTCGTGATCCCGATGATCGCAATCTGGTGCGCGGCATGATGCGCCAGGTCGAACAGGTGGTACAGCAGCGACTGTCGGGGGCGCTGCGCGAACCTCTCGAACGCGTCAATGACGACGATCAACGGCTGGTTGATCCTCGACGTCTCACGCAGCACCTTCAGCACGTACGCCATGTTCTCCCTGAACGACGACATGCCGACGTCGAACTCGCCGCCTTCGAACTCGATATGCAACTGCCTCGACAGCGTCTTCAATGCGATCCCCTGCGGTACGTGTAAGGTGGGCGTAACGCGCGCGTAGGGCGTCGGATACGTTACGTCGTTGGTGTGCAGAAGGCCAGACAGGTGGACGACAGCGTACGACGACGGCGAGCCGCCCAAGCCCTGGTCGACGAGGTTCAGCGCATGGATCATGGCGATCCGGGCCTGGTGCGCGGGGCCGACGACGATCGCCGATCGCGACAGCCCCTGGACGACTGTGCGCCCGAGCAGGACGCGCAGCGCGTCGGCGGCGTCGACGACCCCGAAGGCGGCGCAGGCGAACGCGCTGTCGACGAGCGGCAGCGACCGCCTGTCCCAGGTCGCATGCAGCAGCGGTCGCAGCACGCGCCGGCAACACGCCTTGGCGACGTCCAGCTCGCCGTCCATGCCCACAGAACAACACTATCCCGCCGAACGGCCGGGCGCTGCTGCCTGTCGCTGACTGACCGGACGACGGCCCTCCCCCGGCGGAAAAATCGCCAGCGGCGGGCGGGCGGGCGGCCGTCACCGTCAGCGCCCGCCCGCTTGCACGCCCAGATGGCCAAACGAGGAAACGCATCATGGCTCGTGCACACTTCGAGCAGGCGCTCAAGAAGGGTCGTTCGTGCCGATCTGCCCAAAACGGGGACAGCGACCGCATTGGGCGACTCGTGATGACCGTGATGCAGTTGCAGCTTCATTTGCGAATCTGCGTCGTCGTCGATGTCGTCGCGGAGTGGCGGCGGCGGCGGCGGCGGCGGCGTGACGAACGTCGTCAATGTGGTTCCGTTCGCGAAGAACCTGTCGATCGAGTGCATCTTGCTGGAGAAGGGGCCGACGACGGAGACGGCGGACGGGCATCGCGTCTGCACGTGCCTGGTCGCCGATGCGACCGCGTCCATGACGATGTCGCTCTGGGACCGGCAGATCGACGCGCTCGAGGTCGCCGACATTCTTTCGGTCCAGGGCGGGTCCACCGCCCTGTACAAGGACGCGCTGTCGTTCTACGTCGGCCCCACCGGCACTATAAAACGGACCGGGACGTTCACGAAGCTGTTCACCGAATCGCCCAACATCAGCCAGTGGACGTGGACGAAAGACCCGTCGACGAAGGCATTTGTCAGAGCGACATGACGCGTGGGCTAATACGACAAGTTCATTTCCCTGTGAGGTGGGCCTTCAAAGAGTACGCAATGGTGAACCCGATGATGGCGAGGAAGATCAGCGACGAGTTCTTCCGCTTCTGGTTAATGCGGCGAATGCTGTCCCGTAAGGCGTCCCGCGCAAGTTGCAGGCGGCGACGAACGTTGGATTCGCCCAGTATTTCGAGCTGTGTCGCCAGTGGCGTGTCGACCATCCCGGCGGCCCAGTAGCTGAACGACGATGGATCGTCCGGGGCGGCCGAGATGCCATCTCGTAGGCCCCGTCGCCGAAAGATGCCCGACGAGTCCAGGCGCAGCAGGTCGGTGACTGCCGTTCGGCACTGGTCGAACAGGTCCACACTGTCCGCCGCCGACGACGGTTCGTCGTCAACCGGCGTGATCGCCGCGGTCACTAGACCGAATCCCATATCGACCTCCTCGAAGTTCGATAGGCGCACTGCCTGCGTGCCACGCCCCTGCCACCAGGAGCAGTCAGCGGAAGCACACGATACGAAGACCGGCGTACAAAGACGAGGCACCTGCCATCCAACGTTTGCTGGACTTCGGTAATGGCGATTATACACCCGAGGTCGTTGCCGTCAACGTCGGCGACGGCCACGAATTGCCGATTTCCCGCCAGACAGTCAGACACCAGCCGCCGGTACCTGCATGGCGTTCATTGTCGCAACCGGGGTCGCGAACATCGCCAACGGTGCCTACCTCGGCTCAAACATGAAGTAGGTCACGTCCCGAACAGGGAAATCAACCGTCTGCGACAGGAACAACGGCAACCGCCGTCGGTAATCCCGTCGTTCGACGTTCGCTTCGGTGGCGCGCGCGGCCGTCTCCTCGGCGAAATACTTCTCCAGCAACCCGGTCAGCACCGTCGTCGACGCATGCGCCACCGCGTTCGCCTGGCAGGGATGCCTGCAGAACGGGCACTGCCGTTTCTCGTCCCTTTGCGAGCGCGATGCGTCAACGAAGCCGATCGGTCGCCCGGCGGCGCACGCGAACGTACATGGCACGGACGAGGCAGCCGCGGCATAGCGTATGCCCACAGGTCAGGGTGACCGGGTCGAACAGCAGGCGCAGGCAGATGCTGCACTCGAGGTCGGCGGCCACGAGTCCCCTCGACATGGGGCGGTCCAGGGCCTGCAGGATCACCACCAATAGCGGCAACAACGACCACACCGCCGCAGGTCAACGCAGTCCGCGAAGAGCTGCAGCGCGCGCCCAGCCAGACGAATGTCCACTGAGGGGACGACACGGTTCCGTTCGTCGTCGTCGCCGCGGCGACGCCCTCGCCGCCATGCGTCCATGTCGCAGATCCAGGCCGGCCAGAAGCACGTGTCGTCGCCGTCGCCGCGCCGGCGGCGGCAGCGTGGGCGCCTCCTGTGGCGGCGATTGCTTGTCAACGCGATCCTGTTCGCGATCCTCGCGTTCGTGGGGACCGTGTTCATGTCGGTGTTCTCGTCGACCACGTCGAGGAAAGGGAAAAAGATCAGCCTGGACCAGGCGGCCAGTATCGCCAATCGGGGGAATCAGACACGGCGGGCGCATCACCCGGTGATCATCATACCTGGGATTGTCAGCACCGGCCTGGAGGTCTGGCAGGCGCACCCGTCCTGCGCCGGCCACTTGTTCCGCACACGAATCGTAAGCGCTTCCGGTATCAGGGTTGCCCCATGTGCTGATGGGTAGCAGTGGGGCGGCGCCACGATGATCCAGCAGGCGTTGATGGACCCGCAATGCCTCCAGAAACATCTCATGTTGAATTATTCGACGGGTCTGGATCCGGACAACATCAAAGGTCGTCTCCTGGTGTCGCTCGATGTGAACCCGGATCCCTGACGAGACGACGTGTACAGTTCGCCCGTTGTCGTCGTTCGACAGCTCCGACTACCTGTTCGGTGGCGTGTTCTGGGTCTGGGCTCCTATCGTACGCCAGGGGTCGCTCTTGTCCGCTTGGTATTACAGTAACGCTGTGTCTGCTAGATCGAAGAGCTCGCCCTGATCGGCTACGATCCGAACAACCTGTTCATCGCGACATACGATTGGCGCCTGTCGTCGACGGTCATGGAGCAGCGTGACGCGTACTTCACGAAGCTGAAGTCGACGATCGAGATCGCCCACAAGACATCCGGTCAGAAGGTCGCCATTGTGTCGCACAGCTACGGCTCCCTCGTGTACCTTCATTTCATGAACTGGGTCGTATCGTCCAAAGGCGGCAACGCCAACGCGCACTGGGTCGAAACGCACGTGCATGCATTCGTGAACATCGCGGGCCCGTTGCTTGGTGTGCCCAAGTCTGTCGCGACGCTGATATCGGCCGAGATGAAAGACACGGCCGAGCTGGCGCCCCCGCTGCACTATCTAAAGGAGCGCCTCTGGAGCCGGTCCACGCTGATCAAATTGTTCCGATCGTGGGGGTCCATTTCCGACATGCTCCCGATGGGCGGGAACCGGATCTGGGGGTCGGCGTCTGGCGCCCCAGATGATGGGTCGCTGAGCGGCATGGTTGCTTTCACCAGCAATCGCGCCGAATCGAAACCGTCGAATTGTTCCCAGGTTGGTGCCGAGGATCGCCTGGGACCTGAAGAGGCGTTGATGAGTCAAGAGGCGCGCGAAGCGTACCTTCGCAAGCAATTCCTCAGCGTCGACGATTCGGTTTCGATGCTGCGTGAACTGGCGCCCGTCTTCATGCAGCGGTTTGATCGTCACAAAAGCGTCGGGTATGCCACGAACCTCGATTCCGCTGAGTACAACAAGCCGAAGTACTGGAGCAATCCGTTAGAATCGCGGCTGCCCAGGGCGCCTTCCGTGAAGGTGTTCTGCCTCTATGGTGTCGGCAAAGAAACGGAACGAGCGTACAGGTAATGCGTCTACTGTGGATGGGGACCTGGCGATTGATTCGCCTGTCGATAGGTATCGTGAACACCCGGGAGACGGCGGCTGCTCCCGCGTGCCCTTCCAGGTTTGCTGTCTGGGCACGAACGAAGCCTGCTGCTGCTTACCTTCTGTCGGCCGATAGATTGATACGGAAACAGCCGGTCATGGCATTCTGAGTACCGATGGCGACGGGACTGTGCCGCTGATCAGCTTGGTTGGATCCATGTGGGCGTACCAACGGCAGGTCCATTGCTGACAGCAATGCTCGCAGGGGTTCATGTGCGTCCGAGGATGGCGGTCACGACGGTACAATCCGGCGTCCATGTCGGTGACGACCCGGGAGTACAAGCATAAGCCCATGACGGTGTTCGTCAGCGGCGGCGATCTTCGAGGCGGGCCCGCATCCGGCGACCACGTCGACATCCTCGGGAACCACGACGTCATCGACGACCTCATCCAGATTGTCAGCGCAGCGCCTGACCCGGAGCAGCGGATCCTCTCAGACATCGAGGACATCGCCGCTCGTGTCGAGATGGACTAGGCAGGCGCTCAGGGGTTCTCTCTGCCTGTCTTGAAATGAACTATACCCACAGACTGTCCGACGCTGCCGCGCGTTCGCTTTATAAACGTCCTACGTACTGGCCGTGTTTGCGTCGAGCACAGGCGGGTTCGCTTCTTACGACGAGATGGCAGTGTACGTTGACGTCTGCGACCGCGGGAACCAGACCATGTCGCCGAACAGGTTGCTGCCCTGCATCCATGCCCAGCGGCCCGTGGACGTATCGTATCGCCACACTGAGAACCGCCAGGTCAGCTCGCATGCGTGTACGGTTTGCTGTACCTGATCGTGTACCGTCGTTCAGCATCTCTGGTTGAACCGTCCGGCAGTGTGTGGACGCGTCGCAGCCGACGCCGCTGGACAACCAGAGGTACCGGTTATACGTCGTCCAGCACGACGATCCGGTTCGGGATCCGGGCGCGCCTCCAGACGAGAACTGTTTGATCGTCGCGTACGACCCCGGATGCGACGTCGTCTGCCAGCCAGACACGAACGAGAACGTCCTGTCGGCCCCAAGCGGCGCACCATCAGCTACACGACCGGTGAACGTCGTCGTATCGCTCCGTTACGGACAGGTTATTCGGGTAGAATCGCCACATGTCGCCCAGCAGGCCAGGCGCGCCCGTCGACGCCATGCCGAACCCGCCAAACATGTAATGCTGTGCAGAACGTGTGCCGCCGCCGTTCGTCGCGTTGCCGTAGATGGACCAAGCGCATGCCACCTGTCGACTGCCGGGCCAGCCACCGGCGCCGTAGCTCGACAACGATGGCAGCAGGCCGCCCGCGACCCACGTCCACGTTCGCGACGTCACGTTGTGCCGCCACAGATCATCACGTAGTTCCATGAGCGTCGGCGTGACGCGACGCCCACCGAACACCCATCGGATGTTCGCGTCGGCGTCGGTCCAGACGGCGGCGCCTTGTCGACCGGCCAGCTCGGCGTGCTGCGCCGACGCGCTCGTCTGCAATGGCGACAGGCTAGCCTGCACGACCCCCGACCCCAGCAACCGGGTCGCCAGGGCGAGCATCATCATCATCGTCATCATCCTCATCTATATTATACCGACGGCCGTACCGTCGTGGCGATCTGATGCTAGTCAGGGCCCCGGCTGGCTAACGACCATCATCATGCCCTCACTCTCCGCCATGCACAGCGTCCTACAGACGGGACACGACGTCAATGCTGGCGATCGATTGTCGCCGACGCCGTCATACCTGTCCGATGTCTCAATGGTGACCAGGGCGGGTTTCGACCCGGGTCGCAGGCGTTCGAAGGCGTCGAGCAGGGCGCGTGACGGCCCGGCAACCGCGTCCGACACCGGACGGCCGAGGACGCCCTCGCCCCGCACCGCCATGCCCTTGTCGTCGATCAGCAGGCACCCGTCGGCGCCATGCTCGAACACGCTGTCGAACACGTCATCGTGCCCTGCGCGATCCGCCTGCTGCTGCGCCTCCTGCCCCATTTCCATCGCCGCCAGCGCAATATCCGCAGTCTGCCGCCCATCGATCCGTCGCCTCGCGTCGCAGAGTGGCGCAGACCCGCAAGCTGCAGGCCGTCCGCGTGCGTCTGGCAGCGACGCAAATCTGCAAGCTGCAGGCCCTCCGTGTCGGGGGAGCGGCGCAAACCTGGAAGCTGCAGGCCCCCCGTGTGCATCGGGGAGCGGCGCAAACCTGCGAGCTGCAGGCGCTCCGTGCGCGTCGGGGCGTCGCGCAGACCTGCAAGCTGCAGGCCATCCGTGTCGGGGAGCGGCTGCGGCGATAAGTGCGGTCGGGGAGAGCCCGGGCCTTAAGGGACGGTCGCGATGACTGGCGGCCAGAAAGTCCGTGCCGCCCTGACAGCCTCGTCATCTTCGATGGGCACGCTGGTGGCGCCCCAGGCCGACGATGGCGGACCCGGCCCGGTCGCCGGCGTCTTCGACGAGACGCTCACGTTCGACGAACTGCACCGCCTGATGGCCGGCAGCACGCGCGTCAACGCATCCCGCGTGAAACGCGCCGCCGTCCAGGACCCGCTGGCGGCGCTCCTGGAATCCACCCCCAGGGAGGTGTTCACGTTTGACGAGTCGGCATGCAACACCGACAGCCTCACATGGTTTCGTGGAGCGCGCCTCTCCGACTGCACCGACTCCGACCTGTTGTCGTCCGTCGATGGCCCCGTCCATCCACAGCCGGCCAGCGCCTTGCTGGATTCGTATCGGGCCAGGCACGCCTGCGCCGTACCCGACCAACCGGTCGAACCCGTCCTGCCATCGCCTACGGTCCAGGCGCCGTCCGGCGAGTCGCTTCCCGCGGCCGACACGGAATTCGACGCGCCGCCCGCCGCCCCGAACCGAACCTGCGACATGTTCGCGCCCGAGTCGCTGCACTTCTTCGATGAAATCTCGCCGAACGCTAAGCGTCGTAAGCTGTCGGAGCCCAGCGCGGCTCTGTTTCGGTCGTCGACGTCGGATACGGAACCGGAGGAGAACATCGTGTCGCTGGCACATGACGGGATCTTGCACGGGAGGCATATCTGGGTGCCGAAGGACCCGACGCAATGCCGGTTCGTCCTGGCCGACGACGGGTTCGATGAGGCGCCCGCTGATTTCCATGATGTCGTTGTCATTGGGGAGGAGGACGCCTTGCTGGACGAAGACGAGGACGCCGGTAGCGATCCCAGCAAGCGGATCTCTCGAGCGGACCGGCGCCGTGCCCAGCTGTGGAACAATATCGTTCGCCACGAGATGGTTCGGGAGCACCGTAAATACCAGGCCCGGTTGCTGGGTTCCGTCAACCACTTCCGACGTGTGTCGTTCATCGTTGTCAAGGAGGTCCGACGTCTGGCGCTTCGCGCTCATCGCCTCGGTCGGGACGTGGCCACCAGGGCCAAGAGGTGCACTCGGGACATGCAAGCCTACTGGCGACGAATGGAAAAGGAATTGGTCGAGCGCAAGAAATCACGTGAAAAGGAAGAACTCGAAAGGCTAAAGGTTTGTTCCTGTTCTTCCTCGTGTCTTGTGAATTGTGACACGAACGTCTGCAGGCGCTTGAAGAGGCACGAGAAGCGGCCCAGCAGCAACGGAAACTAGAGTTCCTGCTGACGCAGACGGAACTGTTCTCTCACTTCATTGGTAAGAAGATGGGGTTCATTCCCGATGCCGCTACACCCGGCAACGCACCCGGGTCAACCGCCTCGACGGCACACGTGTCGCAGGTATCGCCTATCGTCAGCAATTGATCTATCGAGGCTTAGCGTTTCCGCTGTGTGCAGGTCGACGCTGAACTCCAGGAGGAAGCCGAGGCGGCAACGAAACGTTATATCCAGCAGACTCGCGATCGGGCAAGCACATTCGATCCTGTCGCTAATGGGGCGCCCAGTGAGACAGAACCTGTTCTTGAAGACCAAGAAGGTTGGCAACTGTATTTCATTGGCCGTTCGGTGGCTGATCGGGATTGGCGTTTCAGTGGATTTGCTGAACCCGTCGACCATGCCCACGAACTCGCATCTTTGGTCTGAGCCGACCATGTTCAAGGGCAGGCTGAAGGAGTATCAGGTTCGCGGGGTGAACTGGCTCATCAATCTGTACGAGCAAGGCATTAACGGGATTCTCGCTGATGAAATGGGTATGCTCGTGTGATGCTCTGACACGGCAATCGATCAACGTGCTGCTGCTGTACAGGCCTCGGCAAAACCATCCAGGCCATCTGCCTTCTTGCCCATTTGGCTGAAGTCAAAAACATTTGGGGACCGTTTCTTGTTGTGGCACCCAATTCAACGCTGCACCAGTGGAAACAGGTGACTGTGCGTCGTTTCTGCCTGAACCCGCGTTTGCTGATATTGCACGATAGGAACTGAACAAATTCTGCCCTCTGCTGACCGTCATTCCGTACTGGGGGACGCAGAAGGACCGAACCACGATCCGCAAGTTCTGGAAACCAAAGGCCCTGTCTCAGAAGGATTCGCCGTTTCATGTCTGCGTTACATCGTATTCCACCTTTGTCAACGACGAAAAGCACTTCCAACGCATAAAGTGGCAGTACATGGTACGCAGTCACGATCGTTGCTGAGCTTGGATGGCTCAATGCATTGCCCCACAGGTTCTCGATGAAGCGCAAGCCATCAAGAATGCCAATTCGCAGCGATGGATGCGACTGCTTAATCTGAAATGCCGTAACCGTCTACTGCTGACTGGAACACCTATTCAAAGTCAGCATATCGAGACTGCCCAACGACATTCGTTCGCCTAACGATTTCACTTAGACTCCATGGCGGAGCTGTGGGCCCTCCTGCATTTTATCATGCCGACGCTATTCGATTCCCACGAGGAATTCAACGAATGGTAGGGGATCGTGACGGTCAGTGGCAAATCGGTTCCCTGATGTGCTCTGCAGGTTCTCGAAGGACGTTGAGAACGCGGCCACAGGAGGTGATAAGGATCGGATAGATGCTCATAAGCTCAAGCGATTGCACATGATTCTCCAGCCGTTCATGCTAAGACGTGTAAAGGTGCGTGTGCGATTGCTTGCCGCCTGTGTACGCTTTGCATGCGGGTTCTGATGCTGTCGTCAGAGTGACGTTGAACATGAAATGCCGAAGAAGACTGAAATCCACCTGAGCTGCAACCTCTCGCAGCGCCAGCGCACGCTTTATCGAGCGCTGCAGAACAAGATATCGTTCGCCGATCTGGGTGACACGTCCCTGATGAGCAAGGAGAACCTGATGAACCTCGTCATGCAGTTCCGGAAGGTGTGCAATCACCCGGAAGTCTTCGAACGGAGCTGGGCCCATTCTCCGTTCCAGTTTACGTTCGACTCCTATGTCCCCAGCGCCTCAACGACGGGTGGAGGTCGCGGCGTCGGGGCAACGCCCTCGATCGACGCTGTGATCCCAACCGCCCACAACCCGGTCGCGTTACGTGTTCCGCGTTGCGTTCTCAACCTTGTCTCCAGCGCTGCCGTGTCTCCGAAACGCTCGCTGTGGCACCCTTCTTACATTGCGGGATCATCGTCGTTCTCCTTCCATCGCCTTATCGATGCGTCTCCCTCCGAAGTTGCGTTCGCGTTCTGGAGCCAACGTTCCCCTCTCCACGCGTGGCTTGCCATTGTCGCCATTCGCCACTTGTTACAAAGGCTGGACCCGCCTTCCTCGTGGTATGGTGACGTTGACGATGGTGTGGAGCGGGATGCGCTGGGGTTTGCCGTAAGACTGATCTGTGCGTTGCCTGCTTGTGATTGGGCTCTGACACTGGACGTTCCAGAAGCGCACATCCTCCGCCTGGCGCATTAGAGATCGGCTGCTGATACGCCATCGATGCGCGTCGTCGGCCCCGTTTGAGGCTATGTCGTCCGCGACGATTTCCACGCTGTCGCATCTCGTGCGCGCCCTTCCCATCCTCCGTGTACCGGACGATCGCGTTGCGGCTGCCCCTCAGGAGATGGTCGTGTCCTGTCGACGAACGTTCGTGCAGATGTGTGACGGTGCTCATTCGGGTTTGCGTCGTTTGTCACTTGCCACCGTAACTTTATGCTGACTGGCGACCTGCAGGCTGGGAAAGGACGGTTCTGACCGGAGTCGACTGTCGGCCGTGGTGTCCGGATCCTGCTTCTCGCTGTCGCAATGACGGCCTGCTACTTCCTGGACTAGCGGTGCCTTCGCGGTACGCGGACGCGGTTGGCCCGGCGGCGCTGGCCAGTTGCCAGCACACGATGGCGGTGAAAGGCCTGTGCCGGCCCCTGTTTGACGCTGTCGGCTCCAACCGGAGCCAGGTGTTCGCACCCCATCCCGGCAAGCTGATCGCCGACTCTGGCAAGCTGATGGTCCTGGACAGGCTGCTCGCGAAACTGAAAGGTTTGTGGGGGATCGACGCGCAACGGATTGGCCACTGCGGCGCAACTGACTGGCATTCGCCCTCCAGCGGAAGGGCACCGCGTCCTCATCTTCTCGCAGATGAAGAAGATGATCGACATTCTGGAGGACTACATGCACTACCGGAAGTACTCCCTGTTCCGTCTGGACGGCGGCACCGACCTTGCCGACCGTCGCGACATGGTCAACGACTTCCAGGCGAACGACGACACGTTCGCGTTCCTGCTGTCGACGCGCGCCGGCGGCCTCGGCATCACGCTGACGGCTGCCGACACGGTCATCTTCTTCGACAGCGACTGGAACAACACGATGGACGCGCAGGCGCAGGACCGCGTCCACCGCATCGGCCAGACGAAGCCGGTCACCGTCTACCGGCTCGTCTGCACGGGCACCGTCGAGGAGCGCATCCTGAAGCGCGCCCAGGAGAAGTTCGAGATCCAGAAGATGGTCTACTCGGGCCAGTTCAAGCTGCAGAAGGACGTCGACCTGTTCAAGAAGAGCGAGCTGAAGGACTTCCTCCGCGACACGATATGACGCGCGCGTTCATCGTCGTCGTCGAGTAAGTACACTGGCAAACGGTATATATTGTAGGGCCCGGCGTGCTGCTGCCGCTCTGCTGTACACGTCGCGCCATCAGGAGGAACGGGCGGGCGTTTAGCGTCCGTTCGTCCGTCCGCCCACCCGAGTTATAGGGATCCCAGGTCGGTGTCGGCGCCCGTGCTCGACGAGCCGGTCAGCGACCCCAGGCGGGCGGACGCGGCGGGCCGGATGGCCGTCGGCGCCGCCGCCTGCGTCAGCTGCCAGTGGCGCACGCCGTTGGACTCGGCGGCCGCCGTCCGCAGCGGCGGGAAGGTCCGCGTGACGAGGTCCGGCGACGACACCTGGAACACGTGCACCGCCTCGGAGATGCCCTTGTAGGCGTGCGTGCCCAGGTCGGTGAACACGCCGGGGAACGTGTCGCGGACGGCCTCGTAGACGGCGCGGTCGCAGACGATCTGGCCGCCGTGCGCGCTGTCGGCGATGCGGGACGCCCGGTTGACGACCGACCCGAAGTAGTCCATCCTGGAGGTGACCGGGTTCCGCCGACAGTTCGGGTAGCCGACGTTGACGCCCATCCGGACGCGCAGGCCGCAGAAGACGATGCGCCCGTTGTCGTCGATGACTCGCCTGGCCGACTCGTGGCAGTTGACGAGGTCCTCGGGCCACGAGCAGTACAGCAGCGCGTTCTGGACGGCGATGCACCAGGACAGGGCGAGCTCGGCGGACGCGAACGACACCATGAACGCGTCGCCCTCGGTCTTGACCTCGTACCCCTTGAACTGGCGCAGGTGGTCCCGGACGATCTTGTCGTGGTGCTTCAGCG
The DNA here is from genome assembly GCA_039704465.1 of Plasmodiophora brassicae. Taxonomy (NCBI): domain Eukaryota; phylum Endomyxa; class Phytomyxea; order Plasmodiophorida; family Plasmodiophoridae; genus Plasmodiophora; species Plasmodiophora brassicae. Next base: position 401,816 of record JASFAU010000014.1, read on the forward strand.
CCAGGTCCATCATGTCGGAGCAGCGCTCCCACAGGACCGTCGAGCTCTGTATGTCGGTGAACACGAACGTGACCTCGCCGGTCGGCGCCTCCTGGAAGAACGAGTTGTGCACGATGGACGGCATGCTGAGCTCGGCGCTGTAGTCGACGCTGCCCTGGCCGACGGCGCTGGCGTCCTCGGCGCCGTACTCGTCCGGCGGCCCCTTGGCCATGTTCTTCAGCACGTCGATCCACCTGTACATCTCCTCCTCCGTGTCGGCGGCCAGGTTGTAGACCCGGTCGGAATTCGACAGGATGAACCGGTAGGCGAAGTCGGAGCGGGACCGGACGCCGCTGGGTTCGCCCGGTTTCGCCGTCGACCCCGTCTGCGACGACGCGTGCGCGCCGACGCCCCGCGTGATCAGTATCGACCCGGTGTACTTCATCGAGAAGTACCGCATGGTGCACCCCTCGAGGATGAAGTACAGGGACCGCCACGTGCCTTTGTGGCACCGCTTCTTCAGCCACCCTTCCAGGCGGTGGACGGCCTGCGACCCGTGCGGGCACTTGGACGCCTCGATCGACTCGCCGATCGCCTAGCGGCACCACGTCAGGCAACGATCATCCGGGACCCGGCACAGATCTGGAGCAACACACCTTGATCCAGCGCATCATCTCCTCATGCGACGACGACGCCATGTAGAGCGGGCGCCCGCGCGACTTGGACACGTACGAGAACGCGTAGTTGGATTTCGACGTCCCCGACAGGGCAAAGTCGCACATGTCGCAGACCTTCCCCGTCATCAGCGTCCCGGTCGACGGTTCCTGCGCCGAACAAGGTCGTCAGCGCGCTAGCGAAGTAACGCGGGCGGATGGATGGGGGACGCCTACCGTGAAGCTGAGGACCTGCCCGGTGCACCCGTGACAGAACTGGTTGTTGCAATAGTCGCACATGGCCCTCCTGTTCGTCAGCGTGTACGTCGTCAGGCAATTCGGGCACTCGTCCTGCTGGATGCGCGTGACGACGTCCTGCGACGACCGCTTGCGCCTCTGCGCCACGAACCGGGGGAACGTGTCGCTGCGCAGCTGGGACAGGATCTGGCGCAGGGCGTCGTCGAAGATGGTGGGCGGCAGCAGCTTGCGGTCGTGGGCCAGCACGACGCTGTCCAGCAGGTCCTCGCGCATCTCATCCCACAGGAACACTTCGTGCGGGGCGCCAGGGCGGATGTACTTCTCGAAGATCCTCTGCCCGGCGTTGAACTGTTGCGTCGACTCGCGCGGCATCTCCTGGAACGCTTTCACGTCCAGGTAGAAATCGATGGTCGCCTCCTGGCCGAGCGAACGCGCGAACGCCTTCAGCTCCGACACCTTCGCCGGGTCCAGCAGGAACTTCTCCAGCGCGCAATCCTCGTTTAACTTCGAACGGGGGAACAGCTTCACGACGCCGTCCTCGATCTGCGTAATGCCTTCCAGCCGCCCCTTGAAGCATTGCAGGTTGGGCGCCACGAGCCGGTAGTACCGCGGGCGCCAGTACTGTGCACAACCGTCAGATGCCCTGAGCACACCAACCACCGAGGCAGAGTCGCTTACGCGATGCGACGACGACTTCTTGGCGAGCCAGCCCTCGTACAGCGCCGCCGCGTGGTGAGCGACCGGCGATTCGTCATGAGCGACCGAGGCGCGCGGGACGACCTCGTCCCGGTTCGGATCCAGACGCAGCGCCTGGAACGCGCTCAGGTTCTTTGACACGGAATCGTCGGCGCCGTCGACGGACGCGACCTGGCTCGATGCCGACATCGTTACCGACAAGTCCCAAGACGGTCGTACCGCCGACGACGTCGCCGTTTGAGCAGCGCCGAGACCGAGCAGTTGGTCGCCCGGCAGGGCAGCGCACGTGCTGTTCTTCTGCGACAGGTGCCGGCGAAGTTTCGTAACGGACGCCAGCAGCGGCTGGTCGGTCCAGGCGACCGGCAGCGCGCTTCGCGAGAGCGCCAGGTACGCCGACGAGATGGCCTTCAGGCATTCGCTGCGTCGCGTAAAACGCATGCGAACGTCGCGCTCCTTGGCGACTTTGAACACGATCTCGTGCGACGACGACGAACAGATGACGCCGTACAGGCGGCGCAGGTCAATGTCGCGACGTGGCTTCTTGTAGACGTGCGGCGAATAATAGATGAGCGACAGGTTCGTCACGAGAAGGTGCCGCTCGTCAAACACGCCGGCGTGGTCGCTTTTGTGGACAGCGTCGGCGAACACGACCCGCTCGACGGGCGTCTCCGCCAGCTGAATGCGCTGTTCGCTGTTGAGGTACTCCTGGACCTCGGGCCGGCCGGCCAGGCGCAGATAGTCACCGTTCATAGGGTGCAGTTCCGCGATCGCATCGCGATAGTCGACCGCCAGGCCAGCGACGACGTCCATGACGGCGGGCCGCCGTCGTCGTCGGTCGGCCGTTCCTGCAGCAGCGTTGTAACGCAATCACCCCAACCGGGCGCGCGCTGGCCACGCCAACGCCGACGCCGCGCACTTCCCGCCCCGCTATTTCAGGTGCACCGCCCCAGTCACCGCGCAATATTGCGCGACTGCGCGACTGCAGCCCGCAGTCGGGGACAACCACGGTCCGTTTATTCGTCGGCACTGATAACAGCACGGTACAAATATAGAAGGTGCCCTGGCGTCGAATGCCGTCTACGACATGGCGGCGCGCGCGACCGTCGTCCGCTTCAGGGTGACCTCGTTGACGCGCATCGACCCGGTCCCGTCGACCTGCTGCTGCTGCTGCTGCTGCTGCTGCGGCAGCGGAGGGTTCACGGGCGGTCGACCGCCCGACGACCGGTTGTTGGCCGCCTTCAGGTTCCAGTTCGTGGTGTCGTTCAAATCGGGGCGGTACACGATGACGTAGAAGTTGTACCACACGACGGAGATGACGGTCGTCAGCGTCGTCACCAGCAGGCCGGCCTCGCGGATGATGGCCGCCATCGACGCCTGCTGGATGCCGAGCGCGATGGAAAACGCGCCCGCCCCGATGAACGCCGTGTTGTACTGCAGGTCAGGTTAGGGCGCGCGTCATATACACGTGCGTGGGCACACGGGGCGTCGCAGCCGTTACCATTGCGAATGCGATGCGTTTGGATTCGTTGAAGGCGTCGAGGACGTTCCGCGTCCTGATCGACTGGTACACGCCGATGACGCTGAGGACGATCTTTGGCACGCAGCTGATGGCGATCCAGGCGGACGTGCTTTGCGACCGGCACATGTACGCGTACGTCTGGTCGGTCAGCGCCACTGCCTGGATGCGGAGCGGGTCCAGGACCTGCCAGGCGGCGCAGATCAGCGCCTCGACGGCCGCGACGCAGGCGACGATCTTGGCGAGGTCGCCGGACGACATGACCTTGATCTGCAGCCTGTTGTCCCCGATCTGGTCGAACAGGCGCATGACGCGGTACGTCTTGGCGAACAGCGCCCCGAAGCAGATCGCCCAGCCGACTGAGATCGCCCAGACCTGCACCATGCACGACCGGTCGAGCACGACCAGCGACATGCCCAGCGACACGTCGAACGACATCCAGATGCCGGTCGTCAGCGCTAGGACGGCTCCGCCCATCATCAGCATGTTGAACGGGGCGCTCGACGCCTTCACGATCGGCTCCCGGCGGTACTGCCACACGGCGACCATCGTGGCGACGACGATCGCGATCGCCGCCGTCGACAACAGGATGCAGATCGTGGCGATGCCGGACCCGACCGTCACCAGGGTCGGCTGCGGGCCGATCCTCAGGTCGAACACCTGCTCGGTGATCGTCGACACCTTCAACCCGGCCCGGATCGTCACCGCCCGCAGCACGACGCGCCCGCTCGTGCTGATCGTGAACGGGCCCGTGTACGGTTCCGACGAGTCGTCCGGCTTGCTGCCGTCGAGGGTGAAGTAGATCGTGGCCCCTTGCGTCGCCGTGGTCAGGTTGACCACCACCGGGCCGTTGCCGACGGTGTCAGACGCGTGCACCGTCGGCGGGTTCGACACGTTGAAGTGGACCTGCTGGCGCATGATCTCCATCTGGCCCAGCCAGGGCACGATGCCGTCGGCGCCGAGCGGGTCCAGCAGGATGCCCTGGAACACGCGGTACGCCAGGTTGAAGATCTCGGGCGGCGTGTCCCGGTCGAACACCTGGAACACGTGGTCGGCCCTGTTCAGGATGCCGAGCGCCTTCTGGTCCAGCAGGTTCGAGATGTTGCCCTTGGCGTACCTGTTGCAGGGTAGCCCCCAAGGGTTGAACGGCGCCGACGTGCGTCGCATCGAGGCCTCCTTCGACGCCAGCCACCCGACAACCTCCATCGCCGCCTTCCGGTTGCGGACGCGGGCCGATATGGCGATCCCGTCGGCGGGCGCGTTCTCCCCAACCGGCAGCGACGTGTCGTAGATCGGGAACGGGAAGTAGTCGAGGCTGAGCCAGATGTCAGAATTGCTGCGATGGGCGGCGAATGAACGCGGCGTACTCGTCGACGAGGGCCCAGGCGTTGTACTGGACCCAGCCGCCAGCGTACCCCATGCCATGGGTGCCCTGGAAGACGCCGTCGGGCACGTCGCCCCCGTTGCGGATGTCGTTCCGCGACGCGTACCCGAGGTCGATGATCCGGATCCATTCCCTGAACGTGTTGACGACGGACGGGTCGGTCCAGACGGTCCTGCCTTCGAGCAGGGCCTGGTGGGCGGCAGGGCCGTTGATGCGCATGTGGAAGTAGTCGAACCAGGTGACGCCCGGCCAGAGCGCCGCGTTGCCCATCTCGATGGGGCGCAGGCCGGCGCGCCGTAGCACCTCGCAGCAGAGCATCCACTCGTCCCAGGTGTGGGGCGGCGACAGGTTGTACCGCCGGAAGACCGACTTGCGGTAGAACATGCCCCAGTAGCTGAAGCCTGACGCATGTGCCATATTAGTAGGCGCGAGCCCGAACAGCGGATCCGGTTGCGCCCCAACTGATTGGGACGACGAATGGGTGGCCGTTCGTCGCGTTCGACGCCCCTTTCAGCCAGCCGGCGTCGATCTGGTCGTACAGGTCGTAGTCCAGGAAGACCTGATACAGGTCGAGCAGCTTATTCTCAGCAATCAGGTTGCGCGTCCCATCGCCGCCCGAGTACTGCTGCAGGACCTGCCGTCGGGGCGGTCACACGACGTGGCGACCTGGTTCCGGTGGCGTTGGCGCGTACCTCTGGGCCCTGCTCGACCGACAAGTAGCTCCAAACGTCGTCCTTCATGGGCTGGTCGGTGGTCATGTAGACGACCAGCTTGTAGTCGGGCCGCACGTCATTGACGAACGCGTTCAGCTCGTCGTACAGGAACGGCTCGTTGCCGATGTGGTCGAATATCAGCGACAGCGTTGACGTGGAGTTGGTCATCATGAAGACATCGGCGCTGGCTAGTAGGCGCAGGCAGAACCAGACGACAGCGGGCACCAGCATCGACGCGCCCCCGACAAGGCTCCAGACACACCCAGGCCGCGGCGCTTCCTGCAGGACAGAGCTGACTGTCCCAGAGCGGAACTGTGCGGTCCTGTCCCGCAGTGCCAGGTGCAGCTCGCAGTGACTCGCACTCGGTGTGGCGCCGACCGGTCGTTCATGGTCGCCGACCCACTGCCCGCACTGCTGGGCACCGTTCGGGACTGCAGTCCACCGCCGTTGGCAAGTCAACACGACGTCAACTCCATCGCGGCGTACCTTGACTGAACTGTGGCACAGTTAGCGGGGGTCTGACTTGGTTGGGAGCCTCCTCCCCACGGGCGACCGGGCCATCGCGTCGCTCCACGCTAGTGGCCTTGCTGCACAACCCTAAAGTGGTCGAGTGCCTTCAGTTCAGTCAGAAGACCCATCTGCCGCCAAAAAACGAGTCAACTATGGGCCCTTCCGCGAATCGAACGCGGGACCATTCCGACCCTAACGGAATATTATGCCACTAAACCAAAGGGCCCGAACTGTGAGGCAACTGCCATGGCTTTCGCTGACACCCGTGCGTTCAGGGGTCGCTGCAATGTTTAGATCTGGATCTGACTGCAGCTGCCTGTGGACTCCGGAGGCGATAGCAATGTGATGAACGACGGGGTCATCTTCTGATCTGGCGCAGGTAGCATGGTGCCGCCCGACACATCCGATGGCAGCGGCCGAATGTTCCGACAATTGCTGACATGTAGCATGACTGTGTATGTAATCCGTCGTTATAGCGTTACCGGACCAAGATCGGCTGCGTCAGCAGTTCGAAGGATTTGACGACGAAAACTGGACCGAATAGAGCCAGTGCAAGGCTATAGTAAACAGCCGTGCCGACGACTTTCCCTATCGTCGTCATCAGCGTCTGGTGCGCCGCAACAAGTTCCAGTGACGTCGACGATACCGGTGGAGCGCAGCGGCAGTTCCAGTAGAACTTGGCGTTGGTCGCCGGGTATGGCGCCGCTCCGGCCGCACTTTGGACATGGAGCAGCAGTGAACGCAGAGTGATGTTCTCGTAACAGTCAGAACGTTCTTCGAAGTAGGTCACGCCGTCAGAGCAGACGAATAGCTTCTGCTTTCCTCCTTGGCTCGCGGCAAGCCAGGCCGATAGCGATGACTTGGAATCCCCACTTCGGTATAGGTTCAGCTCGTCCTGGAAATTTCGCACCAAGCAAGCTAAAGCTTCGTTTCGGTGGACGTATCGCGTCGTCAATTTCGTCCTGCTTATCGGGGAACGGCAAGCACCCCATTCAAAGTTTCGGCACCACAAGGCCAGCCCCTTCAGCGAATACGAATGCCCATCGATAGCCACGATTGGTGACGTCAACGGCTCCTGCAGTATTGGGAAGGTCAGGCCATACTGCTCCAACAAGTCGTCGACACTATCGTCGGGGACAGCAGTAGCCGCTCTGCCCATCATCAGCAGCGCCAGACTCGCCAACAGTAATGACATCGCCAACGAAACCCGCCCTAAACCCAAGTGACCTGAAAACGCCCTTCGGTGCCACCGGACGCCACGTGATGACTGATGACAGATGAGGTCGTCGCCCGTCGCCCCCCACCACGCACGCGCCAATGGTCACGCAGAGGCTGCAGCCCCCGGTTGGCCGCTGGGGACAGTGTCGAGCCAGGAATAGCGTTGACTGCGGCTCCGTTGACTCGCGGCGTCCGTCACGGAGTCCGAACCGGACTACGTCCTACCGCGTCGTCGATGGGGAAGACAAAGACACGGCAGCCCGCCAGTAGAGATGCTGCCGGGTCAGTACCGTTAGAGAACGGAGGGACCGGCGTTGAGCTTCATGCGCTGTCGGATAAGCTTCGAAGTCCGACTGTTTCGCACAGGTCTGCGGCCTGCATTTCGGTGGCGAACCTGGCCGAGCGCTGCAGTCGACAATTGCTCCAAGGTGGCATTGTGGCTCTGATTATGCCGCTTCTTCGCGATGCCGACTCTTCTATTCGTCGGCACGCCGCTGGGGCTCTGAGGAATCTCTGCGTTGCAGACGACGCCGGCGTTGCCAATGAACTCCTGCGCCTCGACGCGTTCGACGCACTCGTGAAGCTGGTCATTGAGACTGCTCCTGATGACGCATGCCTTCCGCTTCTAATAGCCACGCTCGCTGATACGTTGCCGCCATCTTCTTCCGCTGTGCAGTCTGGTGCCATCTGGTCCCTCGCATCCCTCATCCAGACATCTCCAACTGTTGCCCATGCAATTCTCGACCTCTTCAGGGCGGTCGTCGAATCATCCCCTGAGGCCTCCGAAGCGTTGTTGACGAACAACCAGGCTGTACTTCCTGTCCGCTCCGCACTGTCATCTGCATCTCCGTTGACGTCTGCAAATGCTGTCGCGCTGCTTGCTCTTGTCGCTAGGCAGGTCCCGTCCCATTCCAATGAGATTCTCGCCGCTGTTGTCCCCGTCCTAGGACGGTGGCTGTCCGTTGACCTGGACTCTGCCTTAGCCGAGCTCGCTTCGCATCATGCTGTTCGCCGTGATGCCGTCCAGGCCGAACTCGACAAGCAACGCGAAGCATACAACGGCAACCCGGGTTCGAACATGTTCCAGCCTACATTCGACGTTGACGCTGCGCTCGAGGAAGCGTGGGAGGTCCCGTTCCAAGCGTTTCGCGACCAGGCACTTGCCGTTATCACCGCCGCCGAGTCGCTAGCCAACCTGGTCTTCGTTGACGATGACGACGAAGGCGAACGATGGGACGTTGCACAGGTTCTTCGTCAGGTCGACGGCATTGTCCCAGTTCTGCTGTCACGGGCGGCGTTACGCGTCGCACACGATGCCCGACCTCGTGTTGCACACTTGCTCACCGCCTGCGTTGAACGATGCCTGGAGTGCCTGGGCAACATTGCCGTTTACGCCGACGATGCCAGCACGATTGCTGCCGGTGTCGTATCGCTTCTCGACGCCCATGGCACGTCTGCCGCACCGTGCATCTTGCGGGGCATTGCTCGTCTCCTGGCAGTCACGTTATCGTCGACCACCGACATCGGCATGGTACGCGCCAACGCGATGGCATCGTTCGCAACGAATTCCCAAGACGATGGCGTTCGCAGCGCGTTCGTGTCAGCGTTGTCCCGCCTGGCGACCTGCAACCGTCAGTACAGCGCCCCGGTAGGGGCGCTGCTCAAGGACCGTCTCGTCAACGACAAGAGCGCTCGCGTCTTCGTCGAATCCGCCAATGGCGTCATGGACGTATTCGCGGACGATGGCGTCCATCAGCAGACCATCGCAGACCTTGACCTACTCGCCACGCTTCGTGCGGTCGTCAACGACGCATCCAGATGGAAATGCCATCCGGGCTCCGATTACCCGGGCGCAAGCGACGACCTCGACGAGGCACGCGACAACCTGAACCAGTTCATTGAGTACCGCCTAAGATGTCCTTAAACAGTTACATACATTGAACAGCGAGTCACCAGTAGTCGGCACAGGAGCATTTGCCTTTGGAGAATCGATGGTACCGGTTGGCGTCCCTCATGTAGATCTCCCGGTCGTACAGAGCCGACAGCATCTTCGTAGCGGCGTGGCAGTCGGCGCAGACGCGAAGGTTCTTCGTTAAGCGGATGGGCTCCCTGGCGGGTAACGCGTGCAGGGCGTATACGATCGCGATCTTCTCGCTGTGCTCGCAGACTGCCTGGCGCGCCGACGCCGTCGCCTTGCTGGTCACGACGGCCGTATCCGGCGAGTACCCGTGTCGGAACAGGCGCTTCAACACTTTGTCATGCTGGCTCTTGAACAGCGGATCCGACATGAACGTTGGGTCACCCGCGACGAAGTTCACCGATCGATCCTGCAAGTGCAGCGTGGTTCGCCCTTGGATCTTTTTAAACCCGGCTGCCACCATCTGTTGTCGGACGCGATCTGCGTCACCGGATCGTCCGGCGGCCGTGTACATGTTCGCCATCTGGACGTGCGCTGCGGCGAGATGCGGCTCAGCTTCATCAACGGGCAGCCGGCGAAGTGCTGCGAACACGCGCTCAGCACGTTCCAGGTCACCGTGCTTGCGACATGCGCTTAGCAACGGCATCAGCGCCATGCCGTTCCGGGTGCCCGCCTCGGCCAGTTGTTCGGCGCGGTCCAGGTCGCCGGCTCGCCCATACAGATCGATCAGGCACGTTGTCGTGATCGGTCCCGGGCGAATGTTCCACGCCGTCTCGAATTCGGATAAGAACGCGTGCGCGAGGTCGACGTCGCCGACATGGTTGCAGCCAGTGAGCAGAGCACCCAGCGTCACAACACTGGGCAGGACGCCTCCCGATTTCATGGCCGCGAAGCACGACGAGGCCCTGTCCATCAGGCCATGATGAGCATACACCGCGATCATAGCTGTGAACACGACGACGCCTGCAGCCGATTGCGTCTGGAAGACAGATTCAGCGTCCTCCAGGTGACCGCAATGGCCATACGCCGAGATTAACGACGCAGCGACCCCATCGTCCTGGATCAGAACCCTTGTTTTCGCACAGCCGTGCAAGCGACGAATTGCAGAGACGTCAGCGGATCGTTTACACGCGGCGATCACGCCCCGGAACAGTGCAACATCAACAGGGTGGCCTCGTTGCACCATTCGGTCGAATATCGACATGGCATCGCGCACACAATCTGCCTTGGATAACAGCGATACTGCAGCGGTGCACGTCTCAACGGACGAAGGACTGATCTGCCAGGTGTTCTCGAAGTCGGCGATCAGGGCACTTGCCTGGGCGACGTTGCCGGAACGATTGCATGAGGTCAGCAACGCACCCAGGGTGACGTCGTTCGGGCGAACGCCGGCTGCTTGCATGTCATCGAAGCAATGCGCGGCACGGTCGGGTGACCCATGACGCGCATACGCGGCGATCATGGCGTTGAACGCGGCGACGCCGGCACCGGGTGCGCACGCGAACACGCGAACAGCGTCGGTGAGGGAATCGCAGCGTGAATAGGCGGAGATGGTGGCGCTGCGAACCCGGTCGTCCTGCAACAGGCCTGCAGCGCTCGAGTATGCCTCCAGCCTCTTCAACGTGGCAATATCGGCTCCGGCACCGACGAGTTCGGTGAAGACATGCTTAGCAACTGGGATGCCGTTGACCATCATCGTGTCGAACAGATCAATCGCTTCGGACAGATGCCCAGCTTTGCAGTAGAGCGACAGCGCGGTGGTCAGCGTCTCCATCGACAGCGGTTCTCGCAGCGTCTTCAGAACGTGAAGAGCTGCGTCGTATCGAGAGTGCCGAGTGTACGCTGCCATCATGGCGTTGCAAATGCGTTCGCTGGTAGCCGACACCGTCTTAAACACGTCTTCGGCAGCGTTAACGTCGTTGCAATCCGCATAGGCGGATATGAACGCGCTGAGCACAAACTCGTCGGCGAGTAACGACGCGGTGGCGCGCGCGTACTCGTGCAATCGTTTTACAGGCGCGACATCAGAACCGCGTCGGCAAGCGGACACGAGCGCTGACAGGGTCCGCTTGTCGACGGGAACATTGCCCGCCACCATCGCTTCGAACAAGGACATGCCCTTCGACAGGTAATCTCTGGGATCGCCATCCCGCTCGCGAATGTACGCAGTCGTCATGGCGTTGAAGATGGGCGCAGTAGGCACGGAAACGTTGGATCGCGTTTGGAAGATGGATTCGGCGGTGCCGACGTCGTCACAGGCATCAAACGCGGACACGAACGAGCAAACGACGAAGTCGTCACGCCACAGTGCTGGATCGCCCCTGCGCGCATGATCGTATAGGCGACGGAGGGACGTCGCGTCAAGGGCACGTTTGCAGGCGCCGATCAGGGTGACAAAGGTGCGCCCATCAACCGGGACGCTGAAGCCCAGCATGCGATCGAACACGACCATAGCATGGGATAGGCGGCCGCTGGCGACAAGTGACGACAGCAGGTTCGTGCAGGTGATGAACGACGGCGGCAACCCCAGGTCGTCCATCAGGGACAGGACATCGACAGCGGCGCCAGGTCGCCCTTGTGACAGGAGCGCTTTGATGAGGTTCCCGTAAATGGCCTGGTTATCGGGGAACGCCGGAACACGCCCGGAGCGCATCAGTCCCAGTAACGTCTGTGCGACATTGGCGCCCGTCGACGTCTGCGCTTCCGCACAGCAGACCGCGAACGTCGACGTCAACATCTCGCTGAATCCCACGTTGTTGCCGATGGCGTCGTCGACGAGAGGCAGTGCCAATGCAGGCTGTTTAGCGATTCTGCAGATGGTCGCAACGCATGCGATGGCGTTATGCGATCGTGGCCCGCACCGCGCGTACAGGTCAACGACATCGCGACAGAGAGGCGGGTCTGCGAGGCGGCAAGCGCTGCCGAACGTGCAGAACAAGGTGTCGTTGACGGCGATGCCCCGTTCGACAGCAGCGCGCAGGACGTCGGGCGCCTTGCCCGGCATGTGATCCCGGCAGAACATCATCATGGCCTGGTAGAACGGGATACGCGGCTTCAGCCCATACGCGTGCAGCACGTGTTGGAACGCGGACCATCCCCGATGCGGGTCCGGGTCCGCCTTCAGCACGCGGACCGCGCCCGGCACCGACGGCGCCCGCACGAACGCGTCGTACGCCGACGACGGCAACGATCGACGAGCGCCGGGTGGTGCCTCGGACAGTCGCCGCAGGCCAACGCGGGCCAGCGCACCGGCCCTGACCGGCATCGACCCCGTCAACGGTGGCGGCCGGGGCGGGTTCGCATCTGCCTGCCCCCTTCCGTTTTGCGCGTACGGATCACGCCCGATGCAGATCGGAACGAGCCGGGCCAGGCAGGCACCCACCCACGAGCACATCCGCTGACCTGCCGGGAACTCCTGGGCGCGCCTCATTGTATCAGTATAGGTGGGCACTGCCCTGCGTAGGGAGGCCACTATTGATCTGTATTATACAACCAGCAACAACTCAACTGAAGAAGATGCTACCTTCGTCCACCACCTCCTCCTCGAAGATATCGTCGTCAGCAATGCAGTCAAGGCCATCAGTCAAGGCCATCAGATGGCCTTGACTGCATTGCTGACGACGATATCTTCGAGGAGGAGGTGGTGGACGAAGGTAGCATCTTCTTCAATTGAGTTGTTGCTGGTTGTACCTCGTTAGCACGAAACCAGGGGCCGGCTTCCGGATCGATCCCAGTAGGCGCAGCTTGCAGTCCAGCAACTTGTCTAGCAGATTGGCGGCGCTCTCCCGTCGCAGCTCCATCGTGAAGTGCTCGAGAAAGAATGGCTTAGGTCCACAAGCCATCATGTTGATGACTTGTTTCCCCTGCACGTTCGTGGCACCGTCCAGCGTGAAGCAGATGAGAGTATGCTTAGCGAGATGGAGCAGAACGTCGTTCATGGTCAGCGCATATTCGGTTCGCATGAAATCGCCCCCGATCGCTTCGGTCGATGGAATCTTGAAGCTCCCGCGAAGCGCTTTAAAGAACGCACGCCACGACTCATGCTCAAACGCGGCAAAAGGCATCGATGTACGATGAACAGCACGAGCGAAGAGCTGCTGTAGATTCGCCAACTCCTCTCCCGACATCGAGTCGAAGTACTGGCGACCGCCGCCAGCGAGGAACAATGATGAATTCAATGGTTGCGCCATCACATCCTTGTCCACCACACTGCCACCCGCGGATGAACTCGCAGCTGATGTGGATGCAGCACCCTTCGACGAATGTGCCGACTTCGCCGACTTCCGAGAGGGCTGGAAGCCCGCATCGAGCTGACCAATTGCGCGAGGTCGCTTCTTGCATTTCGCCCAATGATCGCGCAATCGCCCCGCTGCGGCAATAACGGCACCATCACATGCCAAGCACTTGCAGTACTTTGATTTAGAATCGCCCGAGCTGAACGGCTCGCTGAACATCTTCCAGATGTCATCCTTTGGCTTCATCTTCGACACTGACGAAGTCTGCCTGCGGCCTCTGCCCGCCGCCTGCGCACTGCGCTGCGGACACAGCCTATACAGTGTGTATAGTACCTCTGGAAGATGGTATAATACCACTGTATTATACCGCGGGTATAATACAGTGGGTATAGTACCGCAACTATACATACGGACCGATAGAGGCCACACACACACACGGGTCACTGTCGTGTCCTGTTCCGTATCAGAGCGGGGGCCGCGGGCGGGGGTCCCTCTCGGCGAGCGTGGCGGAGTCCGCACGGGGCGGGCGCGGAGTCGCGTTGGTTGGTGGCCCACCCCGTCGACCGCCCGTTGCGATCGTCGCCCTGGACCAACACCGCAATCGTTGCAATGCGGGTGACGCGCCCTCCGTGTTGTGACGTTTGAGGTGTTGTTCGAGGGCGGCGACCTGTCGCAAGACGGTGGCCGTTGTTTTATGTCGGTTCTGTCACCAATCCGTGTCGGACGGGGACGAATCGGTCATCGTCAGGGCGCCCTGGTTGAACTTATCGCGGGCTTCCGTACGCCTCGGTTTGGGGCGTGGCGGTTGCATGTAGGCACCGGGTCCGGGCGTCGTTGTGGCTCGTGACGCCAAGGCCGCTTCCTGCGTCGTTGTGCTCATGGACAGGTGGGGCACCAGGACGACGATCGGCGCCGGTGCATCGTACCTCACCGATGGGTGCACCGGGTGCTCTTGTGCCCGGGCGCGTCTCGCCGCGCCGTGCCGCTGGAGCAGGACGACAATGATGATAACGAGCAGAAGCACGGCAATGCCCGCGACGATGACAATGGTCTGGTACGTGATGATCGACCCGAACGATGCGTCGTTCGACGCCTGAGGTTTCGCCGCCACCGGCGTCGCTGTCGTCCGCCGACGCGCTATCGTTGTTGGCGCAGGCGCCCGTGTGGATTCGTGGTTAGCCCCAGGCACGCCCAACAACGCCGACGTGACGGCACGAGCGGGTGTCGGTGCTGGCGTCGGCGCAGGAGTCGGGACCACCACCGGCCCAGGAGTTGTCGCGACCGTCGCTGTTGACCCAGCGGGTATGGCAGGTATCGGTGTGGGGGTGCGGGAAGGCGTGGGAGACGGCGTAGGCGCCGAAGTGGGAGCAGGTGTGGGTGCGGGTGGCGTTATCGTTTGGATGCGACGAACCCGATGGTTTCTGAAGGCACACACACGCACACGCCAGTCAGGACCGCTGGTGTACGCTCGACCATCGGCTTCACCTACAGTTTGTCGGCGACGATGATGCTGGTCGTGCCGTTGATGGCGATGCAGGTCGGTTGGTTATAGGCAGCGGACGTTGGCGCGCCGTCCTGGAACCCGACCACGCCCGACCCCGACCAGGTCGACACCGCCCAGGTCGCCGACTGCACCATCCGGATCCGGGAGTTGAGCTTGTCGACGACGAACACGTTGCCGGCGGCGTCCACGGCAACGCTGACGGGGGCGTTGAAGGCGGCCGATGTCCCGACCGCATCGACGTAGGCCTGTGCCCCGCTGCCAGCGACCGTCGACACTGCCCCCGTCGGCGACACCATCCGAATGCGGTTGTTGTTCATATCGGCGACGTACAGGTTGCCGGTGGTCGCGTCGATCGCGATGCCCATCGGGCTATAGAAGCTGGCCGCCGCGCCCTGGCCGTCGCCGAACTTGCCAGCGCCGCTGCCGGCGACCGTCGACACGACGCCGGACGGCGACACCTTGCGGATCCGGTTGTTGTTCTGGTCGGCAACGTAGAAGTTGCCGGCGGCGTCCATGGCCAGGCCATACGGGCCGTTGAATTTCGCGGCGGTCCCAGCGCCGTCTGCGTAGCCGGGCGCCCCCGACCCCGCTAGCGTCGTCACGTTGCCCGACGGGGTCACCTTGCGAATCGCGTTGTTGTACCAGTCGGCGACGACCACGTTGTTGTCGCGGTCGACGACGACCATTGCCGGGTTGTTGAACGAGGCCGACCCGGCGGGGCCATTCACCAGGGCGGCGACGCCGTTACCGGCGACCGTCGACACGGCCCCGTTCGGGGCGACCATCCGGATCCGATTCGAACCATCGCTGATTATCACGTTGCCGTTCGCGTCGAACGCCACTGCACGAGGCTGGTTGAATACTGCCGTGCTGGCAGGCCCGTCCTGGTACCCGAGCGCGCCGGTCCCCGCCAACGTTGTGACGGTACCGGGCGCGTCCCCGGTCCCGCCGTCGACGATCTGGATTGACCGAATCCGGTTCTCCCTGCCAGGACAGTGCGATCAGCTGGGCGGCGCTGCTCCGGGCGACGGTCGGCTTACGCCTTGTCGGCGACGAGGATGTTTGTGGTGCCGTTGACAACGATGCCGACGGGGCTGTCGAACTGTGCGGACGCAGGCCCACCGTCGAGGAACCCGGCCGCACCGGACCCTGCCCAAGTCGACACCGCCCCCGTTGCAATCGACAGGACCCGGATGCGGTAGTTGAGTCGGTCGGTGACGAACAGGTGGCCCGCACTGTCCATCGTCAGGCTCGTCGGGTTGTTGAACGCCGCCTGCGTCCCGACTGGTGCGTCGATGTACGACGCGACGCCCGTGCCGGCCAACGTCGAAACGTATCCGGACGGCGAGACCGTCCGGATGCGATGGTTGCTCGTGTCGGCGACGTACAGGTTGCCGTTGGCGTCGATCGTGATCCCCAACGGGGAAAGGAAGCTGGCCGCCGTGCCCTGGCCGTCGGCGAACGCGGCGCTGCCACTGCCGGCGAACGTGGAGACGACACCCGACGGGGTCACCTTTCGGATTCGATGGTTGTTCTGATCGGTGACGTACAGGTTGCCGCTGCCGTCCAGGCAGGCGCCGTACGGGAAGTTGAACAGGGCGCCGGTCCCGTTGCCGTCCAGGTACCCGGCGGTGCCGTTCCCCGCCAGGGTCGTCACCCTGCCGGTCGCTGTCACCTTCCGAATCGCATTGTTCTGCCAGTCGGTGACGATCAGGTCGCCGTTGGCGTCGACGACGACCTGCGTTGGGTAACGGAAGCTGGCGGACGCGCCCTGTCCATCGGCGAACCCTGCTGAGCCGCTGCCGGCGACGAGCGATGTGACCCCGTTCGCGATCTTCCGAATGCAGTTGTTGTCGGAATCGGCGACGTAGACGCTGCCGAACGAATCCATGGCCAAGCCTCGGGGCGTTTTGAAAATCGCTTGCACGAGGCGCCCCTCCAAGTACCCTGCCGTACCGTTGCCTGCGAACGTGGTCACAGGTCCAGGGGCCATGGCGCCAAGCCCGGTTGCCATCCGCCAGGCGGCAACCGCTATGACAACGAGCCCAAGCGGCATTTGTGTGGACCGGCGCTCACTCAGGGTGGTATCAAGTGGAGTACGGCTCGATCGCGCGTGTTAGCTGAACACAAGCACTCGTCCATGTTTAATGATAGCAGAGGCACGGCACGTACGTTATTCGTTGCCGCACGCCACCTGAAGCGTCGCACCAGGTCGTAGGCGGCAGCGTTCAGAGCTGGGGCCGTCCAGCTGGTGGCAGAGATGGGGGGTCGCCCGGTGCGGACGTCCGGTGCGGGGTGCGGGCGAGTACGCGGACGTGGCGCCAACGTCGCGGCGACTAAGTGGCAAGCATGGACGCCGGGCAGTGCCATGCATCGGCGTTGCGATGGTACCTGGCGGCCCTGCTATTCACGATGAGCTTCGTGATGGGATTCCTATGGAACCTGGTGCGTTCCCAGGGAGGAGGGGTACGGCCGTAACGTCGCCGCTGAGCACGCGCTGGGTACAGATGAACGCGCTGTCGGGCATGGTGGCCCGGAATCTGGGAATCCATCCGGATTCGATTGAGGACGACACGCTCGTGGGCACCGCCGTGCTGTTGATCGCCTCGCCTGTGTTCGCGTTCTGGATGGCGAACGGCCGATTCCGCCTCGCCATGCTGGTATCGACGCTGTGCTCCTGCGCCAGTGCTTGGGTACTGCTGCTGGGCGCCCTGCACCTCAGTGGTCGCATGATCTTCGTGTCGCTCGCTGTGAATGGCCTATCTGGGCCGATGGCTGTACGTCTGTGTGGTGGTCGTCATCGCCCTGTCGACTTTAATGGGTAAGCGCTCTGCAGATGTTTGGTGGAGTAGCGCTGAGCGACCTGTGGTTCCCGTATCATCAGCGGACAAGGGCGACCGCCCTGCTCTGCTCCGCGAATTACCTCGGGGTCGGGGTCGCGTTCTTGGTCGGGTCCATCGTCATCAAGGACGATGCCGCCATTGGTGCACTCGTGCGCCTGTCCATCGCCATTTGTGCGGTCACGACCACCGTCTTCATTCTGACGGCTATCCGGTTCCCGTCCGCACCTCGCCACGCGCCGTCGCTGTCACAGGCTCTTCGCCACGCGCATCCCATGCAACACGACCCGTCGCGAAGCGGATACTTCGCGTTGGCGTCCAGTGCACCGTTCTGGCGCATCGCGCTGTGCTTCGCACTGGGGTCGGGAATCTACGCCGGTTGGGGCGGATCGCTATCGGTGAACCTGGCCCAGTTCGGGTTCACCCAGGAGCAGGCCGGGTGGATCGGGTCCGCCGGTATCCTCGGCGGGTTCCTCGGAGGGTACCTATTCGCCATGCTGTGCGACAGCAAACGTGCCCCGCTGCAACAAGTTACGCTGGCGCTGTTCGTCATCAGCGGCGTCTCCCTGCTCGTGTTCCTGTTCGGGTGCCGGAACGCCTGGGGCGTCGTCCCCCTAGCCGTTGCATCGTCGGTCGCCGGCGCAGGCATCAACGGCACGATACCGCTCCTGCTGGAACTTGCAATGGAGGCAACCTACCCGATACCAACGGCGTCCACCGGGAACGTCATGACGGCGGCCAACAGTATCGGCGCCGTCGCCTTCCTGATGGTCCCCATCGACACTGTCGGGACACAGTGGATGAACTGGCCCCCCTTCGCTGCCTGCGCGCTCTCCGCCTGCCTCCTTGCTTACCCGCCTGTACGCTGCAGGCGCCGAGAGATCGACGTCGCCGATCCGGCCACGCTTCCGATCCTCCATGACGACGGTCACGACAGATAAAGAGAGCGCTCCCCCCACCAGCTCCGTTTAGTCCAGGCCAGCAAAGAACCCGTTGCCGGGTCTGGGCGTGTCAGCGTCGACGTCCATGTCGACATCGTCGTCGTCATCGGCCTCGAACAGGAACCCGGCCTCCCAGAACTTGACGGCGCCATCGTGGGAGCTGCTGGCGATCCATTGTCGATCGTGTGACAGGCGAATGCATTCCACCGGGAACTCGTAGCGCCCGACAACGCCGAGCAGCTTGTTCGGGTGGATCTGGACGACGCGAATCAGGCCGTCGCTCGACGCCGTACAGATCGTGTCGGCGTCGACGACGACCATCGACTCGATCGATTCCGGGTGCCCGGGGAACCGTTCGTCGTAGTCGCCAAAGTCGCCGTACGACCAGATCAGCACCATGCCGTCCTGCGTGCCGCAGACGACCTTGTTCCCCGACTTGATCACCTGGACCGACAGCAATTCGTCCTCGACGTCGTCGGACATGGCGAACAGGGACCCCTTGCCGCGAACGTCCCAGACGCCCAGCGTGCCGTCGGCACACGTCACCAGCATGTGGTGCCTGTCGACCACGGGGCACATATCCGATATGTAGTCAGCGTTCTCGTCTTGCTTCCACGAGAGCGCCGGCGACCTCCACGACGTTCGCACGTCCCAAAGCGACAGGTCGCCCTCGTCATCGCCGGCGGCGAACAGGTTCGTGCCGTATGCGGCGACGACGTTGACGGCAGCGTTGTGCGCGTTCGCCTCGTGGTGAACGACGACCCCGGATTCCATGTCGACGAACCCGAGGCTCCGGTCCTTCGACCCGGTGACGAGCCCTGAACCGCAGGCGGTGAAGGCGACGGATCGGCACGCGTCCTTGTGGTGCCGCGCTGTGTGCAGGGTCGCCGCCGACCGCCCCGGCTCGTACCCAAACACATGAACGGCACCGTCGATGAGCGCGGCGGCCCCAATGTTGCGCCCTGGATGCAGCGCAACGTCGTGTACGTGGCTGTCATCGCCGAATGTGATTTCCAGCGGCGCCGTCATTGAGCCGTCGTCAGCCATTGCACCGCTACAGCGGTGGTTACCGACCTGCAGCCCCGGACTTTTTCACTGCGCTCGCAATCCGAACCCGCAGCCCTGCCACTCCCGCCTGCTGGTCCTCCACGTGAGCACCAATACGATACATATAACGGTACAGCGCCCGCGAAGGAATCCAACTGCCAACCCCGGGGAGTACTTCCGGCACCGTCACGATAGGAGAGGTGCAGGTCGAGATCCCAGTATCTTCCTGCAGTAGGCAGTGGCAAGTGGGTGACGCTAAAGATAGCGCGCACAACAGATCGCCGTAGCCATCGTCGTCGGATGGGCAAGCGCGAGCGCGCTCGACGGCGCCAGCAAAACCGGAAACATGATACGCTGAGGAAGCCGGGTCCCGTTGCACTGCCGAAGCGCGTCGGTGTGGGAAATGCCAGGAAGCCGGCCAAGGCGGATGCTTCCAGCTTAACTGTCGCCTCGCTTGTAACCATGCCAGGTAATGGGGCTGCTGGTGCTGCTGCGCCTTCCGTTGTACTGCTGCTGCGCTGACGTTGACCACCTAGGACACGTACTGATCGTTGGTGATGGTGATTTCAGCTTTAGCAGAGCGGTCGCGTCCATTCGTGGCTCACATGTACCCGGTGATCTACAATGCACTTCGCTGGACAGTGCATCGACGGTGACAGCAAAGTACCCGCGCGCCCAGCAGCATCTCGCGTCCCTGCATACCCATCCTTCCTGCACGGTTCGACATTCGGTCGATGCCACCAACCTGCACGGAACGAATTTTAGTGGACGACTGTTCAGCCGTAGGATGACCAGCTAACATCAGCACGCTGTTCGTGGTCTGCTGATGCTGCCACCTTACGTTCAGGAATTGTGTTCATGTTCCCGCACACCGGCAAGCAAAGAGTGCACATGAATCGAAACCTAATCAGCGAGTTCCTGTCGAGTTGCGAGCCCGTGCTGGCCCAAGGCGGTCTCGTTCTGGTTACGATCAAGGATCGGCCGCCGTACTCTAGGTGGAACATCGCCGAGCTGGCCGTCGGCACAGGGCTCGAACTGAAGGCCAAGCTGCCGTTCGACGCAGACGAATTCCCGGGCTACGCGCATCGAACAACCGACCCTACCGCCAAGAAACTCGTTATCGACTCCCAGTCCGCCAACACCTTTGTCTTTGGTCGACCACGTACTTCGGGGTGATACGACTTGCCTACCTGGTAGACGCTCCCCCAGTGAGACGTTACATGCAGGAAGCTTCCATGTTAAGGACCATACACTGCACGCCACTAAGATATTGCAGGCCACGCGTCCTACCAAACCAACCCCCTAGGACGTCGCGTGCTTTGAACGTTGCTCCGTTTCGCTGAGACAGACGGCGAGGGTCCACCAAACACTGAAATGGCGAAGGTTCCCTGTACAGTACGGAGAGGTGTACCGAGTACATCTAACCGGGCTGCTGGTCTCCTTCGAATCGAAGCCGACATCACCGAACGGGCCCAGCGCCGAAATCGGAACGTGCCCCGGAACAGTACTGGAGCCGCACGTCGGGTTGACCGAGGCGTTTGGATTGCTGGCCGGTATGAAACCCCGCACCGGTACGCCAATCACCTGAAACGACTCCACACTCAGGACGGCAATTAAGTGACACAGCTCGTCGACGTCGTTACCTTGTATACTGCCTGGCTGGCTGTTCTTCAGTTCCGTGCGAAAAAACACACACAGAACTCGACGTTTGTGCTGATTTTGTTTTGGGGAGGGGGCGAACGTCGGCAGTTGCAACTGGCGGCAGCACAATCGCGAATGTCGGGGCCGGGCAATGACGGGATGGTCGTCGACGGTGGACAGTACGACCTGTCGTTCGCCGGGCATCTGGCGGGGTCGGCGCGATGCGTATGCGTCGACGATGACGACGGATTCGTTGCGGCCACCGTCGAGGGCGTCGTGTCCGTGTTCACGCGTGCGTCCGCTCGTGACTGGACTCGGCGTGCGCCGTTTGGAGAGCAACGGATGCATGGGCAGAACCCTGGGCTATTGCTGGCTATTGCCAAGCGGAAGCAGGGTGCGTTCGTCAGCGGGGGGACGGATAACCGTGCGGCTATATGGTCGGCGGCGGGCGGCCGTCTGGGGCAACTCGTCGGCGCCCATTCCAAACCTGTTAACAGCGTGGTCCAGCTGCCCAATGACGACATCATCACGGGGAGTCAAGACGGCAGTGCCGTCGTCTGGCGGAAACAACAGCCGCATTATCGCCTGGAGGGACACGAGTACGGCGTCGAAGTCGCAGCCTTGGACTCGGGGGAAATTGTCACCGGCAGCGGCAATCGCAGCCAGGGCATCATCAGGATCTGGAGCGGCTCGACATGCGTCGACCAGAACGACAGTGCCCATTCTCGTCAGTGGCGCCGTCATCGCTTCCTATTGCGACGCTGACGCCCCCTGATGTAGACATCATCAGAAAGCTGATTCGACACCCGCTAGGGTTCGCTTCATGCGGTAACGATGGGTTCGTGAAGGTGTGGACAGCCGGTCCGCCCATGTCATGCATATTATCTGTCCTGGCGCATCCAGCGGCTGCAGATATCGATTCCTTCGTCTACAGCATCGCGTATATCGAATCGACCGGATCGATCGTGTCCGTCGGCGAAGACCGATATGCTCGTATCATCGCGGGCGATGGGACGATCGTGCAGTCCATAAAGCACCCTGCTGCCGTCCGAGACGTTGACGTGCTTCCCAATTCGGACATCGTCACTGCATGTAGTGACGGTGCCATTCGTGTCTGGTCGCGATCTTCCGAGCGACATGCTGATGATTCGACACGCAATGCATACCATGAGCTGCTTGCAGTAACCGAGACGGCTGCCATGCAGACTTTGGATCCTTCTCAACTTCGGCCGGCATCGGTTCTACAGGCAGCTGGTGAACACCCAGGCCAAGTCGTCATTGTTGACCTCCCCAACAAAGGACCCACTGTTTTCCAGTGGGACCAAGACGCGTCCACGTGGCAAGAGGTCGGCGCAGCGCTTGGTGCTGCATCTAAGCCTACATTGGATGGCGTGCAGTATGACCATGTAACGTACCTGAACTATCATTATCCATTATCAGTGACCCCTGTATGTAGGTCGTGGACGTTGTCGCTCGCGAAGGTGCTCCTCCGATCAAGCTTGGCTTTAACGTCACCGACGATCCGGCTGCAGTTGCTCGTGCCTTCTGTACCAGATATGGTTTTGGAGAAGACGTGCTGCCACAGATTGTCGATTATCTGAAGCCTTTGGCCAATGCGGCTGCTCGTCTGGCCAAGCAAGAGCAGGAAACTGCCAAGTCCGTAAAACTCATCCCGTGCTGGAAGCATGAAGGCTTCATGATAGATTCAAAGTAAGAGTGCTGGCCTCTTGATGTCTGTCGCGTTCGTAAATACGGTGGTACAGGCTTGTTACGAAGCCTCTCGAGACGAAGCTGTTGCAATTGAGTGAGGCATTACCTTCGGGATATTCCCAGTTCGCCCTGTCGGATGACCAAAAGAACACGCTTTCGTCTCTTGTGGGGCTGCTGGAATCGTGCCGAGCTGGATCGCGACTGCCCTTCGCACCGGATATGGCATCACTGATTGAGAGCCTACTTGTGTCCTGGCCAATTGACAACCTCCTTCCAGTCATTGACCTTCTTCGGATGCTTGCCGCTGGTATGGTGTCAACGGACATTTAATGGGCGCCTATTGATTCCCAACGTTAACGGTGGCAGTTCATCCGGATGCTGTACGCTTGTTTGAACAACCACGAGTTCTCGATCGCATCGTTGAGGTTGCTACCGGCGGTAGCCCCACACATCTCGCAGTAACGTTCAAGGCGCTCTCGAACTGGATCGCTAAACGCGGCAACCCGAACTCAGGGCCGACAGGTACTGACAATTCACGTTCTGTACTAGTGACTATCGAAAGGGTAACCATATCGGGTCGTTGTTACGGTTACGCTGCCAATGCATTTCGCAATTGTAGGTTGTAAGCAAATTATCCGTCGGCGCAAGCCATGAAAATCCTGCAGTTGTTGCAGAATTCACTGCGTTTGCTCACAAGTAAGGGCTGTAATAGTTATCAGGTGACCTGTCTCTAACCAGAGGCTGTTACTGATGTGCAGCATTTTGTGCTACATTGGACGCTACTACCAGCAAGAGGCTGGCAATGAGAGAAACACGTTATTCCTCGCGATAATACGCGCGCTCTCTCAGGTCCGTCTCACATGTTGCAATTCCCGGCTAAATAGAGATACCAATGGTGCTGTTCTGTGCCGCTCAGTTTTTCCAGGCTCCGCGAAAAGAACGTGCAACGTTCACGGCGCTGTTGGTAGTCGGCACCATCGTGAGTCGCTTATCTTGCAGTCATATGTGTCATTTCATAGCGAGTTTGTGCAGGCATCCCTAAGTCCTTCAGGGGCCGACCTGGTTCGCTCCGAGTTTGCCGACCGCCTTTCCTCGATGCTATCCGGTTTGGAGGCATCCAGCAACCCGCTCATACGGCAAGCTGCTCGAGACGTCACAGTTGTAATGTCCTGAAAATGAACCCATCGATGTGCTTGGCAAATGAACGCTTTTTCGAGGGCGCTGTCGTATCGATCGCAGCACAACCGAATGTAAGAACGGGCAGGTTCACAGTATTATGTTTCTTCTTCATCCGTTTCGTCTTCGGTCTCCTGCTCTGCATCGGTGTCGTCCTCAGTGGACGCCTCCTCTTTGATGTCCGGCCGGGGTACGTATGGCTTCTTTCGTATGATCTGGGCGTTCGTTAGGAAGCGATCTAACCGGGGCAATGGGAATGGCCAGGTAGCGGCATCGTACCTCTGAGTAATGTCGCTCGCAGTAGGCGAGTCGGTAGACGCGTTCGGCACAGTTGGGCTCGACGCATCGCATGGCCAGGCGCGGCGCCGCACCGCTGTCGCTGTCACTGGATTCGTCGGCGGACGACGCCTCCGTTGCTGCTGCATGGATCGCGCGCAGGTGCTCGTCGAAGTGCTTCGCGCAGAGGCCCGTTGCATCGTCTACCTTGTCGAGGCCGCACTCCCGAAACGTGCAACTGTGCGATAGATGGGCGAGCACCTCGGACGTCGTCCTGCCGGCCGTCTCCACCGGCACCTGCCCGTTCTTCACGCGATACTCGTTATAGTACCCCACGACGCCTGCGATCTTGTCGTCGATCGTCGACAGCACTCGCTCATGCTGACGGCGGCTCATCTCGCCGCCAGCGCGTTGCTATTGGCACGCGCCCCCCTCAGACTGGATAACCCGAGCAGTGTACTTTCATCAGATGAATCTCAGAAGATCGGGCTGCCGGGCGCAGTGAACTCCTCTCGATCCAGCTTCTTGAACGCGATCAGGCTGTCGAACAGCCACTTGACGTCGACCGTGCCGGTGGACGGGCCGGCACCGATGCAAACGCTGGCGTCGGCGGGTTTCTGCACGATCTGGGCACCGCACGCCAGGAACAGCTCCTGGATCGTCTGTTTCGGCGGCTCGACGTCATCGTCGACAAACACCAGCTCGCCAGCGAACATGCCACGGTGGTCGCCGTCGGCGTTGGCCAGCCGTGACGCCTTCCCCGGGAGGTCGTCGAACTCGAACGACTCCGGCGGGAGCCACTTGCCCGCCTGCAGCGATTGCAGGATCCAGTCGCTGGACAGGATCCAGGCGCCCCTGGCGATGGCGTAGAACACTTTCACGGTTCGGGCCGCCTTGCCGACGACCAGATGCGTGAAATCGACGCTGTCGCATACGGCGTACCCGGGCAGGTTCTTGGCGAGGTCCTCGGCGGCGTCCCTCACGAAATCATCGACCTGGGACAGCGCTATCGAGCACTGCTTCTTCGTTGTCGTCTTCCGCCGTGCCTCCTTCTTGCCCGATGGTTTCGCTTCGTCGTCGGACACCGCTTTGACGTACGGCGCGCGCTTGGGCTCGGGTCTCGCCGCCGCCTCGTCGTCGACGCCCGGGCACTGGTTCTCGTCATTCGCTGCGGGTTCGGCATTGCCCTCGGCGGCAGCGCTGCCCTCTGCAGGGCGCTTGCGACTCCCGGCCTGCTTCGACGTCGCTTTCCGCTTGCTGTCCGTTGCCGGCTTAGCAGACGCCGCCCTCTTGTTCGTCGCGCTGGACGCCGCCGCCGTTGCATCGATTATGTACTGGTCAGGGGCCACGACACACGCCTGCTGATGGCATCTAACCCCGGCGGGCGGTCAGTGCAACGCCTAGCGAAACGGGGCAGACGGGTTTCGTTTACGCGAGGACCCATGCAGGCGAGACGACAGACGCGCCGGTGACTTTGGCGCGGCGCAGGACGTTCGCCGCTGTGCCATCTGTACACGACGTTGGTTAGCGCACCTAGCCCCGATCGCCGCCCCGCGCCCCGGACGTCGCACCCTGCCAGACGACGAACGACACGTTGCTGTCCATGCGCTGCACGACCTCGACGTCCTCGATCTGCTCCAGCAGGTCCTCCAGGGCGGTGCGCGACCCGGGCCCGGCGCCCTCGTCGTCCGCGACGCAGACCAGGACGCGCGTCGCCATGGCGTACGTCCGTACCGTTCGGGGTCGCTTCGCCAGTCGCCGCGCGCGCTACGAACTGCGCCGAGCGCTCCCGAAGCAATGCGCTGACACCTGATAACGATCTACATAGGTAGTAGCGCGTAAGTACACGTTCAGCAGGGGTGCCTCCTGCGGTGCACAGAGCAGATGCGGAGACAGGAACGCGCCGATGTGTAATTATCAGAAGGCATGATGGCCCAGGCCAGGGGCCTCGTGGACGACGACGGGGTCGTGCTCGACGACGTACGGGTCGTGGAGGACCTGGACGGGCTCCTCGTCAACGACGGTCTGGTGGTGCGTTATGAACGGTTCGTGGACGTGCGTCTCGTCGTAGTGCACGATGGGGACGCTGTCGACGTGCTCGACGGTTTGGAACTCGCCCAGCCCGTGATCGAACAGGTCGCCGCCGCCCATGAAGTGCCCGTCGTACGCGAGATGCCCGTCGACCATGTCGCCATGATTGAGGTAATCGTCGTGCAGGCCGTCGTGCAGATGGTACCCTTCGTGCATGTCCCCGTGCATATGGTGCTCATCGTGAACGCCGTCGTGCACATGCCCATCGTAGTCCCCATGCATCAGATGCCCGTCGTGGAGATCGTCATCCATATGGTACCCGTCATGCATCATGTGCCCATCGTGCATATCGCCATGCATCATGTGCCCATCGTGCATATCGCCATGCATCATGTGCCCATCGTGCATATCGCCATGCATCATGTGCCCATCGTGCATATCGCCATGCATCAGGTGCCCATCGTCCATATCGCCATGCATCATATGCCCATCGTGCATATCGCCGTGCATCAGATGCCCATCGTGCATATCGCCATGCATCAGATCGCCATCGTGCATACGGTGGCCATCAATCATGCCGCCGTGCCCGAGGTGCCCGTCGTACGGGATGTGGCCATCCACCATGTCGCCATGTACGACGCCGCCTTCGTGCATGAAAGCGTCCCCGTCGTGCAAGGCTTCTTCGTGTGCCAGTTCATGCCCGACAACGCCATGATGGCCGAGCATCCCGGCATCACCGTGCATATCATGGTGGCCATCGCCGATCACGCCGTGGTGCATATCATGCATGCCGCCAACGACAACGGGTTCGTGCACGCCATGATCGAGGTGAAGGTCGTCCTGGAGCACATTAACAGCATGGTGCTGGCCTATCGCGCACCCAGCTAGGGCAACGGCCAGTAACGCAAGCGCACCGCTCATCGGTGAACGCCGACTAACGTCTCAGTAACGCGAATTCCAACACCGATATCGGTCTGGCTACTTTGACATATCCAGTGACTGGACCGGCCTTCGTGAGTCATCATCATCCAGGTTCTGGACGTGAATCACGGTTTTGTCGACGCTGTTAACCTGGGTGCCGCAGTGTGGCCGCGAAGGTTGCCGGCGTACAGCTGCTACGTACCTATGTAGGTAGACCACTTTTCCAGGCGGGTACCCCGTTTACGAAGTGATGCGGGCCGATCGTGAGGGTTTCCGCCCGCGGAGTTCGGACATCTGCGCAATCCCCGTGAGCCGTGCGTGACCTGCTGCCGCCTGCGGCCTGCCGCGCGCCTGAGCCGAACACGACTTCTGCGGCGGGTCGGCGCGTGTAGCCCTGATCGGACCCCGCGAACGTACAATTATTGTACGTTCAACTTTGACCCATCGGAAATTTTTTGTGTCTTGACGAAAATCGCCGTTGTTTCTCCCTGAGATAAACAGCGTCCCACACAGTATGCCTTTGAAAGAACGAGAAAATTACATCACTGGTAAAGAAGGAACTCGATGTCGAAAATTGGCCAAATCAGGTCACCCCGGGGTCGGCTTATTTTAGCTATCGTACAACTATTGTACGCTCAAGGGGGGAACGTACAATAATTGTACGTTGGGAATGCGGTGACAAATGAGTGAATTGGAAAGAGTTCATTGAGTTCAAACAGATCCGATTGATCGCTTACGACCCCGGCGGCTTGACTGTGCGGGCTCTTCTCGCCTGCGAATCGTCCTGGACGAGTGGAATAACTCGTAGCAGGTTTTTTCTGCGACTGTGCTTGGTCGAGCACAGGTTGACCGTGCAGGATTGGCAATAGCTCGTGGTACGGCCACCGCAGACGACACACGAACGAGATGGCCCGCTCCCCGACCAATGGGTAAGGTCGTTGCTGATGGTCAATCGGAACGTTGCCATGTCTGCCCTGTTAAAAAGCCGAGCTTGTTGTAGCGCGGTACGCGCGGAGGGTCCAGACCGCTCGGCCTGGCAATGCAGGCTTCTCCCACGACGAGTTCTCCCGACGTCATTCTCTGCGAGGGGCCCAGTGTGTGGCGACGTCACAGAGGAAGTCGCTGAATGATTTCTGGTAATTGAGGAACGCCTTCCACTTATGATAGCTGCTGAAATCGGAGCACATGTCCGAATTCAGAAGCAGGTGATGTAGCATGTGGGCGTTCAGCAACGACGACATGATAAACCGGACGTTAATGAAACCTCTCGGCGTCAGGGACCGGAAGTCGACCTTGACGTTCTTCAGTTGCCGCGAACGACATCCTGGCCGCCTTTGCAGTGGTTCCACATGGACACCACGTGGGGAACAACGTCGTGGAGAGGCGGAAGCGCTTGACCTTCCTCCCTTCGTTTCAGTATTGCACTCGCGAGATCGCGCCAAAGCGTGAACGTTGATGCGTCAACAGCATGACCGAAGACGTGCGGCGGATAGCTTGCAAGTGCTCTTTCCGTCAGCAACGGCTGCAGTTCGGCATCTAGGCGGGCGATCATTGCTTGGTACTGCTGCAGACATTCCGGGCTGAACGATACAAGCGCCGCGTAGACGATCGTTTGGCCTGATGCATTAACGAACAGCGCTGTGTTGCACGTTGTCGTCGCGCAGTGGTGCAGCAACTGTCCACGATACGCGGCCGTCCAGACGGTCGTCTTGAACAGGGAGAGCGAGCGTCGAATTCGAACATGCGACAGCTGTCACCGACGATGTCCCTGGCGCTCTGCAATCGCGATCTGGCCTCGCGTTCCGTCGAGTTCTCCGTCACCGTCTTGAACTCCTGCAATCGCGATCTGGCCTCGCGTTCCGTCGAGTTCTCCGTCGCCGTCTTGAACTCAATCACGCAGACAAGCGACGATACAACGACGTCATCGACGACTCTGTGGAGAACAGTGGCCCCATCGATGGACGTCGCCAGAACGGGAACTTCGCGGCTCTGAAGGAGACCGCGATGAACGATTTCGCCGTTCGCGACAGACCAACCGCTGCCGTATATGCCCATCCAGGAAGAAAGCGCCGTCGAGATGTGAACCTCGTTGGCGGATCCCACTTTCATTCCTGGGCTTCGAACGGGCTTCATGAACCATAGCTTCAGCAGCTTGGTCATGAGCTTGACGCTGGCCATCGATTCGAAAATGCGGTCAACCAGTACCGGCTTGGGGGCGGACGAGACACGCGTTAAGTTCAGGGACGCCGCCAAGTCCTTCAGCTCATGGACGGTCTTTGCGTTAAGCTCGTCTCGAGTAAACTCAACGATCGGCGGTTCCTCGGCGTCATCAGCAATGTCAATGTACAGGCTGTGCAGAAGCTCAATCTCTCCTTCAGTGAGCGACCGAGCGAATGCACGGACGACAGTTGCTGCCAAAGTCGATGTGACCTTCGAGCAGCCAGTGCGAACGATGTGCGCTCACACCGACTCGACAACCACAGAATGGAGAAGCCCAGTTTTCTGCA
This sequence comes from Plasmodiophora brassicae, assembly GCA_039704465.1. Lineage (NCBI taxonomy): Eukaryota > Endomyxa > Phytomyxea > Plasmodiophorida > Plasmodiophoridae > Plasmodiophora > Plasmodiophora brassicae. Next base: position 431,490 of record JASFAU010000014.1, read on the forward strand.
GGGGCTAAATATAACGTGCATGCTGGCGAGTGATCTGATTTACTGTGCACACAACGCTGTGGTTCCTTCACAATCCAGCTTTGAAAATTGCAGGATTTGGCCAGCGAACGTACAATAATTGTACGTTCGCCTCAATTGGGCTCAGGTCCGTGATTGCCCAAAAATGCGCGAACGTACAATTATTGTACGCTCCCGCGATCAGGGGTAGCTCAGTTGTCATTTTGGGTCGTTGCCCGTGTCGGCTGCAGCAGTAGGGGATGGGGTTGCCAGCACGGACGTCGTCGTCGGCGGCGGCGGCGGCGGACGTCGCCGGGGCGTCGACGCCGATCCGCATCCAGATCGGGCATCAGGAGGTTGCCCGGATCGTTGAGGAGATCGACAACATCTACGCCATGGCGCATTCGGAATGGCTCTGCGCCAGGCCGATTGCAGGGTTCCTGTGCCTTCAGCTTGGATATGTACTGGGGCACCCCCAAAGCTGTGTACAAGGTCGTTCATTTACAGTTTGTCGATGTGTAGGAGAATGTTGATGAGCTGGAAGATGCCCTGAATGCGTCGTTTGAGGATTTCATCCGCGTCCTGCCGAATCTTGAGACGGCCATGCTGATGAGCAATGACAACAGCGGCGTCGAACAGTTGCACTTCCGCGTTGTTCCCGAACCGCCCCGCGAGCAGTGGACGCCAACCGAGATGACGTATCGGGTCGAAGAGCGCGACCAGCTGTGGAATGTATTCATGAAGTCGACCGTGGCGCGTATCGAAATTCCTGAGGTAACGTATATACGTTTACAGATGCGATGTGGTCACGTCGTGTAATAATACCGCGATGAACAGATTGGTTTCGAGATTTCCGCCGATGGGCGCCGCCGCATCGACACAATCTGGAACTTCCTGGCAGCGTCCGCTTTCGACCTGGACGCGTACATGAATGCAAACGCCGCTACCCAGACGGATGATGAAGCCGAGACGATGCGAGCGTGTGTCGCCAGCCTGGGTGCCCTGCGAGACCTGGAACGACCATGGACGATGGTCGTTAACGACCCGAGCGGATCGTCTCGCTTTGTCGACATGACGGGCGTCACGGTCAAGAGACTGGAGCAATAGACATCAATGCCAGTGTTCCCATTGCATGTGTAACTGACTCAAGTAAGCGATTGCTGCTCGAGTCGGAGAGATTGACAGAGGCGAATAGGATTCCCGTTTACTCAGCACGACAGATCACTGCGGTGGACGGAACGCGAACGGCCGCGACTCTTCCCTGATGACGGGATCGTGACGGACGACGATCGGGGCATACTCGATCTCGACCGGCTCCTGTTCCACAACGGTCTGCCGATGCGTCACATCCGGCTGGTGAACCCGCAACTCGGCGTAGTGCTCCACCGGCGTCTCATCAACGTCGATCACAGGCGTAACGTCCATCATCGGCTCCCCTTCTGGCGTTGAATGCGCCCAGCCTTCGCCTCCATCTTTTCTGCGGTTGGACGTGCTTGTTCGCGTGTTCGCCTTCTTCCGTCGCATTCCTTCGTCGTCATTGGCGATCTCTGAGTCATCACCAGCGACCCTTCGCTGTTCGACCTTTTCTCCAGCGTGTTCATGGTCAGTCGTCGGCCAGCCGTCACCGTGGCCCTGTCCGCCATCTCGTCTCGCGCCAGCATGCTTTGTCATTCGCTTGTGGCTGTCCATGTCGTCATCGTCGCCAATGAGGTTCGCCGGCAGCGGCTTCGAATGATGCGGGTGAATCATGGTGATGCCATCGTTCTCGCGGTGCGACGCCCTGTCTGCCATGTCGACGGGCCTGCTGCCTGATCGCGTGTGCCCACCGTCGTCTTCGTGGTTGTGCCCGTGGGAGTTCGCGTTCGCTGGCAACGTTCGCGAATCGCCGTGTTCATGCCCGGTGGCAATGGTGGCCATCCCGAGGGCGAGCGCAGCAGCGATCAGCAATGACGACGACGTCATGTTGGGCAAGATCCAGGCGCACACTGCAGCAGTTGGAAATCAGCGACGAAACTCGCACTGAACGTTCGTTGAGCAACATCACGCTCAGCCGTGGCGGAAGTTGCTGACGGTGACTCACGCCAGCGCACGTGAGTCATCAGCCTGAACCGTGCTTCCGCTGTGGTCTGTAACGCGCCTGGGCCGTTTCGTGTTTCTGACAGCCAACGACAGGGATGAGGCCTGCGAGCAGGAGGTGGACATGAGTCCAAGCGCCTGCAAGTCAGGACGATGTGGGCGCTGGAAGCGTCATCGTTCGGAACTCGCGTCAGCCACGGCATCCACCACAACGACTCCAGCACCATTCACTTCGACATTGAGGGTACCCGTTCTCCGCGGGAGTTGCTTTCGATGTGGGACCGCCAGCGCGGGAACGACGACAATGCGAACATCGCGATGAAGTCGCTGACGTTTGTGACCGGTCGAGTGCAATACGCCGCTACGACGACACGTGTCCAGCTCCTGTGGCCCAATGGTCAAGGCGCGTGCCTACGGAGCACGAGATTCCGAGTTCGAATCTCGGCAGGGGCTGTCCTTTGTTTTGCTGCGTCACGACGTCAGCCGTGAAGATATTCCTGTCTACCTATTTACAACAGTCGGCGGGAACTTCACGTCGTGCAGTGTGCCGCGGGTGCGTCACCCAAACCAAATGTTACATTTCATGTTCTTGTTGCTCCTTGGGTCCTGCTTGCACGGCTTCTCGGCGGGCGGCACGTTCGTCCGGTCGAAGTACCTCGACATGCTGTTCGTGCAGACGTACGACGTCGAGTCGTATCCGAGAACGACGCCTCGTGGCGGCTCCTTGGCTCGCGTCACCAAACGTGCCGCGCTATGCGATCCCGCAAGCGCCGTCCCGCTGCTCGTGTCTTGGTCGCGTTGGCGATTCGATCCGCGATTGAAGAACGCCCGCGGCCCAAACTCTTGTCGCGCTGTCCAGAATCTATTCAGGGTACGAGTGCGGCATTCGGTGACCCGTCTGACCTTCTGTGAACGCCGACGCTGCGTTGGACGAGCTTGTGTACTTGGTGCGTTCATCGCCCAGGACGATTGCCTGCCCCTTCTGCGGCATGTGCCCTGCATGGGTGGACCCGCCGTCGGTCCGCTTCGTGAGGAACACGCTGGGCGTCGCATTGCTGGTCGTTGTGAAATCCGGTTTCTCCTGCCACGGCAGGTGGGATTGCTGCAGGGCCTCCCTGCTCTTCTTTGCCGCCAGAGCCCCGCTGTCACCTTGGCCCTGCTGCGCCGTCAGCATGGCGCTTGCCGCAACGAACGGGCGATGGTGAGGGGACGCAATCGAATCCGCCGAGTAATCCGTCTTCGGCTCGGCGCCTAACCGCACTTGCGACACCGCCGAGCTGTGGCACGCCGCGACCCGATGGTCACCTTTCGACAGCGGCGTGAAGCTCGACCTGGAGTTCGTCGTGTACGCGCGGGGCGCATACCCGAAACAGATGCTCGTCTTATTGGCGTCGGCCTTCTGCGCGCCCGGTGACGACATGTCGCCGCCCCTAGAGCACTTTAACGCCGTACACTACCCCATGATCCCGCCAAATATCGCTCGTACCTTGCCCGATCCACTCGCAGTAAACGCTATTGGCAAACCGCGACCCCTGCCCCTGAGACGTGTTTCCCGACAGGTTGCTGACCGCATCAACGTGCTGCGGCTAATGTCGGTGTTCTATTACGCTAGGTACGACGTTCGACGTGGTGGCCTACCGGCCATGGTGCAGGTTCCGGAACGATTTCCGGAGGTCGTGGAGGCGTTCCAGGGAGCCGCGCCGCCGACGCTGCTGCTCGCGTTGTTCGTCCTCGCGCATGGCGCTCCACGTGGACGACCTGCTGGACATTGCGCCATCGTCGGCCGTGATGCCGGTTGCGGCGCGTCGGTGCGAGTGGGCGCCGCCGATCGCCGAGGCGTCCGCGTCGAGCTGCGCGGCGATCTGGACGGCTTCGGCGAGCGGCGACCCGTGCTCCGCCTCGTGCGCGTCCGTCTGTCGCCTGGCGTCGTCCGGCAGGAGCATCTGCGGGTTCGGCGACGGATGGCGGACGGGCGCCCGCAGCGGGATCGGCGCCCCTCTCCAGTCCATCAGCGAACTCAGTGCCGTCGCGCGTGCCCGGTCTCTCGACATGGCCAGCCGGTCCGACAGGTCGGCCAGGTGGACGGCATCGTCGACGGAGAGAGCGGCGGCGGGCGCAGGCGGTGCATGTGCGTCTGCCGCCGTCTCCTCCTGCATCAGCGCTGGTGCGCGAACCTTCGTCGGGGTCTCCCCATGCGACACGCTGGACGCTGGCCGATGATGATGATGATAAGGTGTGGCAGGTGCAGGTGATGTCGCTGCCGCGGCCAGCTCTGCTGCCTGGCGGGTGACGCGGTGCTCGAGGTACGCGATCCGGGCACGCAACCCTTCGTTCTCGCCAGCCAGTGCCTGGATCTGCGCCATGGGCTTCACGAGGATCTCGTCCCGCGTCCTGGTGAGGTCGGCGACAACGGCGGCAAGGCGCTTCTTCTCGGCCTCGCTCGCTTTCAGGATCGCCGTCATCTGCTCCACGTCGTTATGGCGCGCCTGCTCGACCTTGTCGACTCGCGTCTCCATCTCCTCCTCGAACGCAGCGATCCGCATCGCCTGCTGCTGCACGACCGACCGCATCTCTGTGAACGCTTTCGCCGTCATCTCCGCCATTTGAAGGTCGACCTCGGACCCGCGAGCCTTCGGGATCGAGGTTGCACGAGCCGACCCAGCCGACATCGACGAACGGGACGCCATTCTTGTCAGCGGCGCTGGAGAGTCTGCCGCCGGCATCGGTTCCCGAGGGGTCAACTCCCCAGCCACGTCATCGTCGTCATCGGCTTCCTGATCATCCTCCAACGTCGCCGGTCGAGTGATCTCTGGCGGGAGACACGTTGAGAGGTTGACGTGGGGCATGGACCGGGACCGCTTTAGGTCGGCCATGACGCGCTGGCGCTGGCGGTCGTTGTGTCTGGCGTCGAACCTGTGCAGGCGATCGTAGTCAAAGCTTCGTCGGCGCTCCCCGCGTCCTGGTGAACGGCTTCGAGTTGCGAGCTCGTGCTGGGCGGCGCGTTCGAACTGGATGGCGCGGTGCAGGTCCTCCAGTTGACGAACGCGGGTGTCGACCTCGTCAGATAAAGCCTGGATATGGTCGCGCTGCCGCTCGATACGACCCTGGGCGGACTGGACCTGCGCCTGGAACGCGTGGACCAGGTCGGTCTCAATCTCCAGGCGCCTTTTCAGGTCCGCTTCGACGGCCTTCAACGAGTCGATCTCTTCGTTGCTCTTGTCGAGACGTAGACGCGATGCATCAAGCGCCGCTGTAGCATTCGACAGTGAGCAATACAACTGTGCAACGCGCGAGCTCTTTACCGTTTAGGCCAAGAATCTGCTCCATGGAACGTGCCAGGGACACGTTCAAGGCGGATATCTCGTCAGCCCGTTCGGCCACTTGCCGTTGCAGGTCCTGCTTTTGCAGATTGATCTCGTGGATTCGCGCGTCCTTCGCCTTGCGCGTGTTCTGCAACGACGTCAGCAGCTCATCGACCTGTTGATGCGACTTGGCAAGGTCCATCTTCAGCTCGGCGATCTTCATGCGCTCGCGCGTAAGCTCCTGCCGATCGGCCTGGTGCTCGACGTGAGCGGTCTGCATCTGTGCCTTCAGGTCCCTCAGTGCCGTCTGCTGCTGTTCCATCGCCGCCTGGGTCTCCTTGCGCTCCATTCCCAGCGCATCCCGATCACGAGCAACCACGCCCATATCCTGTTCAAGGACGCTGATCGTGTCTTTGGCGACGGCTAGCTCTCGACAGACCTCGCTCGCGTGCTTGTCTTGCTCCCGAATCTTCGTCTGGCAGCCACCGATGACTGTCTGTGCTTCAGCGAGTTTCAAGAGGTATTCGTCGCGTTCTTTGCATCGAGCGGTGGTCTCGTTCGTTTGTTGGATCAAACGGTCTTGCAGGTCGGCGAACTGTGCGCATCGGGCGTCCAGCGCTTTCTGAAGCTGCTCCATGGCCGTTGTCGTCGCCCGGTGCCCCGTCTGTTCCTTGTCCAGATCAGTCTGCAGGCGTGCTCGCGCCTCGTTCAGCGACGAGATGACGACCAGCTGGTTCTGTAACCTCAGGCTCATGTCGTGGTACTTATCGCGCGATTCGCTCTGTGCTTTCAACAGGTCGGCGACTTGCGCCTCTGCTTTGGCAAGGCGTGATGTCAGCGACTTGTTATCCGTATTCATCGCCAGCATCCGCATCGTCAACGTGGACGCCTCACTTGCGAGCGCCCGCATCTGGGCGTCGACTTTACGAATGTGGGCACCTTGCTGAAACAGATGGCACCGCATCGCCGTGTTCTTCATTCGTAGGGCTTGCGCCTCATCGTATACGAAGTTGTACCGCATCAGATCGGCGTCCTTTGCGTTCGCCAGGGCGTCGACCTTCCTGTGCAACGAATCGATCGTGTCGGCCTGGTCGCGTGTGATGCCCTGCACGCGCTCGAGGGCTTCGCTCAGGTTCCTCTGGTCCAGTGTGAACTGGTGCATGGCCCGGCCGTACACGAGGAACCTCTCGTTGCAACGGGTCACGAGATCAAATACTTGACGCTCCGTGTCCCGTTGCACTGATCAAATCGTGAAATCAGATCGCGTTTCAGGCAAAGGAGGATTTGCGCTTTGTACCGAGACTAAGCGCCATGCCGTACATGTCGTTGCTTGCTGATTCGAGTAGGCCCAGGTAAGCGCGCCACAACGCGCTGATGATTGACGGTCCCGACAACGAATGCTTCATGACGTCGTGGAAGACCTCGTGAGCGCCGACCGAGTACGTGTATAGGCTAGCGATGCGGTTAGACCCTGAGGAGAGCGATGTGGATCCAGCGGTCTGACGCGCGGTAGAGGCGATCGATCTGATCGTGTTCAAGGCCTTCTTCCAGGAGCTGTTCCCGGGATACACCAAGTGCGATCAACGTTTTCTTCGGTCCGTTCACGTAACTGGCGGCGGGGTCCTGTCCGGGCGGTCCATCTAGGAGACGAAGTTGAAATTCATGCGGTCAGGTGGCGTGCAAATACGGACTGTGCAACAAGGTCGCCATGACGCGCTGCACACAGGCGGCATTGCCCCTCGCCAGGCGCTCGTTGACCCAGCACTCCAGGACGCGAGCCTGCTGGGCGTTCCATCGGCTGGAGCTCGGCACCTGGTTCCCTTGGTAGCGATCGGACACCCCCGTCGGCAAGTCAGTCCCCGGCGGACGAGCCCGGAGCTCATTGGGCCGGCAGGTCTGTTCACGGGCAACCCGATCATGAGTTATGGATACAGCGCGTGGCATCGGGATCCTATACCTGGCTATGGGAGAGCCCCCTACCATGATGGGAATGCTGTTTCGCGGCTTTGGCGAGGTCTAAACGAGCGACAGACGGTGTGTTGCGCAGAGTCGTGGAGGATGACACTAAAGATTTCCAGTCGTCAGAAGTGTGCTCGTGGACGTTAGCGCTTGCTGGCGTACCAGATCCAGTCTCCAAAGGGTATGCACTCTGGTTGCGGCTCGCCGATCCGGCCAGCGTTTGCGCCCGGGCAGACTGCCTTGCCGCTCGCCCGCCATGCCCGTCCATGCATGCCAGTGGCCGATATCTGCAAGATTCGTCGCCGCCGACCAGTACACAGCGAATCTAGATTCCCGCCCGCCATTCATATCCTGACTGTCGCCATCGGACCCCCCCTGACGACCCTCAACGTCACATCATCCGACACGCCCAAACACGTCTGAATTCGTGTGCCGCTCGCGCGAGTCGTGACGCCCACCGTTCAAAACGACAAGTCACGACAACGGTCAATATAACATTCGAACGTTGGCGCAGGTCGGCGCGAAAAATGATGCAGCAGGCGAGTGTCAGCGCCGCAGGTCAAGCGGGCGGAAAGTGCGAGAGGAGGCAGTGCCCCCCGAGTCCCGACGACGAGCCCGCGCCCGCCGCACTGTCCGCCGGCGGCAGACTGCGTTCTGCTTCGAACAGATTTGTGGGGACTGACCCGGCGGTGGCGGTGGCGATGCCGGCGACCGTCGTGACGACGTGGCTGCTGCTGGATGTCCTGCCGGTCGTTGTCGGCGTCGCCGTGGTCGGCGTCGTGATGCTGATTTGGCGGGGGTTCTGCTGGGCGCGGCGGCTTGGCCGGAGGTCGACGAAGCCGGCTGCGAGCGATCTCGTTGACGATTTGGCTCCCGTGGCGTACGACAGCTTGCAGCGGGACTTGAGCGAAGGGATTCAGGCGATCGAGGACGTCCAGGTGCAGGTGCAGAACTTGTACTCTGGAGTTCAGGGCGCGCAGGCGCTGCACAGTGAGGTGGAGACCTGCTTCAGCGCTGCACTCGATGCTGCGTCGATCGAGGACACGGTGGCGCCCGAAGTTACAGTCGCCGAACTTGAACAAATGTTGCAGGAAGAAACCCGGAAGCGGTGGAGCGTAATCGTCATAAAGGACATGGTAAAGCACGGCGTCGTCGCTTAGAAATGATCACGTTCCCCTAACTTGTGAACAGGAACTTAAGGCAGTCGAAGAAAAGTTTGCCGCTCTTTCGGCGACACTCGATGCAATTCATGTTGAAGAGTCGAAGAAGGACAGAGAAGCGTTTGATGTCGTCATCAGGGAGAAGGACGATGAAATTGCCCTCTTGAAGATAGCGTTAACTGGCGAGAAACAGAAACTCGCCGAAGCTCTTCTACAGGTTGAATCGCAGGCGATGCAACTTGATTCTTTGCACGCCGAAAAGGAGCTGGAAACCCGCACCATGAAGGAAAAGCTGGAGCAGGCCGAACGTGAGATCCAGGATAAGGCATCGGCTCTTGATGAGATGGCGTCCCGGTCTGCCTCCGATGTTGCGGCATTGAAACAGGCGCTCAGCGGCAAGGTTGATGACGAATTAGCGCAAATGGAGCATCAGACTGAGCTGGATTCGCTGAAAGCGGAACATGATGCCCAGATAAGCGCGTTGACTACTCAGCTGGCCGATTCGGAGGCACAGGTAGCGTCACTCGAAGCATTGCTGACGACTGTCAAGGCGTCACATGAGTCGGAGATCTCAACGTTGCTGGATCGATTCGCTGGCGAGGAACGGAGCCGCCTGGCTGAAGTCGACAGTGCCCTTGCCGCGTTGAGAGATGAGCACGATGAGCAGATCGTTTCACTTCAGACTCAATTATTGACGGCTTTGACGGCGGCGAAGGCGCACGAAGACGAACACGATGCAGCAATGGCTGCGCTTCAAGCCGACCACAACAGTCGTATTGCCGATATTCTGGCAAGGCATGTGGAGGAGTGCGACGATATGCAGATTGCACATGACAAGGAACGCGCTACGATGACAGCGAACTTCGAGGAAGAACTGGCGACTGAAAAGCGAGCAATTTTCGACCTGCAGGCTGAGTTCGACAACACGCTGCAGGAACGTACGCACGAAATGAACGCAAGACTCGACAGTGCTCACCGGGCACACGCACAGGAACTCGAAGCGCTACGACGCGCGCTGTCTGCAGCATCCTCCGAGGGAAACCCGAAACTTGATGCGATTGTGAACGAACAGACGAAACAGCTGGCCGAAAAAGAAATCGAACTGAGCGAGGCACGAGAGCAACTTGTTGACCTCACCGAGAGGCTCCGGCAATCCTTGGCAGAGTCTGAGAGTACGATCTGCGGTCTTCGCCGCGAGCTGTCCGTCAAAAACGAAGAGCAGGAGTCGATGCTACGCGATGCACTGGAGCGATTTCAAGCTGAAGCTGACGTGATCATCGACTCCAAGGACGCTGAAGTGCAGGCGCTGCGAGCGGACGTTAAACAACTGCAGGCACAGATTGACGTGTTCGAGCGCGATCTATCTGCATTGCAAGATGACCTTGTCGACAAGGATGAGTGTCTGGCTCAGAAAGACGCCGCGCTGTGCGAGGCACTTCTGTTTGCTGAGACTAAGGAGGGTGAGCAGTTGGCGCTGGCGGATACACAGATGAAGACCCTTCGTGAGGCGTTGGCTTCTGCTGAGGCCCGAATTAAGGAGCTCAAACATCAACTTGGGGAGGCGTCGCAAGGTGAACCTGACGATGATCATGTCCGGCTGCGGGTCGAAAGCGCTGTCGCAGAGTGCCGTGCCGAATTCCTAAACAAAGCACGGGAATGGGACAAGGCACTTCAAGATGCTGTACATGCGTGTCGTGATCAAGCAGATTCCGAATGGAAAGCGCGCGTCAAGGAACTGGGGAATGAACACGAAAAGCAGCTTCAGGAAGTCGAGCGAAGATCGAAACAGCTCGAATCCGATTTGGACAGTGTTTCAAACGCCAAGGTAATCGGTGGAGAGCTTGCTTACCTGGCTTGCTTTTGACTATAATGCATAGAAGGATGAACTTGAAAAGCAAGAGGCGGCATTCGAAAGCACGTTACATGAAGCATTAACGGCGGTGCGACTTTCCAAAGATTCTGAGCTTGATGAAGTGCGGCTGGAATGGCAAGAGAAGTTACTTACGGCCCAAAAGCAGTTCGATGAGGAGGTCTGGATAGCTGTATACCGATCGCTTACTCTTTGCTTACACACCGCAGCGCCAAAACTTCGACGAACGCCTTCAAGCGGAACTTGCTGCACAAAACGACGTCGCTTGTCAGCGGCTGAAGTTTTATGAGGCGACAACCGAAAAGCTGCAGACTGAATTACAAGCCGCCCGAAGCCAGATCAGCGATCTTTCAGCACAGGTTAGTCTGTTGTTATCTTGTCGTCATCGTCTTTGTCTAACGTGACGGTTTTCATCCAGATCAGCGTTGCGCAGTTCAAGGCTGATGGCGCAGGCGTGCTACTTGACCGTCTTCACACGTCGAAGGTAACTCTTGCTCGCACTCAGGAACATATCGCCAGCCTTAAAATCTCTGTCAAAGAGAAGACCGAGGTGAAAATGTATGTCCAACGGTTGCCTGAGAGTTAATTTTGAGAGCAGGCGCTCGGTGCGGCAAACGACACCATTGAGAAGCTACGTGCTGAAGTTGAGCGAATGAAGTCACGCCTGTCCTCTGCCGAAGAGTTCAAGGGTACTCTGCAGTCTGAACTGTCGGAGGTTAGCAATCAGTTGCAGAAGAAGTCATCGCTGTTGCAGACGGCGCTTGACGAGTGTAACCAGCTTCGGGTATCAGGTACTACAAAACGACACTGTGTTCGTAGTGTTTGCTAACCGGTCCGTCTTAGTTGATACGTTGCCAGACATCGAAGCTCGCATCCAGGTCCCTCCTTGTTTATGTTATTAGTACTGCTGTAGTTCTCATTCGTCGCCAGGAGGGCATCGAAAAGGAAAAGAAAGCCATTACTGACGAATGGGAAGCGAAGTTGAGTTCTACGGTCGAACGCATGGAGAAATCGATCCATGATATGCTTGCTTTCGAACGCACTGAGGCGGAAGGGCGTTTGCTGCGGGCGGTCCAGGCGATGCAAGTGGCCACCGAGCGGGAGGTTAGTGACAATTCGTGAGCCAGGCGTTTTGGTAACCTTTCCCTGTCAGGGCCAGATTGCATTGCAAGAAGCTGTTGAGCGAGAGCGCAGCATTGCTCTGGAGCGACTCAAGGCTGTGCTTCACGATTCACAGGCCGAAAACGAACGTCGTCTTGAAGAAGTCAATAACGAATGGAAGCAGCAGTTGCAGTTGCAACAGTCTATTATTGGCAAACTCAAATCTCAGCTTGAAGTACGTGTTACCAGCCGCGTACAGAGTACCCTTTGCTGACCACGGTCAACAGGAGCGCTCAACAGAGAACTCCAACCTCTCACGGGAAGGTCCAGAAAGATCCGCTTCCATAAGGACGGCCAAGACGGCACCTGTTCGCAGCAAGGAGAACTTGGAGGGGAATGCGTTGAATAACTCGCTACGCAAGGAGGGAAATGCGCTGAATAATTCGCTTCGCAAGGCCTCTGCCCGTCCGACTGATACCGAATCGTTGAAGAGCGGGAGTTCGCGCGGAAGGCGCCAAAAGTCCAGGCGTCAAAGTGATGGCGGCTCATACTGGAAGGCGTCTGATTTCGACCTTCGTCAAGAGCTGGGACGCGGCCGCCTGGGCTCAACATTCCTTGCTGGTAATGGCGTGTACTGCCTGTTGTTGAGTTCCCGTAACCCACGAATTTCAGTTGAAAACAAGACGCGCAAAGAGTACGCCGTTAAGAAGATTTCGAAACGGCTAATGGAACGGCTAGAAGCTTCCGACACAGTCTTGAAGCAGATAGAAACAATGGCTCGTCTCCGGCATCCGTACATGCAGGCGCTGCTAGGGTCATTCGAAGACGACCGCTGGGTGTACATTGTTAGAGAATACGTTCCGAATGCCGTGCCGCTGTCGACTCACCAACAACGCCTTCTTGCAAACAAGATTGTCTTCCCTCCTACCGTATGTTCCCGCATGAATCAGGCTGGGCGTTTAAAGTTCTCACCATATGTACGCGATTCAGGATGTTGCTCAGCTGGTTGACTTCATCGCGCAGGCGCTCGAATACGTTCATCAGCAAGGCGAGATCCACCGTCAAGTCTCGCTTTCTAAGATAATTCTCTCGGCAAGCGGCCGGCCGCGCCTAGCAGGGCCTTCGCCTGTTATCGCAATGCCTGTTCCGCCTCCCGAATGCGTTCGCGACGGGGAACGAGTCGAGTTGACAGCAGCGGTTGACTCCTGGGGTCTCGGTATCGTCGCCTATACTCTTCTGGTTGGCAAGCCGCCATTTATGGCCTCTGAAGATACCGCTGATCCGGACATGGTATGCCTCTCAGGACAACTACCTCGTTCCTTTGCTTATACGTTATGCAGATCATCGAGCAGGAGCCGACCTTTAGCTCAAACTGCAATCCGGATGCCAAAGACCTTATCCAAAAGGTTGAAATCGCTATGCTGTGTTACCTCGTGTCGAGTTACTGACCTTCCCCTAGCTACTCCATAAGGACGCATCCCTCCGCATTTCCATGGAAGGTGTCCTGCACCATCCATTCGTCACCAGCACTAGGCCGCCAGGTACCTCTCGCCCTGTACCGGGGTTTCCTTAGCCTGACGTCGTTGTCCCACAGAACCAGAGGGCTCTACTACCAATGGCGCGTCATCCGCAAGCGCATCGGCCTAACTGCCCATGTTTGTCTACTACACAGTGTCTTGTTGCTTTCTGGTCCCCGAATGTACATATTCCACTGGTCGCTTTTGTATGTGGAGCGAACCCCTTTGTAGCCGCGCCCGCCAGTCGTTCGGCTTGTAACTCCGTGAAGCCGCAGTTCGTCGTCGCGACCCGTCACTGGTCCAGGGATCGCGTCATGTCCGACAGCGAGGAAGAGGTATTGCCGGCTCAGCGTGCTGGTCGCCCGCCCGCCTGCTCACGTTTGAATGGTGGTTGCGAAGGTGAGCAGCTCGCCCGGTGAGGAGGAAGAGGTCGAGGAATCGTTCACCGGGTCGTCCGACGACGAGGATGCGCGCGTTTCGTCGTCTAGGAAACGCCCGATGGCGTCGAAACGACCGATGGCATCCAAACGCCCCCGGGTAGCCGCTTCGAAGCAGCCCGCGGTAGCTTCGAAACGGCCAGCAGCATCCAAACGTCCAGCCATGGCATCAAAGCGTCCGGCCAGTAAGAAAATGCCCAGCAAACGGCCGATGGTCGAGAACATGTCTAGCTCTGGCGAGGAAGAAGAGGAGGAAGAAGACGTGGTTCGTCGTCGTTTCGATTGTCGTTGCAGCCTCCGTACGTTAATCGTATCACGGTGCAGGAGCCTTCTGAGGAGGAAGAGGAGGACGAAGAAGACGAGGAGGAGGTATCGTCAGAGGAGGAGCCAGCGTCTTCCAAGCGCCGCAAGAAGGCCTCCTCAAGCTCTAGGCAATTGCTTTCGTTGCACGGGACAGTTTGTTGTTCTGATTGACGGTGCGCAGGTTCATCGATGACGCTGCCGATGTGGACTTGGACGCCGACGAAGACGACGAGGACTTTATCGAGGAATCTGGCGTCAAGGATCTGGAGCGAGAAATGGCCGAGCGACAATCCGCTGCTCGGGTAGGAAACAGTTGTCCAATGCTGGAATGTGTCCTCATTGTGTTGCAGGAGCGCGAACGTAGGTCTGCGGTGATAGCGGATCCCGAAGCTGAAGCAGCAGAGATGCGGCGACTTGCCCAGGAGGTGTCGCGTCGGTACGGCCGCACAGAAGACGAGGACGATGACATGGATGAAGAAGAGGAAGAAGACGAGGACGTTGAGCATCCCTCTCAATCGACGACCCAAAGGCAACGCCGAAGAGGCAAACAGGCCCGGCCGGTCAACCCGCTTCCCACGATCCACGATCCTAAACTCTGGCTTGTACGCTGCAAACCTGGTCTGGAGCAGCAGATCATTTGCGATATCATGAATCGGTGCTACGCGCGAATGTCTCTGCAGCAAGACCCGGTTTTCATCAAGACTGCGTTCATTACGAACGTTGGCTCCGGCTACCTTTACGTTGAAGCTGAGAAGGAGATCCATGTTCGGAAGGCGCTCGCGAACATTCGCGTCAACACTCAAAAGATCAAGCTGGTGCCTATCAAGGAAATGGTCCAAGCCATTACCGTTCAGAAGAAGCGTATCTCGTTGAAGCGCGGCGACTGGGTTCGCCTTAAGCGTGGCGTCTACAAGGGAGATTTGGCCCAGGTCGTTGCCACCGGTGACCAAGGAACTCAGGTCACGGTCAAAGTGATCCCTCGCATCGACTACTCAAAGTTGTCCGGAGATGACAAGCAAGGTATTTGCTCATTCTACGCTTTCCACATGTTTGTATTCCGCTCAAGTTCCTGCTGCAACAGCCCAGTTCTCTGTGAAATCGCGTCCACCTGCACGTCTGGTCAACCCTGCCGAGTTGCGTGATCTGGGAGAGTACCTGGAGAGGAGACAAGAACCGTTTACCCGTGCAAATTGCCTCTTCTTCGGGAACAACTACTACAAGTATGGGTTCCTCTACAAAACTATGAAGACAAGCGGCGTTATCATCGAGGGCGTCGCTCCGTCCTTGTCCGAAGTCGAGAGGTTCCAGTCTCGTGTCGCTGAGAGTGACGAGGACCTGGACGACGTCGAAGCCGACCTTCTCGAAGCTGCCAAGGTTTGCTCTGCATGCCGTCCATCACCTCTTATTGCTTACTCTGCTCACAGGCCGATCTCGGCGTGACGACGCATGTCGAACATGGCCCGAAGTTCACAAAAGGAAATAACGTCAAGGTCATCCAGGGCGATCTCAAGCATCTTACTGGTGTGGTTCTGTCTGTCGTCGACGATAACGTTGTCGTGCTGCCGGCGCACGAAGTATATTTGCATGTTCCGTCTGCTACGCGCTTGTTCCTGAAACCGTTTCCAGGATCTGCACGAACCGATTACGTTCCCTCAGAAGGACCTGAGGAAATATTTCAAACTGGGTGACCACGTCAAGGTAATTGGGCGGGCATTGCATGTCTCGATGTCGGTCCAGTAAATTGTCGACGCTGTAGGTTGTTCGCGGAGAGTTCAAAGACGAGACCGGTCTTATTGTTCGCGTGGAGGATGACGAGGACATAGTTGTACGTGTCTGTACCGCGCGCTGCTGTCGTGGGCCTAACGATTCCTCCCCATGCGCAGGTCGTATTCTCCGATATCAGTTCCCGCGAGATGCGCGTGTTCGCCACCGATCTGATTGAGTCATCGGAGGTAATCGAAAGGTCCCTGGTGCATCGTCCCAACTCAGGTTTGCCCGTCGTTAGGTTTCCGCAGGGCATGACTCCTTGGGCAACTACGAACTTCACGACCTGGTGGCCGTTCGGGATTCTGTGGGCGTTATTGTTAAGGTCGAGATTGGCTCGTTCCAGATCCTCGACACGAAGGTACGGGCTCTCACGTTCGAATCATTCTCCTTATTATCGTCTTATTTGCCTGATTCAGGGTGTCGTCTCCACCGTCCGTCTTCAGGATGTCGGCCGCCGCCGCAACAACCGTGTGTCGGTTGCCCTCGACATCAACAACCGCCAGATTGCTGCTGGGGACGCCGTCAAAGTGGTTACAGGTGGTGGGCAATACGGTGGGGTGTCTGGCACTGTCCTGCACATCTTCCGCTCCTCCGTGTTCATACGTTCGAGAGAAATCCCTGACCATGGTGGCGTCTTCGTTGTTCGGGCCCGCTCCGTTAGCCTGGTTGGCGAACACCACCTGCAAGCCGACGGTGACCGAACTCGCGTTTCTTCGACTGCGCCTGCTGCTGCTGCTGCCGCTGGTGCGCGTCCTGGAATGCCCAGCGGCCTTCCTGCCTTTTCTCGTGGCCGCCGTGGTCACTCGCATCCTCTTGTAAGCGAGACCGTCGTCATCAAGGGCGGCCAGTACAAAGGCCTCCTCGGCATCGTCAAGGACGCCACCGACACGTCCGTCCGTGTCGAACTTCATTCCCAGAGCAAGGTCGTCAGCGTCCCCATCTCCAGCGTCTCCATCCGAAGCGCGTCGGGCGTCAGCGCGTCCACCAGCGCCAGCGGCTACATTCCGTCGTACGCCGGGTCGCAGACGCCCATGATTGGCGGGCAAACACCAATGTGGTCCGGCGCTGGATCCCAGACACCCATGCACGGCTCCATGACGCCCATGCACCATCCGCAAACGCCCTCCCATGAATCCGCCTGGAGCGCGAACGCGCCGATGACGCCTTTGCATTCCGGGATGACGCCTAACACGTATGTCACGACGCCGTCCATGTCGGGCGCGGAACCTGAGACCCCATCATGGCGGAACCCTCATACGCCTGCCATCCCCGGCAGCGTCACCTATGGGACACCGTACGACACGCCAGCGACGCCTTCAGATCCACAAACGCCTCACACGCCGTCGACGCCCTATGGTGGAGCGGCCGTCGTCTACACGCCAGAACCGCATACGCCTTACACGCCAGTGTCGGCCGGGTACCAGATGCCGAACACGCCGAACCCGTCGACGCCGACCCCGTTCACGCCCACGTCTCCGATGACCTACTCGGCAACGTCGTCGTACGCTGCGCCCGTCATGGATTGGGTGCAACCCGGGATGGACGTCGTCTGGCAAGGCCGGGATGGCGTTTCTGGTCGGGTGATCGAGGTCACCCCCGGCGGTGTCGTTACGTTGGCCGCGAACGGATCGGCGATCCCGAACGTCCCCGCCATGGAACTGAAGCCTGTCACGCCCGCCAAGAACGACACGCTGATGATCATTGCCGGCGAGAGCAAAGGGCAGGTCGGCACGCTGCTCGGTGTCGACGGCACCGACGGTATCGTGAAGATGGGGTCCCACGACATCAACATCATTGAGATGTCGTCGCTGTGCCGGTACGTGGATCCCAACGCGGGCGCAGATAATTGATTTATAAAACATGGTGGTATCGTATCCGAACAGGCCTATCGTTCGATCACGCGCGCTTGTATTGACGACCAAGCAGGAACCGTCCTCATGACGTCCTTTCGTCCCCGGACCGGGGTCCCCTTTCGTCCTCGGATGGGAACCATCGGTGGATGACGCTCGTGTTGAACGAGTTGCAGGCACCGCACTTGTGGTAGTAGAAGTGGAAGTCGGACTCGGACTGCTGCAGGCAGTCGTTGCAGAGCAGCTTGGCGCGCATGCCCCTGTACTCCTCCGGGATCTCCATCTGCCGCACGTACGAGTCGAACATCTCAAAGTGCTCGGTGGTGTCGATGATGGATTTCAGGCAGACCGGGCAGGTGTAATTCGTGGCGATGTACCGGTTGAAACAGTCGGAGTGCATGGCGTGCCCGCACGTCATGAAGATCACCGGGGCGATCGACGTGAACATGAACTCGTGGCAGATCGGGCAGTTGGACTCCAGCGACCGCTCGATGCACTTGTGCGTGTCAAACACGCGAATGCTGATGCAGGCGTTGCAGGCGTGGCAGTGCTGGTAATCCTCGCCAAGGCCCTTCCCTCGCCGGCACAGCCCGCAGAACTCGCAGTGGTAGATGTCCTTGCTGGGATCGTCATCGAAGAACTTGCAGACTGAGCAGTAGTGACGCGCCAGTCGCTTCCCGTGCGAGGCGCAATCGACATTGGTGCACTCCGGCCCAACCGGCATCGCCGTCAGGCAGTGCATGCAGACCATCGTGGCGATCGCGTGCCGGTCGATGGCATGATCCGGCACGGCCGCGTCGTGACACAGCCGACAGGGGAACACACGGTTGCAGCATGGCGCGACAACCATTGCCTGCCTGGAATAATGCTCGCATCCCATGATGCCGTTCTCAGGATCCTGCCGGGCACGGTCAGTCGCGCGACAGCAACCGAAACGGGGCCGTACGTGATAAGAGCATTCAGTAGGGATTTGGAGCTGTTGCGAACACGTCAGCGACTGCTCGTCGTTACCATTGCCGCGCCCGCTTAGGAGGTCCTGGACACGACGGTTCTTCTCCTGCGGCGACAGGCCGCTGATGGCCAGGACCTCGCGGATCTGCCGACGTATCCGGGCCTGCGCCTCCGCGTCCGGCGCGCACTCGTCGGCGTCGGCCGGTTCCCCAATAGCGGCCGTGACGACCGCCGTCGACGTCATGGTCGTGGCCGCCAGATAGAATAGAGCGTTGTGGCGACCGAGAGTGCAGCGCGCGCCGACTGCCCCGCACCGGGGTCTACAAAGAGTGCGCGCACGCAGTTCCGAACGGGGGGCGGCCGGGCGGGCCACAGTCCCCTGATGATGATGACTGGCGACCCGCCCGACCCGCAGCTGCCGTCGATCGTTCTCGGGGAGAAATATGTTCCCGGAATACTCCCTGTGACTGGGCCGGCAGCGTCGGGGCTGCGCGTTTCAGATTCCAGCCGGGCATCATTTTTCGCTGTGGCCAGCCCGTCCACCGGTGAGCTGCAAACCGAGGGGCGCGGGTGTCATTTGCAAAGTGGTGCGCTTTGGGGAGGGGATGGAGCAGGCGGCCGTTGGTGAGGGCGGGCAGCCGGAGATCGACCTCCGCATGTGGATGAGCGGTCACGACGAGGACGATGGCGACGACGGGTTCTTCAGCACCATTGCGCAGACGTTCGGCATCCCGAATCCGGCGAGGGACGCCGCGTCGATGACCCCTCCTGCAATGCCCGCCGCCAAGAAGGTAAGCGGTAGCATGGATGGTCGCGTTTCATGACCTGACTGTCGGCGGGTCAGATGAGGCGCGAGGACCCGCCGCAGCCTGCTGGTGACAGCGTGCCTGGCGGCGTCGACCCTGTCGCTCAACGTTCACAACACGACCTGGTTGAAGTTTGTGATCGCAGCCAAGAGATTGAAGCCGTCGTTGACCACAGCAAGGACGCGGCAAGCAAATTCGCCCAGATGGCCGAGGAGTGCCGACGTGTCAATGATGAGGTCGAGCAGAGACTTATCGACGCCGTTCGTCGTATGTACCCGGTGGTTACCTGCATCTAGAGAACCTTCCTTGAATACGTGATCCAGGCATCCGAGGGCAGATCGCCTCCCTTGATCAGATGATTGTCGATCTCCTGCCCGGTCTGATCCGACATCTTCGCCGGCAGACCCACGAAGGTATCGCGAAGGGGAACGAGAAGGTTCGAATGGGCGCCGCTCTGCGAAAGGTTCTACTCGATACGTTCCGCACTGGCCAGACGTTCCAACAGTCACTATCAACATCGTCGTCCTGAGTAAACCGCCTTCGTTCTTACAGCACGATGCTGAATATCATGCTAGTAGGGCTAGTAGAGTGTGGCTTAAGGTTTCCAGTGGAGGAGACGATCTTTGGCATGACAGTGCTGTGACGCGCAGGGCGATGACGCCAGGCGACAGAGCTCAACATTAAGCGGTGGGCGGCCTTGGACAGGATCCCACCCACTCACCATAGCGTATGGCGACGCGGACGCATATCGCTGTGCCAGTCAGTAGACCGGCGCCCTGCCTCCGTATCAAAGTTCTAACCATGGGCGACGGCGCCGTTGGCAAGAGTTGCCTCATCAAACGGTACTGCGAGAAGAAGGTCTTCCCTGAGCATATGCACACTGCGGAGGCTCCTTTCGAATTGACCATGCCCGCCGTCGTAGTTCGTCAGCCGATACATTACGACGATTGGCGTCGACTACGGCGTCAAGGTTGTCAAGTTTCGCGGGAAAGAAATCAGTATCAACTTCTGGGACCTCGCGGGCCACCCTGAATTCTTCGATATTCGAAACGAATTCTACAAGGACACTCAGGCGGTACGTTCAGGGAGGCTACCGTCAGCACGAACTGACTGTCGTCCAGGCGTTGCTCGTGTTCGATGTCGGCTCTCGTGCGTCGTTCGGGAAGCTGGACGCCTGGCTACACGAGTCGGTGCAGTTCGGGGGCAAGATCAGGTCCATCGTCGTGTGCGGCAACAAGATAGACCTGCCCGGGCGGGCCGTACCACGAGACGAGGCGGAATCATGGGCGGCCAGTCGGGGTTACAAGTACGTCATCGACACGTGCCAGGGCGGCATAACCAGAGCTCATGGTTCATTGGGATGGCATAGATATTTCGAGACGTCGGCGAAATCAGGAGACAATGTCGACGCCGTATTCGAGTGCCTGTTCGGGAACGCTGTACCCAGAGACGATCAGTCACCGGGCACGGCCACAGGCGCGTCCGACGCCACGAACCGTGCAGGGTGACTGCATTGATAAAAGCGGGAACATCGAGGGCGCATTCAGGACCTGGATGGCTCGGCTGCGCCGGCGAGGAAATCGGGCGTCACGGGCAGCGCGCCGGCGTCCTCCAGGCGCTTGCGTTGCCGCTCGATGGCTTCCAGATTCGCGGGCCGGTGCGCGTACCACTGCGCGGCACTGACAATGACGGCGCCGACGACCACGGGAGACGCGAAGAACACGGCGGCGTGCAGGAACCGCTTGGCCTGCGCCATCGTCATCTCCTGCAGTGGTGGTGGTGCCGGTCGTGCTCTTCGGGGCGGCTACAAAATGATTTGAACGCGTCAGCCGGCACGGACTTGCCCGAGGACGATGAAGGGACCCCGGAATCGACTGCGTACTGCTGTCACGGCAACCCGAAATAGGCCCTCCCCTGGAATGCGTATTAGGTGTACCGATGCACTGCGGCAACGGAATCATGTCGATGCAATTCGCATCAATTATCTCGTCAAACACGCTGGGACGTACCTACTTGCCGGAAATCCTGTCAGAACGAGCGCCTCGATTGTGTGGACTTCGGGTGGACGACATCACATGATCCAACCGCTTTCGGAGGTGGTCCATCTGCAGCGGGTCCGCCTCGCGTACATGCGACGTGACCCGAATAACGTCGCTCTGCACGGTCTGGGAACGCTGTCGACGCTGCCGCTGTTTCGCGCGTGGTTACGCGTCGTCTATTTATTAATCATGACCGTCTTGCTATCGTTGCTACGTCGTCCATGGGGGATAATCGATAGATCATCGTGTACGGCCGTCGTCGCGCCGTTGCAGGTCAGCGGCGCAAGAGATGTCGGATGCGCTCGGGGCAGCTGGGGCACATATCAGCAGACTCGAAGAACCAGGACAGGTCGAACTCCTTGGGGCCCGCGAGCCCATACAGCTGGGGCTTGACGCAGGTGTCCTCGAACGACGACCCGACGGCGTGGATCAGCTCGGACGCCACACGCAGGACAGGCAGGAGCATCGCTGGGTCCTTGGCGAACTCTGGGACATGCTTGACGGGAACGACTGAATGCGCGCCGTTCCGGAAGTAAAACGTGCAGAGCGCGACCACCGCGTTGCAGATGGCGTTCTTGTCGTCGGCTGCCGACCGGATCACATCCGCCAGCATCGCGACGAAATCCGAGAACGGTGCGATCGCATCGCTCGTCGGGCGCGCCGGGCGATGGAACGCGATCATGTAGATGTAGTGAGCCGTCGTCCTATTGATCAGAAGCAGGTCGGGAGCGTGGACGGCCTTCAGCGCCAGCGACGCGAACACCGTACGAAGCAGGACGCCGATGCGCTCCTTGAACATGCCGGTCTCGGCGTTGTCGCCCAGCAATCGCCCGATCGCGAACGACAGATGCCGACGCCACATGCGCCGGTCGTGCGCCAGCGCCCTCAGCCGGCGACACGTGCACGCCAGCGCCCGAAGGTCGTCGGTCGACGCGAACCACATCACAGCGCGGATGACGTCATCCGGCAGCGGCGACGTCTGCACGCCGGTCGCGATCTGCTTGCAACCTCGAATGCCGTCCACGAACGCCGCGTCCACCCGCGACAGCGCCCGCGCCACCGGCAGACGCGATGGCGCCACGCGCCGCCGCCCCGGCAGACACATGCGAACGACGCCTCACGAGATCTGCGTCCCGTCCGTCCTCGCCCACACCCAGCCGACCGTTGCCGGGCCCCTGCCGCCGCTGTTTGTGTCGTCACACACCAAGACACACACACACACCGTGACGGGGTCGCCCACCTCGCCGCTGACAAACGAATGACGCGCCGTCCGGCCAGGTCACGATCGCATAGGCGTACCTATTCGATGCTGCGACAGCGATCGCACGGGAATCCCCTATACCTATCTGGGCGCGCGTGCCAGGGGGCGGGGCTGAAACGGGCACGTACGCGTCGCGTTCGGTTCAATACAATTGCGCTCGGGCAACGGAAATGGCGGCCGTCGTCGGCGTCGAGCCTGTGAAATCCGCCGAGGACCGGCGAGAGTATCGGATTGTGACGCTGCCGAACGACCTCAAATGCATACTGGTGTCGGATCCGGACACCGACAAGGTAGATCGTGGGGCGCGCGCGTCTGCCGATGTGATGATCCCGGTCGTGACCTGGGGCGGCGCCCGCTGCACAGGAAGCAGCCGCCATGGACGTCCAAGTCGGGCATTTCTCCGATCCTGACGATCTGCCGGGGTTGGCACACTTCTTAGGTCAGCGTGTGCCTGCTACCTGCGTTCGTTAGTCTGGTTCACACCAGGGCATCCGCAGAGCACATGCTGTTTCTGGGAACGAAGAAGTACCCTGATGAGAATTCGTTCTCCGGGTTCCTGAATCGTCATTCCGGCAGCTCGAACGCGTATGGCGGGTGGATAGTGTGTTTGCCTGCTCCAATATTTCATCGTCGTCTGTCTGCCTCTCAAGGTACACGAGTTCCGAGAACACGAACTATCATTTCGATGTCACTCGAGGACATCTGATGGAGGCGCTTGATCGGTGCGGGACCGTCTTTGAATCGCTGGACCATTTGCCTGATCTGCATGCGTGATCCAGGTTCGCCCAGTTCTTCGTCGCACCGTTGTTCACTGACAGTGCAACGGATCGCGAACTGAAGGCTGTCGAGAACGAGCACCAGAAGAATCTGCAGAACGACACGTGGCGCATTCATCAACTTCGCAAGTCGACCGCGAACCAGAAGATGACAGCGATTACAAAGTTCGGGACCGGCAACCTCCAGACGCTATCAACGGTTCCCGCTTCCCAAGGCATCGATACCAGGGCGGCCCTCATCAAGTTCTACGAGACGTTCTACTCGTCAAACGTGATGTGCCTCTGCATCTACGGAGCGGGTAACAATATTGTGGACCCTTGATCAACGTCCCTTCTGATATGCCCCGATAGATGCGCTTGATGCGCTTCAAGCGGCTGCAATTGAGATGTTCTCTGCAGTCCCCAACCGCAACGTAACAGTGCCCCAGTTCAGCGGTCCCGCGTTTGATCACATCTCTCTGCAAGTCAGTATTGACGTTTGCGACGATGGCATATTCGATGGTGATGCGTCCTGATTTGCCTAGAAACTGTACCGTGTCGTCCCGGTGAAGGATAAACGTGTAGCCCACATTGTATGGGATTTTCCAGCGACCGAGCCGTTTTACAGGACACAGCCGCCTGCGTTCCTAGCCCAGTACGTATCCAATCGACACGACCCGCCGAGGATTAACGCGCGTCCAGTTTGCTTGGGCATGAAGCTGAAGGATCGATTCTGTCGACGCTCAAAAACAACTCGTGGGCAACAGGGCTATCGGCAGGTTATATGTACCGCTCCTGCTTCGTTGCTGGCAAGGTCTCATGTGTATGGCACTCACAGGCGAATCAATGTCTGCGTCCGGATTCTCGCTATTCAGCATCTCCATTGACTTGACTCCCGAAGGCTTGCACCATACGGACGAAATCTTCGCGGTAGTGTTCCAGTACATCCGCTTGCTTCAGGCAGCAGACTCGGAGACGTTGCATTGCCTGTACACGGAACGAAAGATCATCGGGGACCTGAAGTTTCGCTTCAAGGGCAAGGAACCACCTTACAGCTTGTCCACTCAGCTGTCTCGCGACCTGCAGAAAGTGGATCCAGTCGACGTTCTTTCGTGCCACTACGTTTTCCACGAATTCGACGAACCGCTGGTTAGTTTTCGAATGTTGCCACGTTCTGCCAGTGGTTGACACATTGGCCGTCAACCTAGATCAGACGCTTTGTGAGCTACCTCATCGTTGATCGCGCCAGATTCGAAGTTGTTTCGAAGACATTCGATTCTGTTTGCGACCAACGTGAACGATGGTATGGCACAGCGTACGCTGTCGAACCTATGGGTTCCGAAACGCTCGCTCGTTGCGCATCAGGTATGCCCCTACTCAGCATCCTTTCAGTCAAACTGATCACGGGCATGCAGGCTCCACACATTCACTGCATTTGCCGAATCCCAACAAATTCCTCGCTACCAACTTCGAGCTTGTTAATGCTGTTGACCCGAACCCTGTGTTTGATTCGGTCGTACTTGGGTTTCGTCTCATTACGTCGCCGGACTGATTCCCGGTACCAGGCACCGACTCTCGTCCTGGATATACCCAACATCAAGCTGTGGTATAAACCCGATGCCGTGTTCGGGAAGCCAAAGATCAATGTCATGGCCCAGTTCTCGACGCGTTCCGCCTACCTGACACCGCGCTCAGCAGTACGTCCTCGTTCGTGGTTCGATGATTGCAATTAATGAGGCACCCGACTGCCAGGTTGAATGCCAGCTGTTCACGAAGCTCCTGACAGAAAGTCTGAATGAGATCGCTTATGATGCAGAGCTGGCCGGTTTGTCGTACTCGCTCGATGCGGTCCGATGTGGGCTCGAGCTCCGCGTTCGCGGTTACAGTGAGAAGTTGCACGTCCTGCTCGACATGGTCGTCGACCGCATGGCAGCGCTCGAAATCGACGAGCAGCGCTTCGCAATGATCCACGAGACAACGAAACGTGAACTGCTGAACTTCGCGCTGGAGCAACCCTACCAGCACTCGCTGTATCAGCAAGCGATGGCCACCGAATGCCCGCGATGGGGAACCGACCTTCGTCTTGCGGTCATTGACGATATTACGGCTCGCGACATCGACGTGTTCAGGAAGGACCTTCTCGGCCATGGGCGCTGGGAGGTTTTCGTTCATGGCAACACTGTCTCCGGGCGCGCTATCGAGTTTGGCAAACAGATCATCATGCACATTCCGAAAGGCGCTGCCTTGCCTGCCGATTTGTGGCCAGAGCAACGCGTCGTTGAATTGCCTGCGAAATCCGAAGTCCTTCACGCCATGCAGGCCGCCAATCCAAACGAGCGGAACTCGTCGGCTCTCGTCTACTTCCAGATCGGCCGGGATGAGGTCGCCCTGCGCGCCCGCCTCCGACTGCTAGCACATCTGGGCACGGAGCCATGCTTCAACCGCCTGCGAACCATCGAGACCCTAGGATACCTAGTCTTCTCTGGGTACGAACGATCATGCGCGTTTGCGTTCTCGGTGAATAACGGCCCGGATAGAATGCAGGAACAGTTTGGCGTCCTCGGCTATCGATTCATCGTGCAATCGTCTGAGTATTCGCCGCTGCATCTTCGTTCGCGGATACTGGCGTTCGTGAACGAATTACGGGTAGGCCCGGTGATTGCTCTGTAGACCTTGATATGCTGTTTACTGATCCGTTAACAGGGCATTATTGCCACCGGCCTCTCCGACTCGGAATTCGATGCCAACAGGGATGCTGTTGTCGCACGACGCCTGGAGAAAGACAAGACGTTATCCGACGAGACCAAGCGAATATGGGTAACACGTTCACGAATGTGGCCCGGCTTCTTCTGATTCGGCTCTCAGTCACAAATTCATCGTCATCGTTACGAGTTCTCGGCGCGCTCATTGGAAGCGGACGAAATCTCGAAGCTGTCCCGCGCCGACATCCTGTCGTTCTTCGACGAGTACATCGCCGAATCGGCAGTGTCGAAGCGTATGTACACGTCCCTTGTGTTTGGAACGGAGCATCCCTTCAGCGACGACGATTTACCGGGCGACGTACACGTCATCAAGGACGTCTCACTGTTCAAGCGGTCGTGCTCAGTGTTCCCTGCTTTCGAATGAGCGGCTTGGCTCTATGCTCAGATCTCATAAATGATCCAGGTTGCAATAGCACCCTGTTCGAAGTGTGTGGCACTGTCAGCGCTATATGTACACATGTACCAGTGGCGTTACGCTATGCGTTAATGCCGTATGTACGAACGCCGGAAAGTTCATGTCAACGTCTTTTATCAGTGCATTCGACAAATTCGGGCAGCAACAATGTCCTGTACGGATTGGGCGTTCGCTGTTGAGCGCCGCGTTTGTACCAATCCGGGTTGCCTGGCGGTACTATTGCAAACATGTGCATGATTAGCGGTATCTTGTCCGATGTGGAAGTCGCGCTCCTTGTCAGATGACACGCCTATCGTCGTCCTCATGCAGGCTGTCAATCCAAACGAACAGCTACATCATATGGGAACCTCGAATGAACAGCAGCACATTCAGGAGGAGCTCATGTCGTGAGACCCCGTCGTCATTGTTTTATCCTTCATAGGTCGTACATAACTGGTAAGGCGTCGATCAGGCCGCTTAGTTTAGTGGCATAATTCTCGGTTTGGGTCCGAGAGGTCCCGCGTTCGATTCGCGGAGCGGCCCTCTTTTTATTAATTCCCACCAAGACTACCGTATTGTACTTAAAGGAGGAACATCGTGCCTTGTTACAGCTTGCTTTCCACTGCATCGTGATCCTCGTTGCAGGGTTCGCGGACGCCGCACCGATTTCGTGGGAAGACGTTTCAATCCGCGCACCGACAGTTCCGTGCTGACGTTCCCGCATACGCGATGCATGCCTGCATGGATTGGCCAGCGCGAATCGAAGCGTCGCCGTCTTTGGATTCGGTTCGGCACTAAAATAAGGGTGCGAAGGGGCTACGCGTCCCAGGGGCGGCGGCGACGTGTACCAGTTACGTGGCGCGGAGCTTCAGCGCGGGCCCGAGGCCTCGCGGACAGTGTCAAGTCGTCGCCGCGAACCGTTTCGTCATCGATTGTCGCGCGATGCCGGCCACGCTGACTGACGCCGACGTCCACGAGCTGTCCCGCGTCATCAACCATGACAATTTCGAGCTGCGGGTGGGGCGCGCGTCCCGATGCAGGCCGGCCGCCGTGGGAGCCACTGACGCCCTGTTCAGGCCAAGATGCTGGACCTGTTCCGCGACCCGTTGTACACGCGCGACTACTACGCCAACGTCCAGGACCATCGCAAACGCGTCAATCAGCAGCTGTTTGGCGTCCTGAAGCAGAAACTGGCTCGCGTCCAGGATTACAAGGACGATCCTCTGCGGTACATCCGTGTCGTCGGTTCAGTCAACGTCCCTGTTCATTCTGCTGGTCTCAGGTTCTTCACCTATCTGGAATCCCTCATGTATGTCGACTACTCGTTATCGATTAAGCACGGCGTGCACTGGACGCTGTGTGGCGGCACCATCCAAACGCTTGGCACCAAGAAGCATGAAGTGTACCTGGATCGCATGAACACCGGCCAGCTCATCGGATGCTTCGCAATGACTGGTGACGTTTCTGCTGGTGCGACATAGCAACCGCTGGATGATTGATTGTGTCTGCAGAGTTGGGCCATGGGTCAAACGTTGCGGGTATCGAGACGACGGCTGTGTATGATCCGGCGACGCAGGAGTTCGTCATCAACACACCGTCTGAGAGCGCGCAAAAGTGCTGGATTGGCGGTCTCGCCCAGACCTCGCATATCTCTGTCGTGTTCTGCCAGCTGACAGTTGGGGGAGTCGCTCGTGGTGTCCACGTCCTGCTGGTTCGTATCCGCAACGACGACGGTTCCATCTGCAAAGGCGTTCGTGTCAAGGATAACGGACCAAAGGTGTATTGGGGGATGCGATCTTTCGTTCAAAGGCAGCAGCAGCTGCTTACCATTTGCAGATGGGGTTGAACGGTGTTGACAACGGCCGATGCTGGTTCGACAACTACCGCGTCCCGCGTGACGCCTTGCTGGACAAGTTCTGCACTGTGAACCCGGCGGGTGAGTACGCGAGCCCGATCAAAGACAATACGTTGCGGTTCGCCACAATGATCAGTACGTATGGAAAGGTCAACGCTCACTGCATGCCGTTTATGGGAACGAGATAGGCGGTCTGGTGGCTGGGCGTGTCTCTATTGCGGCTGGTGGCATCTTCGCGTCCAAGATTGCTTTGAACATTGCTGTACGTTACGCGTACCACCGCAAGCAATTCGGAGAGCCGAGGGGTACGCGGCACCTGCAAACTTTCTTGGGTTCGTCCAGTTGATGTACCGTCTGCAGAGGTACCTATCATTACCTACTTGACGCACCAGCGCCGCCTGTTTCCCGGTTTGTGCACGACCTTGGCACTTCACATATACCTGGGCCACTGCAAGGAACTTTACCTCGCGCGTACGCCGAAAACGGCGAAACAGGTGGGCAAACGGGATGCTGTTGAATATTCGCCCGGTCTAAGCGAGTGGATTCGTAGCTACACCTGGCTGTATCTGGGTTGAAGATTTGGGGAACATGTATGACGAGGTGGATGGGGCACCATGAAGGCATTGGTTAACAGTGACGTGATTAGGGAACCGCGTCTCTGTTCTTCATGACTGTCGAGAGTCTCTTGGTACTGAACTATTCGACGAAACTGTCATGATCCTGATGCCCACCGTGCGCAGGAGGTCAGGGAGTGGCAGGCGTCAACTGGATCGGACCATCCATTGCCGACTTCGACGTTGACACTACGTTTGAAGGTATTCTAAGCGCTACGTTCGCATCAAGACAGAATCACTCATGATCTGCTAGGCGACAACACCGTTCTGCTTCAGCAGATCAGCAAGGTTGTGACTCCACTGGCTCGTTTCGCAACACTTCCTGACTCTTTGTTTGGCAGGCTCTTCTTGCTGACGCGATGAAGGCGCTGAAGTCTGGCGCGTTCAACACGAGTGTTCAGAACGAACAGCTGTGTGTACGCTGTCCTGATAGTATCGGGCGTCTGCTGTCGAATCGTCAGAAGCTGTCGCTGAGCCGCTATGTGAAGAAACTCGCTGCGCTGCGCAAGGCTGGCACTAGCGAATCAGACGCCATGAACTTGACGTTGGACCTTGCAGCCGACTGCGCCTGGGCAAAGATCGAGGTAACTGCCCCTGGGGATCTTTGTTCTGTTCTGCTTCTCACTCTTCTTCGATAGCTCGATGTCTTCAATGTATTCCAGGCGAAACGTAAAACGACGTCAGCGTCGCTCTCGGCCGCGCTCGACCTGCCTGTGCTCCTGTTCGGTCTGTCCATTGTTGAACGTCACCTGGCATTCAACCTGCAACACCGCCTCGTGACGGCAGCCCAGGCGGACGAGGTCACCGACGGCATCAACGAACTCTGCAAGGCGATGCACGCGACCGGTACCGGTCTTCGCGTCGTGGATGCCTTCGATATCCCGCAGCATCTTCTGCCTCCGGTGTGCTTCCCCGACTACATCCAGCGTTTCGCTTACAAGGCCAAGCTGTGATCGACCGTTGCATGGGCAATGACCAAATGGAGCGGAAGTAAATTGCCTCCATGCACACAGGCCTGACATCATATCAGAGTGGCGGAACCCGATTGCCCACTGCCATTCTGTATTGGGTGATGATCTCGGGTCAGTTCTTGTGCTTCAGGCGCGAACAGAGGAGCGTGACATTGAGGACCTTGGGCGTGCCCGGGCATGGATCCGGCCCGAGTGTCTCCGTGTTGGCCGTTAAGCGACACTGCATCGTCCCATCGCACTTATGCAGAACGAGGTCGGTGAGGGCCTGCGGGTCGGCTTTGCACGATCCGGACGCGTCCCCGTACGACACCGAGCGCACCTGGCTGAACTGCCCTCCATTGCACTTCAGCACTGTCATCTCGTTCTCCTTGACTGTCCCGGAGACGTCCCATTCGTTACCCGGCCCTGTCAAATAATGCTCCTCCGGAGGGGGTGTCTGCTGCCCCAATGTCAATGCCAGCAGCGCACCGATCGCCACAACGGCCGCTATCGTCGTCATTAGATCTTTCGCGAATTAACGGGATCCAACGCCATCCACCGACGTCGTCAGCTCCGTTGAGTCAACTGGGGATGCATGACTCAACAGGTCCACATTGAGCATAACCGGAAGATACGACACCAACGCTCCTTTATATGGCCTGGTAACAGACGCACATAGGGCGAACCTGGGTTGGGAACGGTGGCGGACAACTGCCCGACAGGAAACACGTTACGCTTACTATGTCGAACATGGTCGCCCTGGAACTGTAGAAATGCTATCTTGCCTTCCCGGGTCGAGCGATGTCAAGCCAATCCGTCAGCTTTGTGACGGGGGGTTGCCGTACGGGCACCACCCATACCACCCGCGACCCGCCCAAATGAAGAAAGGAAACACCTGTCATCGATTATGCGTCCAACGAGAGACCCTGAAGCCTCCTTTGGAATGACTTTTAGATTCTTCACCCTCCATCAACTATACGTATGCTTGGCGAGTCTTGGTATATCGCTATGTGGTCCTACGCCAGGCATTGTACGAAGCCCATGGGTAACAATTACTTTGTCGTAGAGCACGCCGGCCCTTTTTACTCCATTGCCGAAGAGTGGCCATCTTCCTGGACGATGGGAATGGGATCGTCAAGCAGGGGAACGATCCGATCGTCCCAGAACCCGACTCGTACAACGTCTACATGGTCGCCCTGGAACTGCAGGAACGCTATCTTGCCTTGCCGGTCGAGTGATTTCAGGCCGATCCAGTCGCCTCGGTAACCGGGCGATTGCCGCAAGGGCACCACCGTCCTGGCATTGCTCCAGGCCCAGAACCCGTGGTGCTCGCTGGCCTTTGGCGTCACGACCGTGTCGTTGGCCGCTTGCACCAGCACGTACATGTCCAACGATCGCATGTTGTCGGCGTACTGAGCGTTCTTCGTTGGGCGCTCATTGTTGACTAGCACGATGCAGTTAACGCCCAGGTGAGGCACTAAGCACGCGATCGATCATACTGTCAGCCAGGAACGGCGACTTCGCGAGGTACTCGTCCTTGTTGTTGACGTCCTTCCACTACGTACAGACGGCGTTAGAACAGGAAACACGCATACGTAGATTGTAGACGGACGTATCCGCTGATAGCGACCGGCGCGTCG
This sequence comes from Plasmodiophora brassicae, assembly GCA_039704465.1. NCBI lineage: Eukaryota > Endomyxa > Phytomyxea > Plasmodiophorida > Plasmodiophoridae > Plasmodiophora > Plasmodiophora brassicae. Next base: position 462,856 of record JASFAU010000014.1, read on the forward strand.
TAGGGATCGGCTTCGAACAGGTCGCACAGGAACCGTGGAACGGTCTTCGGGCACCCGTCAACACCTTCCTGAGGACCCACCACGGATATGAGACGATGCACTCTGGGGACATTGTACCTACGATGCGGCCTAAATCATTCGTCAGGCGCGGCGTCCCGATCAAGTGACCCACATTTCCACATAGGCACGCGCAACCAGCGCGCCTTGCGACAATCCCACAAGATTGAACCCGTTAGTGAGTCGATGGTTTTCCTGCACGGCCCTGGTGAACGCCTGGACTTGGTCGCTCATCGTCGTCGTCATCGAGGACCGCCCATTACAGACCGGGACGGCCCAGGCGTACATGCCCGGGTACCGTCGCTGCAGACCCGTCACCAGCCCCTCCAGGTGGGCGGAACTGTCCCCAAGGCCATGCATGAAGACCACCGGGCGATACGCAGCGGCGGCGTCGCATACGGCAGCAACGCCCAACAGCACCACCACCAGCGCGTTCACGGCGTGCCACGTCCCCATCACGACCCTCAGCGACGATTTTCTATTCCGTTCCAGTCACGACGACCCACGTTTTGGTTGTCGCCGAATTTTACGAATTCTCTGTTCCGAAACGCACGTTTCCAATACCGACGCAACAGCGTTTTAAGGTGAAGCGCCCCCATGAGCGGATACGTGTCCGAATGCGTTTTAACCACTAGTCATGACCATCAGCGAGTCTGCTTCGTCATCGAACGCGTCGAGGTCGTCGTCGTGGCGGAACGTGGCCATTTCGTCCAGGGCGTCGGGCGTCTTCGTCGTTGCCGCCGTCGAGCGCCAGAGGAACGTTCCGACGACAGTGGGGCCACCAATCGCGACGTGGCCGAGGAAAAGCACGATTTGGAACGCGCGCTGGAACGCTGGTGGGCCGGGGCGTTCGGTCAGCTCCAGGTAGGTCCCGTACAGGATCCATTTGTAGGCAGCGGCGGTCGCCATCAGGAGAAACAGCGGGTAGCGTGTCGTTACCGGTGCCGATGGGAACGCAGCGGCTGTGATAAAGAATACGTTCAAGGCGATAATGCCGGTTGCAATGCAGAGCATGCCGAGGACGATGAGGAACCGACTCCGGACGATGCACGCGTTGTTGTCGGCGCATTCCCAGTCGGTCAGGACGATGCAGAAACAGGCCGCGGTTATAATCGTGGACGACAGCGTCATTGTGCACGACGCCGCGGCGTACTGGACGCCGGCGCTGGCATCGGCACTGGCGATACGATGTCGCCACCCGCGCCCACGTTGCCAACTAGGCCTAGCACAGGCAGACATTCTGTGCAAAACCGTCGTGACCGACTGTACAGACGAGAAAGTGGAAACACAACCACCACCCTCTGTGTCGTGCAGCGCCTACGTGTGACAGCCGACAGGCCATTCGCGAGTTGGGAAATACGACTTCGAGACAGCCGCACTTCATGCGAACCTTGACAGAACGATGCCAAAAGGGTTCCATGTCCGGGACGGGCGGAGGGACATGGGAGACGCGCGGTCCCGTTCCTGCGGACTGCGCGCAGCGTGTAACGTCGATTTGGCGCGCGACGGGACCGCCCCGCCACTCGATCGACGACTGGGGTGCCCGAAAATAGACCGCGGCGTGAGCGGCGATCCGAGGCCCTCACAAAAACGGGCAGGTCGCTCCTACTGGGCGATATCACAGCGGACGATCCGGTGCGGCCGCCCACACTCTGCGATTAGATCTTGGGGGGACGTGGCGGTCGCTCGGCGAACGCGCGCCCCGCCATTAGTCCGGGGGGTCGCACACAGTCCCCTGACCAGTCATGGGCAAGTACAAGGTGCTGAAGAAGCTGGGCCAGGGCTCCTATGGGACCGTCTTTCTCGTCCAGGACGAGAAGGACGGCAGGCTGTTCGTTATGAAGAAGATCAACGTGGCCGGCATGAGCCAGAACGAACTGGTCGATTGTAAACGGGAGATCCAGATCCTATCCATGCTGAAGCACCCGAACATCATCGGGTACCAGCGATCGTTCGTGCGGCGCGGCGCGCTCTGCATCGTCATGGATTACGCTGACAACAGCGACCTGCACCGCCTGATCCATCGACAGAAGAAGGTCAGGAAGACGGGCGGCTTCGGGTACCTGCCCGAGGACCAGGTCATCGACCTGCTGACCCAGGTCGCTCTTGGCCTGCGGCACATCCACCAGCACAAGATCCTGCACAGGTGCGTCGGCAACGACCATGTGACCGCGTCCACCACTGATGACGCGGCCGCCGTACCAGGGATCTGAAAACGCAGAACATCTTCCTGACGAAAACGGGCGGCGTTCGCCTGGGCGACTTTGGCATCTCCCGGGTGATGGCCAACACCATGGACCAGGCGAAGACGCTCGTCGGGACACCGTACTACCTGTCGCCCGAAATGGTCAACGGGTTGCCGTACGACAGCAAGACGGACATGTGGTCCTTGGGCGTCGTCCTCTACGAGATGTCAGAGCCGTCTGGCCGTCCCCGCCTTCCGTGCCTGCGTCTGAATTGTGCTGCCCGCGTTCAGGTTGACGTTGGAGCACCCGTTCAACGCCGATAACCTGCAGATGCTGGCGCTGCGGATCATCCAGGGGAATTACCCGCCGATCCCGTCGCATTACTCGAAGGACGTCGGCGACCTGCTGTCCGGGTTGCTGGAGCAGGACCCGCTGGCGCGCCTGTCCATCGATCAGTGCCTGGCGCACCCGATCATTGCGCCGCGCGCCGCCAAGTTCATGTCGGCCGGCCCTTCGCCCAGCCTGGGCTCGTCGACAATGACGACCCTGGCGTCGTCCATGGCCGGCGACAGCGACGAGCAGCAGCGGTCGCGGTCGATGATGACCGAAGAGGACGTGGACGAGATCGCCCCATCGCGGAAAAAGGTTCTCGTCCGGCACGTTGCACAGAAGGCGGACGCGACCCCACAGTACGAACCGTCCAGCTACCAGCACCATCACAGATCGTCGTCGGTCGTCGTCGAGGACACGTCCATGGGCCACGACGCCGAGCCAGACTGGAACGTCCAGCACCCGACGCACCAGAAGGACCACCGCCTTCAGTCGGCGGCAGCGTTCCCGAACCCGGAGCCGTTCAGGTATGCCACGATGGGCACCGGCCGGTCGTTGTCGTCGTGAAATGGCCCGCTGACGATGGGTTTGACAGGAGCAACCAGCCTGTGACATCGCGGGAGGTGCAATGTCAGGTGCTCCGCCAGCACTTGGAGAGCAAACTGGGCGCCCACATCCTGGCCAACGTCGTCGACATACTGAGGTCGGCGTGCGACGACGCGACCAAGTCGGCGAACATCTCCAAGCTGGTCGGGCCGCACCACGAGGTCATGCCCATCGTCCACACGCTGATCTATCTCGAGCGATGACGACGGCAGAGCCGGCAGTTGGCCGACCGGCCCACTACCCATCGTTCCCGCGTGTACATTTGTCAGACGATACACTCATCTACACCATTATCTAGACGCGTGCGTTCCCGGCAGAAACGGTGCTATAGCACACGTGGCCGATAAATATGTCTATATTCGCGAATGTATATCGGGAGCGTTCGCCCATCAGCTCCGGTTCCCGGGTCAAATTAAATAGTGGGCGTTGAGATAGGCACAGAGCGACGTCACGGCAGGGTTGCCGCCCGCTTGACGAACTCGAGAAACCTGTTGCAGTACACGGTCGGGCTGACGGCCGAGATCGTGTTCTACGTGGTCAGGGGCGGAGTCAGATACGTGAAACGGCCCGCCCAGCGAGCCACCCGACCTTGTCGTATTTTAGCGCTTTCCAGGAATGCTCGGCACGTTTCCTGAGGTTGTATCTCTGGAGAATGTCAATGATGCCGAGGAAGAACACGACGTTTCCCGGTTGCCCATTATCCACCGATCGGACACCGCCGTGGTACGTGCAGAATACCGACTGCTGTGAGGTGACCGATGGAGCGCGCCCCATGCTGGGTGCAGGCCTATGGAGCCGACGTCAGGACCATCGTTCGCAGTGCTTTCGCGATCCACTGACAGTGAATCCGGGGACCGGTCACCCTGGCCATCTTCAGCGGCATCGTCAAAGGCGACCAGGGGCGACGAAACGACTTGATGCCAAGTCTTCAAGCCGTAATTGCTTTGCTTTCTTCGATGCCTGGAGTCGTCGGCATTGACGTTGCCAAGAGCGTCAGGGGATTCGATACGATGGATGCCGATTAGGAGGCTGTAATCCATGATGCGCAGCTTCTTGAGGAACCGGGCGTCTTCCTGAAGCTGCTTGATAAACTTGGCACCAAGCTCCGGTCCAATGTTGATCATCTGACTGTTCTCGATGAAATCAAGGTCCTTAAGGACGGGAGTCTCTTGCTCCTTTTCCCTCGTGGTGGCCTTTCTTCCCAGTGTAGACCCTAATGGCGGTTTTAGGGACGCATCATCGACCGTATGGTCGACATCGCAAACCTTTGATGTCGTACACTTCGTTGATGAACAAGTCCGTAAAGAATACGCTGCCCATAATGATGAAATGCATCTTCTTCATCTTGTGGGGCTTAACGCGGTGCATCCCGAGGAACGCTGTCAGCAACGTGTTCCGGTTCGCCATGACATAGTCATGGTACTGCGGCAGGATCCGTTGCAGGAACTTTGCCTCCGAATTCGTTATCGTCTTGATCATGAACCTGCGGTCATGTGAGTAGAAGAAAAATTGACCTGAGCACGTCGTGAGCAACGACAGCGGCGAACGCGATTCATAGGAGCGCTACCAGATTTTGAGTTCGCGATGAACTCAAGGTAGGGCTCGTCTCCACAAAGGCACAGCAAGTAGTCTGCAGTGTCTATGCCGAACCGTCTCCGAAGTGACCGGTAGACCACCGGCTGGTAGTCCTTGAACTTGAACGAAGGCAGGTTGTGTGCAGGGGTACTGAGTCGATGCGTCAGACATCGCTATGACGAACATGAGCCACACGCCTGACCTTGAGGACCCTCCCTGCGGGAAGCTGTACGAAAACGTTTGCTTGAAGTGTTCCGCTGTAATCGGTGTATCATCGGAGGGCAACGCTCGACCGGCGGTGTGACGAATTCCCAGCATCATATCGCAGGTCAGTTCGAATTCTGGGTGGGACCTGAACGAACCGAATTAGACGACGGCGAAGCTGCGATATCGATTGTCAAAACGCACCTGTCAGCGATGGAGACACCTTTCTTCGGGGTGATCTTCATTAACAGGTTCGACACCTGGCGCGATAGCTTCCCCCGCGAGTGTCGAGCTGACGACTGCAACGATGGGGACCTGCTTGACACGCGTGACTGTCGAAACGATTTCAGCGACGACGGTGTGTCCGCCTATCCAGCACCGCGTTATGGTCCAGGCATTCGCACCGCCCGAACTCAAACGTTCGTACCGGTTCCGTTGGGAATCTGTGTTCGCCTTCAGTTCGTTCGACTTCAGTGTCAGAGGCAGGATCGTTGGTCTCCGGCCGGTGAAGGACGACGTTGATCCCGTTGCCGGAGACCAGCCGGGTCCTCTTATCTGAAGACGACACGCGCCCGTGGCTCGCCGCTGCAGGAGGGTCGCTATCGAACTCGAACATGATGTCGTCGGATGCAATCGGTTGGGCGTCCTTCACAGGCGGAGGCGGCGCCGAATGGTTGCTCCCTTCGGAGGTGTACACCGGTGCTGCACCAGACGCCGGCGGCGACTCCGACCCCGACCGTATGTGATGCGATGGGCCAGGGGTGACCAGGGCCGAATTCGCCCCATTTCGATCGGCCTTTAACGACGGACGATGCTGGGACGGCGGCGCCGATTCAGGATCGGCAGCGTCGCCGAGCGACGGCCGACGCAGGACGTCGGGCGCGACCACAGACGCCGCCGGAGCCGGTTCGTCCGGTTTCGCCGCCGGGTCCTCCATGACCTTGCAGTCGGCCGGCAGCGACAACGACATGACCCCGCGGGTGCCGCTCAGCGACCTTGGCAATGGCCCATCCGGCCGCCTACAATATCTCGATCGACCCGACCCCTCCCCGGGGGGTACCACCCCCTCCCGACCTGCCCGGAAAATATCGCCCACACTCAACCTCACGGTCGGCCGTTTCTTGCCCGCCCTCTACAAATTATTAGTACATGTTTAATATTATTATTGTGCCCCAGCCATCCCGGTCGAACGGCGGCGTGTCGAACAACGCCGCATGGCATCTGGTCGTAACGTCGGACGGGGCAAGAAACACTGCGACGACGTTTTCGTATGCTCCGGTGGCGGCGCGGCGACGTCTAAAACACGGGCACGACGACGTGGTCAGTGATCGGCGCAGGCGGTGGTTCAGTATACAACGCCCCGACCCTCCGCTGGCCGAGCCTTGCACGCGAAACGTCGTCGCGTCCCGTGGCATCGGTTTTACGCGCCATCGCGATGCGCCGTCAACGAGTCGGGGTCGTCGCTGTCCACGGTTACTGCAGATGCTGCGTCAGGCACGGTTGGTGGGTCCGCGCGTCGTTACCTACCCAGTGGGATCTGCCATGACGGGCGGCCCGTATCTATTCGGTACATGATGAAGATCGTTGGGGCCGACTGTGAAACCTGGAACTGGGAGGCGATTTCATTGGCCAGGCCCGAAGCGTCCTGTCCATAATGGCAACCTACCCGAATGTACGTCCCCGGGTCGTACTTGCTTGCGAACATGGTGATCTTGGGATCGCGTGTCTGCGTGACATACCAGCCCGACAGGGGCAGGTCACTGACGAACGCATCGGGCGGCGGCGCTAGCGGGTGCCACTGTCGCGCCGTCTCGCCCACAACGGACATGACGCTGTCGAGCATGTCTCGGGGCATGTCGGTGTCGATAACGGTGATCCGGCGGAGTCGCTCGGCCATTGTGATGTCCGGTCCCCGATTCACCGCCACACCGCTCCGATCCTGCATTCGCGTATGTATTGGGGAAGACGGTTTACAGGAAGACGACACCGGCAGCGACAGCAGCAGTGACGACGTATATGATACGAGCAGGATCCACATGGACGCCAGACGACGTCGCATCAGATGAGGCGGCTGCTGTGTCGTGATGAACCGAGGACAGGTCAACCTGCATGGTTGCGAACCGATATAAGACACACACGGGATATACTCATCGATGTCATGACGGCAGGACAATCAATACCTTGGCGATTGGACGGTAACTGGCAGGCTGACCGGTCGGCCCTGTCGGAAGGAGGTTCCCCGGTTCCGACGTAGGCGGTATGTCGGCCGGGCTATTCGGATTGTGATTCGTCGTTGGCCACCACAGGCAGCTGGCATTGCCCCAAGCACTGGGAGGAACAGTTAGACAGGCGCGGGATTCATCGGGCAACCGCCCCCCACATACCAGTAATGGAGAACGTCCCAGCAGCAGGATCCAGCCGAGCCGGAACGACGCGCCGCAAGCATACATTCGCCGTCTGTCATGCACGTTGACGCCGCCTCGGCAAGGTATGGCCCCTGCCAGTGGTAGAACACCTCCCCGACGCCGCAGTGCCCGAACTGGGAGCATCGCGCCGGCGGCACACACCCGGCGTTGCCAAAGAACGGCCCACATCTCCAGTCCGCGCGCGGTCTCTCGCTCGTGTACTTCTGCCCGTTAACGATCCCCATCACCACCACCGCCACCACTGCCATCACCATCACCGTCGCCATCCCTCTAGCAGGCAGGCAGCACAGCCTCCTCCAGCTGTGACTCTCTGGCCCCCACCACAGTGCATATAATAATATCTCCCAAGCCCCGCCTGGTGGTGGGCGGTCACAGCTGGGAGTGGGGTGCCGAGGCTGGGGAGGAGCGGTCGTACGTACGTAGCTGAAAAACACGAATACTGCGCCAGAACTGCCCGGCCCGGCCCCCGCACAAATGTCGCGCCTATATCCGGTGCACCCGCCGCAGCGGGAAAGCGTCGTCCGGCGGGCCGCATGGCGATACGGGTGCTGCAGGTGCCGCTGTCCGCTCGCCTGGCGGTCGTCGCGCTCCACGTCATCAATGGGGCGCTGTGCGCCCTGGGCCTGTATGGCCTGGCGAGGTGGATCCGGAATCCGCGACGGGCGACCTGGGCGAACGTGTACATCGTGCTGACGCTGGTCGAGGCGGTGGCGCGCGGCGGGTGGTCGCCCAGGCGCGCCGGCCGCCCCGTTGTGTGGGTTCGGCGATGGGCCCTGTGGCGGCATTTCCGAAGGTACTTTGATATGACGGTCGTGTACGATGGCAAGAAGGAGGACCTGGCGGCGGCCAAGCCGGTTGTCCTTGGCGGGCATCCACATGGTGTCATTGGTACGTCAGTGCCGTTCGGCTTGTATGACCCCCACGACCATTGACATGTGGAATCAGGGGTCGCTCTTGTCGTACGTTGCGTCTGTCTGGGTTCTCGGTAACGGCCGGCTAAACTCGCGGCCAGGGCAACGCCGTCTTCGAGAACGGGCTATTGCCCGAGTCAATGCCGTACAGGATAATGGCAACAGAGCCACTGTTTTACATTCCCCTGATGGGCGACTGGTGCCAAGGTGTGTGTGTGTGTGTTCAAATGCAAATGGCGGCCGTGCGACTCGCGGATGCTAAACGCCAGGTGATGCCCAGCGCTGAACCTTGCCAGCGTTCACGAAAGCAGCGTGGATTACTGCCTGCGGAATGGCATCTCAACCGTAATCGTTGTCGGCGGCGTTGAAGAAGCATTGGACTCGCGACCCAACACGCTGAGGTTAACGTTGGCCTCCCGGTCCGGGTTCATCAAGATGGCGCTCAAGGTGAGCGTCGTTTCGAGATCCATCTGGGAGCGACGTGCCTTCTAACGGGTTTCGCTCAGCACGGCGCTCCACTTGTGCCATTATTGTCCTTCGGGTACGTCGATGGGCTGGCTCTGCGGGGGGATGGGCCTTGCATGTGACGGTGAGCGTTCCGCAGGGAGACTGACATCTACAAGCAGATCGTCCCAAACCCCCATGGATCATTCCTGCGGCGGTATATACTTGATCTGCCTCGCCAGTCATTTGGTGGTTAGCTGACATTCGACCTAGGGTGCAGACTGCGTTGAAGCAATGGGCCGGTTTCAGCGTCCCCGTTGTCGAACTGTATAATCCTCGACCTGTCAAGGTTACGACCGTCGTGGGGTCACCGATACCGGTCCCGAAGGTCCCCAACCCGACTCGGACCGACGTACGCTGTGCCGTGTTTCGTTCGCGTTTGACGAACCATTAACGGGTCGCTGCGCGTGCAGGTGGAGAAATGGCGAGCAGTGTACATTGGGGAGGTCAAACGACTCTACGCCAAGTTCAGCCCGACCGCCTACCCAGTACCGCACGAACCGCTTCGGATCGTCGACGCCAAGCTGTGATCGAGGCAGGGTGCCTCCTCCAGCCGTGCGTGCTCAGCGAACCATCAGTGTATAGAATAGGGTATAAACAACGATGCGGGCGCCGGCCAGCAGGAACGCCATGCCCTGGTGCATGCATGTCGCTGGGTCGCGTGCGCGCACGTGTGTGTTATTGAACGATGGACTGCAGGACGCTGTCGACCGCTCGGTCGAACGCCGCCGGGTTCCTGAAGAACGAACAGTTGTTGGCGCAGTGGCCGGTGGAGGCCCGATCAGAGAACACAGTCAGGCCGCAGGCACACAGCGCGGGGATGGGGACGCCCGTTGCCCGCATGCGCTCAAGCAGCGCTCGCCGGGCGTGCCTGCACAGGGTGGACGTCAGCGGGGCGACGACCTGACCCCCAACACACTGGACCCCACTCTTTGCTGGCGCCGCGCCCGCTAGCCGACGCCGACAGTCGGTTCTTGGCGCGGACCTCCTCTGCATAGCGTCGCACGCGCTCGTGCCGGTCCTCCTGCACAGGCCCGTTCGTGACGGCAGGTACCGGCATTGCACGGGACCACTTACAACGTGCCCCACGTTGTTCTCCATCGACAGGCGCTCGATGCCCGCGTCCGACAGGATCGCATCGCCCTCCATCGTGTCGGCCATCGTTTCGACCACAGAGCCCTTCACCGACGTCGTCGTCGTCGTCGGATACCCGTTCAGCTGTTGCTGCTGCTGCGGGCGTCGCTGTTGCGCCCGCGACCGCAACGTCATGATGGCCTCCGCCCGAACCCGCGTCCGCTCCTGAACCATCTCCCACTGGGCGCCGCTTAGACCCAGCGCCTAACCACCCGCCTGCAGCCGCCCGTCTACCTTGCGAACGGTCGCGCCCAGGTTCGCCAGCTGCCCTTTCGAGGGCGCCACCTGACGACCGCCGGCGGACGCCGGTCGTGCCCAGAACGCGGTCGCGTCCCGCCCCGTTGCATGCTTGGCCGGCACGGGCGGCGGCGACCTGTCCGGCGCCGCCGTCACCGCCTGCCCCGTCTTCGAGAACGATAACAGCGCCGATCGTGCCGCCATCGCGTTCGCCCGGATCTGCGGCGGCTGGGGATCAGGCCAGAGCGTGGCAGCGCCTGGGACCCCCCGCGCCCCATCCTACCTTGTCGCGTTCGCGATCCAACGCGGACCGGTTCGCCTGTTGCAGCTGGGCGGCGCGCTGCGACGCCAGGCGTCGCATCTGTTGACGCGTCGCCGCCATGTACTGCTCCAGGTTCGCTTGCTGACAACGTTCACTCGTCAGCAGCACGGCCGCGTCTGATGCACCCGCACGCCCCCTGACCAGAACGGCGTCCTGGTCGCGCTTCGCACTGCGCTCCTGCGCCAGGCGCTCCTGGACGCGTCGTAACGTGGCGCGCCGGAACCGTTCCAGCGCCTGCTGGCGCTGCTGCCGGCGCTCGCTGGACTGGGCGTCGATGGCCGCCACGGTCTTCACCATATGGACGCTGTGGTGCGCCTCCTCCTGCGCGCCCGCGAACCGCATGGCGTGCACGCGGATCGTCGTCCGCGGCGCGTTGCACTCCGGGTTGGCGACCCGCCAATCGGGCACGGCCAGCGCCGTCCGCCCGCTCATCGCTCAATGGTGGGCGGGCCGACTCGTCACTGAGTGCCTCGGTTCGTGAGGCCACGCGCGTCGGCGAACGCTGGTGCCCACGTCGACCAATGACCGGTTCATACATTATTAGAAAGCCGTTTAGGCGGGCGGAGGCGCGGGACGCGATCCGGCCGCGGCTCGTTCAGGACGGGGGGCAGGCGGGTGCCGAGCGTACCGACAGTGACGACAGCGACGCCTAGAAGGACGAGGAAGGGCAGGAACTGGAGTTGGATGTCGCGGCCGGCGTCGAGGAGGGCGGACAGGGCCGCGGTGACGCCGACGCCCGTCAGGCTGGCGGCGCTCTGTGTGAACGACACCGCTCGCGCTTTCGTGGACGCCGACGACGCGTTGTTGACGACGACGGCGGCGCCGGTGACCGTCATGGAGACGACGAGGGCGCGCAGGCAGAATGCGCCCGCCTGTGCAAGGTACCAGGCGGAGTCGTCGTCGATCAGCGACGCCAGGTACACGACCGGGATCTGCACCAGCGACAGCGCCAGGCCGACCTGGGTCACGCGAACGACGCCGAACGCGGCCACGACGACCGGGAACAGGAAGATCGTGGAGAGCGTGCGCACCAGGCCCTGCCCGGCGAAGAAGTACGCCCGGTCCTTCCGGACGAACGCGGTCGTCAGCGTCAGGTCGGGGATCTGCAGGAGCATGCCCGACATGATGTAGGTGCAGGCGGCCACCAGGGGCAACCTGTACCGGGACAGGAACGGGTCGGACGTCAGCGAGAGGGCGCGCTGGGCGGCGCCAGGCGGGCCGTCCGGTTCGACGTCGGGCAGGAACACGACGCAGACGGCCAGCGTCAGCAGGGCGGCCAGCGACGCGAACGCGCCGATGCCGAACGCGACGCCCTGCTCAGGGAACAGGCCCCGAAGCGCAGGGCACAGCAATGGCGTCTGCGAAACGCCAGTCAGAACGAGAGAGCCTTCTAAACGACGATGCGCCTACGATGGTGATTGCCAGGCCGAAGGAGCCCGTCAGGGCGCCGAAGGCGGCGCCCTGGTTGCGTTTGCAGGTGATGATGCCGAGGTACGCCTTGTTCAGGGACAGGTTGGCGCTCATGCCCGACAGGGCCCTGCCCAGGCAGGCGACCCAGAGCGAGCGGGACAGGGCGACGGTGCCGGATCCGATGGCGGACAGGACGAGGCCGGTGACGATGCCGACCCGCAGGCCATTGCGGTCGCAGATCCAGCCCCAGATCGGGTTGCTCACCGCGCTGGCCACCAGGTAGGAGATGCCCAGGGCGGATTTGGCGCACGACGCCGACTCGGGGAACGACCGCACCAGGTCCTCCAGCAGGCCGATGATGAGCATGTTCTGCATGCCGTCGCAGAAGTGCACCGCCCAGAGGCAGACGCGAACAACGACGCTGCTGTCGTAGATGCCTTTCTCTTCGGGGACCTCCCGCCCCGTCAGACTGGCCGCCGACGCTGGACGGATCATCGACGATGATGCAATACGATTAGACGCGAACCGGTTTGGCAAACGATGGCCAGCCGGTCGTGCAGCGGGGGGAGCGTCCGCATTGATCCGACCATTAGTCCAGCCCGGTTAAACCAATGCCTTCGGCGCGCTCGGGTTTACGTAACAGCAAGCGGCCTGATGAGCGGGCGTTAGTTCGAGACCAGGGTTTGTTCATTACCGATGGCGTCGGTGTCGATCGTGGTCGTGACGACGAGGCGATCGCGAGCGGCGGTGGTGATGACGGTGAGGGGATCGTGACCGAGGTCGTTTGTGTGTCGGTGGCGACAGGGCCGGTCTTCGGTTGGAGCGCATGTGGTCGTGGTCGAACACCATCTGGTAGTTCGCGTCAGGCCCCTGGTGTCTGTCCTTCAGGGCCAGGCCGGACGACTTGTCGAGACGCTCCATCTTGTCGCCGCGCTTCCACTTGTTCCAGACGCCGTACACGGACTGGGAGAAGTCGACATGGATCCGCCTGTCGTCGATCAGGACGTTCTCCATCTTCTTATACGCCTCCTCGCACTCCTTGTCGGTCTCGAACTCGATGAAGGCGTACTGCAGCGAGTCGTTCGTCTTGTAGTCCCGAATCACCTCACACTTCTTGATGTTGCCGAACCGGGAAAAGATCAGCTCCAGATCCTCGGATCGGGTCCTGCCTAGACGTTTAGCTAGACGCACACGCAGAGGCGAACCGTTCCGCGACGTACACCGGGTTCAGTTTGCAGACGAACAGGACGTTGTCGGGCGGGATGAAGTCAGCAGTGGGCAGGTCGCCAATCATCTCTAGAAGTTCGGCACGGTTGCGCTCCTCCTTCTGGGCAATGGTCTCTTCCAGTTCCGCTTCCGTCTTGCCGGCGTTCTGGTCCGCATCGAGGTCTTCGTCCTCGGCGATGTAATCGAGGTCCTGGGCGTCCCGCGTACGAACGGGCGACTGGTCGGGTACGACAAGGGTGGCTGGGTCCGGGAACGGATCGTCGAGAATGACGGTATGCCGGATCCGAATGTTCTTCAACGGCCGATGTTGCTCGTCGACGAACACGTCGCCCAGCTTGTCGAGCAGGTCGATCCCCTCGGCAACCTCGCCAAATACTGTGTGCTGACCGTCAAGATAGTCAAGGCCGTCCGCCAGCGTGATGTAGAACTGAGACGCGTTCAGATTCGGGCCGGATGACGCCATCGCAACAGTACCTGCGAAGTGGTCAACGACGCTGTTGAACGGATACAGACGAGGCCGACGCTATACCCTTCTTATTATGCGTCAAGTGCGGTCGTATTTCATCGTCAAAGAACCGGGCCTGCTGGCCATACAGGACGCCGAACAGGGAGTCGCCACCGCGCCCGGTCCCGGTCGGGTCGCCGGTCTGCGCGATGAACCCCCGCTCGACCTTGTGGAACACGCACCCGTTGTAGTACTTGACCTTGCACAGCTTGAGGAAGTTCTTGCAGGTCGCCGGGCAATCATCCGCGTGCAGGTCGATGACAATGTCGCCGAGCGAGGTCTCGAGCAGCACGGACATGAGCGCGCCTCTCCCGCTGACTGACGGACCTGAAAACTGCGTCGCCGTGTCGCTGCGGCTTCGTCTGGTCCACGTCGAGGCTGTCCAGGCTGATTCGGAACCTGAGCGCGCCGTTCGGCAATCAAAGTCGATGATCAGTTCGTACTGATGCGCGCCAGCCATGGCGGCTCTCCCCGAAACGGAGGGGCAAAGCACATAGTAGGTCTCCCAGGCCAGGGCACAGGTCAACGTCGCGGTTCCGGGAGCGGCCGCGTATCGACGGGAACTCGAACGCCGTCGAAACCGTTGACACGAGCGACGAGCTGGCATCGCCATTCGCAGAGGCGTCGCACGCAACTCGGCATCATCAGGGGCGACACGACCGCATGCAAATGAAACTCGAGCGTCCCCGTGCCTGCATGACCCGGCGTACGAGTCTAGGGGTGGCACGTCGTCGTAACGACCTCAGTCGACTCGGGATATTGTGGAGTCGTTTACGTCGACTTCCATGCGCAACGGAGTCGCTCGAAGTCGACGTCGAAACCTGTTCAACCCGCTCCAAGTCCCCTGGTCAAGTCGACTTGGAGTCGTGAAGTCGACTTCAGCAGCAAACCGTAACTCCCCCGCTGCGAAGAGCAGCGCAGCGTCCGTCATCGGAGCCGAGCACGGGGGCTCGTGTGGGCCCGGGGGAACGCACGTCAGAGCACCCTGGGCCGGGCAGCGCCCCCGGGAACGATCCCCACCGTTCGGCCGAACTCGTAGCCCCCAGCCGGATTCACACGCTTCACTTTGGTATCGTTGCCAACTGGGACGTACCTCCGGCTACATACCCCCGATGTCGTCGTCGCTCACGACCACCGTCGTCATCACCATCGCGCTGTTCGACGGCGGCAATGCAAGCCCGCCGATTCGTCGCTCGCCAACCGCCGACGTCCCGACCAGCGCGTCGACGGTCAGCTCATCGCTCGTGTCAAGCGTCTCGACGGCGTTCCACCCGTTGTCCCGCGCCGAGTCGGCACCGGCCCGCACCTCGACCAGCGCAACGTCGCCCAGCTGGCCGGCCGCCGCGGTCGTCAGCCCATCGCCCACGCCAACCTGGACGTCGACCAAGTCGCTGACGGGCGCGCCACGCCTGTCACCGTGCCCGCCGGTCGACCTGGCGGTCCCGCTCCTGGTCCTCGTGCTGATGGCGCTCTCCGGCGCGATCGTCACCGGCGGCGAGGACCCGGCGCCCCGGCCGACGTAGGGGACCCGCAACCGCATCGTCTCGCCCGACCGCTGCTGACCCGTCCCGTTGTGCAGGACGTCGCCGCCGCGACCGATCGCCGACCGTCGTCGAGGACGCCTCCTGGCCGGGAAGGCGAACGCGTTCGCCCAGGTCCAGCGACGGGCGGCGGCACGACGACCACCCTGGCGGCCGTGAGGAACCACTTTCTAACCGGGCAACGCAGTTGAATACCATACAGCAAGCGACGTCATGCGAGCGGTCCCCTGTCGACCTTGGACGCATCAATCGTACGTCGCGTTTGTCTCTGCGAGACGGGGCGGGGGCGGCCGTGTGCGGAAACGCCGACGCCGAAACGAAGGGGAGGCATTCAACGTTGAACGCATTATCTGTGCAATAGTCCCACGCTGTCAGAGTTCCGGACGAGGGCGTCACGACAAGTGTGGTGCCGGCCAAGCAACGGCTGGTGCGGACGTCAAGTCGAAGAGGCGAGGACGGCAACCCGGGATATTGTTCATTTGTGTGCGTCTCGAGGGCCATGGGTGCGTGGACCCATCATCCGTCGTCAGCAGAGCGGCAGCAGCTCGTCCACGGAGTGCGCCCGACGGCAGTGCCGGAAGGCGATGGCGGACTGGTCCGTCTTCGAGGTCGAGGTGCAGAACGCGCCCACCTCAGTCAACTCCTGGGTCCGGTACCTGGAGGCGCGCCACCAGGACCCGCTCGATGCGCGCCGCTCGCTGTACGAGCGCGCGCTGCACGCCCTGCCGCTGTCGTACAAGATCTGGGTGCGGTACCTGCGCGACCTGGTGACGGCGGCGCGCTCCCGCGACCTGTCCGCCTGCGCAGACGACGCCGCCGACGCCATTGTCGCATTCGAACGCGCCGTCGCCGTCCTGTCGCACTGCCCGATCCTCTGGATGCTGTACGCGAAATTCCTCTGGGCGTTCGGGCAGGTCACCAAGACGCGCCTGACGTTCGATCGCGCCCTGCAATCGCTGCCCGTCACGCAGCACCATCACGTGTGGCGTTATTACACGGCGTTCGCCGCCAACCATCCCGCTCTCGGATCCAAGGTCCACGCCGCTGTCCCTGACGAGACCGCCGTCCGCATCTTCAGGCGGTACGTCCACTTCGAACCGTCGGGGCGTTCGCAGTTCGCCGACGTTCTGCGACGCCTGAACCGGTACTCCGACCTGATGCAACTCCTGGCCGACTTGGTCAACGACGACGACTACGTGCCCGAGCACGGCAAGACGCGCCTGGACCTGTGGAACGAACTGTGCCGCCTGCTGGTCGAGCACGCCGACGCCGTCCCGTCGACAATGTCGGCCGACGCGGTCCTGCGCTCTGGCATGCAGCGCTATTCGGCGGAAACGGGCGCCCTGTGGGTGTCGCTGGCCCATTACTACGTACGTCTCGGGCAGTTCGAGAAGGCGCGCGACATCTTCGAGGAGGCCATGGACACGCTGGTGACGATCCGCGACTTCACGGTCGTGTTCGACGCGTACGCCAGCTACGAGGAGAGCATGCTGGCCGCCAAGATGGAGGCGGACGACGATGCGGTTGACGATGATGACGATTTCAACATTGACGGCGACGATGTCGACCTGCGTCTGATGCGGCTCGAGAACCTGATGAACCGTCGCCCGCTGCTCGTGAACTCGGTCCTGTTGAGGCAGAACCCGTACAGCGTCGGCGAGTGGCTGAAACGCGTCCGGATCGTCGGCGAGGACGACGACGAGGCCGCCCTGCGGACGTACGTTGACGCGATCGACACGATCCGCCCCGCCGAAGCGGACGGCAAGCTGTCCCAGATCTGGATCGGGTTCGCCGGCCTCTACGAACGGAGCCGGGACGTCGACAGCGCCCGGGTCGTCTTCGAGCGCGCTGTGGCGGTCCAGTACCGAACTGTCGAAGAGCTCGCTGACGTGTGGTGCGCCTGGGTCGAGATGGAGCTGCGTTTGAAGAACTTCCAAACGGCCCTGGATGTTGTTCGCCGTGCAACGGCAGCGGTGCCCGAGAAGCGGGATCGTGCCAAGGCGGACGCGTACCGGCCCGTGCAGGAACGCGTTTGGCGGTCGACCAAGCTGTGGAGCCTGCGGGTCGACCTGGAGGAAAGCGTCGGTTCGCTGGAGTCGGCGCGCGCCGCCTACGACCGCATGATCGAGCTGAAGGTCGCGACGCCGCAGACGATCCTGAACTTTGCCGCGCTGCTCGAATCGCACCGGTTCTTCGAGGACGCCTTCCGGGCGTACGAGAAGGGCCTGGCGCGGTTCGAGTTCCCGCACGCCATGCCGATCTGGAAGACGTACCTGACCAAATTCGTGCAACGTTATGGCGGCAAGAAGCTGGAGCGCGCCCGCGAACTGTTCGAACAGGCGGTGGAAGGCGCGCCCGCCGACAGCGCCAAGGTCCTGTACCTGATGTACGCCAAGCTCGAGGAGGATTACGGTTTGGCACGGCACGCCCTCCAGATCTACGATCGTGCCGTACAACGCGTCAAGGACGATGATAAGCTGGAGCTGTTCCAGATCTACGTGAACAAGGCCGGCGAGTTCTTTGGCGTGACGCGGACCAGGGAGGTCTACGAGAAGGCGATCGCGACGTTGCCGCGGGCGCTGATCAGGCACGTCTGCCTGCAGTACGCCCAGCTGGAGACGCGCCTGGGCGAGGTTGATCGCGTCCGCGCGTTGTACACGTACTGTAGCCAGTTCTGCAACCCGAACACGGACACTGTGTTCTGGCAGACGTTCCACGACTTCGAGGTGCAGCATGGCAACGAGGACACGTTCAGGGAGATGCTCAGGGTCCGGCGCACGGTCGCCGCCGACATGGCCCAGACGCACTTCGTGTCGGCGACCTTGGCGCAGGCGAACGCGCTGGCCGCGGCCGCGGGTGGCGAAGCCACGATCGCCAAGAACGAAATGGAGGCGCTCGAAATGCAGGCTGAACAAGCAGCGCCCGCGATCCTGGCGACGACGCCGGCGGTGAACCCGGATGAGATTGCGCTGGCTGACGAAGAGGAAGAGGAGGAAGAGGAGCCCGATGTGCGCATCGAGCAGAAGACGGTGCCGCAAGCGGTCTTCGGTAGCGTTAATGCCCCAGCGGCGGCGGCGGCCGCCACGAAACCGCTTGGCGCGCTGGCCAGGTTTAAGAACAGGGTCTGAACGTGTGCACGGGGGGCCTCTGCAATATACAGACATGTCTATGCCAATGGTGGTCGTGCACCGGTGATGCTCCGCTGCACATGTTACAGTATAACGCAATCGCAGCCGTGTACAATGATTGTAACAATCAATCCAGGGAGAGACCCTTCGAGAGCAGGAATGCCCTCTGGTTTGGCTCCCGACCGAGGAACTGGCGGAGGCTGTCGATCGCGTCTCGCGAGCCTCCGGGAGCGAGAATCATGTTGCGATAGTCGTCGCCGACGGCGGGGTCGAGAAGGTGGCCCTCCTTGAACCGCGATGCAAACATGTCCATGGAGTAGACCGAGCTCCACATGTAGCCGTAGTACTGGCTGTCGTACCCACCAGCCAGATGACCAAACGATGCAGCGAAATTGGTACCCGGCGTCATTGGGACACCTAGGATCTGCTGCTGCAGCGTCGCCAACAGGGACTTGGTGTCAGATTTCGGGCGGGAGTGAATGGTCTGGTCGAACAGCCCAAACAGCAGTTGTCGCTTCTCGGTCAGCCCCGCGTTGGCGTTCTTGCTGCGAACAAGCTTCCCGATCAGGTCGTCGGGGAGCTTCTTCGAATTGTCGTCGACGTGCCCAGACAGGAGCAACAGCGTTGATGCTTCCCAGCACCAGTTTTCGAGCATCTGGGAGGGGCACTCTGTGGCATACGTTAGATGCAGTGAAACACAAAGCGTTGGAGAGTCCGTTTGAGATACCAACGAAGTCGCGCTCCACACGTGTGCCAGAGAACCGGGCCCATTGCACATTGGAGCACAACTGGTGCATCACGTGGCCGAACTCGTGGAACAGCGTGACGACCTCCTGATGTCGCAGAAGCGACGGCTTTGAAGGCGCCGGTTTCGTGAAGTTGGTCACCATCGCAGCGACCGGAATTTGAGGGCCCGCGCTCACAGATCGCTTGTTGCATTGCGCCTAGAGGAGCAAACTCCGTCAGCACCATCGCCCCTCGCGAACGTGACATCCAATCAACCTGCAGGCCAAAGACAGCTGCGTGCCCGTACTTCCCTATGTAGGCCGCGGCGTCAGAACCAAGTCACGTGCTGAACAGCGGAACGTCACACGGGTACCTTCGCGGGGATGAAGGTCCAGGTAGAAATAGCCCACCAGTGTGCCAGTACGCGAATCATGGACGGCAAACAGTTCGACATCGTCATGCCAGGCCTTGGCATTGTCCACGCGAGTGAACTTGAGCGACAGCAGCTTCTGGTATATTTCGAGCATGCCCTTCATCACGACATGCAACGGGAAGTACTGCTTGATGACTTCGTGGTCCACATCATACTTGGTTTTCTCACGCAAGTTGAGATAGAACGAGAAGTCCCACTGGTTGATGCGACCATCGAAGGGTTCGCCGCGCGCCGCTTTGTCTTGACGCTTGAGCTCCAGAAGTTCAGCCAGCTCATCGTCTGCCAGAGCCTGGAGCTTGACGTTCAGTGACTCCAGGAATTCGCGAACCTTGACGGGTGACTTCGCCATCCGAATATCCAATGTGTACGTAGCATGGTCGGGGAACCCAAGCAGGTTGGCTTT
The DNA here is from genome assembly GCA_039704465.1 of Plasmodiophora brassicae. Taxonomy (NCBI): domain Eukaryota; phylum Endomyxa; class Phytomyxea; order Plasmodiophorida; family Plasmodiophoridae; genus Plasmodiophora; species Plasmodiophora brassicae. Next base: position 482,721 of record JASFAU010000014.1, read on the forward strand.
CTCGTGACGCAATTCAAGAAGGCGCTCAAGGATGGGCGTGTTGGGGTCCTTGCACCGGCTGTTGAACGTGAACTCCACCTGCCGACGCGTGTCCTCGACCTTGCAGAGTTTCATGACCGGTACCGATTCCGGGTACTTCATCGTGACAATATACCGCCCGTCGTCCGACTTGTTCAATCGTTCCAGAAAATCAGAAGGCATGCCTTCCAGCTGGTCCTCGGTGAACAGACACTTCGAGTTCTCTTCGCCCAAGTTCCTCGAGAACTCGATCTGCTTCTCCGTGATCTCCTTCTGGATCGCCTGGACCCGTGTACGAGTTGCTTCATCCAGCTCCAGGCCGTTCCGGCGAAAGTCACGAAGCAGCCGATCGAGCAATCGACGATCCTCAACGTCCAGCCCCTTCGGATTCGACCGATCGAACCGGACGAGGCTGTCGAACACGTCTTTCCGCATCCCACTTTCAACTTTGAAAACACGCAAGTCAGATCATGTATCGGTTTGGAAGATCGTAGCAAGCACGAACCGAAGTAGGCGGTGACCTTCTTATCGGCGTCAGCGCACGCGTCGCGAATGCCTTTATCAGCGTGAACATGTTGCATGAATTCGCAACTGGTGATGATGGGTGATAGGATGCGTTCCTGATCGGCGAGCGGAAGTACAGTATTCTCGAACGTGTGCTTCCCGTCAGGTACGGCGGCGACGCCGTCCTCAATCTGTTTCGAGCGCGTAATGACCTCATCGGCCAGCGCCGCGATCGCATCAACGTCCAGATCGAATCGCAACTTGGAGTGAGCCGCGATCGGTGACGCTTGCCGAATCGCGTCGTCGAACACTTCAAGGGGGACGTCGTTCAAAGCCGCGCCGAGAACGTCGACGAACGCCTCTAGACAATAAATCAGTCACAAGGCCATTCCCGAAGACAACTCCCATGCACTACGATTGGACAGCTTGGAGGATACGTCCGGGACGCCGACCAGCTTGCAAACGGCCTGCGCTGCCGACACCCGCCCATCCAGGCTCCGCAGGACCTGGCGCCTGAATGCATTGACCATTGACATCCGCGGCCCCAGGCCAAGTTCCACAATGACGCCGCCGAATGGAACAGCACCCGGGGCCGCAATACCAAAAACGTTCGTAAAATCGATGTTGCTGGTTTTTGCGGAAACGCTCAACAGTTTGTCCACAAATATTTAAAGGCTATGCCCCGCCCTGTACTCGGCATCCATGTCATTGTACGCACCAGTCACCCGTCGTTTCGCTTGGCGGCCAGCGGTATCCACCCGTACCCGGCTCATTGCCGACAGCGTTCCAACCGCCACACACCATGCGTTTTATCCCAAATGATGAAGTGAGCGAGGCATAAGCCGTTCGAAACGACCCTGCCGGCCGGTGACGACTCCGCCTGGGTCGACGACAACGGCGACGTCGTATTCCTGTCGGCCGACGCGGTTATTGTAGCATACAGGCGTTTACCTTCGCGAGCAGTGCCCAATTTTTCTGGCGCCATGCGTTGATTTTACACCCAGCAACCAGCACCGCAGAACACTCCGGCACTAGCACCGCGGAACATCCCGACACCCGGGGCTCAGACTCTGGCTGCCCACGCTGCGCGACTGCGGAATGAACTGGGGCATCAGCACGTGGCACGGCTGCATACATTGATTCATTCCATTAAACACCCGACACTGCGCACCGCACTGATCACCGCAAACGGCACTGCCCACGAGACAACCTGTTGATACCATGCTGGAAGTTCCTGACGCGCGCAGTCGTCCTGGCCGTGCGTTCCGTACGTGATGGCGGAAGCGTGCCGTTAACCGCAACCGTTTTATCTGGGACCTGCGTCTGGATGAAAGCGAGGAATACAGCAATATGACGAAGAGCTTTAGTATGTGATTTGGTCAATATCGTAAACGGCTCTCCAGAACCATGCGCGCTCCTTGCCCGGCTCGCAGACGTTGAAGCTCTGCACGAGCATGAAGCAGCGACCCTGCACGGTACGGCCGTCTCTGCAGACGAACGTTTGCCTGCAGCAGTGCATGGTGTCGCCGCCCTCTATGGCGTTCTTCGCCAACACGTACGCAATGCACGGCCAGGACGACTCCGTCAGGAACTTCCAGCATGGAGCCAGAAAACAGACGCTCTGCTCGCGAAAGTAGATGCTTGTGTATGCCTCGTTCACTTCATCGTTTGTGTAACCGAATAGCGCTTCTGCAGCCTTGTTCATCGTCGCTACACGATGCATATGGGTCCCTTCTAGGGGACGGAACAAAGTTAGATAGTGCACCAGACAGGCGGCTGCATAGCTCGTCTACCAATGACCAGCGTCGACATCAGAATCACGTTTGACTCGCTGAAGCATGTCGTCAGGGGAAATGGCAAAGATGCCGGTGCAGCCAAAACCGTCCATTCGCCGCTCTTAATGTCCTCCTCGACACATAACTGGTCATCCGGCAACAGCTGTCCAATAGGCCCTTTGAGATACGCATCCCTATAGACAGATGACTCCAACTCAGCAACCGATGCGTTTCCCTGTCCCGACGTGCGCAATGGCTACTGTTGAAAGGATGGCAGGTTATGGATGAACTCAGGCGAGAAGTAGTGGTGCCCACATGCCGTCATCTGTCTGAGCTCTTCCGGCATAATCCTAGACGTCTCCAGCGGTGTCGGTACCGACAGCGACGATTGCGCAGTGCATGGGAGAGTAAAATCATGGAGACTTCGAAGGTCCGCAAGGCAATCAGCGATGGTCCCGAGCCGTACACATCGTAAACACGGCCGGAAATCGCTACATCGTACTTTGCTTCGCACCTGCGCACCAGTGTCAGAAACAAAAGTATGGGGAGTTCGGTTCAGGCGTTAAAACCATACGCAACACGAGCAGGCGGCTGCCGCCCGTGGTGCCCGCCCTTTGGATTGCGATGCGGACGGCACGACGACTCGATCAGCACATTCCGTCCCTGACCTGCTTTGGCACTGGTTGCATGGTCGCTCGCCGTTGCACTTCACTTTTCGGCTAGCGCACGATGCGCATGCCGACCGCTGGCGCGGGGTCACCTTTGGCGCGGCCTTGCCGGACATTCTGCGAATGCAGCACGAAGCGTTACAGAGCGTATCCCACGCGGCCCGTCACCTAACCAAACACGCTTCCGCAGCTGCGTTATACGCCGATATGGAGGGCGATAGATAGCAGAGCGGCCAGTCGAGTGAGGAAACGGCGCCGTCGTCCCACGGGGCGGGGGGTCGGCATTTCACGGCCCGCGTGTCGATGTTACTCGGTCACGTCGACACACGCAGTTTCAAATCCCCGATCCGGGACCCCTGGTCACTGTGCGTTGCGCGATGGAAACACGATAGCGCTACAGGGTAGCGCCGGTGTAGAGCGGGGCTCCATAGTTAGGGTGCGTCTGGCAACCGGAAAAATCGCAATTTTTGGCCCAAAAATTGCATTTTTCTCAGTAAAATGGCATTTCTTGAAAAATAACATTTTTGTAGCGTCTGGCAAACCATCTTCAGATTTTGGAAAATGCCATTTTTCGAGATTGAGCTCTGAGCTCAATTTCGAAAAATGGCATTTTGAAGCGAGCGCCAATGCCGGACGCGCACGCCGTGTTGGGCGACCATGGGGTACTCCTATGGCTCTGTATAATACACCCGAGGTCCTGTATAATACAAAAAGTGTATAATACCTGTATAATACTGGTGAATAATACAGGTATTTAATACAGCCTATTGGAAATGCATTCAAAGATGTTTGTATTCATTCCGAGATGGATCAGGGCCTCAGACGCTCAGGGCAGTTATCTCGCGCGTTCTGATCAAGTTGTCATCGGCTCGAACAGCTCGATGTCTTCCGCAGCATCAAGGGCGATGATGCTATCCAGCCCAATATCGGTGGCAGGATCGATGACGCTTTCGACAGAGAGACCGACAAGCTCCTCATCCTCGTCCTCGTCCTCAAAAACAAGATTGAGAGCTTCTTCGTCTGCTGCAGCGCGTTGCGAATACAATGACCCTGATCCACAGGCGGACAGCCTCTGTACAAACGCGTCATCGGAACGCGTCATACTGATTTCTTTCAACAGCGGCTTTGCATTGAATGCAACAGCTGTCTGCTTCATCACAGACGCCCCTTGCAAGCTGGCTCGTGTTGCCGAATGGACCCGCTTCGCTGCCTTATGGTTTCGCTCACCACCGGCGGCATTAGTAACGAGGTTGTGGATCTTCACCAGTAGCGACGCCAGCGTAGATAGATGGTTATCGTCGATTTGCGCCCATATCAACGCCGGCCGGTACTGCATGGCTTCAGCTAGCACAGAATCGGGCCCCCATCAGTGGTCGGCACTATATATAGGCACAGGGTGTATTTTATCGCTGTATAATATTTCGTAGACCGTGTATTATATGTGTATTATACAGCAGGTGAATAATACAAATAAAAAAAATACAGAGCTATAGGTACTCCCGTTGATGGTGGCGGCGGCATGGTACTCGGTTATGTACCTGTTGAAGACGCCATGCCGCACGTCTAGCCTTTCAGGAAAGGCGTTCAAGTTGTCGTCCCACCCGAAGCCCGACATGTCCAGCAGGCTTCGGAAATGGCCAAACTTCGTCTTCAGCTTCGCAACACGGTCAGCAACTCCAGACTTTCCACCACAGGTTGAGCTCACCGATTCGAAGTGGGTTTTTACCTGGCTCAGTGAATACTGAACACCGAACTTGGTGTTGAAATTCGCCAAGGCCGCAGTCCAAGCTTCTTTCTTAAAATTGTTTCCAGCCCGCTTACCGCGATCCGCTTGTTTCTGCAGCTGGCGCAACAAGTACTTGGACTTGGTGCCATCTTTCCAGTTGGCCGACACGCTGTCGCTCGCCACCATTGCAAATGGAAATGCCGGCCCCGGCCGGGCCTGTCCCCTGCGGAGTCCGCGACGCCCGTTTCAGCCGTAGGACAAAACGCCATTTTTCTAGCGGGCGTCTGGCAACGCATCTCCATTTTCCGAGATGGGACTGGGAACCAAATGGTAAAAAATGGCATTTTCCGAAATGCCATTTTTCGCACTCGTTTGCCAGACGCACCCTTAGGGCGCGTTTGGCTGCAAGCACCCAAAAATGGCATTTTTCGGGCGCGTTTGGCTGCAAGCACCCAAAAATGGCATTTTTCCTGAATGGCATTTTGACGAATTGTATGGAACGCCATCACGCCGAACGGCATTTGGCTGCCAGACGCGCGCGCGAAAATGCCATTTTGGGAGGTCTGCCGGAGACACCGTCGAGATGGGCGAGCTTGGCCCAACAGCGGAGACGTGCGACGCGGCAGCTTCAGCACATATGTCACGAAATACCACGACGCAACCATCACAATGGCGACGACATTGGCATGAGCGCTCACGGTGTCGACCGTCATCGCGCGCCTTTTGGATGAGAAATATGACTCAGGGCGCGTTTGGCTGCAAGCACCCAAAAATGGCATTTTTCCTGAATGGCATTTTGACGAATTGTATGGAACGCCATCACGCCGAACGGCATTTGGCTGCCAGACGCGCGCGCGAAAATGCCATTTTGGGAGGTCTGCCGGAGACACCGTCGAGATGGGCGAGCTTGGCCCAACAGCGGAGACGTGCGACGCGGCAGCTTCAGCACATATGTCACGAAATACCACGACGCAACCATCACAATGGCGACGACATTGGCATGAGCGCTCACGGTGTCGACCGTCATCGCGCGCCTTTTGGATGAGAAATATGACTCAGACTCATATTTCGAAAAACGGCATTTTTGCCGAAAAACGCCATTTTTCCCTCTGGCAGCCAGACAGTCAAAAACGCCATTCCGCCCGAAACGGCATTCTCCGCCGAAAATGCCGTTTTTCGGCCGAAAATTGCGATTTTTGATGGCAGCCAAACGCGCCCTTAGCGTCTCGTTCCCTCGTGCCGCAGGCCGCTTTCGACACCGTGTCACTGAGGCTGGCGCTGATCAAACTAACTGCGGGAGAACCGTAGCAGATTTTGCAATTTGGTTGACCTCATGACTCATGAGCACGACCAGTCCCAGGCGGCTCACGGCGATGCAGTCTAATATACAGAAACACGATTTACTATGTTTCGATTGCTGATGGATAATATGCGGCAAGGTAATAGTACGTTGCCGGGAATGCGAACAGCAGGCCGTCCTGTGCTATGGTTACAAGCAATATCGAAAACTAAATGAAGCCCAGACACATACGATTCGGTCGAGCAAGCCGCCCCATCCTAGCAGGACCGTTCCCATGTCCTTAATGTTCAGGCCACGTTTAATCAGGCTCTCAACAAGGTCACCTGTGCAATGGATTAGGATCTGAGGAACACCTAAACGAATAAAGCGCACCAAGTGAGCCGGCAATGGATATCACGCAAGGCAACGCTATGCTTCTTGAACCGACGAGAGGAAACTTTGACGCTACAGCGCACCTGTCAATAACAGCTACGAAGGATACCACAAGGGCTGCTGTACCGGGAAAAAAGAAGCCATGAAGCGCGTCGAAGGCGAGAGAGGCGAGGACGCCGGTGAGTACAGCGGCAACATATCCCTCGAGCGTCTTCCCGGGGCTGATCCACGACACCCGGTGGCGGCCAAACACGGCGCCGCCGAACAAAGCACCCGTTTCTCCGACCCCAATTACAACGATGACGTATATGAGCACATCGAGCGCCCATTGCTGCTTATTGAGCAACGCTGCGTATCCAATGTTGCATCCGATGTACCACGTGCAGAAGCACGTCGCCAGGAGTTGCAGATGAATCGTCGTATCCGTTTTCGAATGCCCAACTTGAAGTATAACATACAGACAGCATATCAGTATCATTGCGCCTGACACCGATGTAAGGATGGTGGCGGGCAATCGTTCGCAGGGACAATACCGTTTGTCGCATGGAGCAGACCGGATTCGCCGTACATGACCGCTGCGAATACGATACCCGGAGCAAACAGCGCCCATATCAGTCGCATCAACACTGACGATTGGCATCCAATGCCGCGATCCAGATTGCTCTTCAATTCCAAACTCGCCTACACGCCAGTCGGGGTTAGACCAGGACGGGTACCGCGACCTCCAAGCCCGTCGTCGCCTTACGAGGAGCGACAACGCCAATCCGAACACAATTCTCAGCGACGCGTTCAACAGCAGAAACAGGGCGATCGGTGCCACGATGCCAAACGCGAGGAACCGCGACCTCAGGTTCATTCCCATCGTCGTTGGGCGCACAACGGGCGGACTCCGACGTAAACTATTTCGAGATCGGCGGTGATCTAAACCATGATGACAAGCAGTACGTCACACTCGGTCGCATCCGAATGTGATGCCTCTTGTATTTATGCATTATGTATGACTTTATGCGAATGTGAAGGTGCGAACGGTGGCCGCCTCGACGGGAACAGGAACGCAGTCCAGGTTCCTGACATCGAGGATGTCGTGCTTGACGGAGCTGACGTTGTTGATGTACCTGACCAGTTCCGCGTCTGTGCATGTCGATTGAACGATAAACGGATGGTGCTATATGGAACTCAGGTGCCACCCCATAGGCAAGGTTGGTGCTATTACCAGTAGCGATTCGGCAGATGGGCGATCCGAAGGTGACCGACTTACACTGCCAACCGGTCATAAAGCGCGAACGTGATTCACCACGAATGCATACCATGACGATACAAAGTCGTTGAATTCGTTGGAAAACATGTTCCCTGGAAGGCGGGGTGTAGGGCAGGTCGACACCGTATCCAGCATGTCCCAGAAAGCGGGTTTGCTTCTTGATCGAAAAGCGGTCTGGGTGAAGGGGAAGTACCCTAACGCGCATTCCATTAAGGTGATCCCAAAGCTCCTGCGAATACAGCTACCACTAAGCGACGATGGAGAAATGCACCGCACCGTCACGGTTTACCATATATCGCTGGAGACGGTGTGGTTTTCACCCATGATCCTCTCCGGTGACATATACGAAACCTGCCAGATGATCGTCAAGCGACACTTGTCTACTCTTCAACAACAGTCTCGTACCGTTCCGACGAACGTGTGGCGATTTCTCGTGACGTTGGATATCTTGCCACTGACACCGAAATCGGCCAGTTTGACCTGGCTTGTCCACATCAGTCGTCGACCACGAACGTTCACACTTGACCGACTAACGTGTCCCATCGAGTTTAAAAGAATGTTGCTCGGTTTCAGATCCCGATGTATGATCCCCTTCGAACAGTGCAGGTATACCAAGCCATGTAGAATCTACATAATGCCACAGCCGTTTCAGACTTCATCGAACACTTTGTTACGTCGTCGCGTTGGTACCTGTTTGGCAATTGCCGAGATAATGTATTCTGGTATCGAGCTGTTTAATGACCGCGTTGCCAAATCCTTGAGTGAGCCCTAATAACGCATCGTCATAAACACAGAATGGTTCCCGCTCGACGAACCGGCATACGGAATCCATGTACTCCATGACGATCGAGGCGCAGGAGTTGCTGTAGAACGCGCCGTGAAAGCTGACGATACTCGGGGAATTGCACTCGTGAAGGGCGCGCAGTTCGGCAATGATCGGCTGGACACGTTCTGCCGACGTATCCAAGTCGACCTGCTTCAACGCCAGCAGCTGCCGTGTCGCTTTGTGTCTCACGATGCGCACGCGCGACGTACTGCCGACACCACACACCTGATCCCGTCAAATTAAAACAAGGCAGAACCGACATCCTGGACGCTGACCCGTACCGCAAACACTTCAAGTTCATTGATGCCCGATATTTGGATGTCGACTCGTGTCGTTTGATGACCGTCAACCATATCGGCATCGCCGACCGGGCGCGACGAACCCACGAGAGACTTCACGCCCGCGGCTTTGACATTCGGGCCCAACGTGAACCCTTTGCCATCGATCTGAAAATCTCCAATCACGAAGGCTCCTGAATGAGTGAGCCGAACCTGTTTGCAGATTAGGGGGCGTGGTTCATTCCACAGGCGAATTGCAACCCGGACCTGGCTCTTCAGGACGTCGTCGACATCGTTCTCGTCAACGCACAGCGCCGGTGGTCGTCTCCGACGAAAACCAGGCTTGTTATTACGACCTGACTGGCGACGAGACGTCAAGCCAGGCTGCTGCTGCCTGGACCTGGTGTTCGCTCGCGTACTTGGTGGCGCCATTGCCGCCCCCAGACCTATGTGCGTTGATCGCTGACCGGGTGAGGAGCGTAACGCGACCCTCTCGGCAGCCTCCTCCCCTCTTCGTTCCGTCTCTGACAGCACGCATGACGACTTATGTCAGCGTGGGCGTCGTAGGAGCCAAAGGTGGCGGTGCGGCCGCGGGGCGGGGTGTTTGCGTCGACGGCACCGTTGTCGTCGGGCACATCGCGCGATGGTGGTCCGATTGCGGTTGGCACGATTTGGGCGGCACAAGCTGCCGTTCTACAGGATGGTGGCTGTTGATTCGCGGGTGCGCCGCGATGGAAAACCGCTGGAGGTGGTCGGCACCTGGAATCCGCTGCCCGACAAGTTCGGCGCCAAACACCTCCGATTGAACATGGAACGCGTCAAGTACTGGGTACCTCTAGCGACATGGGATCTTGCTATGTGTAGACAGGGAGATGACGGATCTAGCTAGTTGGGTGTAGGTGCGCAACCGACCTCCATCGTCCATAATCTGCTGTCCAAGGCCGATCTTCTTGAACCGCCCTGCGTGCCGACGCCGGACCCGAACAACCCGAAGGGCAAGAAGAAGGACAAGGAGAAGTCGAAGAAGGCGACATCCAAATAACGTTCCATCACGACAGATAAACGCTACACGAAGAGATGGCTTCCAATATGGTGATCACACAGTAACAGTTTCATTGTGATCTGTCGTCAAGAACCCCAAGGATTCAGTAGTGGCGACGGGGCTGTTGAATCATATGCGGCTGGCTCTGCACGGGGCGATCGTGCTTCGGCGGCAACTCTTTGTGCTCGCTCGGGGCATGGAATTCGTCATGGCGAGCCAGGGCCTTCTCTCTCAACTCCAGTTCGCCCACCTCATCGCCTTCATCACCAAGCTCAGCGGGTTGTTCGCCCTCGCGGTCTCCCTCTGTCCGCGGGGATATCCCCGCCCCACGACGATGATGAGCGGCTTCGTGACGTGCCCCACCGGCGACGCGGGCCGGCTTCTTGTCGTCCGGAATGTTCACCTCTACGGCGTCCTCCATCATCGTGCCTTTCTTGCAACTGGTTCGGTCGGGTCGGATATATCGCGGCCTTTTCCATTCATGCACGTTGTGGAAGCTTCCTGCAGCAGGCACAGAAACCAGGGGCCTTTCTCCACCCGCCCCAGTGGAAGCTCCAGCCCCGCATTCACGGCGCTATTATTGGCACCCAGAAGATGGCGGCTGCCAGGAACGTAGACACACAAGCCTCACGCTGAAGGTGGCGAATGGAATTTATTAAGTTGTATCCGTTGCAGACAGGGCGTCCCGTCACGGTATCGGGGGCAGTCAGAGTGCCGCAGTACGCGAGTTTCACACATCTGAGCATTCGTACATGCATTCACACCCTTTGGACCTGGCTCTCAGCAGTTATAAGGACGACTGTAGGGTAGTGTGAGACTCGCCATATCAATTGGACGTTAGGGCAATGTACCACAATGATTACCCACTGGCCATTCTCACTAAAAACACCGAACCAGGTGAAAATCCTTCTAACGGACACCCGGCAGCCAATCCAGGTCGCTTCATCGAAATCCATCATTGTGGCCGTGTGTAATTAAGGTAGGCCACCGAACCGAGCCCAACCTGTTTCGTCGGAGGGTTACGCCAGGTGACATTTCTCGGATCGCCAGCAGCCTGTTCCACAGCATCCATAAAGGTCATGCTCACCAGACCTACCCCTAAGAAGTCGGGGTCCAACCTCAGTCTATTTGCGATGTGCAAGCTGCTGGGTCACCCGTGCCCGTGTGCGCTCTGGGGCTCCACTCGACGGCGCCTCGCGACCATCGCCGACCCAACATCGCACGGAGGGTTGGTGTATATATCGGTATGACTACGTAGACGGATGATAGTGTCGAGCAAACCTGTGCAGTGCGATACGAAGGTCATCCAGGGTTGCCGGCGCGTCCTGCGGCGCGCTCAAGAACGTCATGATGCAGGCGGCGGGCATGCCTCGGCGAACTTCGTCGATCAGGAGGCGCTCGAGTGCGTTGCGATTGAGGTTGTAGAATGATCGATGGATGCAGCTGGCGCAACCGTGAATCTGCTGTGTCGACCGTGGTGATCGCTGTCTGACGCCCGTCAACGGGACCTGACGATGCGGCTCCCACGGTGGTCTTAGGGGTTTTGATGATGACGGCGACCTTGGCGGCGCCGGTCCCCGATCCCCCCGCTTCAATGATGATGAGAAACGGTAATTCGGTACGGAAGCCGCCTCCTGCCAGTCTGCGGGGGATGGCTCTGGATGCGGCTCGCCGTCGACTCTATCGTCGTTCTGTAACAGGTCAGCGGATTCGACGACAATAGTTTTGTGCATCGGGACCACATGCGGATCAGCCTTAACAGAATCATTCGGCTGCGTATCGTCGACACTTGGGGCGTCGACGAGGCCAGCGCTGTCTTCTTTGGAGAGATGAATCTCCTGGCTCGCTGGTCTGGACTTCGCAGCGTACCCTAATGGCGTTTTGATAAACTGTCGGACAGACATGCTTTTCGAAGCGGCTCGATCGTCATTGGCAGTGATATCGACGAACGACGACTCCGACGTGGATCCCATCGTCTCCTCGAATGATGCCTGCTCGATGAGGCGGCTCAGGGGCGCGCTTTCGGCATCGACGTCGCTGCCGACGTCGTCCCAAATGAAGTCGTCACTGCCGACAGACGATTCCTGGTACGACATTGCACTCTGGGAATGGGATGGCGCGTGCCCACCCGTGTCGTACTGCCGTACTCCATTCTGGAGCTGTCACCAGTACCGCTAGCACGTGCATCTGACCTCGCAAGCGCACCGGTGACGGGCGCTCGTGAAATCCGACTGATCGAAGGGTTGCACAGCAGCTAACAGATGTTTTTCAGACGATTCTAGTGTTTATTCTTGGAATAAACAATCAGAATCGCCTAAAAACCTCTGTTAGCTGCTGTGCAACCTTTCAACCAGTCGGATTTCATCAACCTGTTATTGTTAATCGACCGTGCTTGATCACTCTTCATAGTATCACGGAAGAAGGGTTTGGACCTGTTGCAACGCCTTCAAGCATGGAAGCTCAATGCAGGTTACGTCACGACCAGTGTCCCGATTATCATTCGGATTGATGCGAATCAGATGGCAACGACGCTGGTAGTGGCCAGAGCTGTAATTCGTTCTCGACAGAACGGCATCGCATTCGAGCCGGACAGTCGGGACGGCCGTCCCAGCGCCGATCTCGAGGATCACCATCTGCAGGTCCGGGTCGTCACGACAGGACCGCTGCCACTTGTAGAATCGTGAGACTTGCGCGTCGACAATGTCGGACCGCCACGCGTGGTCACCAAACATGAGCACATTCGGTCGAGCCAATCGCTGGCATGATGGGCACCTTGGTAAGGCGTCTTCGGAGACGCGCATCGTCTTGCTGTCAACGACAACGTCGTTGAGGTCATCGCCGACAGGCCAGATCGACGACTGGGAGCACGGCAGAGTGCACTGCAGATGGAACAGCGAGCCATGACACTCGACGATGGCCATCGGGTCGAAACCGGCTTCCTGGAATTGCCCGTCGACGTTGCTCGTGAATACAAATGCGCCTTGGGTCTTACGGTCCGCCCATTGTTTCAACATTTGGAACCCGGCATGCGGACACGTCTTCCGGTACAACTGGTACCGGTGAATAAAGAACCCCCAGACCAATTCAGGATCTTCATGAAACCTATCGAACAGGTAAGATAGATGCCCAGCGACGGCGCTGAGAGCATACTGACAGACGCGGATTGGACGTGTCCTGGAACCGCAGGCCGAGTCCTTCCAGGGCGGGGTACGCCCGCCAGAACCCCTGCGGCCCGCGGAAATCGGGCAGGCCCGAGTCGACACCCATCCCGGCGCCGGCCACGATCAGCATGGCATTGGCGCGGCCGATCGCATCAGCGGCGGCCTGCAACGCCGCCGAACTGCATCGCGACGCCATGCGGCCTGTTGCAGGTGGTAGTCCAACCGTGTTTTGCCGGCGTAGCGGCCGGTAGTACAGACTACAGAGCCGCGGCGTCCACTGTCCGGCAACTGCAGCGGCGCATCACGGCCACGCAGTGAGGACATGCAGTCGCCTAGCGTTACACAGCACCCACATCGGAGGTGTTTGCCCAACCCGCATCTCGTTCGCGGGTTGCTGCCAGCGTGCCAGGCCTGGGACATGTTGCCCAGGACCGCCACGGAACCTCAACAGTCAACAGTCAGGACCTACCGGACGAGGTTCGTTGCTATTTCCGGCTCTGCCCGCTAGCGCTAGTCACTCAGCGGAGCGGCATTCCATCTACGTGCGATGTCGACCGTGGCGTCGCTGTTTGTGGCGATCGTGTCGTTGTTTCGTCTGTGCTCGTGCGCCGAGGTGGAGGACGCATTGACATCAGCGCTGATCTGGGCGGCCTCCGAGGGCGACGGAGACCAGATTGCTGAGGTTCTGAGGCTTGGTGCTCCTGTCAACGGCAGGGACAATGAGGCGGTGATCATGGCGTGCACGGCAGGCAACCTTGGCGCTGTCAAGTTGCTTGTTCAGCACGGAGCCGACGTTCGAGCCCGCGATGATGAGTGCCTGGTACGGGCGGCAACTACGCCATCCCTCGACCTTGTCAAGTACCTTGTTGAGGAATTACACACGCCTGTCAGTGCCCAGTCATATGCGTCGTTCGTCGACGCCATTGATACCGGGCATCCCGATATTGTCGAGTATCTTCTTAGCAAAGATGCCAGCCCAAGCAGAGACAATGCGTTAGTCTGGTGGGCGGCGTACAAGTCCGGCCTGTCTGCCGTCACCAATGCGCTGTCAAAGGCTGGTGGAATACCGCACGAATCTCTGCTGATTGCGGGTGTCGAGAATTCTGATTTAGGCCTGGTTCAATTTGCACTCCAACATGGTGCGTCCGGTGGTGCTCAACAGGGCATCGTCATGGTCAACGCCTACCTTATGAATCTTACGTACATCGGGGATATGCTTGCCGATAACGTTGCACTGACCGGCGCCTGGTGGCACCCAGAATTCCTTGACAAAATCGGGAACCCGGTCTCACCCGCCCTGATCCGGATCCTACAACACCCAAGAGTCTCCCTGGACGGCATCATCCGAGCCCTGGAATCAGCTGTGGACAGATGGGACTCTCGGTTGTTGCAGACGATTTTGTGGAATCTTAAGGGAGACGTTTGGTACGCTGCGGCGTGTCAGATAGCGCTCTCGAACAACGACAAGTTGCTGCACGGAATCACCAATGGCGTGTCTGGGGTCCTTCTCCATCATCTCTTGCGGACGATTAGCAGTAAGGATGACATTGACAGCGATATGGCGGACGCGCTGCTCGCTCTGCCTGCTGTAGTGCACGCCATCAAATGTCAACAGTTGAACCACGACGCTGACAGCATGGCGGCCACTGAATCCGACGTTTCTCATGATCAAGGCTCTCCGGTGCACTCTGCCTCGCCTGAATCTGCGCGGGAGTCGACGTCCATGCATACTGAACCACTGTCACCTGCAGGGAGTCTTACGCCTTCTACTGTACCTCTAGTGCCTGGGCCCTATGAACCTCCCCCCTCTGAGCTGATCAGTACGGAACCATCGTCGACTAGGGCGCTCAGTGCGGCTGCACCGCCCAGTCCCCTTATCCTCGACGGTGACGATGAACCTTTGTATATTGTCAAGGGCATCCTCGATTCCCGATATCGGCATGGCGACCTTCAATACCTTATCGACTGGGAAGGGTACCCCGTGTCAGAGCGGTCGTGGGAGCCAGCGACAAACCTACACGGCACTGGGGGCCTTTACCGTGCGATCGCCGACTTCCACGCACGATGTCCCCAAAAGCCAGGCCCGGCACTGAAGCGCCGCAGGCGTACGAAGGGTTCGGGGCAGTAAACTCGCAACATTTAACCAGTCACGAGTTCCCCTTCCCCAGGAAGAAGGTACCAACGACGAGGAAACCCGTCAGGCATGCATATGCATGCACGTATATATGCCGGTCATACCGCTCGCGGTCCGGTCAGGATTATATCGTCCGGTTCCTCGTCGTCTGCCTGGCACCGTCGTAGTAACTGTGATGGTCGTGCCCGTCGCAGGTTTTGATGTCCAGGTCAACAATCGAGTTCGCGGGACTGCTGCCAGACGAAGCCCAGCGAGAGAAATCCATCTTTATTGGTCATCTTGGCTGGTGTTTGAGAGAGCATCGAGTATGAATCCGGGGAAGGCAGCCCGATCACCAAGGCCACGGCGAGAACACGAAGCCAATACGTTGCTACAGAGCCATTAATGAATGGTGGCGAATTCCACCACCATTGATTAATTAATTGGACCCTCAAACCTCATTGCTCCTTATGTCCTCGAACGAATGTCACAAGCGGGAAATGATGCTGCCGGCGCTGATGATGATCGAATGTCGAAGGGGATGGCAGAAGCCGGCCCGATGCTGGCGCAGACCCTGAGTCGGGTGGATGAACAAAAGGGATCTCTTGGTATGTCCCGTATACGTCGGGGCTATAGTACGAATGGAAGAGGTCGTTGTCCGGAACGTCAGCCTGGTACTTCTGGACTTCTATGTCTATCCTATTAGGTAATGCCACTCCACATTTATCGCATTGGGGAAGTTCATAGACGCACATTCTATCGGACACATGCTGCACTCGTCGCACCTTGCATGCTTTGTTCGCTCGTTAATTTGACCCCAGCGCAAGCAGATCGTCCTCCATCACCATATTGCGCGCATTGTTGCTGAAGGTTGATGCGCGTTGCTCGTGGTGCTAGGGTAAGTATGATCACCTCGTCCGTACGACGTATCGTTGTCGTCTGCGCCGACACCCTCTTCATTGTTATGGTCGCCAGCGCATACCAAAACTCCAACCAGCACGATGATGAGAAGAGGTGCAAATATTTTCAGAACTGCCATTAGTTTAGGGTAGGTGAACTGAATGACAGCACACGCAGCAGAGTTTGTCCTGTCGGCTGTCGCGCTCTTCGACGCTGCCGCGCAGACCGAAATTTACGCGTCGAACAATGGATCAGAGGGAAGAATGAAGGAGACAAGGTTGTGTTTATAAGACAGCGTCGCGAGTGTTGCGCGCGTGCTTTCGAAAGGGTCGGCAACAACCGGAGGACGGACAGCGCATCGATCAATCGCGGCGTCGCTGTTTGCAGTCCGTCTTCTTCTTGCTATAAGCTTGCTTCTGGACAGTCTGTCGCGACGACGATATCGATGCATGGGGCGGCTCATGAATCGGCTGCGAGGGGAGCTGAGGCATCTCATGATACGTCGCATAGTCGACGTCGAAGTACGGGTACTGTGAACGGGGACCTGAACGGGCGTGATGGTAACTGCCGCCTTCGCTCGGGATGTACGATATTGGCATTCCGGGACGTTCACCAGCTCGTTGACGGTAGGGGCTATTGTCCCTACCGGATTCAGAGGCGGGCAAGACCCCGTGGTCAGAGATGCGCCGGCTATTGTACGGTGCGGTCTGGACGCCGTTGTACCCGGCCTGGAGATGATTCGCCGACGTCGAAGGCAATTGCCGGGCGCAGTGCTCGCATGTGGTCTGGAGGTCAAACGTTCCGTAGTCGGCGTTGTACCACTTACTAAGCACGCAAAGAGGGTTGTCATTCGAGTCTCCGGGCTGGCAGTTGTGGTCTTCGCTCCGTACCCGGGATGACGACGCCTGGCCTTTGGTACGGTACTTGCCTTTCGCGAAGACGCTGCCCTCGTTCTTGTCGACGGCGGCAGCCAGGAAAAAGGTTAGAAAAGTTGCCAGCAACATGCATACGTTCAGGACGGCCATTGTCACAACTACAACGACAATCCGATTTGGTGCAATGGCCTGGTCGACGCCGAGGACAGCGCATGCCGCAGGTCACGGTGTCTGAGGGCACTCCATATTTACACCGGGATGGTAAGCCCCAGTGGGCTCGGGAAACTGCGTCAGTACATTTGTAAAGCGCGGCCAGTGCGTTCGCACAAGGTGCGCAGTGCGTTCGTAAACTGCGTCAGTGGGGGGTTGGTCCAACAGCGGCGGGGGGCCGCCCGCCGCACTGGGCCTGCCTCACCTACAGAAATAGATGGGCTTGGGCCGGCCTCACCTACAGAAATAGATGGGCTATACAGCCAGGACCTGTAAAAAAAGTCGGGTTGTAGCCCGATGATCAAGCTCCAAACGCGTCTTCGGGCCGTCTTTCGTTGCCCAAGTTGGGCACATCGTTGCTGGCGCGAAGAAGTGCCAGACCAGACGCAAGCAATAATGGCGGTCTGCGTATCATTTTCATCAAGTTCGAGGCGTACCCTCGTCATTGTCAGGAAGCACAATCGGCACTCGATCTGTCGTGGTAGCCGCGTCCCAGAATACTGCGGTGAACACAGGCCGGGCGTTTCGAGGTCTACGACGGTGCAGATAACGCCCATCAGTTTGTCTGGCAGAGACAGTTTGAATTTCTTCCGGCTGCTAATGTCATGACGCATCGTCCGATCCATTGATCTCATTGCTCTTCTGCTCCGACTCGCTTGTCTCACCGCCTGCATCGTCACCTTGTTTAGATGATCCCACTGGACGTATCGTTTCTCACTAATAATTGCAGGCCTATGCAGGCGGGCGCCACGTCGGCGTGCTCCTTCGATAAACGAATGTTCGGGAGGTCACGCATCGTACCTAGCTGACACATTCCTGTTGTACGGGGTTTGGTGGTAGAGTAGCGCGCGCTGGCGTACCATCTAGGTTCCAGAAAGGCCTTCGAGCTTGGGTCGTTAGGAATCCGTGTATATGTACGTTCCACGTCTAACTCCAACCGACGTCACTGGGAGTACACGCCGAATATCGAATCGGCAGAGAGAGACATGTATTTGGGCGGCTGTATCAGAGCGGGTTACGTGGCTCTGTTGGGGAACGGTTGCGCCTGAGAGTTGAACGCCAGTGGGTTGAGGTTGCCAAACTGCTGCTGCTGCTGCTGTTGGGCAGGCGGTACCTGCGGTGGGTACCCGAACGCAGCTGGTTGCTGCGGTGGGTACCCGTACTGAGCGTACGGCAGCTGCTGCTGCTGTTGCTGTGGGGGATACCCCGGCATCCCATATGGCGGCTGCTGGGCAGGAGCACCATACGGGTGCTGTTGCATCGGAACTCCATACGGGGCAGCAGGCGACGGCATGCCATAGGGTGACGGCTGGGCGCCGTACGCCTGCGGCGGGAACATTGCAGCGGGATCCGGTGCGAACGGCGCCTTGGTGCCCATGGAGGCACCGGCGAACGCCGGGCTCCCCGTCGGTTTCGGCTGTGCCGCTTGCTGTGCCTTCGCCTTCTCCGTCAGACTGTCGATGTTCGTCAGGTTCGCCCAGAGGTCTTCCTGCTTCTTCGGGCCCGCCTGCGACTGCTGCATCGGCGAAGGCGCCGCTGACCCGACCTTGGATACCGGCGCATCAAGCAGGTCGTTCATGGGCACCGCCATGGTGCGCGTCGAATCGGGCGCCGACGGCTTCTTGTCGGCGAACCACTCGTTCTGCGTCATGCTGGTCGGCGTCGTCGACTGGCTGTTCAGCGTCGAGAAGAAATCGTACGAGTTTGCCGCCTGCTGCTGCTGCTGCTGCGAAGCAGGTGCCATCATCATCGCAGGCTGTTGCTGTTGAGGTGCGGGCGGGCCCGACATGAAATCAGCAAAGTCCAAGTCGCCCGCAGGCTGCGACCGAGGTGCCTGCTGCTGCTGCTGCTGCTGCTGCTGCTGCTGCTGGGCGGGAGCGGCGCTCAGGAAATCGCCCATCTCCTCGTCGCTAGCATGCCCGCTGGGCGGCTGCGGCGCGTCGGATTTCTTCTTCTTCTTCTTCTTCTTCTCCTTCTTCGGCTTGTCAGCGCCCGCTTCGTCTCCCTTCTCCTTCTTCTTCTTCTCCTTTTTCGCTTTCGAGTCCGGTTGCTGCTGTTTCGGTCCCGCGTCATCGTTGTCGTCATCTTCATCGTCCAGCTTCTTCGGCTTCTTCTTTTCCTTCTTCTTCTCGCTGTCGCCCCTCTTCTTCGGCGCCGGCTCGTCGTCGAAGTCGTCGAGCTCGTTCTGGCCCATTGACGCCGACCCGTCCTTGAACTTGCTTTCGTATTCGCTCTTGGGCGCGTCGCCGAAGTTGTCGTTCGACTTCGAGAAGTTGCTCTGGAACCCGCCGCCCGACGTGTTCACGTTCGAGTTGCTGATGGCCGTGATCTTGTTCTTGGTCCTGGCGGAGACGGCGCGCTCCTCGTTCCGCTTGGCGTCGTCGTCGAGCAGGGCAAGGATCTGGACCGTTTTCCGACGCACGTCCTCGCCGAGCTCCGGGTTCTCCACGTATTCCGTGAACTTGCTGAGCGCCTCGAACCGACGCCGGCGCTGCTTCATGTCGTGGACGAACCGTTCGCTGCCATTGCGAAGCAGGAACTCGACGAGCAGGCACGCCTTGAGCACGTGGCGTGGGTAGGTGACGTCCGTCAATCGCTTCCAGAGCATGGACATGCAGGAATCGTAATGCTCGCGCTGCGACGTCATGTCGGCGATCTGATGCATCAGCGTGCTGGACGCGCCCCAGGGCTCGTTCGATGTCGCATCGCGGACGAGCTTCTCGCCTTCGGTGAAGAGCAGGACGTTGTCCTTGACCTTCCGCAGCACCTGCTTCATCTGCGCTGTTATCGACCTCAACCAGCGGTCGTTGCTATGGGCCTGTGCGCCTCGTTGCCACACGACGTTGACCCAGTGGGGAGGCGCGTGCCCAGGAGTCACTGCGCAGCAGTACGTATATCACGCTGCGCCCTAAGATTGCCGCCGATCCTGATCGGCCCGCCGTACCATTGGGCGCAATGGGCGCTGGACCATCTGGACCATCCCTGGACGACGACAAGCTCGACGACGCGATCGTCAAGGATGAGTCGTCGCAGGACGACCCTGAGAAAGTCATCGACCGGACGGGGCAGCAGAAGAAAGTGGATCCAGCGAAGAAGGCTCGCGCCGCCGCCTTGGTCGACGAGTGCATCCGCGATTTCGACCGGCTGTTCGATGTCGGGTTCGAAGGGCTCGGCAAAAGTCAAGCGGATCTCCTGCGACAGGTCCAGCAGGTCGTGTTCCTACGTGGCACGATCCGCCTGCATTCGGCGCTTCGTGCCCGGTTCGACACGAAGACGCAGTCGTTCGTCGTCCGACACCTGGAGCAGATCCACAGGGGCGATACCGCCAACTGGGAGGCGATACACGGCGCCTACAAGCGCATGCTGTCGACGATACGTCCAGCGAAGCGGATCCTGATGGCGATGCCGCTGGACGTCCTGTTCTCTGTCGGCAACGGGAACGTGTTCAACGCCATGTTCCCCTACATGGCGATCAGCGATCGTGGGCGGCTTGCTTGTGTATCGCGGACGTTCCTGGCGGCGATGAACACGCGCGTCGAATGGCGCGCCCTGTCCATGCTGGCCTGGATCGGTGAGACCTACCGGATCTGGTTCGACGCGCACATGGGCGTTCTGGTCGAAACGTTGCACTACCTGGACCTGCAGCACGCCATGAGGAACGAGAAGTCTCACGTCGAGTTCCTGATGGCCGGCCAGCGCGCCTTCAAGACCAAGGTTGACGCCGTCCTGCCATTACGGGACGATGAGCGTGCGTACTGGCGCCAGAACGTCTTCGGGTACTCGCTCAGCGCCAAACATCGCCTACATGCCCTCATGCACGTGAAGTTCTTCAGACCGATCCTCACTGAGCACTTCATTAAGATGGCGCGACACAGTATCTAGACATTGTATAAATTATGGCGGTACAATGACTAGTTCGTAAACACCTCGTGGCGAGATCTCGACATCAGTCGTTAAGATGTCAACCACTTGCATGTGCTCGGAACGCAGGAACGGGTTCTGGATCCGGGTGGCCATAGCCATATTGATGCTGTCCAGGAATTCTGTGCTGAAACAGGAACTGGAAAACGGGACCCGGATTACGAGTCAAATGACATCAGGAATCCCTGGCGACGATCTGATTGCAACTTTGCACAAAGTCGACCTACGCTTTACAGGATGTTCCGTGCTCGATCTGCCCGTCGATCAGGTGCTCGATCCAGCAACGATCAAGAGCAACGCCGGGCTGGGTAAGCACCCATATGCGTTCGCCAACCCGCCGACCCCCCGTCCGAATCAGGCGCCAGTCCTTCGTTGCAAATCTTGGCAGCGCATTTGCCCAAATGGTCCAACAGCGACCGTGGCTGATCCAGTGATGCCACCAGGCAACTCGAAGTAATTAACAACATGATCTCCCCCTCAACATAGCGTGCAGCTGGGTATAAGCAGTGACTGTCGCAAACGAATTATAAGCGCGCACAGCTGTATGTATTGAGCAGAGAGAGGTTCATCTTCATCAGTAGTTAGTACTAGTAGTACTGCGTACAAATTAGGAAAGTGTAATGTTCATCAGGTGATTGCAAATTGGCTTCCAGGCGGTTTGAGGTCACCGCCTCATTGGTCTTCTGCCTCGTCGACTCCGACTTCGTATTTGTCTTGCTTGCTCGTCTGCATGGTCGTTACGGGCTTCGATTGACGCTCTGCCGTGTTACCATCGGCACATTTGACTCGAGCAGCCCGAGCAGCAATTTTCCGGTGGATAATGAACGCCACCGTTATGGCAATGACTGAGTCCAGGATCTGTTGCCCCTTTCGAAGACCAGACAGGCCAGTCAGACCGTTTATCTGGTCCAGCGTGTTGAAGGTCTGGCTGATAAGGGACGACCCGAACGACATCAGAACGAGATAGAACGTCGTCAAGTTCTCTTTCTTCACCGTCGTCCTCTTGAAGTCAATGAGGCCTTTCACCGCGAAGAAGAACGGGGTTACCATGGCGATAATAGCGGAGAACATTAGCACTGTCGACGACAAGCTTGAAGCTGGTGAGCTATCGGCGTCTGGGCTTCCTCTACGGATCAGGTAGCATGCGTACTCGCCAGGGACAATTGGGCCGTTCACTTGGAATCCCATAATCGCTTTCCAGACCGAGGCAACCGACCCTATAATCTGAACTTGGAGGACGGAGATCTTCATGACAATCTGCGCCTTCCGATTCATCTGATAGAACGAGAAGATTACGCGGTTGGAGAAGAGTAAGATCTGGGAACCGAGATCTATGGCAACAGGATCAGACGCTCCGGTTTCTAACGGTTGGAATTCGGCCGGCTGGCATACATAGAACGGCGGATGTGTTGTAGAAAAGGTCACATCCATGGGGAATCCACGGCAAAGGCGCCGATGCCAGGTACAAGACAGCGGCACCGATATTAAGCCCCGCCAGCATGAGGTTCGTCCTGTGGTCGTACTGCTTGAATCGTATGCAAATGTACGAGTAGTATCCGAATGTAAACAAGAACGCCATGGCAGTCAGCGCGCCGCCGACTTCATACGCTTCCACGCCCATGTCGGGCGATGATACCTATATGCCCAAATGATCGCTACTGGTACCTATTTTCAATCGTGCTCGCATCATCAGCCCCGGTTTTAAAGACGCCTGAAGTGATGGGTGAGTTCCTGTGATCCGTATATGACGCTGTCCCGGCCAACGGGATCCAGCTGGTCCCAATTAGCCACGTTGTTACGAACCCCTGCCTGCGACTTGATCGTAACATATTGCACCTGATCATGACTGGATGGACCGCTCTCGATCTTTCTGCTGACCGGGTCTTCATGTCCAACAACGATCGATCGAAAGCAGTTAATACTGCCTGCTCGCGAAAATCAAAGATGAACAATTTATTGAGTAGAACCTTCATTTCCATCGCCTTCTGCAGGGAAGGGGCGATGTTGAAGTGACTGGAATTGGCAAAGTAAGGCACGCTTGAGGGGATGGATGGATGTGGGGCGCCCAGGAACGCTATTCCGGGCGGTTTGGGGTCGCCGTAGTGGGCCCCGTCGACGATGACGCCACGCGTGCGACTTCGTATTTGACTTGCGGGTTGGTTGACCGCACCATGGTCGTGACGGGCTTCGTTTGACGCTGTTCCGACGTGGCACCGGTCGCGGCAGACTTGACTCGGGCAGCTCGGGCAGCGATCTTGCGATGGATGACTAACGCCACCGCCAGAGCGATGATCGAGTCCAGGATCTGTTGTGCCTTTCGGAAACCAGATAGGCCGGCTAGCTTGTTTATCTGGTCCAACGTGTTGACGACCTCGCTGACGAGAGTCGATGCAAAAGACAGCAGAACAAGGTAGAGCGTTGTCAAGTTCTCCTTCTTCACTGTCGCCCTCTTGAAGTCAATAAGGCCTTTCACTGCGAAGACGAACGGGGTGACCATGGCGATAACTGCACCGAACATCAACAACGTAGACGCCATGCTTGCAGCTGGGGAATTAGTGGCATCCGGGCTTCCAGCGCGGATCACGTAGCATGCGTACTCGCCCGGTGTAATGGCACCGTTCACCTGGATTCCCAGGAACGCTTTCCAGACTGTCGATGCCGACCCGAAGATCAGGACCTGGAACACTGTGATTTTAAGGACCAGCTGCACATTTCGGCTCATCTGGTAGAACGAGAAGATGACGCGGTTCGTGAAGAGTAAAATCTGGGATCCCATATCTATGACAATGTGGTCAGATGGCCCGTTTAGAACGGAGACGTCGAGTGGCCTACATAGCGCGGCGATTCCGTTATAGAAAAGTTCGCAACCGTGGGGAATCCATGGCAGAGGCGCCGATATCAAGTACAAGACAGCGGCACCAATGTTCAGCCACGCCAGCATAATATTCGCCGAATGATCGTACTGCTTGAACCGTAAGCAAATATACGTGTAGTACCCGAGCATGAACAAGAATATCAGGGCAGTCAGCGTGTCGCCGACGCCGTGAGCCGACACGCCCATCCCGGGCGACGCCGCTTTTCAAGAGAATGTGAGCAAATGATCGATCGATGCTGGTACCTTTTTTCATGGCATCCTTTAGAGGTTCCCTCGTGATCGCTAGGTATAGTCACCGTACCCGCGACCGTACAAGGGCTTACCATTAGCTTCGCGCTATAGACATGCTAATCAAAGATGTCCTCAAGAGTACGCGACGCGATCGGGGTCCACGACGTCGAACT
This sequence comes from Plasmodiophora brassicae, assembly GCA_039704465.1. NCBI lineage: Eukaryota > Endomyxa > Phytomyxea > Plasmodiophorida > Plasmodiophoridae > Plasmodiophora > Plasmodiophora brassicae. The sequence continues at coordinate 506,947 of JASFAU010000014.1, forward strand.
GCCTTGCCATGACCAGCTACAGGCGTGCCCGTTCGCCAACGTCTGATCGCCAAGCGCGCTGCTCCCAATTAGTGCGCCCCTGAATGGGTGGCGTTCTGCACAGCATTTGGCTTCTCCCCCAGACAGGCTGCCAGTGTTTTGCTAATCTGGTTTATTCGCACATTTGGCCTTTGTGAGCGAATTGTCGCCCAGGACGCCAGCCGCCGGCGATGTCATCCAAGAACAGCACCATCAAAACGATCGAGTCGTCCAAGGTGCAGCTACCGAATTTGCTCGGGAAATCGGGCCGGAAGCAACCCAGTCGGGGTGGTGATTGTCATTGGTTATAACACCTGAGATGTACCGTTCAGCGGTCTGATGCTTTGTCAGTAGTGAACGAACAAGGACTCGCCTTCTCGAGCGGGTCGGAAAAACGCCTAGGCCACATCAGCCTTAAAGCAGCTGCTGATAAGCGCATTCCCCGAGATTTGCTCCTGCCCTAGTTCTCGATCGGAAGACAGTTTGGCAGCAGGGCCTGATCCCTCGTCTCAGTTTGTTGTCAATTGACGCTGCACATTGAAGCTGGACTGGTGACTGATCGGTAAGCGGACGGCCAACACAACACGGAACAGCATCTGGTGGACATGGTCATATATATCCGGAGCAAGCTGAGATTGAGTACATCCTCGACCCGTCGTCATCTTTCATACCGACGTTATCCAAGGCACCTTGCGGTCGAGGAGCCCACCTGTATGGCCCAGATGTCTTACCCCGACCGTACGTACGTGGCGGACCTGTGCCTAACTCTCCGTCCTTGACTTCGCCTTCGCCATCGCCGCCGTTATACCATCTGGCCGTGGGTGCCTCGAACGGGACCCAGTCTTCTCACGTATGATATCACATTACGGGCGTTCTGCAGCAGCAGCTTGTATCATCCTATGGATGGACGCCTGGCACTGCCAAAATACAGGCCGGACGTACGTAGACGCGGGTAGATCAAGATGTCCTCAGGACACGGAAGTAGATGCAGGTCGGGATGCAGTGCAGTGTATTGCCATTATGGCGCAACTGTCCTGCATCCGATTTTCAGCCAGTACTGGGGTGATGATCTGTTGCAACGCTGCTCAAGCACACCACGCAGATGAATCAGAAACGACCAAGTGCACCCGATGCAACCGTGTAAGTGCAGGAGATAACTGAGAAGCGCACGATGGCGGGTGCCGTGCGCTGCCATCATCAAAGAAAGCAGACCGCAGCCTTCTGGAGACTGGACGTACGACGCACATAAGCCGACTCCCGCATTGCGGCATTTGTGGTTGACCGAAATTGGTATCGCGCACTTCCCAATTGACCTGCAGCCGGGCGTGCAACAGGGCCCCCCTATAGTGCGAAACTGTCTGCGCTGTTTCATTCGGTTAGTTCAACAGGCATCAATGCGTCTTGTCGTCACCGTCCTCCTACAGCTCCTTATTTTTGTGTCGCCTATTCTTGGCCATGACTACGACCACGTTTGCCGACACCTTGTGCAGTTTCAGTCGTTCATGACCGGCGACACGATCTGGCAGAGGGCTGGTACGACAAGGAATAAGGCCTGGCTGGCCATGATCGGGAATTCGCTTGGCTTGACGGATGACGACCTTGTACCACCTGACGTTACCTATCACGAGATCCTTCTCAAAGACATCCCGCGGATGTCAAGCCCGTCGAATGACTCGGCCAAGTGGAACCTTGGCGTCGTTGTTGCTGTATGTCAGGCTATGCACAATCTGGTCACCAGTGGCCGACTACCGTTCGTCCACAACGTCCACAACGTCGATGTCGACTTCGGCTATTCGCAGGTCTGGCCCAGAATCGTGGGCGTTCTGCAGCAGCAACTGGTCACTTTCAAAGACACGCTACTGGCATTCGCCAATCTCCTTGATTCGCGCATGGGACGATTCGCGGCGATGCATTCCCCGTCCTACGAGGTGATGCGAATTGCGTTCTTCATGAGTCTGAACACGTACATACCGGACGTATTTGACGCACTCGACTTCAGCAATTCTATGGCGACCTGGCCGGAGGCGTTTCTGCAGAGCTCGGGCCATGGGTACTTCTCGATGCCCGTCCAGACACGCCTGATGGACGAGTTCCTATGCGCGGGCGCGGATCGCGATCAGTTCTGGATCCGTGTGGCCGTGGCCGTTCTAACGCTTTGCAGGGACACTGTGATGGACCAAGATCTGGAAATGGGGATCCAGATCACGCAACAAATGACCTTGGAAATCCCTGGGGAGACGCTCATCGCCCAGCTTCACAAGATCGACCTCGGCCTCGTCGGTTGGACGATGAGACTATCATCCGAGCAGTCCACCGGCCTGCCCAAGAAGCGACACAAGGTCACACTTGCGAAGAACCATTTCGGTATCGGTGAGTGCCGGTCACCTGCCAAGCTCTTGCGCAAGTGCTTTCAGGCCAAGACCACGAAGGCTACTGGGAGACGGTGACCCGACGTCAGATGACCATCAGGTGACACGTGCAAATAAACTCCCTGGCCCGGGAACGTTCACCGATCTGGGACATTAGCGCGGCTGCAGGTTAACAGTGAGCTACATTCCCAGTGCGGTACGGTGCGTGTTGTAATTTGCAGCAAGCGAACAGTCGCCGTAGAGTGTCGGAACGGAGTTTTGGGTTCGCAGCCGAAGTCATCGCTGGGCCAGCTGCGCTCCGGCGGGGCAGCCATGTTGCCTATCGTTGCAGTCCTTGTCCATGTCGTGGCGCCGCCCATCGAAGCCGTTGACCATGAGTATGAAGACGTATGCAGGCTGATACTGGACATGCAGCCGTTCCAAACCGGTGAATCGGTCTGGCAGCGCGCCAGCACGACTCGCAACGAGGCGTGGTTAACCATAATCGGGAATGCCCTTGGCTTGACCGATGATGATCTTGCCCGGCCCAACGTTGTTGATAACCAAGACATCCTCAAGGACATACCCCGAATGTTGAGCCCGTTTAATGACTCAGACACATGGGATCGCGAGGTCGTTGCCGACGTATGCCAGGCCATGCACAACCTGGTGACAAGTGGACGACTCGCGTTTGCTCGCAAAGCCGCGAATATCGATTTCGGTTAGTCGCAGGTGTGGCCCAGAATCGTTGGAGTCCTGCAACAGCAGCTGGTCACGTTCCCAGACACGCTGTTGGCGTTTGCAAATCTGCTGGACTCGCGTATGGGGCGTTTCGCCGCAACTCACGTCCCATCGTATTACCTGATGCAGATCGCCTTCTTCGAAACCCTGTCAGAGTTCATGCCCGACGTGTTCAACGAGATTGATTTTAACGTGAGGCCCGTCTGGCCTGACACGTTCCTACTGAGCTTTGGCCATGGGTACTTCTCGAAACCCGTGTTGACACGCCTAATGGACGAGTACCTGTGCTCGTCGGATCGCGACGGGTTCTGGATCAGAGTGGCCACCGCCGTCTTGATGCTGTCCAGAGATGCCATCCTTAAACAGGAACTTGAAGACGGTATCAGAATTACCTATCAAATGACGTCAGGGATCCCCGGTGATACTCTGATCGAAGCGCTGCACAAGGTCGACCTAAGCTTTGACGGCTGGACCATACCCGACCTGCCGGCCGACCAGATCTTCGACCCAGCAACGATCACAAGCGTCACCGGCCTTGGTTGGAACCCGTACATGTTCGCGAACCGGCCCCGTCCGATAGGGCTAACCCGGTCCCGGTCCCTTCCCACTCTCGTGACGAACATCAGCGGTACCATCGCCAGTTTTGTCCGATCCCGACGGTCGCTGCCGAACATCAAACTGCCCTTCATGCGATAAAGGATCGTCAGACTGTACCCGTTGCACGATAATGCGGCGATGAGCGACTTCACCGGGCAGGCGAGCCCGCCAGTGGGCCCCGGCTCCGCAGTCCGTACAGCCGCTGCAGCCGACCCGCTCCGAGCCGACGCGGTCCAGTTTCTCAATTGGCAGAGCCATTTGCGTCAGCTTCGCAACGAGATCGTTACTGTCCTTGATCGCAATGCAATCCAGGCGATCACGGCGGCCTTCGCCGATGGGCGTCCGGTCACCAAAGCCGATTTCACTGCCGCCATCGTGGGCGTCATTCAGCGCCGACGACGGAGCGACCGTTCGGAGCCGTTGCCCGCAACGCTGGCCACTGCGCCACCTAACGACATTGCATGCGCCATCGTCGACTTTTTCGATTCGACCGATCGCGGGGAAGGGTCGGCGCGTATCGATGAGGTCCTGGCGAATCTGTTGCATGAACGTCAAGGTCGCAACCTTGGAGCGTCACGAACGCTCCCGTATCGCAAGGCGAAGCCTGTCCCGGTTGCACGACGCTCTGGCAATGACAAACTCGCTGTCCTCCTGAAGGGGTCCGGTCATGCCGTTGCGGTCCACGATACCGGCACGTACGTGTTCGTTCTTTCACGTTAGTAACCGCTCTCGCTAATTGCTTGACGTTCTAGAGCGGAACTAAGAATCGTGAAGAACGGGTCGGCTAGGAATCCTCCGGTTCCTATCCCGTTCGACGATATCAGCGCACTCGTGCACGTTGCCGGCAAGTACAACATGTTCGTTCTGGCGACGGCGACGTCGATCGTGTCATGTCCCGAGAGCGGGGAGCCTGTCTGCCTGGAACGCGTGAGCACCGAGGAACCTGTACATACCTCTCAGGCGACCGTCCGATTCGGGTGCCTCTGATCCCGTTTCCTAGACGACCGCGTTGATGTATTCTGCCGAGGAAGACGTGTTATTCATCGGCACGGCTAACGGGACGATTCGCACCTGGAGTCTGCTCGAGGTCCGGCGACATGCCACCTTTCTCGACGCCATCGGCAGACGTAGCTGGACGTCTCCACTCGTCCTCCATGTCGATTCGCTCGTTTTGTCCCACTTGACTGAATCTGACAGGCGGATATGCAGGGCCATTCCGATGCGATAACGTCGCTCTGCTACGTGGCCAGCGATCGCCTGCTGTGCTCGTCCAGCATGGACCTGACGATCCGCCTATGGGATCTGTCGTCGGGGCACCAGCAACGATGCTTTGCCGGAGGCCATATGCGATCCATCAATTCAATCGGTCCGTCGTCCCGTGAGCAAGTCATCGGTTTGCGTTGAAACGGCGTCCCAGCGTTCGCGCCAGCAACACGAATGCTGATCAGCGGGGGTGCTGACGCCGCCGTCAGCTTCTGGAGCCTGTACAGCGACAAAGTCATCTTCAAGGTGCTGTCGGGCCCCATTTCATGGTCGGGAACGCCACCCCGTCTCTGATTCAACGTTTTCCAGAGCCATCTGCACAACGCTTCGGTGCAAACGATTGCAATTGCACCGACACGCTCGGCGGTGGTCGTGTCGGGCGACGCGTCCGGCGTCGTCAAGGTCTGGGATGGGGTCACCTACATCTGCCTGCAGACGATCGCCTTGGCCCTCGACCTGCACGGCCTGCTGGTCACCAGCACCCAAATCATCGTCTACCATTCCGGGACGGATCTCGTCTACCTCGAACAGGACGGTCCGTGTGCCACCGATGGCGATTCCGACGTCATCGACGCCGTTGACGTTAACGCGTCCGACTTCGCGTTGGTCGGCGCCATCCAGACCCGACTCCATTTCTGGAACCTGTTGAGTGGCGCCCGTATACGTGTGTCGCACAAGGACGTCTCCGAGACAGGCATCAAGGCAATTCGAGTCCATCGCAGTGGTCGCAGGCTGATGGTCGGCGAACGCAACGGTGAGAGGGACGCCGCCGGTCACAATGCTCACCTGGGTGCTGAGCCTCTCCTATAGGAACAGTGACGGTCCTGACGTATTCGACGATGACAACAGCGGCATCGCTGAAGGGTGCCCCTGGCGACAACCTGCTGATCGGCTGGGTCGACGATTGTCCCGCTCGCGTCGTGTCCATCTCCGATCGAGGCGTTCGCGTTCTCGATGAATCCACGTGAGGCCTGCATGTTGGGTTACCTCCAAACCCGCACTGATTGGTTCAAAGTGGCCAGGTCCTGTTCTCCGATATGACCGGACATCGGTCGTGGTCATCGCTATCGTCGATGGCTTTTGATGGCGGTCGTCTGGCCTGGGCGACTTCGTCGTCCTCGTCCACGTTGTCCGTCTTCGACGCGCGGCGCCTTGCGATCGTGTCCAGAGTCGGTGATCATGCAATTGACAGATCCGGTCCTGCAAACCTTCTCCATTGTCGTGTCCACGAGCGTCTTACTCCCAGCGTAGACGGGTACCTGTCGACGGTGTCGGTGGTGTCGGCGACCGTCATGGGCGATCAGGTGGCCGTGTCCTACGACAACGGGCAGCTCATCTGGTACAAGTGTTCCAGCCGTGGCCGCAGCGTACCGATGGCCACATCCACCACGCTCGGCAACGCAACCGCCATCACGTTCAACGGGACGTCATCGTGCTTCTACTTGGGGTACAACGACGGTATGGTGCCAATCGTCATCGTTTCACTGACAGTGCTCTGATTCGCGGTCCAGGAGCGGTCCGGTCAGCGTCGAAAGATATGTCGTGTCGATGGGAGTCGCACGGCGCAGGAGCGGCGTCGATTCGGTCGTTGGCTGTGATTGAGGATCGCCTGCATGTTGTCGTGTTGAACGTGGCCGGCATGGCGACAATCCTGGATGACGCCGGCGAAGTGGTTGGGAGGCTGGACAATGGTGGGACCGAATGGCGGGTCGCGATCGTTGTCGAACAACGTCGACGACGAACAATGCTGGAAGCCGACGCCATCATCCAGTACTGCAACAACAACGAGTTCCCGTTCGAGATGTGCTGGGACGAGGTCGACGAAACGTTCGTCGCGGCAAGGCCACACCCGAATCCAGTGAGCGTCAAACGGAACAAGACGGTCGACTTGACGAAGGTCGGTTGTCAGGTCAAAGCGAGGCGGAGAGCGATCCCTGAGGCGCCCGCACCGCGATTTAAGACGGCATCGTCGAGGTTACTGGCCGCCATGGAGAAGTGTTCGTCCAGACGGCATCTTCATGATCGCGATCTGGCGCGATCATGTCCGTACCCGGGGAAGAAGGTCATCAAATGAACAACAGGCCGATTCAGGGGAAGTGACACGATCGAGATGCGGTAGAACATGGACCGGGCTCAGTGTGGCCCACGAGCAGATCGGCGTCGACTGGCCCGGTGCTATGTTCGGCCAGCGACGCACCGAAATAGCCAAATTGGGCGTCGGCGGTCGGGTTCATCCGACCGCTCTTGGTCGTCCTGGACGACATCATGGCGTCGTGGGCGTCGCTCATGATCGTTTGCCTAGTCGTTACTCGCGTTCACGCAGGCCAACCTGGAGATGGTGGTCCGTTCCCAAACGTCCACATGTGGACGACAGAGCAGATGGCGCGTCGCTCCCTGTCGTGGCCAGTGCACCTGTTCGAACAGTACGGCGTCTGCCCTGACATCAGGCATTGACGGTCGTCCTGACGTTGAGGTGATCTCTCAGAAACATAGACGTCAGCAATATGTCCGGGTTCTGGACCTGGTTCACGAACAGGCCCACGCTGCGCGATCGGATGACAAAGTCGGCAACACGTTACCGCTGTGGTTTGCGATAAGGTTCTGACATCGTACGTACCTGGCAACAGGTCTGGGCGCCTCTGCGACTTTCTCATCGTTCATCGCGAGGGCCATAGTGCCGAACGTCCGTATCGCCTTCCGACGCATGAGGTCGTCGCATGTGCCATGGAGAAGATTCCTCCCGAACTGGAGCTGCCTGACCACTGCAGAAGAGAACTGGAGTCGTGGGTGACGTTGTTCGTTCAGGGCGATGCACCATACTGTGTAGCGCATCTCAGCGTTCTGTACCGTAACCACAGGGCGTGGTTGCTCATATCCCATCATGACCGAGGACGACGCAATGGCAACGTTCCGGCGGGGATTGCCTCCAACCTGCCATCGTCGTGCACCTCGTCGACCATCGATATCGCCAGGGCTTCGCGGCCGCCCGGCACCCCGACACTGGTTGATTCCACGAAACGGACAATGCATGTTTCCGCCCGGGCATCGCCGTCCAGTTCATCCCGCGGACGTCTTCCAACTGGCGGTACAGGCGATAGGGTCCCGCATGCAAGTAAGAACACGACGCCCGGCCGCCCGTATCGGGAATCGAATCCTGCAACGCCAATCGCCAATCCGAAACGACCTCCCGCCTGGACGTTGTTACTTGGGATCGGTACATTGTTTGCCGCTACGCGTGCCATGGCCTATCAGCGTTCAACGTCGCAGGCTACTGTGGCAGTTGCACGAACCAGGAACTCGCTGCTCGGTTCCCGCCTTGCAAGAGGGGTCCTAGCAACGTCGCTGGCCATTGCGGCAACATTGCGATTGAGCATTCCTAAGCGTCCGTTTGAAGGACGTGATGTCCCGGGTCCTGGCAGTCATCGATCCGGGCACCGCCGTGTGCCGTGGTGGGTCTGGATTGTTATCACCGTCACTGTCATCGCCTCTTCCGCAGGACTCCTTCTCGTGGCCCGGTTCTGTCGACGCCACTCCCGCGCCCGCCAGTATGCCGTCTGGCAGATGCAGAAACTCGAACAGCTAATACCACCAGTCTCTTAGCGTCACGAAGATCACCGTATGGAACGTTGCAGACGGATGGCTATTGTCGGCATTCGCTGGGTAACATTGTAGGCAACCAAATGGAGAGTCGTCATGGCAGATGTCGCGCCACGTCGACAGCGGACCTTGTTGGAAAGCGGGCGCCATCGTCCCAGGGCGGCAACAACAACCTGCGGTCGACGAGACGCGACTTACCTACTTCCTTCGAGATCACAGCCGGACCCGATGATTTGCGGTCGTAAGACAACGCGCAACGTCCATCGGCCTGGATGTCGTTGGTGGCTGGAATCGGTGCGCGGTCTGTCTTCAGTTTCGGGACCTATGCGCATGTACCCGCGTCGCCCGCTCTGCCACGTGGACCAAACGGCCATCCGCCGTTCAGTACATCCGATTGTAAAGGGGCTCTAGCAACATCACGTACTGGCCTCTGCGGCGTCATCAGTCAGCACTAACCGTCGCGTCCTGCTGAAGATCCTTCTGCGTCGACATCTGGGAGATGGGTCCACGTCGATAACCGGGTGCGTCTGTGGATGTGGACTATTGTCCCTATCACTGTCGTGCGCCCTGTGCTACATCGCTGCACTTTTTCGCGATCGCCAGCACACTGCGTGTCACGTCGAGGAACTCGAACAGCGAATGCCACCAATCGCTGAAGCGCCGTAAGCACCCCTGGTGGCATCCATTGGTAGATCAGGGCGCACCTGTCGACAGCAACCAGCTGCTGATCGGGTCGGATCGACGACGCAACCGTCCGGATGAATTCACGCCACCTGATTGCCGATATTGGATCATTCTTACCTTGACGATGCATGGCGATGCTGACCGGTACTAGTGGCAGGTTGCATGCCGATTATTACGAATGCTGGGTGGTCAGCCGGCACGTTGCGCGACGATGTCGACGATGGACCTTGTTTGGAAGCCGGCCGCCTCGTAGCGTCGTCCGGTAGGTCAACAGCAACAAAGAGTTTACATTATAGATTGAGGCGAACTCGTGGTCGAGACCTGCGGCAGAAATGAACAGCGGTACCCCGTTTGGGGACAAGCTTAGTGTGGTGCTAATTGCGGGTACCGCACCGGAATAGGCAACAGGTGTTAACACCGGGCTGACCACTGCTCATCACTGGGCGCCATGGCGGCCAGCTGGGTGATGGTCGCCCTGCTTTGCGCTTTCAACGGTGGCATGCATGCAACGGGAACCGGAAGCGCTCCTAGTGGGCTGTCGACGTCGAACAGAGACCCGCATGTTCGGACAGGTTACACCGAAACGCCATCGCCTTCTCAGGCCGAACACGACGTAGCCGAGGAAGAGCATCCATTCGCCCGTGTCAAACGTTGGACACAAGAGCAGTGGAACCGCCGCCCCATGCCGAGGTGGACGATTCCGACCGAAGGGTGCCGTAGCTGTATACTGGTCTGATCGTTCAGTTCTGAGTCGAACTGGTTTCAGGGGTTATACGATTCATGACGTTAGCGATTTCTCCGCTTGGTTGACCCATACCCAAACCTCCCCTAATAGCCAGACCGCCAATGCCACCCGGATATCGCTGTACGTAACTATCGCTATTACCCCCTCTATGTTGTTGAGGTTGACACGGTGAGTGGGAACAGCTCTGGGTCGCTCATCGTATACATCGTCCAGCAGCTTCGCCTGCACGGTCATGGCTCCGTGTCTCGTTCTCCGATTTCCGACATCGTTGCTGCTGTACGGGATGCTATTCCTGCCGAGCTGGCGATGCCGGAAGATTGCCAGCTAGATCTGGAGGCCTGGACTACCCGGTTCTTTATTGATCCCGATCCGTCTACTTTGGATCTGCACAGACTGTATCTGCACCACAAGGCTTGGCATCGAATGTGGGCCTATGACAGAACTCCTACGGTTGTTGTTTCGAACCTGCGGACGTCGTATTTTACGTCGACGACACCATCGAACCCCAGATCGCATGGCGAGCACGCTGACACTTCACAATCGTATAGCACCCGTAACATCCCGTCGTCACCCAGCTGTTTGCAGCCGAAGATGATTTCTCCAGACTTGTCATCGACGTCTAATTCTCCCTGTGAACCGCGCAACAAGAGCGGCCCTATAAGCGATAGAGACGCTGAGGGTTCGGCCAAGGAGGGGACAGACGATACATCCAATGAGGAGCCAACTTCGACTACACCAAGCACCAATCCGAAACGAACATCCGGCTCGACGTCAATGCTTGTTTGGGCTGGCGGACTGTTAGTCGGCAGTATAGGTACCTATATGCATGTATCGTCGCAGGCGCCTGCCCAGGAGCCTGAACGAAACAGCAACCCTCCACTCGGGACACAGTTGATTGCAAAAGGGGTCCTAGCGTCAGCACTGGCGCTGAGGATGTCATTGCGATTGTTCACTCGCACGCGTCCTGTCGAAGGCCCTGATGCATCATTACCAAGCAGTCAGCTGCCCAGCTACCGTCAATTGCCCTGGTGGATCTGGGTCATCGTCACAGTTGCCATCATCGCCGTTTCCGCAGGACTTGTCGCTGTTTTCCGGTTCCTTCAACGCCACTTTCGCGACCGCCAGTACGCTGCTTGGCAAGTTCAGAAACTCGAACAACTAATGCAACCGATCCCTGAGGAACCATAAACACCCCTCCGTATTGGCAACACTGCCGTGCTCACCTGGAGGCATCCTGCCAATCCGTACGATCGAACATGGCCTCGCCATGTGCCGTTGCCATCCCCGAGTGAGGCCTCCACGCCCTCGGTAACTCTGCATCAGTTGCGGTTGTTCGATATTCAATTTGCTGCTCGGTCCAGACTCCAGTGGCCAAATCCTGCTGGCCGATACTGGCGATACACCCGGGTCGACTGATGTCCCGCGACCACATCCACATCGAATGACGAATGGTCTTCGTCAGGTCTAGGCGAGGCGTGTGAACGGCAATCGTTGTCGTCAGATCTAAGCGGAACGTGCTAGGGGTAAACGTAGCCGAGCGCCACGAAAACGCGGTCTGTTGGTCTAGGAGCGGTTGCAAGGAAATAAGCAGACCAGATGGACGACAGAACGCAAACTAAGGCGTTTGGGATATCTTGTCAGTGTCACTGTTGGGTGGACGTCCTTGCCTCGTTGGGCCATGTGCGGACGGGAATGCGAACTCCGGCCGCCCCGAAATAGCCAGCGCCGAAGTCATTCCGACCGACTGCCAGTCTGCACCAATATGGCGACTACCTGCAGGGCGGTCGTCGTTCTGGTTTGCCTTGTCGTTTGTGGTGCGCAGGCAGGTCGTGATAATAGAACACGAGGGCGCGCGAAGCCGGCGCCGGCGCCGGGTTGTCGAGATGGCACCGAGGCGCGACGTACTCTGCGGCCCACGTTGTCCGATGTCACGGTATGGACGCGTCAGGAGTTGACAGTTCGCTCCTTGTCGACGCTCGATACCGTCGTTGAACAGTAGACTATCCGCAGTAGGCTGTTGTACGTTGCCAGCGTTTCTAATTCGTGTTCGTGTCAGGTCGTATAATGTGTGCACGCCGCTCCAATTCAACGCATGGATGTGGAAGGGAATCCTGCTGACCGTTGGTTCCGACGATGTCATTCGTGCTGCCACGTCCAGTGGTGACCCGCTGACCAGGTCTGACGCGAACTGTGCTGCCTAGGTGATGCTGCCACGTTGACATTATGTTCGGAATCAGATCTGGAGAGTTCATCAGAGACATCATGAGGATCCGCGCTGACTACCTCCGGGACAAGCGTCGTCCCACGGAACTTCGCCTCCGGCTCGATGCTGTCGTTGCAGAGTGCATGGATCTGCTTCCTCACGAGCTGAAGATGCCTGGCGTTTGCAGAGGCAGTGTGCGCTCCTGGATGGCGGATTTCATTTCCGCCAAGGTCATCTCCGGTCCTCGTCTGTTCGTGCTGTATCGTATCCACCGGGAATGGATTCGAATCATGGAGCACGACCGTCTTGCCGACGGTATGGACTGCCATGTGTCGGGTGTTGTCGACAGGGACGGGATGCTCGACCTCCCCAGTCCAATGCGACGCTCAGCACCGGCAAACGTGAACCGGCATCGCCGGCTCGTGTGGGCAGCCGTGTTGTTTGGAATCGGTGCGATACCTGCTGCCGGTGTTCGGCGAAACAAACATGTACCGTCGCAGCCAGCCAGTGGCCCGATTCCCATGCCGCGCATTGCAGAGGGGATCCTAGCAACGTCGTTGGCCCTGGCGGCAGCACTTCGATTGACCATGCGTGGCCGGCCAGGTCGAAGTCCTGCTGGATCAGTACTACCTGAAGAGCTCCCGCCCGACCGCCGTCGCACTCCTGGATGGATGTGGGCGATCGTCGCGATCAGCATCGTTGTGGTTTCCGCCGGGTGCTACGCCGTCTTCCGGTTCTATCGGGGGCACTTCCGCGACCGCCAGCACACTGCCTGGCAGGTCCGGAAGATCGAGCAGCTCATGCAACCGCTCTCTTGAAACCGTCGTCAACCGCATTGTACGACGACGGTGATGGCCAGAGGCAGCTGTGTGTGTACCTGGAGGCGGCCCCGGGTGGATCGACGATCGTCTCCCGTCGTCACGCTTCTCGGGTGAACGCACCTCCGTTGCGCTCCTGTTCATCTCCGGGCTGATTGGTCGGTATCGCGGCGGCCAGGACTGCAACGACGCCAGGTTTGCATTCGCCATGCATGGGGAAGTAATCGCGGGATTAACTTGTACTGCTTAATAATACAGGACGGCCAACGTCCCGGTTGGCCTGCGGGCTACGGCTAGCGGCTAATTCCAGGCGTCGCGCCGAAATTGGCTTCGCGTGCCCGGCCGACCAGTGAACTAACTGCCTGCCCCAGCGGTAATTTAGCGCCATGGCGACCTGCTCGACGGCGGCCGTTCTCCTGTGCCTTCTTGTTATTGGCGGCGTTCAGGCAGGCCGAGTGGATAATCAGCGCTCGACGCGCAACGCGCGATCAGGCGCAGATGGCGATCGGGCCGCCCGGGAGGATGGGCATCCGTTCCCGGTTGTTAAGAATTGGACTCTGCAGCAGTTGGCGCGCCGCGGCCTGCGGTCCATGCTTCCATGGTTGACCGAAGGGTGCTGTATCTGCAGGCACGTGATCCGGCCGTCCAGTAAACTGACTCGTCTCGCATTCAGAGGATGTACCATCAGTGGTGAGAAGGGCTTCCTTACCTGGGTGAAGGGCAAAGCCGTCCAGAACGCTCCCGCCTTGACAACGTACGAAACGATTTCTGCTGAGGTAGTGCTGTCGCAATGATGGTCTGACACTGAGGATGATGCAGGTCAGGAGCGCTCATACGGTACCTTGTGGAACATCGCAAAGTTCGTCGTAACAACCCCGAGCATCGCAGCGAGATCGAGCAGGTTATCGAAGATGCCCAGAAGGCGATCCCCGCAGAACTGGAGATGCCTGACAGCTGCAAGGAAGCATTGTCGTCCTGGATGCGTGATTTCCTCACCGATACCGATCCATCAGCTGACAAACACCTGTATAAGTTGTATTGTAACCACAAGTCCTGGATGCATATTCTTGTCCACGACAATTCGCAGTCAGCGAAAGGCAACGTCAACCCGTCCGCGTCCAGGTCTGCAAGTCCAGCTGCCGGTGGTCGCAAACCGACCTCGTCTATTTCCAAGTCACGCGGCGCGCCATCGCGCGACAATCGTGCCACCCTGCCACTTGGCACGCCCACGGGCGCGGCGATTGCCAGCCTCATAGATCCGAAGGCGCCTGACAAACCCTCTTATTTATCACGTGCTGGTTCCGCGGTTTCAGGCACGCTTGTCCAACGTACGACGTCGCCAGGTGCCATCCCCACGAAACTGACAACGAAGGGCGGCATCAGCACGGCACCGGCGCGGGAATCCACGAAATCGCCGCCGAACGATTCCAACCTGGCATCGTCGTCTGACTCACCCAGCGGACGCAACGCAAGTGCTCCGATAGCAGGCACGGGCGATGCGCTTCCGCAAGACGTCAAGAATGGGACACCTGATCCATCCAATGGACACCTGGTTTCGACAGAACCAAACAGAACCCACCCGAAACGGTCGTATGTCTCGAAAGCGTTGCTGGTTGGAGCCTGCACGCTGTCTGCTGTCGGCATTGGTTCCTATGGCCATGTCTCCTCCGCGCCTGCAATGCCACTTGAAATAACGAGGAACCCGCTGCTCGGCTCACGGCTGGCAAGAGGGATCCTAGCGACGTCGCTGGCCATTGCGGCATCATTGCGATTGAGCATTCCTAAACGTCCGTCTGAAGGACCTGATGTACCGCGTCCTGGCAGTCATCGATCCGGGCACCGCCGCGTGCCGTCGTGGTTCTGGATTGTTGTCGCCCTCGTTGCCATCGCGTCAACCGCAGGGCTCCTTCTCGTCGTCCGGTTCTATCGACGTCACTTCCGCACCCGCCAGTACACCGCCTGGCAAGTCCGGAAACTCGAACAGCTCATGCAGCCACTCGCATAAGCACCCCGGTCAGGCACGGAACGATTGTGGCGCGTTTGTGTATAGTTTCAATACAGCAACGAACTGTCCCTAATCGTCGTCGGCTGTATTACGAATTTGCCGCTCCTCTATTGATCTACTGGTGATACGTTTCCGGAGGACACCACACGCTCGAAGCTGGCCGGCTCGAAGCCGCAAGCCGCGCAGTCGGGAACTGCAGACTCGTCTGACGCGGTGGCCGGACTCCGACCTGACTCTGAGGGCGTCATTTTCAATTTGGGCCCGGGTGGCGGTCGGGCGATGCATCGCGGCGTGGCTCGTAGGGGTCGCCCGGGCGGGTACGACTGGCGCAAACACGTCAAGAAGGGTGATGACGCCGCACGCGAAGGGCCGCCAGATTACAGCCGGTCGCCGTCGCCGGACGTGTATGTCTGTGCGTGGAATGCGGCTGTGCAGGTCGCTGATGTCGCCGCAGGGAACGACCGGACAGCGTCCAGTCTTTGGGTGACCTGAGACAACTCTGCAATCGGATGGACGGATCGTCGTATGGGCAGTATAAACGGCTGCGGGATTCGAGTTATGCACTGGGAAAGTTCACGCTGACATTCGACCATATCCAGCCTGATGGATATGCGCCGCCTTCGCGATGCCACATCAGAATCCCGCTGAAGGATACAGGCCTCCCAGAAACGTGGTGGTCGTCGCCTCTTCGACGAATAGGTATCGTTATGCCGCATCCGTTCTCACCGTGGCTTACGCCTTGTGTGCTTGTAGCCCTGAGTGATTACCTGACTAGAAGATTCCACGAAGTGTCGCATCGGCGTGACGACAAGCCGTTTATCTCGGTCAGCAAACCGACACAGCAGGTGCTCCAAAGGAATGCGACGCTGTTCAATACCACTTCTGGCGCGAATTTCTTGGAGCTGCGCCCAACCATTGCTCTTCCGAGTAGAGGACGGACCATTCTTGGGTAGGACGATTATTGTTTGGCCCCCAACAACCGGCCTACTGACCGATCCCTGTAGGAACCTGTGCGCCAAGATCCTGACGGAAGACCTAGTTGAATATCTGCGCAAATCGTTGTTGGTCGAGTCGCTGGATGAGAAGGCCGTCCTACGGCACATTCAGTGTGTCGAAGACTCTGAGGTGTGTTCGCAAATGTGATTCGCCTATACCTCGTTTGGCTCATATCTGGTCTACACAGTGCCTACGTGATCAGTTAAGCGAAGCAGGTTTAGTCGCGTTTATCGGTGATGGTTCTATTCTGCCTCGGCGTAGTGGCGTCAGCGATCTTCCTATGCCAGCGCAATCAGCAGTGCGGTTTCGCTCTCCGGACAGTATGGCCGTTACTCTGAAGACGCGACATTCCGGCGCGATTCGCGGTATGGGGGTTCCCGTTGGAGTAAACCTCATTGTTGGCGGCGGGTACCACGGGAAGTCGACGCTGCTGGAGGCCATCGAGATGGGCGTCTATAATCACGTACCCGGTGATGGGCGCGAACATGTACGTGCATGTCATTTCCCGAGCGCCCACGATATTCACCTGGTTGCAGGTTGTCAGCATCTCGTCCAGTGTCAAGATTCGCGCTGAAGATGGTCGCAGCATTACGCATGTGGACATCTCGCCCTTTATCTCGAACTTGCCCCAGGGGCGCCCGACGACGTCCTTCACTTCGGAGGACGCTAGCGGGTCGACGTCACAAGCTGCGGCGATCATTGAATCGCTTGAGCTTGGTGCACAATGCCTGCTAATCGACGAGGATACGAGCGCCACGAATTTCATGATCCGTGACATGCGCATGCAACTTGTCGTATCGAAGGACAAAGAGCCCATTGTAATTTGGCGCTGTCCTGGTGACGACATCAACAAACTGACGGCTCGTATCTCAGACCCCGTTCATTGCTCGCGCTCGTAGTATGCTGCACCAAATGAATTGCAGTTGCATTCTCGTTGTTGGAGGATGTGCCGATTACTTCGCGATTGCCGACCGAGTCATCCAGCTGGACAACTACGTTGCGAGCGATGTAACAGACAAGGCCAGACAGGTTGTCGCTGATCATGCGTCAACATTCGATCCAGCGTGGCAGTCCAGAGATGGAATGGAGCTGGCGACGTCACCGCATCGTGACCTGAGTGCCGGCTACCGCGGCAAGAACAAAGTGATGGCCCTGACATCCGTGCTTGTCGACGGCGAGCAGGTCGATCTGTCCTGTCTGGAGCAACTTGTCGATCGCGGTCAAACACAACTGATCGTTGACGCTGTTGTCTACTTGCAATCGCACAGGATGCTGGTAGGGTGATTTGTATTGAACGACACAGGTTGTTTACTCGCCTGCGATCGTAGGACGGAAGGCGCCCTTTACGTGAGGTTCTGGAAGCGCTTGAAGTATTGCTCGACAAGGAGCCGTATGGCCTCGATGCTGTTTCGGATCGCCGGCATGGCGCTTACAGGTACGTTGGACTGCGTCTTTTGAAGAGCGCCGTTTGAACTCCTAAACGCGACGTATAGCCGCGCGCGATTGTTCGAAATTGGGGCATGCATTAACCGTCTGCGGAAGTCCCGGTCGTGAGAAGTGCTCCACAAGGTACTTCGTTGCATTTCCCTCGCCCCTCCGGGTGGCGTAAGCGTATTAAACCGCCCGAGTGTACGACACCCAGTACGGTATGGCATAGTCCTGAATGACGTCGACAGTGTCCCGACGTTGCTATCGACCTGTCATCGATAGTCAAATGCGAACTTGCCCGGGTTGAACCACACCCGACAGGACAGATCTGTATATTCTCTCGGCACGCGTCCCGGGATTGTTCACAGGGCACGCGACGTTGCCTTCGTACTGGGGTCTCCGCATTCCCACAAATCATCAGCGTGTGGTCTGTGCTCGTGTCCAGCAAACGTTCGTTATGGCGCCGGTGTCGCTAGTCGCAACCGTATTGCTTCTGGTCGCGGTCGTCGACGCCCGCTGCGACGACATGTGCATGTGTCATTCTATTAAGTGCACTGATACCGGTGCGGTGTCCTGGCGGCTGGACGTACCGCACAACACGTTCCCTGATCAGGCCACGGTTCCCAAGATCGAGTTCGCACACGGCAATCGCCACGCCATCACCAACCTGGGCAACGTCAGCCAGCTCTTCCAGCAGCTGGTCCCGTTCGCCCATAACGGATTCGAGCTCTACGACTACGACGGTTGCAACTACGAGCTGATCCAGGTGGCGACCGGGCAGTCGTGCGTCCACTTCAACAAGCACACCAGCGAGCTGCTGTGCGACCCGAACCCGTCCAACGGCACGCGTGCGTACTTCAGCGTCGGACCCGCACGTCTAGACTGGATCATGTTCGTGCACACCACCCTGCGAACGCTGTGCGACGGCCGCGACCGCGACGTATTCTTCATCTCAGCGTCGTCGTCCGGTGCGCTAGACGCCCAGCTGGCCTGCTACGTGAACAACCCCGGGTACTACGAGAACCCGCTGTCCTCTGCGCTGTCCTCGCCGGTCAGCTCTGTCGACATGAACGTCCTGGCGTCCGTCATCGAATCCATCTTCATGCACCCGTGCCAACCGCCATCCGGGCCTCGCGTGCCTCCTCCCCCATAAACGATTGCCATTGTTCCCTGCACTCTCCCCGGATAGAACGTTCAATAGATTCGTGCCCGCCTGGGCGTGTGCCACATGCACGACGCGTGGCATGCACTGCGCCACAATCGCATTCCTGATATTAGCTGCACGACAACATGTGGTCGATGATGGTTCTGGCTGCGATGGCGGCGCTCGCCGCCGGGCGCCGCGACGACCTGTGCCTGGTGGCCCCGATCCGAAGCTCGGACGACAGCACCTGGCAATTTCGGTTCGACATCCCGCACAACACGCCGGGGAACGTACAGGGCCCTAACGCGCTCCGCTTCACCATGTGCAATGGCGGGCGCCATGTCACCTCTCGTATGGACGACCTACCTCCATCTTCATATGTGCTTGACGCGCGTTGTGCCCAGGGCCACTGCCTAACGGTGCCACGTTGCTTGATGCCGTCAACTACGTCGCGTACGACCTGGTGCCCATGCTCAGCGATCTGACCAACGGCACCGTCGAGTATCACGATGTGTTCAACGACGACACCGCCTGCAAGCAGTCGCTGATAACGACGAGATCCGGCGACTATTGTGTGCGCCTGAACGAGCACTCACAGCAGCTGTACTGCGACACGAATTCCGACCGCCTGCTGAACACGACGCCATACGGGAACATCAGCATGGCGCACGTCCAGCTTCGCGAGATCTGCGACGACCACGACCGCGACGTGTTCTTCCTGGCGGCGTCGTCCACCGCGGCGCTGGACACGCAGCTGAACCGCTGCTCGCCGAACTGGTGGCTGCGGTGCGAGTTCGACATGAGCGCCGCCCAGACGCCCCTGGACCAGATGACCAGCGGGCAGCTCTACGCCCTCGATGACCTCCTTACGTGCGTCTTCTTGAACATCTGGAACTGCCCTTAACACAGTCGTCTATCGTCCCTGCTACACTGGATGCCGAATTAATGCATCGCTTAATCCTCGGGACAGGAACGTCATTCGTTGACGACGCCGCTCCGATTATAGTGTTAGTGGCGAGTGGATCGCTTGCCTTAGGGGGCGCGATGATGCAATCGTATGGGAAGATGTGGCGGGACACGTCGCGTGCTGTTCAGGCAGCGGGCGTGCTGCGGCCGGTCAGTCAGGTCCTCTGCCTGGCCATGGCCGCGGCCTGCTGCTGGAACGCGGCGGTGGCCACCGCTGGCTCTGCTGCGCAATTCGAATTGGTGTGGAGCGGGGTCATGTTCGTCGTACTGGCTGTGCTGATGGCGTACGCGACGAGGACGCTGATCTCGCTGACGTTCATTACGGCGTTCTCGGCCGTCCTGTCGCAGGTCTCGCTGATGCTCGCGGTTCGTTTCTGGCGTCCCGCCGCGGACGCACCGGCCCTGGCGATGATCATCATCGGTGTCCTGCTCGGTGCCGCGCTGCTAACGTTCGCCGTCATCCTGGCCGCCAAACGAACCGGATTCGACATTCAGTTCGTTCGTGACGCGGATTCCAGGTCGACCCGCACGACCGCCTAAATACAGATACAGCCGGTTCACACACGCCAACCTGTGGTCTTTATATTCGGGCCGTGATGACTCACGATGCAGCGATATGGGCGTCATGCCACGCTCGCCTGTTGAGTCACACGTTGGGACGTATCTTCTGGGTCGGCAGGCGGCTGACAAATTGCTATTGTCTGCCCAGTTCAGACCCTAAGGTTTGATCGAGCGTTATCACCCCTCGAAAACACGCATCACGATGCTGGACCGCCTGGTGATCGCCGCGTTGGCGATCGGGGTGGCTGCCGGTCTCGACCTGGCCGGCACCGTCAATGAAGGCACGTACCTGAACATCAACTGTAAGGATCAGACGATCGCCGAGATCCTGGACGCCACCTACGGCACCAACGTCGGCAGCGTCTGCTTCGTCGAGCAAGCGCCGCAGATCGTCAGCGACCTGTGCCTGAAGCAGAACAAGTGCCGCGTTATGGCGTCCCCTAGGACGTTCGGCGATTCGTGCAACGGGTTCCCGAACATGACGCTGTCCATTGAGGTGCGTTGCACAGAACCCGCACCGACCCCGGCACCGACCCCGAGGCCAACCACAGCGATGCCAACCCCTGCGCCAACGCCAAAGCCGACACCTGCGCCAGCTCCGACACCTGCGCCAACGCCAAGGCCAACGCCAAGGCCAACCCCTGCACCAACGCCACGGCCAACACCTGCGCCAACTCCTGCTCTAACGCCAACTCCTGCTCCAACGACAAAACCGACGCCAATGCCAACTCCAGCGCCGGCACCGATGGCGTTAGCGCCGGCACCGATGCCGTTAACGCCAGCGCCAGCCGCGGATCCGTTCGACAGGTTTCTGCAGGACCTGCTGGCGGCCCTGCAACGTCTGCTACAGAAGACGAACTCGACGACGATGCCGGATGACCAGCGCCGCGTTCTGGACCAGACGCGCGACGTTGTGAGGAACATGTCGACGCCGGGCGATGACCCGCTGCGAACCCGGCTGGAGCACGACATTCTCGACCTGATCAACAACTCGACGGCACCGAACGCGGCCAAGCCGGACAGCATTCCGACGGCGGTCCCGAAGAACGCGACGATGGCGCCAGGGCAGGACGAGATGGGCCTCCTCCAGGAGATCCTTCAGGCGATCAAGAACTGGACGATGCCCACCAGTGCGCCAAGGCCGTTTGCGAACATGACGACACCGACGATGACGGCGCCGAACGCGCTCAAGAACACGACGATGGCGGCGCCAAACGCGTTCGGGAACACGACGACGATCGCGCCGAGCCCGACGACCGCTGCGGGGCAGCCGAAATCCATCAATGATCTGGGCAGCAACGGGACGACGACGGCGTTGGCGAACCAGAATCCGGTGCCGTCGCAGGTGCCCGAGATCCACCCGGAGCTGTTCAAGAACATGACGGCGGCGAAGCTGAAGCAGTTGGGCGTCCCCGAGATCCACCCGGAGGTGCACAACCTGACAAACACGCCGGCGCCGAACACGTCGGCGGCTATGCCGACCTCTGTGACACCGGCAGCATCACTGCCGCTTGTGTCGGGACGCAGCCAGCAACCCGAACCCGCGACGCGTGTGCTGAACAACAGGATCACCCACCAGGGCGACATGCTGACGGGGCAGACGCAGCCGCAGCCGATGCTCATGTTCGGGTTCGTCCCCGAGAACCAGTCCCGTCGTTACACGTGCCCGATGGGCGTCTTCACGCGCGTGCAATTCGCGTCGTACGGGACGCCTCGCGGCAGTGACGTCACCAGCCTGAAAGCCGACCCACAGTGCGCATCGAACGCAGACGACACCGCGAAGTTCGTCAGCGACCTGTGCGTCAACGAGAGCGAATGCGAGATCCCGGCCAGCAACAAGCTGTTCGGCGACCCGTGCCCAGGAACGGTGAAGCACCTGTCCGTATCGATCGTCTGCACGCCATACGATCTCGGCTTCTAAAACCGAATATGAAATACACCCGCCGCCGCTGCCCCCGCGATTTTTGCGCGCCGAGCGACACCCGCGCGTCGGAGCTGCAGCGTCGGGCTGAGTGGGAGCAGCAGCTTCTGACAGCGCGGGCCGTACACCGGCGATGATAGCGCCAACAGTCAAAGCGGCTTCGGGGATTCTGGATGGCCGGACTGGGGAACCGAAGCAGTCCGTTGCAGAACGTCCGTTTATTGGCGCTACAACGTACGGCCAATGCTGCATGTGTGCCTAAGGGACGACGTTGAGGCCGATGGACCGGGCCTGGGCGGCGATCGACTTGACGACGCCTTCCAGGTCGTGGTCCTCCATGCCCGGATCCGTCATCTTGACCTGGCCGATGGCGAACAGCTGCCGCAGGGATACGTTGCCGACCATTTCCCGGCCGGGCTGCCGGGCGCCCTTCTCCACGCCCGCCGCCTTCTTCAGGAAATAGCTCGTCGCCGGCGACTTGATCAGCAGGTTGAACGTACGGTCCTCGAAGACGGTCACCCGGACGCGCATCGGGACCTCCTTCTTGTACGTCGTCGACGCCAGGTTGAACGCCTGCACCGATCATTGTAAACGGGTTGCCGCCCGGCTCGTGGTATGGAATGCCGACCTTGCAGAATTCCATGATGTTCAGGCCGAGTGAACCGATCGCCTGACCGATCGCCGGGGACGGCGCCGCTTTGCCGGCGGGCAGCGTCATGCGCACCATGGCCTTCACCGCGCTCATCGCCGTCTCACGGACGCCGCTTCGTGTAGGTAGGTACTCGACTGATACAAGTGCCGGGGAGTACGTCTTCGCATCTGAAGGGGGTTCGAGGTGTTTTATCTTATTGACGATGATGCATGACAATGGTCTGTTCAGGACATGGGCGTGGCGACTGGGAACAAACGTTTGGCGTTGGGCGGGAAGTACGGCTCCTGGGTGGCGGCGAGGAACGGCCACGCGCCGGGGCCGTCTCTAACCATGCGCGCAATGTGGTCCGCCCAGGAATCCGATGGCGTTTCCATTCGGACAACACCCGCCCGCCTTATAAGGCGAGCATTCAGGTTCGCCGGGTCGATTCGCATGGGATCACGGCAGACGCCAACGATAACGGCAATGACTAGTCCGAGGAGCAGCATCTGGATCGCGAGCTGGCAGCCCCAAATAATGCCCTTCGTCGACCCTGTCATCTTCGCTGACAGATACAATCGTGGGGTTCGGTGAGGTGCGACACGAAAATCACAACAAAATAGAATGAGACGACTGGGCGTGCCCCCTCAGACACGAACATTCGATATCTGCAGGCCCTGTTGAGTCACGCCGCGCGTCTGCAGTCACGCCCCGTCTGTATACGGCCTGCAAACGTTCCGCCAATGTTCGCCGACTGGGAGCTGCAGACATGACATAAAACCACATCCAGTGCCCGAGTCTCAACTCGGGCTATTTCGGGAAGAGAACCTGAGGTGGTCTAATTCCGTCGTCCGTCCCCCCGTCGCGTTGGTCGTTCCGCCTAAACCGTACATCGCCGCCCGGGCGCCAGCTGCATCGGGTCGGGGCGTGCCCTGCTGCCATGGACGACTCGGAGATGGTGCAAGGGCTGCGTGCCCTGACGGAACTGAGCCTGAACTTGAACCGGCTGGAGCTGGCGAACGAGACACTGCAACGGCAGCTGTACCAGCGATATCAGACGGAAGGGCCGTCGCCCGTCGTCGAAGCGGCGTTGCTGCTGGCGAGAGCCAATGCCAATCTACGTGTGCAGCTGGCTAAGGACTACGAGAACAGACGAATGCATCTGATTCGGGCGACCAAGTCGACGAACGATGTTGGTCTGACGACGCGGTTGGAGAATGCGTTCCAGATGGACTGGTTCTCCAGTCTGTCCACAGGTCCGAGAGACCTGGACGGTATCGCACCAGACGTCCTGAACGGGCAAAGCATCGACGAGAAGGTTGCGTCATGGGGCTTTGAAAAGTCCCAGGCCAACGATATCGTAAGTCGCCGTATGACGTCATTGTCGACGGGGTGCCTAACATTGACGATACAGATCGAAGCGCTTCATGCGTCTCTGCCTGTTCCAATCCCGCAGGCTGAGGTTCGTTACACGACATGTTCGAAACGCGACGCGGTGGCTGTTAGCCAGGACGGGTGGTCGTCCAATGGTACGGGAGCGTCTTCGGCATCGTTCGACTATGGGTTCCCAGCAGGAAACAACGAACCGTACGTCTTCGACCACGATGCGGATTCATCGATCACGGTCGTCCCCGGTGGTGCGAATGACCAGATCAAATGTGGGACGCTGCACAAGCTCATTGAGCGCCTGACGGATGATCGGCTCCAGGAT
Source organism: Plasmodiophora brassicae (assembly GCA_039704465.1). NCBI lineage: Eukaryota > Endomyxa > Phytomyxea > Plasmodiophorida > Plasmodiophoridae > Plasmodiophora > Plasmodiophora brassicae. The sequence goes on from JASFAU010000014.1 coordinate 531,324, forward strand.
CTGAATCTTAGATTCGTTTTCCTCCTGACGTATCATTCGTTCACGACAGCCCATGACCTGCTGCAGGCGCTCGTGCAGAGGTATTTTACGCCGGCGCCGCCCAATGCGACTCCCGGCGAAATCCAGTACTTCCAGCGGAATCGCCAGAAGGGCATCCGCCTGAAAGTGTTCAGTGTCCTGAAGAAATGGGTCGAGGACCACTTCTGCGATTTCGAACAGGATGAGGGCCTGCGACGTGAACTCTGCGATTTGCTTCAGACGCGCCTTGCGGTCGGCTGAGCCCTCTGCTGGATTCGTTTACCCATTGTCTAATCGTGGTTGTGGGTAGGATGCGCCATGGTCCCGCAAGCTGAGCTCGACGATCCTGACGGTGATGCAGAAGCAGGCACAGGGCGTATCGCGACACATGTTGTTAGCGTTCGACCACCTGGCGCCTCCGCCTGAGATCCGTGCGTCAACCAGTGTCGAAGAGATCGAGGCGAATTTCGCCGATGTTTCCGCGCTGGAGATCGCCCGCCAGCTCTGCCTGGCCGATTTCGACCTGTTCCGCCAGATTCAACCTCGCGAATGCCTGAATCAGGCCTGGTCGAAGGCGGATCGTGACACGCGAGCCCCAAACATCATGCGAATGATACGACGATTCAACCTGGTCTCGCAATGGACGCAGTACATGATCGTCCAGCCCAATTGCAACGGTATCGCCCGCCTGCGGCAGATGATCCGGATCGGGGAACATTGCCTGGCCTTGAACGACTTCTCGTCAGCGTGCGCCATCTTCGCCGGTCTGGAAGCGTCACCGATCTACCGGTTGAAGAAGTTGTGGGAACAGCTTCCCAGTAAGTTCCAGAAGTACTTCGAGACGATGGAGGCGGTGTTCCGGTCTGACACCAAGTCCAAGATGCGATTTCGAACCGTCCTGCAAGAAGCGATCCCGCCGTGTATCCCGCACCTGGGCCTGTTCCTGTCCGATCTGACCTTCATCGAGGACGGCAACCCAAACGAGCTGAACGGCATGATCAACTTTCAGAAGAGGCGCATGCTCAGCGAGCGGATCATGTGGATCAAGCAGTACCAGCAAGCTGGATACCAGGTAGCGCGCGTTCAGGCGCTCCAGGACTACTTCGACAAGAACCTAGTAACCCGCTCCGAAGAGGAGCTCTGGGCACTCAGCAAGGCTGTCCAACCTTAGGCGCTGCGCCCAACCTATGTTATTGAAAATTCCATTCTACGATGTTTGCCTGTGCCCCAAAGGTGATGTCAGACAGGGCGGCTCGGTGGGCCCACTGTTCTGGACCCGACTTGGGCCGCTCTGCCTGTAACGCAAGCAGGTTGCTCGGGTCCCTTTTCCGACTCCGAGCTGTTGACATATCGATCCCAGAAGCAGAACGGTGTCGAGACAATGTCAGAAAGCGCCGACGGATACGTGGACGCGTGCGCGCTGAGCGACCTTCCCGTCCGCAAAGGAAAGAAGGTCGAGGTGAACCATCGGACGGTTGCCCTGTTTCGAGTCAGCGACTCCGAAGTGTACTGCATCGACGAGCACTGCTACCGTACGTTTGTCCGAATTACGTGCATACGCTTCGATACTTAACCGAGTCGAAGATGAGTCGGGACTGCTGCACGTGTCGGATATCGAGGTGAATAATATTCTACCACTGTCCGCTTTTCGTCGTATGAACACACTAAGATGGGTCGCAGGATATGCCTGGACACTCCTGCATAAAGTGCCCGATTCATGGTTACATCATTGATATCAAGACCGGGGAAGGCCTCTACAAGAAACTCAACGGGTCCCTAGCGTCCAAGGGCAAGTGCCAGCGGACGCATCCCGTGTCAGTTCGTGGCAACCGCGTGTTCGTCAAAATCGAGTCCTCGCGCACGCCTGGAACCGCCCCGTTATTATCGGATCGTTTCCATGAACCCAACCACCCCAAGTACACCACTCCAAGTAGGTGCTGATCCGCGTTCCAGAATGCGATGCCCATGCGGTCTAACCGTTCCCCACAGTGCGCTGATCGTGGAGACGATCGTAACATGTGCCACGTAAATCATGCCGTAGCCAGCGACATCGTCGACGCGTTCGGGAAGTTTCCGGGAAGTGTTCTGCCGACGGTTAAGTGCGTCGGCGTTTCCGAGAGGCCACAGTGCGAGCTGCAGTCGACGGACACGGACGCCCGAGGGGGGGTCTATTTGAAGCACCCGAGTCTACGCCGCGTGACTGGTGAAACGAGGCCCACAGTGGCAGTCACCGCTTCGGGAGTGCATACGGACGAGCTCATTGCAGCAGGTTCCGCCCGGATTCCGATATAGCGTTCCATGCGAGTACGTTTCGGTCGTCGGTGGTGCCCGATGGCAGGCGGGTCGAGCGTGCATGTGTCGACCAGCGACGAGTACAGGGATAGCCGGTATAGCGACGATGACTACAATGACGGTGGGAGCCAGACCCGCGACAGTGACGCGCGGTACGCACGCATGATCCAGGCGGAATACGATGACGAGACGGACGATGAGTCGGATCGGGAGCATAACAACCCGCGTGGTCGAGCGATTCGAATGACGCTAACGAAGAGCGCTTTGTTCCTCAACGAGATGTTCCCAGGTGACGAGCCGTTCATCGACGAATTCTTCAATGTGATCGAGCAGATGGAGCACGGTGAAAAGGAGATCTCGTCCAGCAATGATCATGCGATGCAGCTGGCGGTGCGCCTAGTGGAGAATGTTGAAAGCTTGCTGACGGCGCCACAACTGCTTGACGGAGCTGATGCGTATGATTCGATCCTGCGAAGGGCATTTGACGGTGCCGTTTTCGACATTTCATCAAGCAGCCCGAAGCCTTCGCCTGTCAACGACATTGCCCTGCCTGGGTTCCCGACCGTCAAGGCGACCCACATGGCCCTGTGCACCATCTGCCAGTTCAAGTACAACGTGGACGACGATCTCCACGAATACCCGTGTCAGCATTTATTCCACGTCGAGTGCTCCGACATGTGGATCAGGAACGGCGGACGCAAGTGTCCATCGTGCGTGCAGCCGCTCGCTCGTTCATAAACGAGATCCCTGGCTTTCGAAGTTCTAAACCCCAGGCCCCAACCGCATAAGTAAAGCGACTGGCTGATTCAGTGCACACAGCGTTCCTCGCATTCCCCGCGCCGTCCGAGAATATTCCAAAAATACGAGCGGCCCGTCCCGTGCTGACGTGGCACGGGTCCGCAGTTAACTTTTTGCGCGGCCTGCCACGTTGGCAGACGGGATGGGTTTGGGCGGTCTGGTTGGTGGTGGGCCAAACCCCCCACGGAGTCCGTCATTTTGATTTCGGTTGGGTGGTGGAGGCACCATGGCGAGGCGTCTTCGGGTGGCGTTCCTGCTGCTGGCGCTCTGCGCGTCGGCCGCTGTCTGGGCCAAGGACGCCGAGGACGAGGGCGAGAAGGAGGATGGTAGGATGCGTATGGGACGATTGATGTGCGGTGTGCTGATCTGCTCGGCGCAGTCGGAACGGTCATTGGAATCGATCTTGGAACGACATATTCGTGTGTCGGTGTGTTCAAGAACGGGCGTGTCGAGATTGTCGCCAACGACCAGGGTAACCGAATTACGCCGTCGTACGTCGCGTTCACCGACACCGAACGTCTGATCGGAGACGCCGCGAAGAACCAGGTATATTGCGACCATTCAACTGCGCTGTCGCTCAGCCCTCCTCACCCATTCTCGACAGGCTCCTTTGAACCCCTCGAACACGGTCTTCGACGTGAAGCGACTAATCGGTCGTAACTTCAAGGACAAGGACGTTCAGGCTGATATGAAGCTGTGGCCTTTCGAGATCATCAACAAGAACGGCCGTCCGTACATCGGCGTGGTCGCCAACGGCAAGAAGAAGGAATTTGCCCCGGAGGAGATCTCCGCGATGGTCCTGACCAAGATGAAAGAAACCGCTGAGGCGTACCTGGGCCACGAAGTCAAGTCGGCCGTCATCACGGTCCCAGCCTACTTCAACGACGCCCAGCGTCAAGCGACGAAGGATGCCGGAAAGATCGCCGGCCTGAACGTCCTCCGTATCATCAACGAGCCGACGGCCGCCGCGATCGCGTACGGCCTGGATCAGAAGGGCAAGGAGAAGAACATCCTGGTGTACGACCTTGGCGGTGGTACCTTCGATGTCTCGCTTCTGACTATTGACGACGGAGTCTTCGAAGTCGTGGCCACGAACGGTGACACCCACCTTGGTGGAGAGGTTCGTGTCCATTGGTTTGCTGCCTTTGCGTCAACGGTTCTGACTTATTTCTTCAGGACTTTGACCACCGTGTCATGGACCACTTGATGAAGGTCTTCAAGAAGAAGCACGGCAAGGACATTAAGACCGACAAGCGTGCGATCGCGAAGCTCCGGCGCGCGGTCGAAAACGCCAAGCGAACGTTGTCCAACGCCCATCAGACCAAGATTGAAGTTGAATCCCTCCATGACGGTATTGACTTCAGTGAGCCGCTGACCCGGGCCAAGTTCGAGGAGCTCAACGACGACTTGTTCAAGCGCACGCTGAAGCCTGTTGAGAAGGTCCTGAAGGACGCCAAGTTGAAGAAGTCGCAGGTTGATGAAATCGTCCTTGTCGGTGGTTCGACCCGAATCCCCAAGATCCAGAAGCTGGTCCAGGACTTCTTCAACGGCAAGGAGCCGAACCGTGGTATTAACCCCGATGAGGCTGTTGCGTACGGTGCGGCAGTCCAGGCCGGTATTCTGGGTGGCGACTCGACCAGCAAGGACATCCTCCTGTTGGACGTCGCTCCGCTGTCTCTCGGTATTGAGACGGTTGGCGGCGTTATGACCAAGATTGTCGAGCGCAACACGGTCATCCCGACGAAGAAGACGCAGACGTTCTCGACGTACCAGGACAACCAGCCTGCGGTCATGATCCAGGTGTTCCAGGGCGAGCGAGCGATGACGAAGGACAACATTGAGCTCGGCAAGTTCGAGCTCAAGGGTATCCCGCCGGCGCCTCGAGGTGTTCCCCAGATCGAGGTCACGTTCGAGGTCGACGCCAACTCCATCCTCTCTGTATCTGCGGCCGACAAGGGCACGGGCAACTCCGAGCAGATCACGATCACTGCGGACAAGGGCCAGCTCAGCAAGGAAGACATTGAGGAAATGTTGCGAACCGCTGAGCAATTCGCCGACCAGGACAAGGCGGCCAAGGACCGCATTGACGCGAAGAACGCTCTGGAGGGCTACGCGTACAACATGCGCGCCCAGATCAAGGACAAGGAGAAGCTCGGCAAGCACATCAGCTCCGAGGACGCCGACACGATCAACAAGGCGATCGACGAGGCGCTCCAATGGATGGGCGACCACGTCGACGCCGACAAGGACGATATCAAGGAGCAGCAGGACGCCCTTGAGTCTGTCGTCAACCCGATTGTCACGAAGCTGTACGAGAAGATGGGTGGCGCCCCCGGTGGTGCTCCTCGCTCTGACGATGACGACGACGAGGTTCCAGACCACGACGACCTCTAATTGGGAGCACATCTATACGACCTGCAGCCGCATGAGAGTTCTCCGACCACTTATTTCATGTTGCTGTCCATCAGACGAAATAAATCCACCGAAAAGCCCATTACCACCAAAGAACAGCGGTTGTGCATACCGGTATGTATTAGGGAGAGTGCTATGCGATTCTAGAGCTTTCGCTTTTGACCGGGCGGGGCAACCACGTCATGTCGATGTCGTAGGCGTGCCTGGGGAAGCACCAGGCTCAGACAATAGTCATACGCGGTTGCGTTCAATGATGGAGGACGCACCCGCATTCCATAAGGCGTTTGAAGCTGTCTCGCGAAAGAGGTCCCACCTTTGGCGTGGATCGCGACTTCCTGAGCCGTTCCGATGCATGCCGACCCAGGTGCTTCGCGGCATCCGAGGGCGACATACCAGCTGGGTGCGCCTTTACTGCGCCAGCACTTGTGGCGGGACGCTTCTTACGGTACGCACGTCGCTGCCGCTGATGATTGGCCTCCTCTTCCTCGTCATCAGCTTCGAGGGCAGTATCAGTGTCGGTGTAATCTAGTGTGAGCAAGGGCAGCCGACTTACATTGTTCCGGTTCCGACTTCGCCTGCGTCGCTTTCGGGCGACGAGGGACGGGCGTCGGCCGTGCCTTCTCGGTGTTGACCTCGGGCATCGTCAGATTAAACTCGCGCATCAGCGTCTGTGGGTTGAATTGCCCCGCCCGTTTGATACGATCGACGCGCGCGGCAAGCTCCTCCTTCTGCCGACGAGCGTCATACGCGATCTTACGCCTGGAAACACAGCTGAGCACCAAATCCCGATGCAGTGCCGTCGTTCGCATTGTGGTGTACCGTTCTTCGATCAGATGGGCCTGCTTGAGTTTGAGCGCCTTCGTCACCTCATTCTCCGCTAGGATCTGCTCCTGGATCCGCTTGCACTTGTATTCATGGGCGCGCTGCTGGCGTATAATCGTTTCAAAGCGCTCCTCACGCTGCATCCGCTCCATCTCTTTACGCCGCTGCGCTTCGCGTTCTCGTTCGTAATGAATCTGCTCCTGTCGCTGTCGCGCCTTCTGCTCCTGCCCGTCCCTTATCGTTAGAGCCCGTGCCGGACAACATATCACTGACGAACCTTCTCTTCGAACTGGACTTTCCGTTGCTCGTATTTCTGGATGTTCGCGAGCAGCGTGTCCTTGACCTTCTTCATATGCGCCTGGCTCTCCTCAACGTCCTTCTGAATCTCCTCGGCTCGTTTCGCTTCGAACCGTGCCCGACGCCGATTCACCTTGGCCGTCTTCTTCTCGAACACCATCTTCTTCATCTCGAGCCGCTCGCGGTCCTTCTCTTTGACCCGTTCGACGCGCTGACGAAGCGCCTCGGCGGCTGCTCGATGCACGGCCGCCTGCTCTTCGCGTTTCGCGTTCAGCAGCGCGAGGCGCTCGTCCTCACGTTTCTGGATCTCCATCTCGCGCTCACGAGCGGCTGCCTCGTGCTCTTCCTGTCGCCCCTCGTCAGCAACATCGCAGCGTACGAGTGCGATGCAGTACGTGCCTGCATTCGCATGAGCTCCTCTTCGTGCTCCTTTTGCCGCTGGATCCGCTCCATCTCCTTCTGGACGGCCAGAGCTTTGCGGCGCTTCGCTTCGGCGATCTCTTTCTCCTTCTGCCTCTGGGCCTCCGCAAACATCTCCTGGGCCAGCAACTCTGTTCGCGAATGAGACCCAGCAAGAGCGACTTCCCAGTGGACATGACAACCTTGCCGACGAAGCTCCTCGAGCTCCTGTTGATACTTGGCCTCCTCTGCATTGCATTCGCGCTCAGAGAAGGTTGCCCAGAGCTGAACCCATCCGACGCGAACCTTTGGCTTTACGTTGTCGGTCCCATTCCCTAGCCCGCTCCATCTTCTCGCGCAGGCGCTGCTGCTCGAGCTCGTGCTCCTTGGCCATCTTCTGCTCATTGGCCAGACGGGTCGCCTGCATCTTGATCTCGTACTCGAGGAACTGCTGGAACTCGGCCTTCTGCGCCTCCTCCATCTTCTTCAGGCGCGCCTGCTCGCGGGCCACGATGGCCTCCGATCGGTTGCGCTCCTCGGAATCGCTCTTGACGCCCGCCGTCTTCAGGGCCGCCCGCATCTTCTCCTTGCGCTCCTCCTCGACGACGTGGTCGCGCTCCGCCTTGATCTCGCCGATCAACGTCTGGCACTTCCTGTCGTACACGTCCTTGCGCTGCTGCTGGAACTCGGGCAGCAGGTTGTCGGCGGCGAAACTGGCCAGCGTTCGCGGGCGAATGTCGTCGGGCAGGACGCCCAGGCGAAGCATGGCCTCGTGGGTGCGCGGCGAATCGACATTAATGCTGGGCGCGCCCGACATCGCCACGTATGGTGGGCCCAGACCGCTGTTTAACAACGACGCGGGTCTGGCATGGCACGCGCCCCTGGACCGGGTAGGATCTGGGTGGCCGTACTCAATCGGGTTGAACGATGCCGACGGGTGACGCCCCCCGCTCTGGGTTTTAGTGTGCATGATGATTAGAGATGGGCCCGCGCTAGTCGCCACAGATGACGCCATGCTGCGACGTGATGACCACGTCCCGTTGGATGGTACCGTCGTCGTTGAACATGGCCGGCGGGGCCACGACACCCAGGTGCAGGATGCGGTCGCCCTGGACGTTCGCCGGGTTCGTCGACTTGCCGATGACGACGCCGTCTTCCGGGGCCACGTACTTTCGAATGACGAACCCGAAGATGTCCACCACGGAGGCCAGGAACTGGCCCCTGACGACCAGTTCGGCACAACGTGGGACGACGTCGAGGACGCCGCCGACATCGGTCTGCATCCAGTACGAGTGGCTGCAGATGACCGTTGGCGGCCTGGTCTCATCCAGGGCTCGGAACTCGGGCACCTCGACCACGCCGATGTCGTCCAGGACCCTGGCGATCCCGGCGTACGTCATCCCGATCAGCGTCCGGTTGAAGCTGGTGGAGTCGCCGATCTCGATCGTGACGCTGTCGATGCCACGGGCCGTTGCCGCTCCCCGAAGAGTCCCGCCGCCGCCATCACCACCTGTGCCGACCTGCGACACACCATTTGACCGGATACGCACGTGACAAATGCCCCTGGCGTCACGTACGTTGTGAACAATGATTTGCGGTTGCACGAGACGGGCCAATCGCGCGACGCTGGGCAATCGCATGTCGGCGCGAACGTACTACGCAGGAGGGCGGGGATCAGCGCGCAGCGGGCACGCTAGACGACGCAGACTGACGAATGAGTTGTGCCGACCGAACGATGCGGTGTGCAGGTCGATGAGGACGTTGCAGTTGGCCAGCACGCGCTCGAACAGGTTCTTGCAGTACTGGTGGCTTCTCGTGGCGGTCCCCACGCCTTTCTCGGCCTTGAACGCACTCGCGAAGCACCGGTTCAGGTCGGACCCGTCCTGTCGCTCACGGTCAGCCTGCGGCCCATTGATGACAGCCGGGTGGCACACCTGATAGAACCGGGTCGCGTTCTCGAACCCGAACTGATTGCAGCAGGGAACGGCGACGACGGCGCCCTTGAGGTTGCAGATGTGCGGTGCCAGATCGTGGAAGATCTTCTGGATCGTTGGGATCCCTGACACTTCGTTCCCGTGGATGGCCGCCGTCAGCCCGACGACCTTCCCGGGGGCGGGTCCCTTCGCCAGCATGACGGGGACGCACACCGGCGACCCGAACGCGTCCGACACGATGTGGACCCACATGACGCTGATCTGGCCGGCCGGCCAGTCGTCAATGTTCAGCGACGTGACGGTCGGGATCGTCGTGACCGGCTTCGACGAGAAATAATAGATGATCTCGCGGATGCTCTGACGGCGCGCCATCACCGGGATCCGATCCGCCAGCGTCGGCCCCGTCCCCATCGGGTGCGTCACGTTGTCGTCCGTCGCCTCGCCGTCCGGCTCGAAGTCGGCGTCGGTGCCCATGTCCGACGAACGCCCTCAGAGTGACACTGTCACCCCTTCCCCCCAAAATAGACAAATGGTAACTGGTCACGCAGCACGCTTCCTGCCTGGCTGTGTGCACTGCTGCGGTACCTCCCTTTCCCCTCTCCCCCGCCCCCCTGACCACCAAGCCCCACGGTTGGGAGTAACAGCGACGAAGTCGAGATCATTCCAGAACGTGGCGACTGTCCGTCAGAGGTCAGGGGGCGAATATGGAAGTAGCGGAGGGCCAGGTGCATCGGGTGGCGAGGAGGCTGGCCCGGATCGTGCGCAGGCGCCTGGACGAGCTGGACTCGCACACGTTCTGGGATCGCGAATTGCGGTGCGCCGCTGATAGCCTGAGGCGATTGGAGACCGTTCTGCACCGGTACGTTCTGGACGAGGGGCGAGCTAGCGAGCCGCAGAACGACGACGCCCGTCGCGACTATCGTAATCGGTTGCTGTAGTGGAACCATCTGGCTGTATTAACTGTTATGCGTGCAGGCGATTGAGAGTTTGACCAGCAACAAGGGCATTTAAGTAGAGAGCCATGAGCGCGATGAACGTGCAGACCACTGCACGAACTAGCTCGTCGCTCGGAAATACTGTTTTAACCAACAAAGCTGCCTCGAGAATTGCCAAGGAGAAGCCAATGAATCCAACGGCACATGCGCATAGGCGTAGAGTGGGCGACCCCGCTAGGATCGCGGGAACGTAGACGACGAGCAGCGTCGCCTGTGCTACTAGTAGATAACTCGCCCAAGGCGCCAAGCGGACATCCACTTGATACATCGCAATTGTTATCCCCATGGCAACCAGCAACGTGATGATGAGCGCAACCATCGCCGTGACAGCGTGCACCGTAACGACCAGTAACGCGGCTGGGGTTGACAACGCTACGGTCACCGCAAGGAGCAGAACGACTGGCTTCTCCTTGCGCCATCTACAGAACGTCGTTAGCCATAACGCTCCGACAGCAATGGCTAACGAAGGGACGACAGCCGCGATTATCCATACGGTAGACGACTTGGGAATATCAGGCATTTGGCTTACGTAGACGAAGACAGAGGCTTCAATAGCAAAGAAGAGAAGCTGGAACCAGACGGTAGTGTACACAGAACGTAAAAAGCGCTCCCGGTTCTCGACCATAGTGCTGACTGCATTGAGCTGGCCATCTAACATTGCGGACTCGGAGAACAGAAATGTTGCGAAACGGTTTTCAGTTACCGGGGACAGCAGAGTGCGCCCTGTCGTAAGTCAAAGAAAATTTTATCAAAGTCCATAGCGCACAAGACACGAGGTCTGGACAGCACAGAGTACCGGTGTGGGCTAACACAGCCAGCAGGTAACTTGACGGCAGTGGCATCTAAAAAGGGGCTTTACGGTTAAGCCGTCCTGCGAGCCAGCCCTCGCGGACTCCGCCACGGACTCCGCGAACCATCAAAGTTGCAATGCCTGGCCCTATCAGTGATGTTGCGACAACCTGCAATGTCAAGTTCTTCACGAACCTTCCTGAAAAGGTGCCCGATCAAACGCTGGCGGTCCCTAGTACATTGACCACTGAGGGTTTCAGGGAGCTCGTCAACCATGTACTCAACCAAGGTTCAACTGTTGCCTGCACTGTTCGCTAATGACTGATCATTTTGTTCTATAGACCCACCTGTTGCCTACGACTTCCTCATCAACTCGGAATATCTGGAGACGTCTCTGTCACAGTATATCGAATCGCATGGCCTGACCGCTGAATCGGTGATCAACGTTGAGTACGTCCTCTCGTTTCCTGCACCGGAAGAAGGGCCTACTGTTAACCATCCGGACTGGATTGCCTGTGTGCGCACGAGCCAGGACGGGGCGATCATGACGGGCTGCTACGACAACGTCATTCGCGTCTGGTCCCGCAGCAACTTATCGGCATCGGTTTGCCAAGGCACTGGCCACACGGCACCTGTCAAAACGATTGCCGCCATGTCGAACGATCGCATCATTTCGGGATCCAAAGACCGCTCTCTTCGTCTCTGGAAACGTCAGGAGAATGACTCGTCGTTGGCTCCTATTGCTGTTGGTCTCGGACACACTGATGCCGTTGAGTCGGTGGCCACTTGCCCAGATGGGTCGTCTCGATGGGCATCGGGCGGGTGGGATGCTTGCATTCGGCTGTGGCTGCTGAAGGAAGACGACACGGATGCACAGCGACCTGTGAAGAAGCCCAGGAAGGCCAAGGGCGGTAAAGATCGCAAGCAAACGTCGCCTGACTTGCTGCAGATGGAATCGGTCTGCTGCATATCGGATCAGCATACGCAGACGGTCACGTCGCTATGCTGGCCGCACCCGACAGCGTTGTATTCAACATCATGGGACCGTACGATGATGCAATGGGACGCGTCGCAGGGCAGCCACGTCCGCACATGGAACATTCCTGATGCGGCGTCGTGCATGGCGTTCAACGACACGAGCAACTTGATCGCCGTCGGCCATTCTGACCGTGTCGTCCGTTTGTACGACCCTCGTGCCGCGTCCGAGACAACGGTCAAGACGACCCTGCGAGGGCACAGCCTGTGGGTTGTTGGAGTTGCCTGGCGTCTACAGGATCCATACCATCTCGTGTCGTGCAGCCACGACAGGACCCTGCGGATCTGGGACGTTCGGGCAACATCGCCTCTGCACACGCTGCGAGCGGAAAGCGACGCCGAAGGCGGCAAGACGCTCGCTGTCGACTGGAGCGCCGACGGCCTGATCGCCTGTGGTGGAACAGATGGTCAGCTGCGACTGCACAATGCATGATCCCCGAATACAGTTTACCTCGTCTATCTGGAACGACAGGCGGGACAGTCCCTGTTGTACCCCGGCCCGCTTTTAGCGATCTTGCCTGGCGGTTCCAGGACCGGATGTCCATTCGCGTCGGAGGCGAACAGGTGCCCACAGGAGGATACGTGAAACCGGTTCGCGTGCGGTATACTGGCGCGATCAACAACAACGGGCGGATCGAACACAGACATGAGGGATGTGTCGCTGACGAGCGTCGCGACCATGGAGCTGAACAGCTCGTCCGGGTCGCTGTGCGGCACGTTCCTCATGGCCTCCAGCAGCAACGTGGTCGTCACCCATGGTGCCGATTCGCACACTGGATTCAGGATCAGCGGGGCGATCTTGCTGATGAACGGGCGCAGATAGTCCTCGAACGACGAAGCCGATCGCGACAGCCACACCTGTTGGGCAAGCAACAGAAAGTGACACTTGTCACTGGCGGACGGGATCTTGTCGAGCTCGCTGAGAAGGACGTTGACGAACATGTCGTCGTCCATGCCTTCTGCGTTTCGAAGACGATTCAGAGCAGCTTCAAGAGGGACGCCCTCAGCTTCTTGAAGAATCGCCGCGCCGACCCGCGCCGAAGGTTGCTGCTTCAGGCAGAGCGAGATCAGCCGGCGCGAACTGTATCGAGGTTGCCATTGACGAAGTTGCTCCACGAAGCGATCCGGGCCCAAGGACGGGTCGACCAAGGCGCCAGGGAACTCGAACAGTCGGATGCACGTTAGAATTCGGATATCCATGGCGGCCGACGAGCACGATTCGGGCGATGGAAGCGACTGAAGCAGACGGACCAGTAAGGTGGGTGACGATAGCTGAAACGGAAGTTCAGCCAGATTGGTCCAGACGGTGTCGGACAGGTCTGCCGCTGCCACAGCGGCGCACAGGATATCCACCTGACGTTCTGGAGAGATGCCAGCGAGGATCGTAGGACGCGTCATGATGTTAGCAGCGTACCCGTGCTGAAGGAAGAAGTCGATCTCCTTCTCCGAGACCGGGCTCCTGACTTCACACATGTCCAAGTAATCGTCAACAAGATTGTTGAGATGGCAGAACTTCAAGACGACGTCGAGATCCGCTGTGGTCAGCAGAGTTGTCAGCGCATGCCTCAGATTCAGGTGGGGCGACCGTCGAACAAATTCAAACAGAGGTTCGGGGTCGGCTCCATCGCCCGCCCCAGCGTAGGCGTACAGCAGGCACAGGAACTGGCAGTGGCTGAGTTCACAGCGATGCTTGTCGGAAATACTTGCAGACCGCGTTTCAAGGAACTGGTCGATGATAGCGACGATGTCGTGGTCGCGCGAGGCGCGCCGACATATGCTCACCAGCTTGGGGAACTTGGCATTCGACAGGCAGTAGAAGTGGAACGCGGTTGTGAAGTCGCCAATCGCGGATAGGATGCGGTCGGCGACGAACTCAAAGAACTCTTCAACGGGTATCGAGAACGCCACGGCCAGAAGAGCGATTTGCGGAAGCGGTGGTGGAGTAGGCGACGTGGACACGTTGGCGATCAAGTCGACGATACCGCACTCGTTAATGGCTGGGAACACTTTCCAGACGGTGTTGCTGGACCAGGTTAGGACCCGGGGATGCTCGCGTTGCAACCATGTCACAGGGTGCGTTTCCGGCGAACTGATCACAGTGAACTTGCACGGCGTGTCGAGCTTGACCGTCTGCATGATGCTCAACTCGATATTAAATTCAAGGCTCGCAATAGGAGGAGGTTCGAAGTCGACATCCGACAGCGGTAACGACACGATCTGGATCTAAACAGACACGCTGAGTTCGTACGAGATAGGCAAGGCGCGTCACTGTGGCGAGACTGACTCGATCGGAAGAAATGCACATGACGAAGGATTTGTAGACATAGAACGAGTCCGCTTTTGGTACGATGTGAGATGACATGGGTTGTCCTTTGAGAGACAAAGGCAGAATGTCAAGGGTTCCCCGAGCCTCCGTGTAGACTGAGAAGACGTCGCCTCCGAGTTTGGGGACATGCTGGAGCTCGATAAGCGCTCCAGACTGGAATCGATGGATCGGGGACACCAGAATGCCGCCCTGGATGGAGTGCTCTAGCTCGACCCAGTGATACGCCCCAGACGGCTCGCGTATCAGCAAGCGTTCAGGCCGGTTCGCGTCCGTTCCGTCTTTAACCGGTTGTATGGACGATATGGGCACCTGCGCAGCGACCGTTTAACAGCATTGCAACGAATGGCCACAGAGGCTCACATTAATCATGACCGAGTCTTGGGACGCCGTATCGATGTTGATGAAGCAGAGATTATGGGCTCGCGTTGGCATGACGATGAAATCCTCGTCATGCGATTTGCGCCACCAGGTCGCCAAGCTGAATCGGCACTCGTCTTTGACGTGGATTTCGCGACGGAAAGTGGTCGACCCGCGAATCAGGTTGCGAACCGACATAATCCGAATTTGACGATCCGATGTGGACATCAGGGCGAACCGACTACCACATGGGGAGAACTGAATCGTGCTGCACGCGGCTGGCAATGGGAAATTTCGGATAAGCGCTCGAGCACGAGCTGGCTGGAAATGCATCCACAGCTCCATGCCGGCGGAAACGAGGACAATTGTGCCGTCGCCGTACCGATGGGCAGCGACAGCGGACGGTCGGACACCATCCGCGCTGAAGAACGCCTTGAGTTCGAACAGGGACACGCCCGATTCACGCGGCATCGTCGTCGACCATCGATCGACGCTGCCATGTTCACCGGAGTCTGTTTGGGAAACCACCATCGTGAACGAACGAAGTTGCGTGCGCGGTTTCGAAGGTCGCCTCAGTCTGCCCCGGCTTGAGGGCGCGTCGTCCCGCCGGCAAACAGTAGGTAGACAAATAAAACGACGGCTACCCGTCCCGCGTGGCGGAGTTGTCGTCCGGGTCCGGTCAGTCCGAGTTGGCCGGGGCGGACCGCGGCAGCAGTGCGCTCGACACGGAATCAGCCGATCCGGCCATTGGGGCTGCTTGAAAGTGAACACAAACGCATTTGTGTACAGTTATATTTCGAACTGTTTAACTCAGCGTAATATACTATTGTGGCAACGAACTCACAGATCACATCACCGGAACGAAGTTATCGTCGACCATCTTCTACTCGCGTAGTGTCTGCAATTGGTACAATGAAGCCGCCAGGTAGCGCATACTCGTGTGGCCAGAAAGTGTACACTAGTGTACACTTCTGGTCAAGTTCATGTCAGATGTATCGATGTGTATCAAAATGCGTCACGAATGCGTGTCGAATGCCACACATTCCTGGGTTAGAGCGCACTTTTCGTCACTTCGGCTCACATATGTGCGGAAGTGCCACAACATGCACTTTTCATCACTTCAGTCAGGAATTGGCACATTTCAAGCACATGGGCAGCACGCGACGCCATGAATTGAATGTTGTTGGAGTTACTTTGAAGGGCGTATGCGGAATTAACAACTACCGGTTTCCCAATGAGAGGTATCTGACTAATTAATAAACTATCTCGAAATCAACCAATTCATGTAATGTACTTCCAAATGTACAGTTTCAAGCAGCCCCATTGGAGTCTATCTGTTGTTTTTGGTATTGTACAGTGTCGCTCGACACGGAATCAGCCGATCCTGCCATTTGAGTATATTTTTTGTTTTTGGTACAGGAGGATGCGGGAATGACCGTTATTACGCTGATGACTGCTTTGCAGTAGATGGATAATTGAAGGGGTTAGTGGAACGAGCGGTCGTGTAATATCTGGAATGTTCAGTGGAGAATACCGTATAGACGTGCAAGCCTCATGCTAGGTGGCATTCTTGTTGTATATAATGATGGGCCGTGAGTGAGTAGGAATACCATTCCATATGTATCTACTTTAGCGGGCCCAGGGTATGGTCGAACATTCAGAATTCGTCGACCGTAATAGTCACCGCCAAATCGGACATTTGCGTAGACAAAAGCTGGCACCGAAGTGCGCAGAGTGTCCACGTAGTGTCCGCCGTGAAATGTACGGACACTTGGCAAGTGTACGTGGGACACTATCTTTGGCGATGAAGTTCTCGGCCTGTACTGCGAGTCTTGTGAAGACAGCAAAATCATCTTCTTATGCACGTCTAGATCTACATTATGACGTGCCGATGATAAAAATTCAATAAGACAAGGGTGAGAAAAACGCTTACAAACAACACGGCGTATCGCGAGTGTACCCAAGTGTACAGCCGCAGCACTTGATATAAAAAATTGATATTACTGTTTGTCAAGTATCCCAATTAAAAGAGGATGGAGAGCTCTACATTACGTTATTCTGTCCAAGCATAGTCGACTTCTCAGTCAGCCAGTTTACTCTAGTGAACTCGAGCATCATGGGAGTGCAGTGACACGTGATTCTGTAATGTCCGCCGTGAAATGTCCGCGAGTGTCCATGTAACTACAGAGACACTTGCGCTCCGTCGAAGTCCGGACTGGCCAAATGGATCCTGGACGTGCTTGTGACTGGTCAGCAATCACTCCAACCTCAACAGGCTGCGATGGATGAAGGGCTTTGCACCAGAGAACCAGTTCCGGCGTAGTTATGTTTCAGATTACTCTCTTTCAGTACAACTTGGACAATGCTATCAGCAACGAATGCCATAATTCTTATACACACCTATTCATTACAGATATCTTCTGTACGCGATGTGTTTCCACATCACAAGCAAAAATCGTGCTTTCCCGCATCCTCCAGTGCCCCCCCCCCCAGCTGACCGTTCGACGACTGATCGGAGCCATACCGGTGCGTAATTGAACTGAGCAACTACACTGAGGTTTATTATTCTGGATAGTTTATAAAGTGTTGTACTGCGCGCCTTTCATTAGTCCAGAAACAGCACAAGAAAACTGCATGGCCTCAGACGCCAGCTGGTTTGTCTTGTCTGCGATTATCCCCGCCTGATCGTTTATATCGTCCGTCTGGACACAACGATCAGTGTGGCAACAAAGGGAGAGTCACAAATCGGATACCGTTGGCGAGTCAGGCCGACGAGTCGACAAATCTGCAGGCGGCCCTCCAGGAGACAGTTGCGTGAAAGGCTGGTCAAACTTCGAAGGTCGACACTGCGGCCCTCGGGAAGACTGGTACCTTAGGCGGTTATAGCACCCATCGCACGCACGCTGTAGGGTCCCAGAGCGCTCATTGGCGCTAAAGTCCAGGTATCTGCGAGTCGAGCATAACGAGCAGACCAGTGAACCACAGTGTCTACAGTGATGCCGCCGGACAAAGAACCCAAACTTGCAGTCGCAAGACTGGCAGTTGTCCTGGCTCTTATCATCGACCTATAGCATGTGCCCGTTAGAAGAGACTTCCGACACCACGTATAGAGAGCAAACCCATTCGTAGTGACGATGCCGGGAACGAGCAACGACGCGTCTGTGAGAAAACTCACTGCCGTTACCTGACTCCGCATCAGGTTCAAGTGCTTCACCAGTGCCATCAGAGCACAGCAGGTTATCTCGAGCCCCATATCGAAGCAGCAATTTTCGCATCTCAAGCGAGGTAGCAGCACGAATAGGTGACACGCCATTCCAATCAGGCAGATTAGGCGGAGCACCATAACGCAAGAGCCAACGGGCAGACCGGATACAATTGTTTGCTGCAGCTCGGTGAAGGGGGAAGCAGGTATGAGGCGACGCATCGTTCTCAAGAAGGAACCCGACGACCTTCGACAGATCACGTTCGGCAGCATGGACCAGAGGTGTCGTCCCAGTGGACATATCAGTAGAGTCGGGATGAACTCCAGAGCGAATCAGAGCGAGAGCACATTCGAGTGCAGGAATGGAACCAGAAAACAACGCCGCCCAGAGCGGAGTGTGTGCCTCGGCATTGGCAAGTGTGAGAGCAGATACAGGGGCAGCAGAAGCCAAAGCTTGAACGCATCCAAGATCACCATTTCGACACGCAATATGCAAACAGGAGTCCCCCCGCCCATCGAGCACGGCAACATCCGCACGTCTCTCTATCAGGATCTCAACGCATTCCCGATGTCCTCCATAAGTCGCCATGTGGAGAGCGGTAGCCCCCTCTAAACGGCAATCGTTACATTCACATGAAGACGATATATCGCAGACAATGTACCTTCATCCGGCTCGTCAATGCAGACGCCCTCTTGAGACAGCAGTTCAGTCAGGCCAGACGGGTCGCACAGTAAAGCCATAGAGTGCAACGTCCCGCGAAGGACACGATGCATTGCACCATAGATGAATAAGTTGGAGGCAGATCGAACAGCTTGCAGGGCCGCCTCGTACAGAATCTGGACAATTCTATTTCGCGCCCTATCCGACACTGTCGAGACCACAAACCGGCCCTCGTCAGCGTTAGACGACCCGATCTCGAACGCGAACGGCGACGTAGAATGCCTAGAAGAGACCCAGAGATACTGCATTGGCACGACTTCGCTGGCCTCAACCGTCCCGCCATTCTCAGCACCAGGTAATGCTAAGACGCATATATCCTTGAACACAAGGAGCCTCCGGGAATCAACAAGTCTGCCAGTAGACCATATTTTCACGGGAGCGCTGAACAGCGGATCCTCACGTCCGCCAGCCGTGGCCCTGAACTCCTCCGGCAGCGATACCGTGACTTTGCTGTCGATCCGCGAAGTGCCCCGAAACGACGCCGCAATGATTGCATCGATCCACGTCGATCTTTCCTCGTCGCTCGCAGCGCATATCCAGTACGTCCTCCTGCCGTGCAGCGGCGTCACACCAAACGAATGTTCCCGTTTGGTAATATGGTCTCCATCAACCATGACTGAACATTCACCCAAGCCGATGATGCCGGCGGCGTGGCCGGTCGACACTTTGAGCTTCCAGTACGACATTTGGCCTAGATTGAACTGTGAGCGTCTCATCACTGCAGGGCCCAAGGTGCTTGACCTAACCGTCCAGGATAACGAAATACCTCCGCTTCCAGTTCTTAACTTTGCTGCCCCGCTTGACCAGATACCCTTCTATGGAGGAGTCGGGAAATAGATTGACGGGCGGCCCACCCTGCCGATCCAGAAGAGCAACGTGCCATCGATCGCGTTCGTGCATGGAGCCCGCGGCGAGACAGACGCTGCTTCCACACGCCGACGTGACACGAAATGGAAACGTGTCATTATCAGACCCTTCCGCAACGACGTCGACCTTGGCCGTTGTAATATCGACGCAGATGACGGGATTCGACAGCGATTCACGATCACCAGTAGACGAGAACCCGAACAGGTGATCGCCGATAATAACCTATCACATATGTGGGCGTGCACTCGCACCCTATATGAATTCGCGACGCTGACCAATGGCGTGCGCTTCCATCGCGCCAGTAATGGGCCGTCACCCTTTCGGCGTCGCAGAATCCCCTCCAGAACAATGTCGGCCATTCCGCCGCGCGTCGCACCCAAAATGACAATGCGGCAGCTGAGCAAACGTCGCTTTTGCGCACTCAACGGTCACAAGAACGGCGTTTGTCAGGAAACAGTTTAGACAGTTCAGTTCATTTCTTGTGTCTCTTGAACGGCCTGCCACCGGGATTGCCCTTCCGCCCACCCTTGCTCTTCCTGCTGTCGTCAAGCTCACGAAGCTCCTAAAAAAGCAGGGTGAGCGTCGTAGATGTTGAGCCTCAACTGGGGGTCGTTTTACCATTTGGGCAATGCGCTGTGCTTCGACAACGCGGTCAAAGAGCACCATGACCTCCGCTTGTTCCGCTTGGTATTCGTTCATCTTGAAACCAATCACTGTCGAGCAACGATTAGGTGTGACCGGCGCCGGCAGTCCGGGATACTGACATTGTTCAATACGCTGGAACAATTCCACGTCGTACTGGGTGACAAGCGTAATGGCTGTTCCAGAACGACCTGCGCGTGCCGTTCTCCCGACCCGGTGGATATAATCTTTCGAATGCGTTGGAATGTCGTAATTGATGACGTAATCCACACACGGAATATCAAGACCTCTGCAAGAAGCGACATCACTCAAAGGTACACAATACCAGTATGGAAGCAGACCTGGAGGCAACATCGGTGGCAACAAGAATCTTGCGATCGCCAGACTTGAATTTGTTCAGCGCACCGAGGCGCTTCGGTTGCGTCATTTGACCGTGCAAAGGAACAGCCGGAAACCCAAGTGCCCGAAGCATGAGAGCGATACGTGCGGTGGTTCGAACGGTGTCTGCGAAGATAATGGCACTGCCACCCGTAAACTCGTTCAGCGCGAAAACTAAATAGCAATCCTTGTTCTTGGCAGGAATGAATTTGTACTGTTGGCAATAGTCAGAACACTGCTAAAGCTGAGGACGGCAATGACCCACCTGCTGTACAAGACCCGTTACAGTTTGGTACTTGCTCGAAACGGAGACTTTGACAGGGTTGGACAACGACGCTCTTTGAAGCTTGGCGACACGAGACGTCATAGTTGCCGAAAACAGCATAGTAGTACGTGTCTTGGGGATGACGCCAAGAAGTGTGTCAATCTCTTTCTCAAAGTCCATGTTGAGTAGTCGGTCAGCTTCGTCAAGCACAAGGAACTTCAGATTCGCCAGACTGAAGCCTTTCGTGTTTTGTAGGTGGTCAACAAGCCGCCCAGGCGTTGCGACGATGATATGCGGATTACGGGAAATCGCAATGGCTTGTTGGATCATGTCAATGCCACCAACAAGACAAGCAACTTTAACGCCAATCGTGCTTCCAAGGGCTTCGAACTGCTCTTGAATCTGAAATCTGAAACGTGAATCAGTAAATGACTTGTTCACGAGCGATCGTCGTCAAGGCGTACGCAAGTTCTCTTGTGGGTGCCAGGACGGCTGCGAACATCTTCTGCGGTGAAGCAAGTAGCGCTTGAAGTACTGGGATGGCGAAGGCAGCGGTTTTGCCGGATCCTGTCTCTGCCAAACCGATAACATCACGACCTGCAGAGGAGCATTTAGAGCAGGCCCAGGGCGGTATGCAGTGGTGCCTGAACCTTCCAGAGCATGCGGAATTGCTTCGCACTGAATCGCTGTT
This sequence comes from Plasmodiophora brassicae, assembly GCA_039704465.1. NCBI lineage: Eukaryota > Endomyxa > Phytomyxea > Plasmodiophorida > Plasmodiophoridae > Plasmodiophora > Plasmodiophora brassicae. The sequence continues at coordinate 552,564 of JASFAU010000014.1, forward strand.
GGTTTGGTGAAACCCAGTGCAGAGCACGCCTCTTGAATCTCCTTACAAACACCGAGGCTGGCAAACGTCGCAGGCGTTTCCTGGTCGGCATCGCCTGGACTTTCCGGTTGCTCAACCATGTCCTGACCAGGCATGTTGTTTCAGACGCCGCAGTCCTTTGACGCTGCGGACTTCCGCGGAGTCCGTGATGTGCGAACGAAACGCTGAGCGATAGGTAAGCAGCAACTCCTAATTAAGCCCGTCGGTGCAAAAAGGAAAGGTTTCGTCGACATAGTCAATTTTGAGATAAGTATATCATCGGAAAGCTCTCGAACTGGCGAATCTGATGGTATAGTTTGTTTCGTTACGCTGGACATAGAAAGTGCTCATATTTGGTCGGAAACCCCTTGCCATAGTCAGTCCTCAGAGGACACCGTCACTAAATAAGGGCGGTCGCGGAGTGCGTGCTGGGACCGGCGGCGCTTCCTGGGCAGCAGGCGCGCAAAATGAACTTCTTGTGTGGCTGACAACGACTCCTGCATGACGGACGTCGGTAGCAAACGAGATCGTCGCAGCGACCTGGGGCGAGATAACGATATGTCCTCCAACTCTGGCACTGTCCCTGACCCTATTGACTACGTTGATGCTGAAGAAGGTCAACCTGGTGCTGCCCGTGTCGACCTGGAGTCTATCGCAACGTTAACGAGACCGAAGAAGCGCCAGGCGAACCCGTCGACATGGGTTCGAAACCAGAGACGTCGGAAAGCGTTCCCTGAGGTGACGTCTTGTGGATGCTCCCGAAAGTGTAGCGAGAGAATCGAACCTGGTCAGATTCAGTCGATGAGAGCAGCGTTCGGGTCGATGAATTGGCAGCAACAGCAGGAGTATCTCTGCGGACACATGACAAGGACCAGATCCTCCAAGGGCAAGCTACGTGTTCTGTACAACGTCGAACACACGATCGGCACAATCAACGTCTGTCGCAAAATGTTCATGATTGTGTTCAACATCTTCGATAAGCGGCTCGTATCGATACGTAAGCGCTTCACCGACCCCAACTTCTCCGGACAAATGAAACCCAGTACACGTGGCATGCATGGGAAGCAAAGGAAAGTCGACCCAATCGTTTTGGGAAAGATGCAAGCATTCATCGAAGGTGTTGTCCATTCAGAGTAATACCGTATTATTACATCTCAGTGCTTCGTGTGACACTGTTTCGTTAGAGGAACGCCAAGCCATTATTGCCGTGCCCATTGCAGTTCACCGGTCATTTACCTCCCATCTTCCGGCAGCGAGAGAGCGTTATATGATCGGTTTCTTCGACATGAATTCCCTGAGTGGTGGGCATATCAGTCCGCTCAGCAATCTGGATCTCAAGCGATCAACCGGTCGTGCAGCTTCCCATGAAGCAGAAAACGTTCTTCGCACATTTCGCGAAACAGTTCGGCTACATTCGTTTCAGGAGGGCTAAGACGGACCAGTGTGAGACATGCGCTGTATTGGAAGAAGACCTGAACGATGCGAAAGCCAGGAATGACTTGGAGAACGTCGTTAAGCTGCAGAACACGTTGGAGAGCCATCGAGCTATCGCCGCGTTTGGTTATACTATGATGCGCCACGACCAGGAGATTTCCATGGAGCCGAATCCCGATTCCATGCAAACATGGACCACCATGACCTACGACTTCGAGCGGACGCTCTACGTGCCGAACCTGCCACTGAAGAAAGCCCGATTCGTTGATCAACTGGGAGTGTTCATTTTCGATATCCACTGCCCTTGGTGCCCAACTTGCGATCATCATTGTTATGTGTGGAACGAGTGTGAAGGTTTGAGAGGACCTGATGAAGTGATCTCTACCCTCGAGAATGAGTTGTCTGCGGCGTTGCCTCCCAGTCGACGCGGCGGTGGCCTCATCCTGATCTCTGACAATTGCCGTGGACAGAATAAGAACCAATATGTAATGATGTGGGCTCACGAGCATACGTTAAGAGGCGGTCGCCACTACACTCATCGCCGAGTTGACCTCAAATTTCCAGTCGTTGGGCATACGTTCTTATCTTGTGACCGATTCTTCTCAAAAGTCGACGTGCAGTTCCGTAAACGCAAGGTGTATGTCCCAGAAGAAGTAGCAGAAGTCATTTCGGACGCCTTCACTGTGGGCCACAAGCCACGAGTCAGTAATGTTTCCTACCCGAACTTCTATACCTGGAAGGAGTACCTTGGACGGAAGTACACTGTCCTCAATCGCAAAGACATTGGAGCTTACCGTGGACAGCCGATCAAATTCGAGAAAGTTCGATGGTTCAGCTTCGGGGAAACCGATGGAGTATATCATCCAGGCGAACTGTGGTACCGGTATTCCTTCAGCAAGAACGAGCCATGGGGAAAGATACGGATAGACAAAGGGGAGGGTGAGTTGGGCATCCTGAAACGGAAATATGAAGGGCCCGTCATGCTTAATGCGATCAAAATGCAGTCCCTACATGACTTGGCACGAGCGATTCCCTCGAAATATCGCCACAGGTTCCCCGCACCAGACACTGTGCTACTCCATGGCGCCAGAGCAGCAGTTGCCAGAAAGACCCAGGCGCGAAAGAACTTGCCAGCCTTGGCAACCTGAGTAAAAACACACCTTGTAGTCAGCTATATCGACTGAAACTGACGGCAACCATCACTGCATATGAGGACTACCACACCGATACGTTGTTGACCACGAAGGCGCCGAGATGGAAAGGCGCCTGCCCAGCGATGACGGTGATGAGCATAGAGCAGCAGCATCGCCGATGTTCGCGATGAGAGAGTTGCCACAAGGAACGAGAACCTCGGGTCACACTGAATATCGCCTTTGCGTACGAAAGATCCTCACATCTTCGCTCGGTAACAGTTCCATACCAGTCAGCTAAGGACGACGACAATCAGATTCCGCGATGGCCGAGCCCCGGGCAACCTTTGAACGCGATTTTCTCAAAATCGCCGTGGCGACGAAACCTTTCCTTTTTGCACCGACAGGCAGAATTGTAGGTAACACGGTAGTCGCTCGCCGCCGGGTTGCGTAGCAGTGTCTCGCTGAAAGTACGCAAGGGATCATGTCCTGTGGATACAGGAAGACCCGGTATCCCGGATGTCTGAAACCTAAACCTGTGTTCACAGAACACGGTGCCGCTGTGTATGTGTCCCGAGACTTCTATGTAATCCGGCGATGAACGACCTAGACAACCCGAACGACACGTTGCTGCCTATCGACCCGTTGGGCAACGGTGGGCTGCATTATTTGGTAGAAGCCCTTGGAGGCTGTGATGTCAGCACAAGACCTGAACGCCAGAACGCGGTCAAAGCTGCCGTAGCCTTCGATCGCGAAGTCTGCAAGTACCTGCGCTGTCGACAACGTCAGGACAGCCCGGAAGCACAACCCAGCCCACAACGAGATGTCCGAACTATTTCAGCCGAAATTGCTCACAGAACCTTGTGCCGCTAAACGCGCTTCAGCTGCGTGCACGCGCGTCCATGAAGAAGTAGAAGATCGCGCAATCGAGAAGACGTGAGGAACTCCTTCGAAACCATGCCTGACATGAATAATGATGTGCTTAAGGCGATATCAACACCCTTGGGAGCGATGTTTAAAATCCCTGGGGTATTCAGCGCGATTGCCTTCGCTCGTCGAAACATGTTCTATCTGCTCTTATGTCGGTTTTGCTGTGGGCCCGCTGGGGTTGCATGCACCTTCGTGAACTTTCGCGAGTACGTCCATTCACCGCACTACTGAGATCTGGTACACCTTCTAGCATCGGGCACCAATCGCCAGTTGTGCTTGAGCGTCGGCAGCACCCACGCCAATAATGCGGCGAACGTGGTAATTATCAGGCTCGCGTGTGCACCCAGGGGCATGAGCAACGCCCAGCAGAAGGGAGTTCTGTTCGCGATTGCAGGACAGGTATACGTCGTATGCCACGGTATGGAGTTGCGGATCGCTCTTAGCCCCCCATGCGTTGTCGGCACAGAGGAAGCACTGCGTTCGATGGGCGGACCAGCCAAGGTGCATCATGGAGCGGTTTGCCTTCATGACTGTGTCCCAGGGGCCATCATCTTCTACACGAACACCGTTTTATGTCTTACACCAGTTTGAACCCGAGAATGGAACATTGAGGAACGACTAGGAACGACTCGGGCCATGGCCAGTTATGCTTTGGCTAGTTATGCTTTGCCTATCACCAGCGGTAACCCGCGACCGCAGGAACAACTCCGACGAGGACGGGCCTTCGCGTCTCGGGCCTCTAGACTGCGGTGACCACGATCGAGCACGGGATCGTACAGACGCATCTTCGATGGGAGACAACCGAGACCCCGGAGACCTCATAGAAGGAGATGTAGGGCTGATCACGCGGTTCTGAAATGATGGACATTAGCGGATATATCGTAGAACGCGAGCAAGGACCGACCTTGGCTCGGATAAACAGGTAGATGAACAGCGACGCAAGGATACTCCCAACGAACTCAGGGAGTGCCAGAATCGGAATGAAAAACAGAAACGGGCTTAGAAGAGCGAAACGCTTCCCTAGGAACGAAACGAAGGTGGTTGCAAAGGCTGTTCAAAGACAGATCAGTCCAATGGAAGGGCCGTCGCAACGTTAGCACCTACAGTGTGGCACAACAGCATTGACATAAGAAAGGAAGCAGAATGAGAGGAGGTTTTGGAAGAAGAAACATGTCCCGCTATTTCAAAGTGCGAAGTCAGGCACAAACGTAAACATACAAAGGTAAAATCGTACGAAAGGGTGATCCATATTGCAATTCTGCCGGAGCCTTTCGACGAAAGGGCGATACGGTCCCAAAGCAGCTCGAACTCCTTGAAGCCTTCAGCGACGTTGAAGAATAGCGCAATGAACATGACGATACTGGCAGACATGATCGACAGGAGGAAATACAGGTTTACGGGACCGTCGACCTCAGGCATTGATAAGGCGCGGCGAGCGTACACAAACCTGTATTCACCAGCACGCAATAAGAACCACGAATGGTGACATACCACAATGATTACCGTAACGACGACGCGACAGTGGTGACAGTCGCAAGAATTAGATTTGCAGCGTTGAATTCCAGGAAGTACGCGCCGGCACAAGCCAAACTGGCTACGAAAAGGACAAGGAAAATATAGGATCGACGATTGTAACGCTCGTCTAACATCTTGTAAGCCAGGGCAGCGGTAAACAGTGGTTCTAAAGAGAGACCCAATTCAGACGATATCGTGGAGGCAGCAACCGACCTGTACCGGCAGCGCGTACGACTTCGTAGAAATACATTGACGTTGGCGTATTAGCGCTCACATCGAGAACAACAAGATGCGACACCGTATGACAAATGGCCAGAGGAAGAAGCTGCGAAAGAGATCGGAATGACAGCTGGCTCGGGAACGAGCTACGCCTTATCAGCCAGGCCACTCCAATAATCGGGATGCCCAGTACAGACTACGGAATCAGGGAGTCAGATCGCTTTTCCAGGTGAATATTATCTACGACTACCTGAATGACCATGAACGTCCAAGGTACAGGAACAGATTCCAAAGTCTTAAAACGCGAGCTATAATAAAATCCGGTTAGAAGAAACCATCCGAAGAAAACGAGACGGTTCGATTCCGTCCCGAAACACGATCGCCGATCAGTGACGCGACCGGCGTCATCGCCGGAGTCCGAGCTCTCCGCGCTCGGCGAATATGTTTCGTCGTCGTCGGTGGCATTGCTACTGCTGAACTTGTTCAGATCCGCTCCAGCCTGCGATGCCCCATCATGCACCAATGTCATTTCACGAGCTCCAGGCCGTCAGGCCAAATCGAAATGCGACGTGCGCACACCAGCGACTAAAATTACCCGCGGCGAACACTGTACCGAGACTCCGAGTGCAATACCACGGGGATCACGCCATGTCTGTGCATCCCTTGCTGCAACTGTCGCAGCTCATCACGCGAACAGCAACATCACCAAGCAATGGTAACCTCATCAGAAGGCCGTTTTGTATTTCCATACTGTACTCATTGGCCCTCTTGGTCGACTTCATCCATGTCGTGTTCCCCGATGTCGTTTCCGATTTTGACTTCGGGATGTTCTGCAGTTGGTGAACACACATTAGTACGACGTGGCGAGTGACGATACAAGGCGCAGTAACCTGCGTTGCTTGACGTTTGCTGCATGGCGGAGCACATTGACAGGTACAGAGAATTCAGAGCGAGGGACTCCTGCAGTGGAACAAACCGGCACTCGCTGATGGCATCCGGTTCACAATCCAAGTCGACATCGAACTGGAGCAGAAGCCAAGGCCCAGGGAAGTCCTCGTTTCCAGACGTCGATATCGCGTGAAGCGTGACTGCGTGCGCGATCGATATCAGGAAAACTGTCAGTTTCCTACTCGTGGCATCCCTTACCGAATGGCAGGTCGATGCTCCAACCAAGGCGCTCATCATCGCTACTCAGCCAGACCACATTCCTATCGAAGGGCGTGTTGACCACATCGCACATTGGTTGACGTTGTTCGGTCATGCGTACCGGTTTGTAACGTACAGCGATCCAGCGCCTAGATCGTCATTTCCGAGGACCATGCGGATCCCATCCTGGAACTGAATAATCTGCTCATCCAGGGCCAGAATTGGCGTCGGAGCCGCCGCTGAATCTGATCGTTCGTACAAGCGAAGCAGCGGCATCTTTGAGTCGCAGTGCAGCTCCACGGACTGCGTGGTTGATAGACGGTACATAGATGTGGGCCAGGAGACACATAATCGCTGAACATTTCCGTTTAACCACTAAATGGTGGCCGGCTAGCGTCACGGTTCCTGGCCGCTCGCGCACAGATTGGTTTGTCATAGACGCGTATCGGTGCAGTTGTGGCCAGTCGCTGCTCAAAGTCCTCAAGTTCGCATCGCCATGCTGTCCGCTCTGATAGCGCCGGGGCAGAGCATGAACGCTGCATACGAGCCTGCTTTTGTTTCATCTTGTCCTTCTGCCAGTCGTCTTGCCATTTCAGGACGCCCTCTACGTCAAGCATCGGTTTAGACTGCACTGGGCCTCCGTAGTCTATGTAGATTTGTAAGACAGGCTTCCCGGCAATACACTGCTGGGTTACCATTTCCAAGCAGACCCCTGTCGAAGAGTAGACCACCGTATTCTCCATAGTCATAGCCAATGCGCTCGACTTGGTTCCTTGGCAAGTTCGGTTTCGACATGCGCTCAATCGCTTCAGACACCTCTGGGGCGGTCGTCGAGCGCGATTTCTGACGGCTGGTTATGAGGTACCGTCATACGACAACGGGACAGCGACTGCCTGACCTTTTGCACTGAAATTCCACGAGGACGGACTGTAGACCGTCGCTTGGAAACAAGCCGCGCTTGCTTCTGAAAGTCGGCCCGGATGGCATCATGGATCCCACGTTTTACGGCGATCGCCCACGTCTGTAGCATGAAGTCCTTCTCGACATTGTGCTCGATCTGCTTGATTGCGCAAAGGTTCCCCTCTGGGAACAACGATCCAGAACGCCTATAGTACTCGTCAACAACAACAGCTGCCGGGCACTACGGCACTGACTGACCTGTTTGCTGGAATCCGCCACAAGTTGTTCCAGTCATTCGGCAGTGTTGTGAGTGATATCACTGAACGCCAATGCTCTAGGCAGTCGCGTAACGAGGCCAGATCTCCTGGCCAGCTCCCGTTCTGCTTGTTGATGACCTGCTGGATCCGGTTGCGTAACATCTGGACCGCGAACGTCCCGTCGATGTTCGCGTGTAACTCCTGCCTCCTTCTCCACCTCGCTTCTTCCGCCTTCCGCACCTTCTCGTCGTACTCGCGTAGGTGCCTCTCGTATGCTCGTATCTTATGCTCCTTCCCTTCCGTCTTCGGCGGCCTTGTATGCAGCTTCGGGTTGATACAAACGCCACGCCACGGCGCCATGTTCAGGCGGCGATCCAATGCGTTACGAAGTGATCGAAACAGCGGTGATGTTTGCCATTCGCGGACGAGCTGATCGTACGCGCTCGGGTCGTCGTCGAGCAGGGCGCGCTGCAGGCGGGGAACGCAGCCGTACTTCAGCGCACGCGTCGACAGCGTTGGCCGGGGCACATCGCCCAGGCTAGCGACGCGATACATTGGCTTGGTGGAACCGAGCGACCTCCAAATATCTCGGGGTTGGACCCGATCTTGAAGGTCAGGACATGGCTCGCGGAAAGTGCTACAGGTAAACAGGGTTGCCGCCGGTCAGCCCCGCCACTCTGCAGGGATAGGTAGTTCCCGACCCCGGCAACCCGTGCCGGCAAGTCCGTCGTTTTATCGTGCGCGGTGCGTCGGGATGGGCGACGCTGCCATGGATGCCGGCGCGTTCAAGGCGCGCCTGGCGAAGCTGTATGCGCTATGGAAGGTCGGTGCCACGGTGGGACCATGGTGTGTCGGGCGTGCTGAATGTGGGCGCGCAGCGCGAACCGGAGTTGTTCGGCAGCGCCGATGTTCTGGTCGTCGTCAACGGGAAGGCCGACCCCGATGTCATATTCAGGAAGACGTTCGCGCTCCAGTTGTGGCTAACTGGTTATGAGTTGAACGACTGTGCGTTTCTGTTTACAAAGAATGCAATGCATGTGCTGTCAACGAAGAAGAAGAGTAACGATCGTGTGTTGCTCCGCTACAGCACTCGACTGATTATGATATGGCTGTAGTTTCAATGATGGGCGCTCTGGTGGAATCGTCTCCAGTCCCTTTGAAGTTGACGTCACTGTCGAAGGATGCGAAAGAAATCCCTAGTCAGATCTCCTTGTTCCTGAAGGAGATTTCCGCAACTTCGTCGTCCAGTTCGGATGAGCGGCAGGTCACTATCGGGATGATTGTGAAGGAGCCGCCGACAGCGGGTCCTCTCGCGGGGATTCCTGACAAGATCAAAACCATTCCTGTACGCAGCTTGACACGCGTCTGTGTTCGCTCCGTTTAATTGTTTCGAATCTGCAGAATTCAGCCATAGCTGATAGCGCTCTTGGATTTAGCACTGCCATGGCCTCTCGCGACGACAAAGAGTTGGACTTAGTTCGCAACGCAGCTGCTTGCTCGGATCTGGCTCTACAAAGTCAGATCTTGCCGACGATCGAGAGCAGTCTGGACGAAGGCGTTTCGGTGACTCACGAAAAACTTGCTGAGGATGCTGACCATCTGTAAGGCGCTCGCCATTGGTGGGACCGTCTCCGCTAAGCTCTCTCATGTAACAGGTTCTCAGATGGGGACGAGGCGCAACTGTCGAAATTGTTCAAGGAGAACAAGCTCGACCTGGACGTCGGAGAAGTCGAATCCTGTTTCACGCCGATCGTCCAGTCTGGTGGCGAGTACAACTTGAAACCGTCTGCGTTCTCAAGTTCCGAGAGCCTGTCACCCGACTGCATTATTGTTGCCACCGGCATCAGATACAGCACCTACTGCAGCTCCGTTGCAAGAACGTACATGATCAATCCTGACAAGAGCCTCGATACCGCATATAATGTCCTCCTTCAGGTGAGTACGTCTCGCAGCATGTATCTGTCTAGGTTCTAATCGTTGGTGTATAGGTGCGAGATGCATGTTTGGAGACAATGCGAGTCGGTGCGAAAGCCTCGACTGTCTGGGCGGCTGCAACAACGGCAATCAAAGCGTCGCCTAAAGCATCGTCGCTTCTTCCCGTGTTCACTCGAAACTGCGGCTTCCTGACTGGCCAGGAGTACCGCGATTCGGCATTCATTTTGAATTCCCAGAACGAGAACCGTTTGCGCGCCAATATGGTCTTCATTCTGAGCGTGGGGTTCAGCCAGCTGAAGTTCAAAGGCAAATCCGCCGCCTTGCTTCTTTCGGATACCGTTGTTGTCGTCGAATCCGGTATACTCACGTATGTACTGTCGCGATAGCGTTCCCTGACGTTGCGCTTGCAAACCTAGGACCTGCTCAATTGTTGACGAAGAGCAAATGTAAGCTGAAAGACGTGTCATACTTCCTGGATGCCGAAGACGATGGTGTGGATGACGTTGATGTCGCTGCAATGATAATCGGTTTGACGCCTTGATGTCTGGGTTCGTCCATTAATGTCTGACCAGACGCGATCAGATGGCGACAGCTCTGCAGGCCCGAGGACGCGTTCGTCTCGGGCAAGTATGGCGAACAAGGGCAGCGCGCAACAACAACAGGAAAAGGAAGAGAAACGGAAAAGGGCCCAGCAAGAACTTGCTGAGAGGAAGTTGCAACTGGCTGTGCAGAAGTACAGTACGGGCCAAGATCGAGAGATCGCGCCTAGCAGCGTTGAGCGAAGTCGGAACGCCGTGATCAAGGCGTACGCCACTGTTCGTGACTACCCTAGGGATGTGCTCCCGAATCAGATCTACGTGGATACACAAGCTGAATGTGTGCTGTTCCCCGTCAATGGTCGCGTTCTTCCCGTTCACGTCACCTTCATCAAGAGTGTCACCAAGCACGAGCAAGGCGATTTCACATATCTTCGTGTGAACCTTACAGCACCAGGCACCGCCCAGGCTGCCGCCGCCCTTCCGGTATCACATAAGTTAACGTCTGAGGTTATCCCGAGTACTGACGTGTGCCTGTAGGCTTACGCCGACCAGACGAAGGTGTTTATCAAAGAGCTGTCGTTCCGATCTGCTGATGAGCGGAACCTCAACAAGACGCTGCGGCTTGTTAAGGAACTTCACAAGAGAATAGCGCAACGCGAAAAGGAGCAAACGGACCGTGCGAGCCTCGTTGTGCAAGCGCCGTTGAAGTTGAATCGTGATCCTCGGCACGACTTCAAGTTGCGCGACTTGCAGATGAGGCCGAGCATCGGCGGCAAGAAGGAGACTGTACGCTATGACGCGAGTTTGACGTTGACCGGTCCTCTAATTCCTTTCAGGGTACGCTTTCCACGCATGTCAACGGTCTCCTTTTTACGTCGCGATCGACGAAACTGGAGTTCCTGTATTCGAATATCAAACATGCGTTCTTCCAGCCTTGCGATAACACCATCTCGGTGATCCTGCACTTTGAATTGCATAGTCCAATCATGTGCAATAAGAAGCGAACGAATGTGAGTCTGTACGTAAATGTAGGGTGCCCCAGTATGGCTGACACGCTTTCTACAGTTCGTACAAGTATACGTCGATGTTATCGAGGCATCGCAGGACGTTGGCGGCCAAAAGCGTGGCTATTATGATCGGGACGGGATTCAGGAGGAGCAGAACGAACGCATTCGCCGAAACCGGTTCAACGAGAAGTTCCGTGAATTTGCTCGTAATGTCGAGGACACAGTGGCGGCCCTTGACCCTGAACACAAGTTCGAGTTTGACATTCCGTACCGAGAAATCATGTTCCCTGGCGTTCCCAACAAGACCAATGTCAACATTATCCCCACTGTCCATGCCCTTGTCGCTCTCGACGACAACCCGCCATTCGTTATGTTCCTCGACGAGGTCGAGATTGCCTACTTCGAGCGGGTGCAGTTTTCCCTGAAGAACTTCGATCTCGTTTTCGTCTTTAAGGACTTCGACCGCCCTGTTGTGAAGATTCGATCAATCCCGCGCGAACACCTTGATTCCATTCAGCAGTACCTGACTGAGTCCGACATCGTCTACTACGTCGGCAAGGTTAACCTTCTATGGCCTAGCATTCTTAAGACTGTTAAGGAGGATGCCGCGTACTTCTTCACTGAACAAGGCGGCTGGGCATCCGTCCTGGGCGGTGAAACTGATGAAGATGAGGAGGAAGAACAGGAAAGCGAGTACGAGGAAGACGAGTCCGCCGAAAGTGAAGATGAGTCCAGCGAGGAGTACGAGAGCGCTGAAATGAGCGACGAGGAGGAGTCCGACTACGAAGACGAAGAAGAAGGGCCATCCTGGGAAGAGCTCGAAGAAGCCGCCATGCGCGAGGAACAGGAGAAGGTCGCCCGAACGGGGCGGAAACCCGACGACGACGATGACGAGGAGCGTCGCCCATCAAAGAAGGCACGGTCTAGGAAGTAAAGCGTGTACTCCAGCGAGATCTTCCAACCAACCTGTCGCGTCCACAGCAAACACTGTGCTGCGGAAGACGCCCCTGGTAGGTACTTGGCCGTACGTACCAGGTTTGCTGCTGGGTGGGTTGGGTACGCCATCGACACAACCGCTGAGGTCCAGACCCGGGTCTATTGTTGGACTTGTGGCCAGTGCGCGGATCCCGGCCAGGTGCGTCGCTCCGCCCGTCATCGGCAGACGCGCGCGTGCCATGTCGCTGTACTCGGACCTGCCGCCAGCGGCATCGGGCCCGTCGCCGGACCTGCAGCATGCCGTCGTCGTGGAGCCGTCGGCGCCTCCGTCGTCTTCCGGTTTGGCTACCACCTGTCGCGCCATCGTACGGCACGTGTATTAACGGGAAACGGCCTGCAGCAGCCCCACAGCAGCAGCGGCAGCAGGAGCAGCAGCCAGAAGCGCGACAGCCTGTACAGCCGGTGCTGCTGATCCCGCAGAGGAATATCGTCAGGCAGAATGCGACACCGTCCGTCAGGAAGAAGCCGATGCTGATGAAGCCGGTCAAGGCGGCGGCGCCGATCGTCAACCTGAAGGCGCCCGTTCCGCCTGTCGAGGCCCCGCGTCACCACGCAGAAGCCGACCACGAACAAGCACGCGCTGAAGACGAAGAGCGTCCATTCGTTGAGTACGACCCGTCCGTCCCGAACGAATACCTTCAGATCTGTCGGGAGCGACGCGCTGAACGGGAACGACAGCAACAGGAACGGGAGTTCAAGGAGCGGCAGCGTGCGGCCGCCCTGCAGCCGCCAGAGCCGCCTGCCATCACTGAAGCGGATCTGAAGATCTCGGGCGAGGACGCGTACGTGCGTCGTATGCGGATGAGCGGGATGGCGGCTGCCCCGCCGCGTCCTGAACGGTCGCCGTCCCCGTCACCGCCGCCACAACCGTCTAGCCAGCCGATTGCCAAGCAGAGCGTCGCTGAACGCCTCATGTAAGCGCAGTGCTGACGCGCCTGGGCAACACGGGTGCTGATCCGTTCGTGATCAGGGCCAAGATGGGCTGGTCGGCCGGTCAGGGGCTCGGCGCCCAGAACCAGGGCATTCCGCAGGCGCTGACGGCGACGAAATGCGTCAACGGGCACGTCGTTGTCGTGGAGCCGAAGAAGAAGCGGCATAAGCCGGTGCCGAGCGTCGTCGTCCTGGACAACATGGTCGGGGTCGGCGACGTCGACAGCGAACTCGAACGGGAGACCGCCGACGAGTGCACCAAGTTCGGCGACGTTCGCCGGTGCGTCGTGCATCAGGCCCGCGACCGCGTCCGGATCTTTGTCCAGTTCAACGGGGCGGATGCAGCCAGCAAGGCGGTCGAAGGGTTGCACGGCCGCGTCTTTGCCGGGCGGGCCGTCCGCGCCTCCGCCTACGACGCTGATGCGTTCGCCCAGGGCAACTACGAAATATAGCCGACGAGAGGCTGCCTGGTGGCGTGTTGCACGCTGTATTGGGTCCATCGGGCGTGTCGGCGTGCATCACGTGCGTCGCGTCACCCAGACGTAGATGGCGGCCAGCACCTGTGTGAACGGGACGTGCGGGTCTGGGACGTTCGTTCCAGGAATGCGGTCCTGGTCGATGTAGTCGGCGAGTGTTGCTGGCATCGGAGGCGACACGGCGCCGCCCGTCGCCGTCCAGGGTGTGGACTCATCATCAGCATGTTCGGAGACGACGTTGTCGTGCGCCGCGATCTGATCCTCCACGTGCTGGGCATTGGTCATCAGGTTGAGGTTGGACATCTCGGGTGTAGGTTTGAGTACGCCGGGCCAGTTTGGGTAATGACGTCTCGACACAAGGGGCGCCCGGAAACAGGGGTCGGCCTGGAAGCGTGTCAACACACATCACCCAGCGTGACCTGCGGGTCGTGCGTCTTTAGACGCCCTACCGAGATGACGCTAGCCCGTTTAGGCGACGCTGTGCCTCTCCGTGCACGGTCTGAAGGCACGATATGTATTGGAACAGTACAGTCGGTTATTAAGCGCGACCGCCAAGTCTATTGAGGTTGGCACTCAGACAGCGAGACACGAGCGCTGAATCCTCGGCCCAGTCAACCTATCGGGTAAACAACGTCGTCAGTCGCTCCTGGCCGCAATGGACGCCCGATGACGCCGTCACACCATTATGATATTCAACGGCGGCCAGCTGTGCATCCAGTCCAGAACCGATGGAGTGACAAGGGAGGCGGACTCTCGCAGGGTCTTTGGCTGTTTGGCATTCCAGTTAGAGCCCGGGAGCAGAGCGTGCAACGCGCGCGCGCATACCGATTGGAATAGACCTCTTTCGATGACACCACTGTCCTCCGTGCAAATCCCTTGCAGGACGAACCATTTCGTCGCGTTGCGTCTTTCAACGAATTCGTCCAGCCGCGGTCGAAGCCCACCGATCGTGGGCACATCTGCCCACGGCGAGTCCAGAACGACGTTTCGAGGCCATAACCAGGGTCGTTCCAGCATCAGTGGCCACGTCTCGTTGCAATCCCGAAACACGATAATCTGTCGGCGTGTCTGCCATAAGGATTGCAGTGTGACGCGTTGGGCGGGGATGACGACTGGTGCAAGTCGATGCGAGAACGTTTGCTCCAGGTGGTCATACAGGGCCTGAAGTCTGGCCCTGTCGACGTCGAGAACGCGGACGAAGTCAACCAGGACGACTTCATGCGGGTTCTCGTCGAGGAACTGGGCGATCTGTGCAATGGCATCGACGATGCGCCCGCCGATCAGCTCGTGCATTATGAACAGATCCTTGACGAGCGGGTCACTGTCGTCTCTGGCAACGGGCGGCACCGCGTGTGACCCAACCTACGTGCTGACATCAGCAACGAACACACAAAGTTGCCCCATAGAGCACCTGCCGTCATTCTCAGGTCCAGGTAGCGGATCCCAGAACGAAGCTGCTCGAGGACGGTGCGACCTTGAGCAATGGACCATCGGGCGGCGACCTGTTTGGCAAGGTGGCCGACGAGAGGAAGTCGGCTGATCGACTCCATATATGGAATGCCGTCGGGGGCGACAGGCGATTCATCAGTGATGGCGAACGAGCCGGCATCATGGGACCCAGGGATGGTCAGGTCGACCATGAGCACGTTGGCCACATACGCCCGCATGTCATGCATCCAGGACGAGGGCGCAATGTCCAGGTTGTCGCCTGCAAGAACATGCAGCTTGCTGTGATGCAGGAACAATGCCAGAGCTCGTCCGCGAATGCCATCATTGACGAGGACCGGCAGGGTGAACGCGTCGATGACGGCAGACATTGATGCTGGTGCAGACCACGTGCCAGACGCCAGGCTGAACGCCGCGAATTGCAATTCACTGGACCATGGGCTGTGCATGATTGCGACGATCCTGGATGCGAGAAGCGACAGCGCGACAGGCGCCTTAGTTTTGAACGGGAGCACCTTGGGACCGGCGAGTGTCCAGTCGCGAACTTGCAGTTGAGCATGGACGATGGACATGTCCGACGCGCGCGGATACACGATGTGCACGGTGGAGAACGCGACCTGCTCGTTCTGTCAGGCACGACCACGCTGCAGTCGGGAGCAACTCGTATTACCTCGATGGCAGGTGCCGCCCCAGCTGGTTCTGGGAACTTGGCGACCGGCATCCACATTCCAGCATCGTTTCGGACGGCGACCACGACCTGCCCGGATTGTTTCTCGACATACGCTATGACGACAAGCGTCTCCTGCCGGATTGCAATCGAGTGTTGTACGTCAGCAGGTGGCATTGATGATGGGAGAGCCTGTGGCAACGACCACCAGGTTCCGTTACTCGACGATATGCTCTCGTACAGGATTCCCTCGACGTTATCAGTTAACACGATGATCAGCGACGACGACGACGACGACGACAATTCGACAGGGGGGCGGTCGCTGCCGAGGCCATCGTCGAGCGAAACGCCAGAAGGCTTGGGCACTTCGGGAATGGGTCCCACCAGGATCAGGCCATCGTGATCGAGACGCATGAGAACGGGGGCGGCAGCGTATCCCGAAACGACAACGAACGATCCGACACCGATACTGGTTATCGATGATGCCATCATTGGCCAGGGCACTGGCACCGGCCTCCAATGGAAATTCGGTTGTGCCGTCGATCCCTCCCAGCTGCGCTTTGGCGAAGACGGGTGCGATCGTAAACCGCTGCACAGCATGAACGCGCGACCACACGGTTCGCAACCGACGACGTGCGAGCAGGATGGCGATTGTTCCACACATAACGTATGCCGACCATAACACGATCGACACGCCGCTGTGAAACGTTCCCGGTGCGAATCTCCTACCTGAGGCATGCGGCGATGAGCACCTGATTTCGATCGGGAGCGGACGACACGGCATTGTACCATAAGCGCCTGCTGGACGGCGAGGTTGGCGTCGTGGCAGTTCAGGCACGCATTGTGGGCGGCAACACCCACGGCAACGGCCAGGGCGCCGATCACGACCTGGAACATGATCGTGCGCCTGACGACGAGATTCCCATGTCGACGTCCGTGTCGACGAGAGGCACGCGCCAGGCCTGTCCCCACGGGACGCTCACGTGACCCGGCAGGCATCCTTCGTGCACGATGACCAAATGACTGCGGCGGCATCGTGCATCGCCCCCCTCACAAACGACCCAACGCAAAACGATGCCAAAAATAGGTTCGCTGTTCTGACTTCGGTACTGGGACTTGAACCCAGGTCTCCCGGGTGAGAGCCGGGTACACTGACCACCTATGCGATACCGAACGCGTCGCTGGGACCCGGGCGCCGCGCGACAACTACGAACGCATCGACGCCGACGCCTGGCTGGACGGACACGTCGAACTGCGATGATTGCTCGACTTCCAGGCCGTGCCCGCGGACGAGGTCGGCGACGGACTCTGGCGTCAGGACGGGAAAATCGTCCGACCCTGGGCCGTGATGGTGGCCATGCGAATGTTCTTGGCTATGATGATGGGAATGTCCATGGCTGTGTCCGGCATCACCCGGGTTACGCTGCTTCGCCTTGAGGGCGGCGATCGTCGCACGCGTACGCTCACTGCGAACGAGTTCGAAGACGGCAATGCGACCATCTTGGCGAAGCGTTCGACAGAGATGGCCGACAATTGTCGGGATGTGCTCTTCCTTGGCGTGGTGCAAGACGAATGATGACAGGACCACATCGAAATCACCGTTGACGTCGGACGCGTCATCCTTAATCTGGTTGAGCGTGATGCGGGCGGCAAGGTCGCCATGGTCCTTGAGCTTGGCACGCAATTTATCCAGCATGGCACGGGACACATCAACGCCAACAACTTGGGCGTCGTCGCGACGAGCCAATTCAATAGCATTCGTCCCGGTGCCACATCCGAAATCCAGGACAGCCAGACCCGGGCGCCACCATGCTAGCGAGCGCAGCAATGACAGAACGCAATTCGAGGTGGCCTTGGCCAACGGGTTTTCGTCGTACCCGGCGGCCATGCTATCGCCCCATGATCCCGCCGACGAGGACATCGGTAGCGGTGACGGACGGAAAAAGATTTATGAGGCGGTGTGCGTCGGGCGCTCCGTCATCGGCGGGCTCGGAATGACACTGACACAGCCGTCTAGCGTAACGCTATGTAGGTAGCCGTCTTCCTCGGTCGAATCCGCCCCCCTTTTTCCGATCCGCCCATGGGCACCACAGAGTATTCCCGTTGGAGTTCAAAATCTTCGTTCGGGACTTCCGAGGCAACAAGGCGACTCCCGTGGTCGTGCCAGCCTGGAAGGTACGTGTTCATAACTACCATGACCTGGTGACACTGCAGGGCTGGGGAAACATTGGCGGATGGATCAAAGGGGAGGCGGTGCTCGACGAGGAAGGCAATGTTACCTACCTGGTCGGAGACGGCCGCGCCCGTCGATAACCTGAAGAAGTACCTCATCGCCTCAGTATGAGCCTTCATTACCGCAGCTGACTGCACGGCTGTTCCACGTTGGCGTGCATGGAGGTCTTCGGGTTCGCCACGACTCGACAGCAGCTGCATCCACTGGCGCCATACGGAAGAGGTGACTGAGTTGTGGTGGCGGAGGTTGTCGAGACAAGTTGTCCCTACGGTCCTCGGACCCGAGACCGAAGCGCCTGCGTGAAAAGCGCGAAACCCAAATACGCTAAACTTCCTGCTCGGCACGAGCTCGGGAGCCGCTTTGTTGCCTCTGAGGTCCCGAACAGAGAATGTTGAACTCCAACCGGAACATGGCATCCTCACCGGATCGGAAAAGGGGGACCGCATTCGACCGACGACCGGGGAAGACGGCTACCTACGTACCGTACCTGAGCTACGCCAGACGGCTGTGCCAGCCGCTGGGTCTACACTGTATACGTGCATCGCAACATCAACGCAGGAGTAGTAATGGGTCGACCCGCAGTCATTCATGCTGTGTCGGTCAGGTGCGATCGGCGTTTGTTAATGCAGACCTCCGCCTTCGAGAACGCAACCTCGCTGGGAACCGAGGTTGAAGCCACCCCATGAAGTCACGCGCCATCATCGCGACCCGGGATTCACTAGGAATTTTCCTTGCGAGATCGTCTGTGAGTGATATCGAGAACGCAGTGAAACGGTCGTGCCTGTCACGAATGCGCCTCTGTAACTCTTCCAATGGCTTACGGATCTTCAGAATGCCGCTAGCCATCAAACAGGTGCTGTTCCACCTGGTCTCGACATTCAACGATGGCATAGTCGCCGGTACTTTGAGGTAGGAACAGAGGGCCTGCAGCACCTCCTGAAGTTTTGTTGAGTCGCAGATCTTCACTAGTTCTCGAAACGTCCCAATCGCGACGTGCACGCTCTTACAGGATTTGATGCCTTCCTTAACCGCCAGCTGCAAGACATGCGCCATGCAAGGTAACTAATTAACATATTCAGCCACAGGGAAATCCACATAATCGGAGTTGTCGCAATCGTCAGCAGTCTCAGACGGGACAGAGTACTGCTATTGTAAGGACTCGTTGATGCTGTCGACCATTGAACTGTTCGACGACGCATTGTCAGCAGTTATCGTCCATACGCTGGAGAGTACGTCAGGATCCATATCCACAACCACTTGGAGGAAGTGATGTGCCACTGCCAGCCGCTGCCTCGTGTGCGGGTACACCACGTCTGTGAACCGGGTCGACCCGGGTCCACCCGGGTCATGGGCGTGCGCGGGGGTCTGACCCGGGTCGAGTGGGAGCACCCACGGGTCGGGTCGGGCCGGGTCGACCCGCTCCCATCTCTACTGGCAGGAGTTTCACATTTGGTGCCGAAGACGCAAATTAGGATTGTTGTCGCCTCCCGATCCGTTTAGGGCCCCCTTTCCTTCAAGCCACTGACTGAACACAGGGACGGCATTTGCATACCAGGGCGCGTCCCGTGCACCAAACGAGCGGTCACAATGGCCGTTTCTAGCCACGCCATCGTGGCCGTGCTGCTAGCCTCCGTCTGCTCGGCTGGCGCCTGCAGCATTTACCTACAAGCAAGCGACGGCGCGACGCTTCCCCTCCCTAGGAACGTCATCCACCGCTCTGCGTTGCTACGAGAAATTTTCGCTGCCCGTAATGGTCCGGAGGGCGGTGTCAACGTTTCTGTTCCTATCAGCGCTGATCTATTGGAACCGGTGCCGATTTGCCATCTGTACAACTGGTGAATGCCAGTCTAACTGTGGTGTACGCTGATCAGCTGGTCGAATTGCTGGGCAGTGATCATGTGCCAAGCCACTTCCTGCACACGAGTATGCTGAATGTCCTTCCTGCTCTTGCTGTCCTGGAGATTGACCACCATTTGCTCAACGACATCTATGCCACAGTCAGACGGATGCTCGATGTCCCGGAAGGCCCGTATTCGTCCTCGCAACTGCAACACCAGCTGGAACTGTACGCCAAATTGTGAGTCTCGTCTGTCTAATCCTGCCTGCCGGACGTACAATGACAATGTCGTGTGGCGCAGGCTGGGTGCCAATGAACTGCCGCACTGGTTTATCGACGAATATATCTTTCGAGAGGCATTGTCGAATTTCCGGAACAAGTGCCTTCCAGGTCTGACTGCAAGCAAGCTGGTATGCTCTTCGAAATCTGTTTGGGGGGCCCTGCACAAACGGTGGTTTTCGGACCTACCACTGGGAGCTGTGGCAAAAGTGTACCGCTCCATCCCATATTGTTCACATGGATACACCTGCACCGGCTCTAATTGTTGGCCACACGTAGGGACTTGCGCGGCAACAGTCTCGAAGCAGTGTTAGGCAGGACCACTTTCGATGGATTTCAATCTCTTCGCAAACTGTATGTTCTGCTATACGAAGAGGCTGCTGGATTGCGGGTTTCTAAACCATGGAATAGGAAGTTGGCCAGCAATCGGATCTCGACGATTGAGGACGGCGCCTTCTCCAAATTGTCGTCGCTTGACAGCCTGTACTCATCATCGTTCTGCCTGTGTAACCTATGTGGATCGCATTTGGTCTGAATGATGCACAGGTATCTGGGCGACAATCAAATATCGATTGTCACGAAGCGCATGTTCGAAGGACTATCAGGACTGAGATACCTGTAAGCGCCCTTTCAGTCTCTCTTCGAACAGGGCACCCCGAGTGACGGGTGTGTAGGGCTCTCGGTCGTAACCAGATTTCGGTGATCCGGAGGGGTGCGTTTGAAGGGTTGACAAAGGTGACGCATATGTATGCACCACTGTGCCAGTCCGCCAATGTGTGGCAACTGTTTAACCTGTGGACAGGATCCTGACGGCCAATCGAATTTCAACGCTGGAGAGGGATGCTTTCTCAGGGCTGTCGTCGCTTGAGTTCTTGTAAGCGCTGTTGTGAAAGTGGCTCGATACTGCCTGATTGGCGCGCAGGTACTTGGACGAGAATCGGATATCGGTGATTGGTGAAAGTGCCTTCGACGATTTGTCGTCACTGCGGCTTCTGTATGTATCGTTTGCCTGCCTGCCAATAGACAACGGGCGTCTAAAACCAGTGTCTAGGGCGCTGCGCGGTAACCGGATTGCAACGATCACCAAGGGCGCCTTAGATGGGTTGCCGTCGTTGCGGCATCTGTATACTTCGTCTGCATGCCTTCCTGCAAATCGCGGTTGTCTAAACCTCAGTCTTACACAGGGACTTCGGTGAAAACCGGATCTCGATAATCCAGGAGGGCACCTTTGAAGGACTCTCCTCGCTGCTGCATCTGTATGCTTCGCTTGCCTTGCCAGGCACACCCGCCGGCTAATAATCACCCTTGCGTCAGGTTTTTATTCAAGAATCGGATTTCAACGGTCGAGAAAGGCCTCTTTGGAGGTTTGTCGTCGCTGCGGATATTGTACGCTTCGTTTGCCGGTCTGCGCGATCAGGAGTTGTCTGAAAGCGAATCGTAGGGATTTACATGAGAACAACATCTCAAGCGTCGGGAAGGTTGAAGGATTACAGTCGCTCCGCCATCTGTAAGCGTGACCTTGGCCCGTCTGCTATTGGACTGTCTTACTGGTGCTTGAACAGCAATCTGGCTGGCAATCAGATCTCGACTGTTGAGACGGGTGCGTTTGAGACATTACCGTCTCTGTGGAGCCTGTAAAGCGTCATTGTGCATGCCTTCCTTCTTGCGCTGATTTGTCTGAACAACGCGCAGACGTCTGGACAGCAATCCAGTCTCAAGCAAGGGCGTCTCTAATGTCTCTGAATGAGTATCGATAGGGCGTAGCCCGATCTCGACGATTGAAGACGGGACATTCCGGGGATTGTGATCGCTGTCCATGCTGTATGCATGAGCGCGCGAGCATCCCAGAGGATGGCAGGTCCCGGCAGAGGTAAATGAAACCCGCAACGACGGAATCTGCCAAACCGCTCCACATCGGTCAAATGCAAACAATCAGATCGTGTATTTCCAGTTGGATCAGGATGGGTGGAACTGTACTCGCAGCCTATTCGTAGTGGCATCGTAAGGCCCCAACTGGAAGCGCCTCAGGAGATTTCGTGGCTTGCACGAACTCAGACACTGTCTTTGCAACCTTGGGCGCAGTCAGACCCATCTTGTCGTAAATTATCTGTACAGATATAAGCACCGAAGCTGACTGTTGAGGCGGCGACACCATACCTCAGCAGGAGCGGACGCGCCCCACTCTTTAACACCAATTGACTTGTGGGCATAGTCAGCCCAGCCCTTCGGGCTGGATGCTTCCACGCTAATGACAGGAACGCCGACGGGTAAGACCTCGCGCCGGTACTTGACAGGCTGGCCATTGAATAGGTCAAGAGAGGGCGCGGAGACCACCCGAATGTGCAACGTCTCCCGAAGAAGAGATGCGGCAGACACAGCAACGTGGACTTCAGACCCGCTGGCAATGATGACGGCATCGAGTGGCTTCTGACCTATTTACCCCATAAGAGACCTGGAGGGCCGAAAGTTAACAGGCACCTTACCTGGGTCCACGATCACGTAGGCGCCCAGTGCGACCTTGTCAGCGGCTGTTTTATCGATGATCGCAGGCACGTTTTGACGCGTCAATGCGAGAACGGTGGGGCCGGACGCGTTTTCAATGGCAATGCGATAGGCTCCGTTCACCTACAGCCACGGTTCGTGAACCAGTCTAGCAATTCAGTCGTGATACCACTGACCTCGTTCTGGTCCGCGGGGCGGATCAGGGTACAATTGGGTGTCGCCCGCAGCAGCGCACACACTTCGACCGGCTGATGAGTGGGGCCGTCCTCGCCCAGTCCAATCGAGTCATGTGTCATGATGAGGATTTGACGAATGCGCCCAATTGCAGCCAGACGGACAGCCTATGCGGGTATGAATACATGCAACCATATCATGGTCGCCGATCGCACGTACCGGAAAACCGTACGTGATGAAATTGAGGAATGTCGACGTGCACGGGATCAATCCGCCATAGAGCGACAGCCCGTTTCCAATGGCAAACATGGCGTGCTCACGAACACCGTACCTGAGCAGCGCCAAAGTGAACCGCGAGAAGCTGGGGCGTCGACGCAGCCTCACCTGAAGTACCGCCCTTCGGGAGTATTCGGCTGAAAGTCGTGAGAGCACTGAAGATCAGTCAACGTAGATGGAGTTAAATCAGCGGAACCGCTCAACAGCTCCGGGAGGTCGGCGGCCAACGCATTGAGAGTCTAGTAGCAAACGCATACAGTCAGCAACGAACAAGCGCAAGGTGCAACTACCCAACCGCATGGGACATCTTCCTCGTAGCAAGCGATGCCGCTGATGGTTTTGCCGGCAACTTCGCGAAGACGTCAGGAGGAAGCTCGCCACGAAGCGTCCGGGTAAGCTGGGCATGCATGGCAGGATGCGCGCTGCCGTACTTCTCCACCAGCGTCTTCCATTCGGCCAGCGCAGTTCTGTTACGTTCGGCAACGGTGCCCCAGAACGACTTTACATCTCCAGGGACCACGAAATGAGCCGACGGGTCGAAGCCGAACGTCGTCTTCATCTGGGCGATGTCATCGGCACCGAGTGGCGATCCATGGACGCCATGCGTCCCCGCTTTCTTCGACCCGAACCCGATTTTCGTCCGCAGGGAGATCAACGACGGCCGATCGGTTACAGATCGTGCCTCATGGATCGCACGTTCGATAGCAGCCATGTCGGTGTCCCCGTTGTCAACGGTGATCGTGTGCCAGCCGTACGCCTCGAACCGTTTCGGGACATCTTCAGAAAACGACAGCGAAGTTTTACCATCAATGGTAATCTGGCTCGTTATCAGAACGCCATAGACGTATAGCGCCAACTTAGTGATACCTGATTGTCGTCGTAGATGACGATCAACTGCCCCAGCTTGTGGTGCCCGGCCAGCGAGCACGCTTCGCTGCTGACACCCTCCTGAAGGCACCCGTCTCCACAGAAGACATACGTGTAGTTGGAGAACAGGGGAAACCCAGGACGGTTGTAGACGGCCGCCTGATGTACCTGAGCCATCGCCATGCCAACCGCAGTGCTGATCCCTTGTCCAAGCGGCCCGGTGGTGGCTTCCACACCCACAGTGTGCCGATATTCCGGATGGCCGGGTGTCTTGCTATCCCACTGACGGAACGCTTTCAGGTCTTCCACCGACAATGGATACCCATTCAAATGCAGCATGGAATACAGCAATGCGCATCCTGTGTACGGATTATCAGACACTCTGGTCCCTCTGGCGCATGATCCTTGACGATACCATGGCCATTCGAAAGCACGAATCGGTCGCGATTGGGCCACGTCGGATCCGCATGCGACACCCGCAGGAATTTCGAATACAACACATGGGCAGCGGGCGCCATCCCCAGCGGCATACCTGACAGCGACGCGCCGATCAGCAAGCGCGCATCCCCCCAGGCGCAAACCACCACCGCGACCTGGATGCCCCGAGTTGGCCGCCTGCACCATATCCGCCGACAGCGCGCGGATCGTCGCCACCGACCGCTCCTCGACGGACGTCGCCACCGCCATCCCCCCGAACAGCAACAAACGTCACGAGGCAGTGCCCGATCGAGATGGCCTTGATTGATAGTGCGCCCGTCGAGCTGCACCTCCACGGACGGAGAACGTCGCCGTTTTGCCCGAGGCACTGAACTCGATTGATCTCGAACCGCCGCCGGCCGACTCGGCGTTCTGGATTCTGGATTGCCCGGCAGACCTCGGCAGAATGCGTACTGTAGGCGAAGCTCTGTCGAGAAGAACACGAGCTGTACTCGGGTGATGGGTGCGCGGGTGCTGCTGCGGGCGGAGAGGGCGCCTCGTCTCACCTGGGTGGTGCAGCGGCAGGCAGCAGCACGTCATAGTGGTCGTTGTCGGGCCGTTGCGTCGCGTCGATGATGGCGCGCGCCGAAGGTGGGGACAAATGCTTGGGGGGACGATGCCGGCATCATTTATAACGCGACGGGGGCAGGGTACTATGAGGAATACCAAAGGCAGCGGTTGCTGCAGCAGATTCAGAGCCGGGCGGCCACCAGCGAACGCGGCACCGGTGCACATCTGCTGACGGATCGTGCCGCCTACATTAGCTATCTGGAGATTCAGCTCGATCGCGTCAGCGCGTCGTGCATGGCGGTTCAGGCGTTTAGCGATCGCATCCAGCAGATCCAGGAGCAGACGTCGCTGCTGGAATCACGACTCCAATCGGTCTTGTGATGACTGCGACTCGCAGGACACGTTGCTGACGTATGCGTTGGGCGTTGTTCAGGTGACACAGGAATTGCACCTGGCCAATGCGGAAAGGGACAGGGCCCTGGAAAAGCTCGGCCAGGGCGACAATACGATCAACGAGCGGATTCGCAGCATCGAGAATCGGTGCCAGGCGATGGAGTCGCAACTGAAATCGGTCACCGTCGACGTTCCCGACATTGAGACGCAGGTGCGTTCTCGGCACAGGCACGACTAGCGTCCACGTCCTTAGGTTCAAAACGACAGGTGCACAAGATTGTCAAATCTAGACTCATGACGATAGAAGCGGCAAACTCTACGTTGGCAGCCACGCTGAATGCCACGATCGAGAAGCGTGTCGAGGCATTATCACATTCACAAGTGTTCGTCATGAGTCTAGACTCAACATTCTATGCTGGCTGACGACGACCTGTAGGATGACGGATAGGAAGTTGAATCATGCGATGGCGAAGAACAAGGAGACGATGGAGACGTCGTGGAAGGCGGCCGAGCATCGCCTGACATCGGCATGGCAGCGCAGCCTTGCCGATGTCACGGATCGCTTCGCCACAATCAAATCGGAAGTCCTCCGGGACGTTCGCCAGCAGCTCGACATTGATGATCTCAACAATCGTCGCGATGCCGTTTCCATGCAGCTGGGCGTACTGCAGGAACAGGTACAGATCAAGCTGTTTCAGCTGAGACGGCGTCGCCCAATGTAATGCATTGCAGGTCGCGGCACTTCGTCCAGGATTAACCCAGCACCTGGCATCGCTGTCGGAAAGAGTATCCAACATGGAACGTGACGACGAGCGGCAAGGTCAGGTTCTGGATGAGGTCAGGGAGCGTGCCCGATCAGCGGAACTGGCCTGCTCGAGGTTGGCGAGGGACGCACTCAAAAAGGCATGTGACCCATTGGCAGTGCCATCTGTGAACGCCCGCATGAATGGGTCGTTCGTGTAGATCGAGACGAACCGGTCGGAGATCATGAAGGCGATGGAGGACCTGAAGAGGCCATCGACGTTCGAGGCTGAGATACGTCGCGAGTTCCAGCGCCGGGAGCAGGCGCTATCGACGTTGATGCAGAACACGGAAAAGCAGGTGGCGCGGTTGACGAGAGCGATCGAGCAGGTTCAAGAGCGTCATGAGGAAGGTCCCGAGCCAGATGTGCCTCGTAATGAATCTTCTATCCCTACATCGTCAGTCTGCTTTACCGTGCCAGGCATGTCATTGACTTGCGACAGAGATACGGTTGACACTTCTGACGACGAAGACGTGGCACCGGAAGAGGATTCGCCGCCGCAACCGCCCTGGTTTGGCATGCTGGATGATATTCGAAGACGGCCGCGACATCCAACACCTTCCCCGATTCGAGGTTCGTCGAACACTAGAACTGGCCGCCAGTACGCTCATTCTGCAGGACCAGGTCCCGCCTTCGACTGCAGAAAGGATGTCGACGATATCTTGAGGACAATCGACGTGATAGATAAAGCGGAACGAGGCGCCAAGAGATCAGCCACAGGTTACCTGGCCGCCGACTGTAGAAGCGCAAACACTGACATGCACTTCAGGGAAGCGTGTCAAAGCGCCAGCAAAGAAGCCCAAACCGAAATCGGGCGCCGACGGCAGAAAGCGGATGGCGAGGACATCACCGAGAGTGCCTGCTCCTAAACAGTAACCAATATCTGATGCTAACCAGCCTGCCCTGTGCGTTCGTGCAATTTAGATTCGGTACCTGGACGCGATCGGCACCAGGATCGTGGAATCCAGACCTATGTCGACGTTAACGTTGGATAGCGATGACGGCGACGGCGACTTGTCGAGGAAGATGGAGGACTGCGCCATGAAGGACGATTCTGTGTCGGAGAAGTCGCTGCCGAGGTACCCGAGCGCCAGCAGTGCTGCCGTTGGCAGGCGACATGCGAAACGGGGCGTTCATCATGGTCGCCAGTCGCAGCTGAACGACGGTGATGACAAGAAGAGCAGGAAGAGGGCGGTGAAGGAGGGCGAGCGGGTTCAGCCGGGTCTGGCTGTAGGGAATCAGGGGGTGGCGCCAGAGAACGCTGATATATGGGCGTTCAAGCTCGAGAAAGGCGATGACACCGGCAGCGACGTTGCATCCGAATGCGAGTCGGTTCTGTCGGAAATCGATTCCGGCCGCAACAGCCACCAGCGTAAATTGCCCCTGCTCGACATTAGCGAGGAGGCACCCGCCCCAGACGACAAGTCGCCTCGTAAAGTAAGGTTCAACCGGAAAGTGTACGTCGTGGTCGCCAGCATCATCGGGAAGCGTACGTTGATGGTGCTTGTTTAGGTCGGTGTCGAACACGGCCCCATTCACGAAACCAGACCTGGTCTATGGCATCGTCAGGTGCGCCGGCGAGCAAGACGTTGTTTGCTGACCGCGATCTGACCAATGAGGTGGGCAGTGAGCTGCTGCAGTCGGAACGGTCCTATCTCGACGCGCTACTGCAACTCGGGCAGCTCGTCTTAACACCGCTGGAGAAGGCGCTGCGAGACGCCAACCCGACCACCGCCGCCGTTATCCAGCGCCTCCTGAACCTGCATCGGATCATCTATTCGTCCCAGAAACGGTCGCCCACGTTCGTTCCGACCGTTCGTCGTACGATCTCAAACGGCGTACAGGTTCTTCTGTGCGGTTCGCGACCGATCCTCCCTGTCGTACCGTCAAGGCACGCCGATGGCGCTCGCTGACGTATTCCTGATGGAAGGCCCGCTGTTCAGTGTCTACCGGGAGCTTGCTGCCCTGTTCGACGGTAACCTCGCCGGTACGAGTCCCGTCCCGATGCGAATGCTCAACCGTTATTGCAGACGTGTGCTGTGCGATTTTCTATCCTGGGATCGATGGGGACGACTTCGCGCGCCCGGTATGCACCTTCCCGATCAGTCGGACGCGGGCCCAGGCATTGTTAAGGAGCCCGCTGGAGCGTGTGTGCTCGTATCAGGCGTTCGCTGGGAACCTTCGTTCGCTGGTCGACGAGGGTATCGATCGCGACGCGTTGGATTTGTGGACGGCCGAGGCGGCCGATGCCATGCACGACGCCCAGCACGCGTTGTGCAGCGAGTTCAACCGGGAGAAGATTGAGGAATTCGAGCAGCGCATCGGGCAAAAGATCCTTCGTCGCGGGCGCGTCCTGATCCGGGCCGATCAGGTCACGGCGCGCGTCGGCGAGTTCTGCAGCGACCGTTTCGCGTTGCTGTTCTACGATCGCCTCCTGCTGTGCGACAACGCATCCGGCAACGGCAACCTGACCGTCGTCGATTCGCTGGACCTGAAATCCGTCAAACTCGTCGACGACGAGCGCTACCGGCCCGCCGCGGCCTTCGACAACACCGACACGTGGATCCATCTCGTCGTCAGCGACACCTCGTCGACGCTGTCGCTCAAGACCGGCAAGGTCCTCAACAAACTCTGCTGGATGCACGACCTGCGCCAATGGATCGCCAAGGCCACCGCCAGCTGCCCGCATCAGTGACATGTGTGGTACGATCTCCAACGTAAAATGAAAAAAACATCCTGGACAGGCGACAGCTTCGGCCCGCACCAACGCAAGGTGCAGTCCCGCAGTCGCAGAGAGGCGCGACCTCGGTGTTACCCGACCCGACGCAGCGTAGTATTCATGAGTAGCGTCGACTTCGCATTTCTCACCCGGGACCCGGGGCAATGCAGTCAAGCGCCAAAATTGGGTGCGCTCAACGTCCGGGACACCCCACTCGAGTTGGGGCGGTCGCAGATCGTCGATAGATCATGGGGCGGCGCGTCGCGACTGGCGTCGTCATGCTGAACATGGGTTTGCGCGCAGAGCGCCATGCCGGCAGGGGTCATATCCGGACTGACTCGTCGGGGCAGGTGGGCCGGCCCGTTTGCAGGATGTCAACGCGTTCCTGCGGCGGCTGTTCAGCGACAATGAACTGATCGACCTCGGGCGCTGGCAGTCGCTGCTGGGCCCCGTGATCGCGAATGTCAGGACGCCGGCGATCAAGAAACATTACGATGAGATTGGAGGCGGGAGTCCGATCGGGCACTGGACGCGCCTGCAAGGCGAGCAAATGGCCGCCAAGCTCGACGCCCTGTCGCCGGCCACGGCACCGCATAAGGCGTACACCGCGTTTCGATACGCGGAACCGCTGACGGAGCACGCTCTCATGTCCATGGCCGACGATGGTGTCGAGCATGCGATCGCGTTCTCTCAGTACCCTCAGTACTCGTGCACGACCTCCGGCTCCAGTCTTAACAACCTGTGGCGTGAAACGGAACGCTTGGGACTACGGGACCGGTTCAAGTGGTCAGTCATCGATAGATGGCATGTCCACGAAGGGTACATCGGCAGGTACGCTGTCAACGATCGTGAGGTCGGCGGCGTTCGCTGACTCCTGCCAGTGTTGCTGCCTGCGTTCAGGAAGGTTTGAAACAAGTGCCCGAGTCGGTTCGCGACGATGCCGTCATCGTGTTTACATCGCATTCGCTGCCGCTGAAGGTTGTCGAGCGGGGCGACCCCTATCCGCAGCAGATGGCCGCTACTGTACAGAGCGTCATGCAGGCCATCGGGTACTCGCATCCGTACGTTCATGCATGGCAATCGAAAGTCGGCCGGCTACCGTGGATCGGTATGTCTGTCAGCTCCGTACTTCTGCTCTTGAGCCTGGACCGTGTCGACGAGACGTTGAATGTTGGCTTGCTGTTGCTCGTACAGCGTGCGAATAAGGCAATCGCCGTACGACGGTCCACTCACGAACGTCTGGGGGTGACCATCGGATTCATGCGAATGCGAGCAAACAGCAATCCAAAGCGCATCGTCTCGTCGACGTGACCTAGGCTCAGGAGCAGCAGGTTATGCTTTTGGACCGTTCTCAGACCTGTCCCCATAGGCCCAGGCACTGACCACACGATCACGGGTCTAGCCAAATCGGGCCGAAAACACCTCGTTGTCGTTGTAGGTCTTCACGAATTGTCAAACGCGTGACGAACGGTCTGACATTGGTTGCCAAGCCGCTTGGGTTCACTTCGGATCACGTGGAGACGCTGTATGAGCTGGACATCCAGTATGCGGGTGGGTCTAACGATGTCGGTCGTTTAGCGGAATCCCTGACGGGGCATTTGTGCTTAGAAACAGCCAGGAAAGCCGGAATAGCGACATACGTCAGGGCGCCGTCTCTCAACGACTCTCCGCTGTTTACGCAAGCCCTGGCCGACATCGTTCACGACCATATGCGCCACGGCAGGACGCCCTCGCGCCAGTACCTGCTGAAATGCGCCCACTGCACGAACCCGCGCTGCCGAACGGTCGTCAACCCGTACCACGCACAGGACCAGCGAGCGCCTATCGAAGGGTCCCGTCAAATGGCCCAGTCTGCCTAAACCTCGTTCGTCTCCCCCTTTTGCACGTGGAATGCAGAATGCTCCGGAAGTTCGCAGTTGACGGGGCGACTGGGCACCCCCGGAAAAAGGTCCTGGCGCGCGCGCGGGCTTTGGCCGTCCGCGCTGCGGCGCTCTGGCAATTGATCAACTCCGTTTGGTTTTATTCCCGCCGCCGCCGCCGCCGGTTCTGATTTCTGGTGCGATGAAGACTCGCAGTCGGGCGAAGCGTGCAGTTCCGGCGGCGGAGCCAGGCGACGCTGTCGTCGAAGGGCACCGGGAGGTGCCGGCCGCCAAGGCAACACCGCAGCTGGTTGCCCGACGACGGACAAGATCCATGCCGGCGTCGCCGCAGGCGGTTGCGCCGGTCGGCGAGATGCCGGAACGCAGCGAGGATGAAGGCGATGAGCCACGAGCGCCGGCAGAGGATTCGAAACCGGACGTGCTGAGCAGTACTGACATGCGTGGGAAGTCGTCCATCGCGACGATAATCATCTTCACGATCTTGGCGACCGTTGTCGTTATCGTTGGCATTGTGGCGGCGCAGACGTTTCCGTCCAAGGTGGGCGAGTTCACGACCGGCCTGAACGACCTGGCGCAGCTGGCCGCTGCCGTCCCGTCTCGACTCCAGATAGTCGCGCAGCAGGTCTGGAGCAAATATGTCTAACATACATTCTGCATTCTAGTTGTTTCCTACGTTGACGATCGACCGTTCACGATGTTGTGTAAACCGAATATGTTATAAGGTGTCGAGGAGCCCGCGCAGATGAATGCATCGGTCGATAACAGCACGCTGGGCCCAGGCGAGATCGCGCATGAGGCGCTGCTCTTGATCAACATCGATATTGTCCACGACGACCGGTTCTTTGGACGACACACGGCGCGGCGGCGGCGATGGCGATTTGACCGCGAACGATGGCAGGCACAGCGCGTGGACCCGGCTATACGAAATCCGGCTCGGATCACCCAGCCCGGAGGCAATCTCGCGCAATTCCCGTCGTACGTCACCGATCATCAGCCGTCGCACCCGACGCCCTCGGTACACCGACTGCACAGTGATGACCGATTTCAGAAACCGCCCGTCGTCAGCGGCGACCACCTTCATCGGCACCGCTGCACGACACAGTCGTGAAAATATTTTGATAACCGGTCGAAACTTGCGGCACGCGACGGCACCGTTTTCGCATCCTACGAGTAACTCTGTTGGTCGCGGACCCGACAGTGCAGTCTCGCGAGCACTACCTATGTACATAACGCCTATAAGTTGTGTATAGTTGCGCTACCGGGTCTGCAGGCAGCGGGCGTCCCGAACGTCATGTTGAAGTGGTGGACGTGGTGGTGGACGTGGTCGATGAGTGATGACGGGTGCGGCGTCGGATTCGCTTGCGGGTGGACGAGGCGCGCGTGACGACGCCTGTATACCAGGGATGCTTGCGGATCTGGGGCATAGTGGTACGCTGCGCAGGGGACTGGCGGAGGATGCCCGTGATGAGGTCACGGACGGCGTCGTCGTCGAAGCCAGGTTGCGATGGGAAGCGCAGGTCGCCTTTGACGATGGCTTGGTTCATGCGCTCCCTGTTTGGCCGCGCGAACGGACGGCTCCCGTATACCATGTTATACAGGATGGCGCCGAGCGCCCAGACGTCAGTCGCACGGCTGTACCGGTAGGGCGGCACGAGCGTCTCGGGAGCCATGAACCCCGGCGTCCCTGCTCGGCCTTTCCCCGAGAAGTCTTCGTCGCGAGGATCAAATCGCACACTGAGCCCAAAGTCAGCCACCTTAACGTGCCCCTTGTCGTCGATCAGGACTGCATCGCTACGTCAGTTCGCCTACATAGACGAATGCATCGGCGCCGTTGCTTACTGTTTCCCGGTTTCAGGTCCCGATGCACGACACCCGATCGATGGCAGTACGATAGTGCGTCCACTAGCTGTCTCATGATGCTTCTAGAGGTGGCGTCATCGAGTTTGCCTGTTTCGCTGCGGCGGATGCGACGGGATAGGTCGCCGCCTTCAACGTATTCCATGATGAGGTGGAAAGCGTCGTCGGTTTCCAGCACCTCAAACAGCTGGACGACGTTGGGATGGTCGAGATACGTCATCACGGCGATCTCGTTCTGCACTTGCCGCAGGTGGTGTTCTTCGTTGCTGCCGGGTCGCTGTTTCTGGATCACCTTGATGGCAACCGTGTCGTGGGTCTCCTTCCGCACGCCTTTGTACACGACACCGAATCCGCCGGATCCTAACTGCGCCCCCAGAACGTAACTGCCGCCGATCGACGGCACCTGCCTGTGTGGGACGTCCCGGCCGCTTGCCCAGTGCCAGGCGAGGTACGTCAGCAGGAACAGCACGGCCGCCCTCATGGCGGCGCGACGAGAGCGAACGCGGAACTCGTTTGTCCCCGGGCGTTTGCCGTGTGAGGCACCTGCCTACTTCCGGGTACCGCGTCTCTGTCACCGAAGCACCTGGCTACTTCCGGGTGCCGCGTCTCTGTCACCCAGCGACACGTTACTCGACCCGCACTGGGCACCCCGTCATCGTTACTGGACCCGAGTCTGCGCGCAAGGCGAACGAACCGTCCCTGTGCTGTACTACTACTGTATGCTATTTCGGATGGATAATTGGAGGAAGCGTGCTTGTGCCGGTCCTGGTATGCTGTCGCCGGGCGTTGCTCAGGGTTGCAATGGACTTCCTCAGCAGCGGGTTCGCCTCGTTCGCCGTATCCGAGACGGCGCGGGCGTATTCGAAGACGCCGTCGTCGTCGGCATCCTCCGACGTCTTCAGGGTGTCCCGTGCGGCCTCCCGTTTCAGCCGGATGTCCCCGAGGGACACCTTCCACCAGTTGAACTGGGACAGGATCGCGTCCAGCACCGTGTTGGAGACGGTGATCGACTCGCATATGCCGCTGCAGTCGTTGCACAGGATGCGGCCGCTGTCGACGTCCTTGATCGACTCGATGCACGTCTCGCAGATCGTGTGCCCGCACGGGTACAGCACCTGCGGCTTCCTGAACACGTTGAAACACGTCCTGCAGGTCAGGTGCAGCGCCAGGTACTCGTCGATCTTGTTGCACAGCAGGACCGATCGTTCCATCTGCATCAGGTGCGCCTGGAACAGCAACGATCTCGACATCGAACTGCGCCGGCAGCGCTTGAGCGTGCCGGCTAGGCGTGCGACTTCCGATTTCAAGCTCGCAATGTGCTCCGATGCCGCCTCCTGGCTGACCTTCATGTCGTTCAGCGTCTTCTTCAGCACCGCTGTCGCGTGGTGCTCCGATTCGGTCAACCTGGTCACCGACGCCTCGTCGTCGGCGATCTTCTTCTGCAACTGTTCGATCAGGGTCGTCATCCTCCTCGTCTCCGCCTGCAGATGCTGGCGGCTCTCGTGAAGCTCCTCCGCTGTGGCTGCGAGGCGCTCATGCAGGACGCCATTCTCCGATGTCAGCTGGCGCCCCGATTCGGACAGCAGGCGGTTCTGCTCCATCAGCTCCGCCAACTTCTCCTGCTTCTTCTCAAGTTCCAGCAGCAGCTTCTCGGCCTCTGAGTTTGGCTGCTCGTCGTCGTCATCGTCGTCGTCGGACCCGCCGTCATCAGCGACGCCTTCTTCGGCGATAGGTTCGGCGTTATCGGATGCAGACGGCGGTGGCTTCGCAGACGCCTCGGGGTCGACCGCGTCGTCTGCTTCAGGTTGTGGCACCGCGCTTGACGTGGATTTCCTCGTTCTGCCAGCGTCCGACGCGACGAGTGCATCTGGAACTGTCGCGGTCGTTGACGCGACCGATGCCGCCCGTCTTGCAGGCCTGACGGGCGCTTTCGTCGGCGACGTCGTCTTCCTGCCGGACGTCGACCGACGCTTCTGGTCCCGCATCGACGACGGCGCTGCTGTGGCTGACGGGTCGGTCCCGTTCTGTGCGATTAACGACCGCAGGAACTTGACCTTTGCGTTCAGTTTGTCCTTCTCGTCGTCGTGTCGCGCCTCGATCTGGACGATCTGGTCTCGTAGCGCTTCGTTGTCGTGCTGTAGGGCGTCGACCGTTAGCACCTGTCGCTCCAGGTCGGCGATCGTACGGTGCGCTTCGGCCAGTTGGTCCCTCAGGCGGTCGAGCTTGCGCTGGGCCGCCAGCATGGCCGTCGTGACGCGCGCCTTGTACGCGTCGGTGACGGATCGATGCCGATGGTCGACCATGCTGAACTGATTCCTAAGCACCTGCTGGAACCGGGCCGTCAAGGCATGCGTGTTCGAGTGAAGCATGGCGGCCATGACATCTTGAATGCTAAACCGTCCGTCGGATCAGCGTTGCACGTATCAGGGCGCAAGTGCAAACGCAACCTGTTCTCGATGGTTTGAAGGTCTGTCGAACGCAGGTCGAATCGGGGCGATAGGAGTTTCTCTTGCGGGATACCGATGGTGACCGGGGGCAGAACGTCAGGGACCTGTGAATGCGCTGGGGACGCTGTGGCGATCAGCGGGGCCGGTTCCTGAACGGGTGCTGGTCGATACGAGTTCGGCCTCCAGGCTGGCGCTTGTCTCGGTCCTGCAACGTCCATTCCCGGTAGCCGGGGCGCTGCGTTGCTCGTTGCTGGTAACGGGACCTCTCGCCACCCGGGGTACATGGCGCGATCGCCCTGGTCATCGCGAACCGACAGGACGGCCTGCGGCTGGCTGTCCGGCGGTACCTTGGTCAAGTCCAGGGCGAACCGGTCGAAGAGCCGGATGCGGTCGCGAAGCAGGAACGGACCCGGATCGGGACGACGTGGCGTCGTCATTGATAACCGACTGGAAAGATCTCGGCCGGGTTGCGGATCTGGCAGGTGCAATCTGACGACCCGTGATATCTCTGCACCAGAACGGCTTGCGGCCGTGGGCCTATTACCGCGATGCGCTAACTGCTACTGCCGGAAACACGTTCAGCTGTCTAGAAAGAGATTAGTCGGTCGGCTGCCTTCCCGACGATGTTTCCATCGACACATGGCATTACCCGGCAGTACACACAGCACGTAGCCCATCAAACCTGAACACGTTTCGCGATTTCGACTGTTCATAAAGGTTGCTTTCGTTTGCCGAATAGGTTATGCATCTGCCGAGCTGCTGCCAGCGCCGACGGACACAACACCATCAGTGACATCGATGAGGCCCAGGGACACCAGCTCATCCAGCGCTCGTGGGAAACAGGCCGCAGACGCCTCGTCCTGAAACGCCTGTCGAATGGCGTCCACTGGGCGGCGGAGACCATCACGGCCATCGAGCAGGTGTTGTAGCACGGTGACACAGTGCTTCGCGATTGTGCTGCTGGAGGCGAACGCGCGGGCGAAGACGCACAGTTGGTCAGCGAGCGCACTGATATCGGTGCACGCTTCCGGCGGCGTTGTCTGGACTGGGCTCTGCTGCTGCTGCTGCTGCTGCTGCTGCTGCTGTTGCGATGCTTCAGATCGAATATGGCCCAGCTCCTCGTCGATGGCCGCGATCTCCTGCCTCAACGCGGACAGCCGCCCTCGTCGTTCCTCCTTCCTACGTTCCCGCTGACGGTCCAGCTCTGCTTCAGACACGAACCGCGCGGTATCCTCAGCCATCTCCTCGCGCCGGCTGGCCTGGTCGCGACGCACGCGAGCCAGCGTGCATTGTAGCGATTCGATCTCATCCCGCAGTTCACCGATCTCTCTCGAGTACCTAAACACGCGCGCCTATGGTAAGGAAGGCCCGGGCCGCGACGATCTCCTCCGAGTTACCTGGGCTGAAGTTCACGCTTCCGTGCCGCCATCTGCTCCTCGATCTGATACGATGCGTAATTAAGCCGCTCCTCGCGATCCTGGGACTCGACAACAGCATCCTCCAGCAGCGCCTGGGCACGTCGAACCAGCTGCTGGCGACGATGGCCGGCCCGGGCCCGTTCGGAGCGCAGCACGCGGCTGACAGTGCTGAACGGCGTCAGGCGCTTCTCGCCGCGCACGCTGATGACGGCCTGCATCGAGCTGATCGTCGATGACAGCCGGGCGACCGTCCTGCGGCCGTCCCGGTCGATGGACCGGGCCGTCTCGACCGCCCGCTCCAGGGACGTCAACGGCATGAGGACCTCCGTCCGCGAATGCGACCAGCGTCGTCGACCCGCCGTCGGACCCGGCCCCGGGCCCCGCGCCCTGCGGCAAAAATCGACCCACGATGCGCAGCAAAAACGCGCCAGACACGCCGCGCGCTTTCGGGCGAATTTGGCACGACTCGTAGTGTACTACCCCTGCAGCGGGGCTCTGCCCACGTTAGTACAGACCGGTACTGGTGTGCGCAGTACTAGCGGGTTTGCCCTCCTTGGAGGTCGCCGCAGTCTGCTTCGTATTCGTCTTGGCGTCGGTACCCGCCTGGTTCGGAACGTTCGTCGGGCGGCCCTGCTTCCTCGGTTGGTCGTTCTTCACGGCCGGCCCTTGAGTCTTGCCGCTTGGTGAGGATTCGTCTTTCTTGCCAGTAACCATCACGGTGCCCTTGTCATGGACCGGGTTCTGGTGCCTCTGGGAGCTCGCCTGAGGCCGCTTCTTGTCGCCTCCATCGGGGTGGAACACCAGCTTCGCGTGCTGGGTCGTCTGCTTGACGATGACTTCAACGGGCCGCGCGGCACGGTCATCAGGCGACGATGACGTGCCCATCAGGTCGGCGATCGGCGGGTTGACTGCGCTGTGGAGGTCTGCGATTGAGAACAGCGTGTCCTGAAGGAGTAGGTCACCCGCTGTCGCGCCCGATATCGACGCCGGTGCAATGTTGCGAATCGACACCGACTTGATCTGCAAATCGGTGACATTGTCGGCACGAATGATCGTCACCTGGCGGAGCCACACGTTCACGACGATGCGGACAGAGCACGCACCCGAACGAACGGACCGATCCACGAGCCAGCACCGGGGACGACGAATGCTCCATGCCGTGTGGCGTGTAGTCGTACGTGCACGGGAACGCGTCCAGGTCGTCGTACGAGTCGGGGTACGCGGCCCAGTTCACGTCGAGCAACTCCTGCCAGAGCCTCCATTGACCTGCACCGAGCAATCCGTCGAATTGGAGCGCCGGCGCGCACTGAGACATCCTACCTCCATCGCGCCCGCCCGTGAAGTCGACGTACACCCTGATGTGCACGGTCCTGTACAAGCCGTCGCTTTAGAGAGCGGGAACGATACGTTTCGCGTCGGCGACGTACTCGTGATCCGGCAGCGTTTGCACGATGAACTTCAGGCCGAGGAACCGATCCTGAAGCAGCCGCGCGTCGATCGGTATCGGGTTGCGACTCGACAGCGTCTAGGAGCGGTGCGATCGGATGCCTGCTCTGTGCGGACGCGACACGACGCTCTTACGTAGATCGTCTTGCCAGTGGTGCGGTCGCGCCAGAACTGTTTCTGCACGCCGACGTCGCTGCGCACACACCCACGTTAGACCCCGCCCTCGTACCTGCCGTCGATGTATTGTGTACGTACCCGGTCTTCAGCCAATATCGCATCAGGTACCCGTAGGAGTTGCACGGCTCCTGAAGCGATGCTGCCATTCGCTGAGGGACGCGTTGCACGGTCTGGGCGACGACGCCCCACGTACGTTTGTCGTTCGTGCGCGTCACGATGCTGAGGCCGCTGAGTAGCGACTGGACGCTCGCCGGCCCCGTTGCGTTTCCCGATCCGTTGCGGACGTAGAGCGTGATCTCCACGTTCTCCCAGGGGTGGTCCTCCTTGCTGGCAACGTAGATACGTGGCGATCCTGCGTGCGAACCGTTAGCACCCGGGTACTGTCGGCAGGGCGGGATCAGCTGGACCGTTCAAGGTCATCGTCCCGTTGGCGATCGCGGCATGCCCGATGCCATGGAACACAGCGCGGCTGTCGTGTGGGTCGGGCCGGTACCGATGAAGAACGCGCCTGTCCTGCCACGATGCGGACGATGACCAATCGTCACTAGCGGCAATGGAGTCGTACATCCGCTCGATGCCATCCGGGCCGATCGACCGCGCGGACGCGGCCGTCGCTAACCCGATCGCGAGCACCCAGCACCAAACAGTCGCCTGCATGTTGCCCGAACGCCAGCTGTGTCACTATGAGAGCGCGCGTGCCACCGAATTCCACCGGTGGGCGCCGTGTGCGCGAACACCCTATCGATGGGTGGCACCATCGGTCCTGGTTGCACTCGCATGTCAACAGCAAGCGCCTGCGCTCAGCTCTGATAGCCGAAGACGGAACCCTGCCACAGGCAACCGAGTGAGGGGAGGCAATCTGCTGACGATAGGTACCAGCGTCCCGAACGGGAAGATCGAGGCGGCGTCCGGTCCCGACAGGCCGGTTCATCCAAGGCTGGCTGTGCAACGGACCGTAAGATGCAACCCCCCGCGTCAGCGACGAACGCGCGACGAGACGTCACGGGGGGCGGGGCGGGCGGCGGCGCCCATGGCGGTGAGCCGCGGATCAAAGGCCGCCAGGGCGGCGCGGTACATGACGATTGCATGGCGGAGGACGGGATCCGATTCCGCAGGCGCCAGCGGCGGCAGGCGCGCAGGCCACCGGACGCTGCGGCTGTCGCCGTCGACGACGACGACGGAGGCGACGATGTGGCGCGCGCCCTCGAGGTCAAGCTGCTGCAGCGGATCAAGCGCGACGTGGCGCACCAGACATCGCGAGCAGGCCTCAGCACGACACAACCGAAACAGGGCGGCGCTGCGCCCGTTGCCAGCGTACGTCGGGCAAATGCTGTAGACGTGCGCTTCGTTGACACGACACGCTCGTGTAGGCGGGGTTCATGAACTTCGGGCAGTCGTTCCAGACGACGCGGGGCGAGGTCGCCGTTGTCGACGAGCACCTCGAGAAGTACATTCAACGCCGCCTGCAAGATATCCAGGGTGACGGCAGCGAAGTCGGCGATCGCGATCCGTCAACGAAGAAACGAGTATGTACGATTGACGCTCCGGGCTGTCCGTTGCATAAACCATTGCTGTGCAGGTACGCCCGGGGCCGGACATCGAGTTCAGCGGCATCCAGGAGTACAGTCTGCCGCTGGACGAGCGGCTGCGAAAGCGTGAAGCCATCGAGAAGGCGAAGCGGGAATTCGTCGAGGACCGGTGCGCCGATGCAGATCGGGTCGACGTCCGCACCATCCCGTCCAACGTGGGGTCGAACTTCAATCTGTACATCGCCGCGCCCGGTAGGTTGGCTATAGCGGGCCCGATGCCTGTTGCGAATCCTGACTGCGAGCCCGTTGACAGATGATGGCACAACGGGCGTAGCTGCTGAGTCGGGCGGTCCCACCGACCAGGTCGTGTACGACCAGTTTCGCAAGAAGCATGCCAGAACCCGACGATAAACGGTTATAGCTACAAAGACCAATCAGGTATGCACATCCTGATCCGGGGCGTGCACACATCCAGCCGTTGGAGTAGCGATCACACTCTGTTCGTATTTCATGGGTTCATTTCCCAAATCTGTACAGAAACGACACCAGTAGTACGACAACGAAGAACGCCGCGCCTAGGCCCAACGCAGGCCACTTGCTCGTTCGTCTGGCGTTTGCAAAGCACGGCAAAGCGTTTTCTCGCCAGCAGTCATCCCAGCGAATCGACGTGAAGCTTGCGACGTTAGACCTCAGTGTACCCAGTCTGGCCGTGTTACTGGGGAAGGTATGGAAAAGATCCTGGTACCGACATCGGAATAAGCGAGATACCCAGGGTGCGCACATTAGGCGATCAGTCAACCTGCAACTGTGTCTTCAGCTCTTCACTTGAGCCAAAGACCATTCCATTGTGATTGTGCTGCAGCAGCTCGTCAAGACTGCAACATCCGTTACATTGTGGCCGATGCAACGATTGACGGTATCGTACCATGGGAAGCCAACCGCACAGACAGGCAGGCCACAGCCGAACATGTCAACGACCTTCATTGGCAGGTCTAAGCCGGACGAAGACGTGTGCAAACTGACGCCGAGGTCAGCGCAACCGAGCATCTTCGGGTAGTCGTCGGCGGCCATCCACAGTTGCAGAAATCGGGTTCTCTTCAACGACAGCTTGGCAATGGCGTCGGCGTAGAACTGCTTGAGCGGGCCTTTCCCAGTGATAACGAACAGCAGTCGTGCCGCATTGTCACTGGCCTCGCGGTCATACGCGACCGCCGCGTCTAGCAGAATGCCGAAGTCCTCGTCGGCAGTGTAGCTGGTTGAGCTGATAATGATCGCGGGGCGATCCTTCCGGTACTGAATGTCTCCGTCGACGACCTCGGTTATCAGGGTTTCCTCTCGTTTCAAGTCGCCGGGCCGCCAATCGTCCAGACCAACCAAAGCCCCTGCCTCTTGAAGTTCTCTGAAGAACTAACCGCAAACAGTTAGACAGGATGGGGACGTGCGCGAGGAACGACAGACATTGTGTATCTCGGGAAGGGAAAGTCGACGAAACCTTCGTGGCGGGCGATCATGCAGGACTCTTGCGTCAATGCTCCACACGTTTCGCAACTCTTGCTGCATGGCGCGCGTGACACAGAAGTTGTCGTTCGACATCCGGCCTAGCAAACGCTCGTACCAGTACGAAATCGTCACCAGCGGGTGAGACCGCCCAAGTCGCATTGCTAGGCGTCACGCGTCATCTCAAATCATGTGGACCCATCGGCGATCGACTAACCCAGGATGCTGTACCCGAAATTGTGCCAGTCGACAATCAGGCTCGCTGACTGAAGCAACGCAACAACCTTGGCGATGATGAGCGACGGAATTGCAGGAGGATTCTGCATGACACCATTTTAGCTCAGCAGAGCAGCGCCCAGAACGCGGTGACCTGCACGAGGATATAGCGCGGTCGGGGGACTCGCACTAGCAACGTCAACAGCAGGACAGTACATTGAAACGCAATGCGGAACGGCAGGGCAGCGAGGAACAGCAGACGGGATCGCGGTCGCCAGCCCCACTGCGGCAGGACGTACAGCGTCACGTTCGGGCAGGCAGTCAAATCCGTCGACGGCTCCGACCCCGCATACCCGACCAGGGCGACGTTCAGACCGGCCTGGCGCGCCAGCGACATCGCGTGGTACTGCATGCGCGGGCTCCGCCCGATATCGCCCAGTACGAGCACGGTCACGTACTCCATCATGGCATCGACTCCCTCCCCCCAAATGTGTCGCTCAGCTCCGACTCGGCGGCGACCGCAAAACACGGAGAACGCCGCGTGGCGTCTCAGGTGTGCCGTGTGCCCGTGTGCCCCTCCTTCAATTTTTGCACCAGTTGACTGATGGCGATGTGGGTCAATCCGGTTCATCCAGGTCAACGCACGCCCCGGGTGCCGACGACACTTGACTCGGATCGGGTTCGTTGACCGCTGACTCGTGAGTCAACTGGGGCAATCCGTTCCCCTGGCTCAGCCGCCACATTAATCGTCGTGCCTCATACCCGTAAGTAGCGGCAAGGCGCCACAGGAGTAATTTAACGAGAGCCGCGACGCCAGTTCCAAAATAGCCAGACGACATGTCGTCAATGGGACCCCTCGTGACCATGGCCTTCGCCATTGCAGCTACATGTGTGTTCGCGGCTGAGATCTGTGTCGACGACCAGCAAGACCTGCTCGGCTCGCTCAACTTCCTTCGAGCTCACGTCAACCCAACCCCATGCATGCCACTGGCGGCGATCAAGTGGAGTCACGTCCTAGCCCTTCAGGCGGAAACCATCGCCGCCGCTGGCGTCCAACCTCGCCCGACGAACGCATCCGTTACCATCGGCAATGGGCTTGCCCTCACTGTTGAACAAGCCTTCAAGCAATGGCTGAACCAGGGCAGACAGTACGACTTCGATGTGAACGTGTGCCAGGCTGGGTACACCTGCGACGACTACAAGCAGATGGTCGATCAGACCTCGACCCAGATCGGGTGCGCTTGGAGCACATGCCCGAGGACCGGACAGATCGTCGTCGTATGCGTCTACGATGGCAACCCGCCTACTGCCGGCCGCCCATACACCGCATGCACGCCCGGTCAACTCAAGGTCGCCAGCAAACCCCAGGTATCGCATACCTTCGTCGTGACGCCCAAACCACGCCCTATGCAACCGGTCATCGCCAGCCAGCTGTCCATGAGCAACAACGCTCAAGGATACCTTCGCATGGGTGTGACCCCGATGGGTCCTGCGGATCCCTCCAGGACGAACGGGTCCTTTGCATTACCTGTATTCGCTACGACCGCCCCTGCCGTGTCGCCTTCCCCAATCACGAACACGTCCGGATCAGCAGCAATGCCCCAGATGGCGTCCGTATCACCTGCTGCATCTGTTTCCCCAGCGCCCAGTACTGCCACGACTCCGACGGGGGCGTTGGCGGATGCACTGCTGCGGGTCCCTGCGAACCCGTCCGGATCCGCAGCTCCGGCGAACGCGTCGGTGGCTCCCATGACGCCGGCTCCGACATCTGGCGCGACTGTGGCTGCCGCGACAGCATCCCCGGGGAATGCAAGTGTGGCGCCTGAGGCGACGGCAGCGCCGGTCGAGACGACCGTGTCCGCTGCTATCACGATCTCGCTGAGTCAAGTGCCTGTGACGCCGGCTCCAGGTAATGCGACAATGGCGCATAGTACCGCCCGGCCACCAAGTAACACGTCGATGGCCCATATCGCTCCCATGCCGACCAATGGGTCTGGCGCTGCTGCTGCGACCCGAGCGCCGACATACTCTCCGATACCAGTGCCGACATCAGCTCCCACTCCAGCCCCAACACCATCTCCAACTCCTGCACCAACACCAGCTCCAACGCCAGCACCAACTCCAGCTCCGACACCAGCACCGACACCAGCGCCGACGCCAGCGCCTACACCAGTTCCGACACCCGCGCCGACACCAGCCCCAACTCCAGAACCAACGCCGGCTCCAACTCCTGAGCCGACTCCCGCTCCAACACCGGCACCGACTCCGGCTCCAACACCAGCACCGACTCCGGCTCCAACACCAGCACCGACTCCGGCTCCTACACCAGCACCGACTCCGGCTCCTACACCAGAACCGACTCCGGCTCCTACACCAGAACCCACGTCAGCACCAACACCTGCGCCATCACCAGCACCTACTCCAGCACCTACTCCAGCACCTACCCCAGCTCCTACTCCAGCTCCAACTCCAGCCCCGACACCTGCTGCCACCACACCTAAGCCAACGCCATCACCTACACCTGCACCGACTCCGTCTCCAACTCAAAACCCGACGCCTGCTCCCACGCCAGCCCCGACGACAACAGGAGCGTCAATGTCACCGAGCACGCCCGCGCCGACGACAACAGCAACTGTGTCGCCGATCACGCCGGCACCAACACCGATCACAATCACTGCCCGTCCAAACACGACACTGCCTAC
The DNA here is from genome assembly GCA_039704465.1 of Plasmodiophora brassicae. NCBI lineage: Eukaryota > Endomyxa > Phytomyxea > Plasmodiophorida > Plasmodiophoridae > Plasmodiophora > Plasmodiophora brassicae. The sequence continues at coordinate 596,347 of JASFAU010000014.1, forward strand.
ACCGCCGCTGACAACGAATGTGTCGACTGTCGCTGCGACGGCGTTCGCTCCATCGAACACAAGCGATTGTGATTACGACCAACCAGCTGCCGAGTACCCTGGCGATGCAAACAGCGGCGCTGAGTGCAACGACACCGCCCCCATTAACCCAGCCAGCTACCGCCTGAACGGACAGATGGCGTCGCGCCCGATGCTGACACCTGTTGGGTCGAGCCCAGGCTTCCGGATGCCACTCAGGCGTGGAGGCGTCCGGGTTGCAATCAACTAAATTTAACTCTGTACTACCGCTGACGTACCTTCGGTCGTCGAACGAACATCCGGTTTCCTGCGGATTGCGCAAAACCAGAATTAGCACACCGGCGAGCGTCGACAGCTTGTGGCGAACCGAACTGCGCCGACCGAACGAGGTCGGCCAGATCTGCGAATCCACCTTCGCAGCAGTCATTGCCAGTGTGTGTGTGTGTGTCTCTGGGTGTGCTTGTGGCTGTGTCAGAGGCGTTCCAGTCATGCGCGTCGTCGCTCCGTTGCTGGTGGTGCTGGGTCATCTGCTGGCGGCTTCAGTGCATGCCGTTCCCTCGGCAGCGTGCTCCGAGGTCATGATATGGACGGAACACGAAATCGACGTGTACTTGAACGCACTCCCCGACGACGCGCTGAGAGACTGCGTCCAGGTCGCTTTGTTCAGTGCTGTCGATGGAGGCAGGCAAGACGCCGTCCGGTTCATCTTGAATCACCCTCGCTGCCAGGTCGACGGCCTCACTGTTACTCGAGTCGCCTGGTACGCATACGCCCGATGGCGCCACAACAGAATATCCAATGCCTGGAGGACCCTGGGGGACGACCTCATGCCGCTCCTCCAATCGGCGTACCAACTTACCGAACCCGACATTCTTCGTCGATTTGATGTGAATTACGAAGTGTTTCCCCCACGAGACTCCAGCCGATCCTCAATTCTCCAACGAACCCCGTTCCTGGCAAACCCCCCACTTGTCCAGGAATACAACCCCTACTACGACCACGCCCACCAACGGAGTGTCCAGACTCCCCATCTCGACTTCATTCGCGGCGCGTACCAACACCAACAAGTACACCAGCACGAGCAGCCGCAACAGTTTGTGCCGGGCACCCCTGCTACCCCCCGACATGCAGGGCAGTGCTCTACCAGACCGCCTCGAGGTAGAACAATGCCGTTCTCTCGCGCCGGCTACGATTACCAAGCCCTCGAGGCCGGGTTAATTTGGCTTGAACCTCACCCGGCGTTCCTGCAGGCGGCGCTCCCGCGGCAGACGACGCATGTCCCGTTCGGAACCATTCAAGAGGTCCCCGAGGCGCTTTCTTCCCTCTCATCGATACGCACTCCAGTGCAGTTGTCCCCTGTCGAATCGGCTTCTCGGCACCGTCAGCGCGATGGCCTGGAATCGTTGCGTTCGCAAATTCGTCCCGCACAGCCTCGTTCCCAGAGGGCAACCGCTCAGGCACCTGCTGCACCCGGTGGGAACAGCAACCCGAACCCGAACGCTCAACGTCCTCCAAGGGCACCTCTACGGCTGTACCATGCACCCTATCCCCAGCTGCGATCGAACGCTGTCGCACGTGTTCCGGAAAGCCATCCACGAGATGCGGTCCCCCAGGAGCAGTTATCGGGTTCGGTCCCCATTCCCGACTGGAAGTACCTGCTGAAGGACGGGTCGCAGCATGAGCAAGGCCAGGAGTTCCTGAACCGGGTCGCCGGCATGATCGAACAGGGCGACGAACGCCTTCGCGGGCGATTATTCGTCAAGAGCGAATCGTCGTCTGCTATCGACGAGGGTGGCCTATCAGCGTCGCTTATTCAGTTCGCTTCGGCCGAGTTGGTGGTGCGCCTCGGTAGGGACGGTCAGATCCTCTACAGCCAATCCATGGACAGGGCGTTCGTCCCGAGATCACCGACGATTGAGACCGACGATGAACGAAAGCACCTGGTGCTACTGGGCGCCCTGATCGGCATCATCGACAACCATAGGCGAATGGGGCCGAATCGAGTCTTGTGGTTGCCTATTCCGCTACCTGTTGTTGCATTCCGCGCTTTGCTTGCAGACGGTGCTCTGGCCACGATCACAGACGACGATGCCAGTGGCACGGCCCTGGCCGCCGTCTACAAGCAGTACTGTGGAGATCGAAGCCCTTCTCAATGCAATCGCGACACGCAAGTCGATATTGTCGACTTATTCCCGCCCGTGCCCGGATACGACGGAGACACTGCTGCAAATGAATACCTTCGTGGATTGGTAGGCGGCGCCGACGACCGCATTTCAACGTAGAGCTGACCTATATTATGCAGACCAGCATGCTTCTGAGCTCTCCTGCGTTCGCTGCTGTTCGTCGCGGGTACATTGGGACGGCGCGTGCACCTCAAAGAACCATTGCGGAACACCGAGCGATGCACCAGACTGTTGTCGCCGATACAATTGTGACGGCTGCGAAGCTGAAGCCGAACGTCTACGTCTTCGTTTGTGAAGCGTGCTGTGTTCCGCACGCGAACCGTGCCGCTGACAACGTCTTTCACGTCCTTGCGAGGATGTCTGACGACGAGTGCGCCGACTTTGCTGAAGCTACGACCGGTGCCAGGTGCCTTCCGTTGACCCGAGGCAGCCACTCCATGATCAAGGTCGGTTGGATATCTTCGCGATATGGCTGGTCCAGTCTCTGACTCCAGCGCCGTGTGCTATAGGTTGACCTGCATCACTGTGATGCGATAGCATTCCATACGTGCTTCCGAACCGTGGAGGTGCCCTTCGCTATCGCTCGAAACAGGGACCTCCTGCTCATGCTCCTCCGAGATGCGATCCAATCGGTTGCTGGCCGGGGTATTACATCCAGCACCTACAACGCAGCCTGAAACCAACCCGCACCGAATGTACAAACCTTCACCACCATGAGCGGCAACGATGTTCGCCGCCAACGTGCAACACCGTAGTACGGTAGTCGTAGATTTGCGGCCTGGTCCCGTACAATGCGCGCTGGCAGGAGTTGGATGGCGTGCGACTGCTGCAAACAACAGCAATTGCGCAAAACCAAACCGCCGCAGCCCGCGTTCGGCAGGTGCACCAATTGCGGATCGCGGCGGACCTCCCAGAGGCCATCTGCGTGCGCGTGCTGCCACCCGTTGGAGAGCGTCATGCCGGTCGCTGCTCCCTTGTTGGCAGTACTGGTCTGTCTGCTGGTTACATCAGCGCGCTCGTCCGATTCCGCGACCGGATGCGCTGAGGTCGCGCAATGGTCGTTCGACGAGATCAGCGTGTATCTGAACGCCCTTCCCGATAGCGACGCTCAATCGTGCTTCGAGGCCGCCCTGCTGAGCTCCATTGATGCAGGCAGGCAGGACGCCGTCAAGTTCATCATAAGCACCTATGGAATCCATATGGACCGCGGGATCGCCACGCGCATCGCTTGGTACGCGTATGTCCTTTCGTGTCGCGATGACACATCCAATGCCGCTCGGATCATGCGCAACGATCTCCTGCCCATCATTCAGGCCACATACCAGCTTAGCGAAAACGAGATTGTGTTTCGATTCGCTATACGTTACGACGCCTGCCCGCTTCCAGACATGAGCCGGTCGACCATTCGCAATTGTGTCCCGGACCTCACGACCCCGTTCACCAATCTCGTCCT